>OX359274.1:20713876-21913876 GCA_947179155.2 Hedera helix
ATAGTAGAAGCACAAACACATGATGTATGACACACACCAAGCATAATAAGGTATGTGCTACGTGAAGTATAACTGTTGAACTTGTTGAGCCGTTGTGCTCATTACTTGCTTAATAAACATTTTTGCAGGAAAGAAATGAATTTCAAAAATATCAGATGATATAAAGACGGATAATTATAGAAGGTTGTGAACATTATTGTTATATTTCAATAACATAATGTGAATACTATTGTTAAGTTTATAGTGTTATTTTGTATGTACATATATGCTGAATCCAGACAGGATAAGTCAAGTTAAATTTTGAACTGTGATTGTACTAGATAGTTGTTACGATAGAAATTATTAAATGGCTTAATTATGGATTATGAAATCAAGAATAATTTGTATGGATACGAACAATATTAAGTTTTGAATTTTGAGCTTTATGATGCGTGTAAAAGAAATAATAAGTTAAGGTTACGATCCAGGGACTAGGATCCGGAGGTAAAGATTTTAAACATCCAAATATTATAATACAATGATTGAGTTGAGAAAAGAAGAAAAATTTATACCGAAAATTTGGTAATTGATGATTTTAAAATCAGATAATGGATCGATTAAGGTGATGAAAGATATATTAACGGACCGAAATTTGGACGTAAGGAAAATAACGACTAATAAATATGGAATTTAAGGTAATAAAGTGGGTCGAATTTCGGGGTCGTTACAAAATCCCTAAATGTTCAACATTAATAGAAACATTGCATAATAAACAAGACCTAAAATTAATGTAAGGTTTTGTTTAAGAATAGACAATGCCGCCAAGACGTGTACCCTGAAATCAACATGTAAAAGAATCTGTAAACAACATGGAGGGACAAGAAGATCCAATACGGGCCTTCATTAACATGCTATCAGAGGAAATGTAAAGTAGGCCATAGGCAGCAGTAGAGCAGCCAGTGGGTCATGTAATGACCACAAATTCTATATGTCATTATAATTATAATTATTAAATCATTAGCAATGAATTAAAATTTTTGTACTAATTAATTATACATTGATGTAATTAAATAAATATACTTATGTATGTGTGTATTTATTTTATAAGGAAGTAAGGTGATAGAATTAATTAAAGCAAATCTAATTGAATTATATTCTTAAGTCCAAATGAGGTATTAAACTTGGTCCAATTAATTAACCTTGTAGCCCATGTATTAAATTAAATGTTGGTTCATGTTATAATTAAACTAGCCCAATGTTTGTTTAATTAAATGTAGTATAAGTTAGTTAAATGGGAGCCCAATGGAATAAATAAATTGTGCTCAAACAAATTAAATGAATGAGTCCAACACGTTTAATTCTTATGTGTGTGTGTGTGTGTGTGTGTGTGTGTGTGTGTGTGTATATATATATATATATATATATATATATATATATATATATATATATATATATAGGTGTATATATGTATATAAAAGCTATAAAAATAAATCAAAAATGGGGGAAAATTCGTCATTTGGCTTGTCAAGGAAGGGCCCCCACATGGGGTGGCTTGTTGAGCTTTGTTTCTTCAATTTCACATTTCACTTTAGTTGCTCAACCACCCTAGTCAATCAACATATCAATCCATCAAATAATAATCTAGATTAGCTCCTAATTTAACCAATGTTAGTAGATTAGTGAATGTTGATAGTGATGAAGGAAGTTCTATAAATATAATGCTCCACACCTTGATTATGTTGGTTAGTTATTTGCTAGAGCAAAAAGAGAGAAAAGAGAGAGCTTCCAAGCGAGAAAAGTAGGAGAATGTCACTAACAAGGTTCATAGACAAGAGAAGAAGAGCATTCAAGTCCAAGAGGTTGAAAAGTGTTATACCTCTTCCTTATTTCATTTTAAGGGTTTATATATGTTTTCTATGGTCACAATGTATTTTTAACCGATCAAAAGTTATTTAGATGCTCTCAAAGTCTAAAACTATGATATATAGGTGTATTAATGTTTTGATATGTTAATAACATGTATTTATATGTGTGACATGCAAATAAATGGAAGAAAAGTTCATATAATATTTTACCGGTAAACCCTAGGTAGCTAAATGTTATTTATTGTTGTAGTTTGAAATGTACAAGTTAGATATGTGATTTATATGGCTAGAAAGTTGTATGTATGAGTTACGAAGATAACATAACTTGAATCTCTAAAAAATATGAAAAAACAAAGAAGTTATGGCTCTTATCGCAAAAATAAGTCGATTTTAAAACCCTAGGTGGTTCGATCTTAAATTTTATGTCAAAACGTTTTCAAAAATGTTATCGTACCATGAAATGTAGTAAAACAAGAAGTTAGGAAGATAACAACACTGATTTTGTGTCATTTAGATGTGTAAATTTTATTTTATACAAGTTCAACAACCTTACAATGCTCTTTACCATCTCGCTTCGGGTTTACCTCCGTATCACTTGGAAAAGATCCTTGAGGTCTATTGTTCAGTGCATGAGCTATTTGTCCCATTTGGTTCTCCAGATTCTTTATAGCTACAGCCTGAGTCTTCACCGTAGAATCAAACTGGTTAACCAACTTAGCCAGTATATCTTCTATTTGAGCCAACTTATCCGGCTGTTGAGGTTGTTGATTCTGCGGACTGTGAAACCCCGGGGGATATGTATTTCTTGAACTCTGTCCTTGTTGTTGAGATTGATTGTTGCTCCAAGAAAAATTTGGATGATTACGCCACCCTGGATTGTAACTGTTAGAATTCCCCCTTGCTGACGATTATAATTGGATACAAATTGCACCGACTCTGGATTAATTGCGCACTGATCACTTGAATGACTCCCGGCACATTGTTCGCAAATTACCTCCACTTGCTGTACCTTCTGACTTCCCATTGCATCTATCTTCTTAGCTAGGGCCGAAACTTGTGCTGACAAAGCTGTAACAGAATCTAACTCAATAACTCCAGCTGCCCTGGGTGGATTCATTCTTGCTGTCGGCCATTGGTAGTTGTTTGATGCCATGGTTTCTAGTAAGGCATATGCATCGTCACAACTTTTGACCATCAGATCTCCCCCCGCTGCTGCGTCTATACTTGATCTCACTGCTTGTACCAGCCCATTATAGAATGTCTGCACTTGAAGCCATTTTGGAATTCCATGATGTGGACATTTCCTTGACAACTCCTTGAATCTTTCCCATGCTTCGTATAATGTCTCTGAATCCTGCTGAGCAAATGTAGTGATCTCAAATCTTATCTTCACTGTCTTTGCATAAGGGAAAAACTTCGCCAGAAATTTCTGCACCAAATCATCCCATGTAGTAATTGATCCCGAGGGCAATGAATGAAGCCAACTCTTTGCCTTATCCCTCAAAGTAAACGGAAAAAGCCTCAAACGAATCGCATCATCTGAAACCCCTGGATACTTGAAGGTGTCGCATATTTCCAAGAAACTCCTCAAATGCATACTAGGATCATCATTTGATAACCCCCCAAACTGTACAGAATTCTGAACCATCTGAATTGTTCCCGGCTTTATCTCAAACTGTGCCGCAGTGATGGCTGGTCTTGTAATACTCGACTATATCTCAGTCATCTGCGGCGTGGCATAGTCCCGTAAGGACTTTTGCCCATCTTCCTCTGCCATTCTTACTTGCTCCACTTGTTCCTGATCCTGGTGTTGCGTTATTTCTTGAATATAGTTCCGAATCCGACGTAACCTTCTTTCAATCTCGTCTTCAAAAGGAACTGTATCCTTACCCTGTGAACGGGTTTGCATATACAACCAAGATTACCTGAAAACGAAGGGTAATAAACTAAAAATTTATTAACCTTCACAAGAAAATACTTCAATTAAAACTAATATCAACACTTTAATTAAAACAATTTCCCCGGCAACAGCGCCAAAAACTTGTTCGCCTTTTCCCGTTCAGAAAATACTTCACGCAAGTGCACGTGGTTTAAGTGTAGTATAAGGCTAGCAAGGTATCGTTCCCACGAGGAATTGTAAATTAAACATTGAATAACTAGTTAATAATTGAAATAACACCAATTGAATTTAGTGGATTGAAAATATTGTTAAGTAATGAAGTTAATTTCAACAATTAAATTACTCAAAACGGAATTCTCTAAAATTGAAGACGTTTAGGGTTTACAACTTAATCATTTGTCATTGACTGAACCAAGTTATTCCTATGAAGTTAAAATACACGCACGAGATTGCTAATTGAGAACTCTTTAAAAACTGAATAATATCTTTCGATTATTATTCAGCTAATCTTCTCCAATTCTATCTATTATGGAATAGATTGAAGAAGAACATCTCTTTTAAACCAACAACCTATATTTCTATGATTGCTGAGTTTAAAAAGATAGTAAGCTTCAGTTCTCTACCAATTACATGTGGCAATTGAGTATATTTCTATCTCAATCACAATTTATAATAACAAATAAGTCACATGCTACCATACAAGGGTCTAATTTCATACATAATCTCTCAATTCTATATGAAATACCAAGTTCAGTCATTGGCCAAGTAAATTAGAAACAATAAACAGTCCTGGCAGTCAAACCCACATGTATTTAACAAGCACAGATAATAACTTGCTTCAGTTTATACAGATAATTACATTGCAAACCCTAAACAGTAGAATTAGCCCATGGTCAATCTAAGAAAATATACACAAGAGTGAATTTTAGCCATAATAAATTAATAACAATTGAAGTACAAGAGTTCAGAGATAAACTAAATATATATTCTTGCCCTTCTCTGCACCAGACTGAATTTCTTCCGTCAACTGCAGATTTTTCTTCTCTTCCCTCAGTTCGCTCTGTGTATCTTTTTTTTCTCTTCTTTTCCGTGTCGCTCTATTCTGGCCCTTTCTTTCTTTTTGTTCTTTTAAAAAAAAAATCCCCCGCTGCCTCGCATGTTAACCGCCCAAAACTGACTTCGCAACTGCTCAACATCGTGGAAGAAATCAGTCACTTGAACGTGATGCAGCTGCTTCACCCATCATGCAGCTGCATTGAAATTGCCTCACGCAGCTGCTTCACACTTAACGCAGCTGCGTTGAAATCGCATGACGCAACTGCTTCAAAAGTCACGCAGCTGCGTTGAAGTCACGCAGCTGCTTCAATATCTCACGCAGCTACGTCTGATCATTCTGGAAAAGACAGCATCTTTGACGCAGCTGCTTCACTTCCTGACGCAGTTGCGTTAACCTGGCTTCGAAATTACTGATATGCCCTTGCAAGCTATTTTCCATACAAACCTGAAACAAATGCACAAAAATGCATAAAATTGAAATAAAAACGCTTAAGAACTACAATATATAAGTTAAGAAGCGAATATTTTTGAGGTACAAAATCGGCTCAACAAATGCCCCCAAACTTATCTAATTGCTTGCCCTCAAGCAGAAATAACTTAACAAGACTGAAATCTAGACGCAACCATGAATTTCTAGCATAGCATGAATTATTGTTACCACATACCATATTCAGGCCTCAAGCAACTCGTAATAGCCTTACAGAACTTTCAAGAACTACCGAATTCACAATTCTCACAGAATCGACAATCAAGCCTTATTTAAGATTCCTAATTGTGCGTGTGTGTTTCATAGTTTCAACTAATCAGAAAAATTAGATAAACTTCTTAGATTAATCACAAGCAGAATTTCACTTTACTTTCACGTCCTTACTTTTATATCTCTTAACCAAGTCAGGCAATCACATAAATTAGGGATCATACTACTATTCAGAAATACAAGAGTGAATGCGTTTTACGCTCCATTTCACCCCTAATTCATTAACAAGGACTCGTGCAATACACAATTCCATTAGGCTTTTCAATGCTACCCTTGTAACGAGCTTTTAACCAGTGACTCCCAAACCAGTTGATTTTAGGGCACTAGATGTAAAGACATCCCTAAGGATTTACTTGCTCGAATAGCAAAGGCCACAGAATTCTGACTGAGTCAATTATTTTCATGCTTTTTTTTTTTTTATATTTTTTTTTAGTCAAATGATCCCCCCAAACTTATGTAACACCTTAACTCAGCATACAAGAATTTGCAAGTAAGAAATGAAATTCACACATGAAACTTAAAAGAAAATCAATCTTGTAAGTTTTCTAATTCTCAACTAGTCAAAACAATCAAATTTTGTGCTTATTAAAACATAGGAACCAAAAATAACACAAGACTACTCGATCGTAAGATTGAAATTCAACATGTTCATTCATTTATCATCAAAGGCTAGCAAATAGCAACATTCTTATCATCGGCCTTGCACTAGTTTTCATGACAACTACAACTAACCGTTTTCGTAGGTTTCACGGTTACACTTAGCACGTGTAACAAGCCTTTTAAACCCCATAATTACCTTATGAGGACAAGTTAAGTCTCGTGAGGGTTTGCAGTGAATATACCCCCAAAATTCATCTACATTCCTAATTTTTTTTTTCTAAAGACAAATAAACAAATAAACAGGATTATCAAAAATAAACAAATAAACAGGATTATCAAACTTCCCCCAAACTTATTAAACTCAGTGTCCTCAATGAGAATTAAAGCAGGATTGAAATAACAGGACTTCCCTTTTAGAACACTACTCCTCGACTTCGTCGTCCGGTGAATCAGGAGGTAATTCCAGCATTGTCGGAGGAGCTGGGAAATTCAAGGGCTCACGACCAGCATTCATTTCCAAGCGATTAAACGCTTCCGCTAGAGTCGAGGAGAATGCTACTTGGTATTGCATCATAGAACCCATTGTTTGTGCCAAATGGGCATCCCGTCGAGCTTGTCGACGAGATTCTCTTCGAAGCTGCCTTACTTCCGCCACTAATGTGTCAATCGTGTTGGACGATGAAGCTGCATCATGCTCCGGATCCGCTGCAAATAATTCCTCGGTGTCCGGGGAATGTGGATCACCCAAAAAAAATCCCGCTCCTTTTGGGTCAGGAGGTGCCCCATTCCATTGCTTGAAATTCTTGATGATTTTAGAGTCGATGGGGACTTGAGGATGCTGGACTGGTTCACTTTCATCCCATTCTACTCCCGCTGCTTCACAAAGTCCACAAATTAACAACGGATGAGGTAGGCCCCGGACTGGTTTCCCTTTGATAGCATACTTGATTGAGCTGTTGATCACTTGTCCCTTATCAATGGTTTTCTTATTGACAATGCAGAATAAGAGGACTGTTCGTTCTTTAATTACCTCGGTGAAATGGGTTGTTGGCATTAGTTTAGCGCATAGGAAATAATACCATGCCTTCCCATATCGAGTCTTGGGTTCACCATCTCTATACTTCCATACGGCATCTGGTTGGCACAATCCTCTAATAATCTCTTCATAATTGACTGGCTCCCTTACCAATGCTGAATACTCATCCGCTTCTGGAAGCAATGGAATACCATAATACTCGTTAATTTTCGCAGGAGAAAAGGAGACCTTCTTGCCTCGAACGACGACCTCATTATGTTTAATCGCCTTGGCATTAGCATAAAACTCTTTGACGATTGAAATGACGGTCGGATTAGGCTGATGAGGCAATGTTCCCCAATTCTGATGGATCATCCTCCATAATTCGCCATCCAAAGGGCCTGGATCAAGACCCCGCTCTGGTATAAGCTTCTTGGCATCCACATGTTCTTCATAGAACTTGGCCGATTCAAAGCTCATAAACCGGCTTGAATCATATGGAGGGGTGGACCTAGAGCTCTCTCCTCGATGACGTTTGGGTGCCATTGATCTCACAACCTTCCAAACTTGTCGAAACACAAACCAAATCCAAGAACAACTTTGCTCTTTCTTTGAGGACTTTTAACAAACAGTTGGCGGGTACCTTGTTGACAACCCCCACGCTTATAGGTTTAAGGCTTGAATAAACCCCCCACTAGTACTCAGAATTCCCAAACACAACAATTTGTATATATATGCAACAATCTATCACTATCCCCGACGAAGTATATGAAATGTGTCAAAGTGAATTCTTACTTGAATATGTATGAGAAGACACCGGAACTTGGTGTTGCCTTAGGAGCATAAGGCAATGGAAGAACTGTGATTGTGTTGTAAGCTTGAGAGTTTTATTTATAGGTTCCAAAACACACCATTCAACTCCTTGTGCATGTAACAGACGTAACTGAGGGTGGAAGTGAAAGGGGTTCACGGAAGAAACGTAAGCTGTCAAGAGAGGCAGATGAAATGGCACACGGTTTATGCAGTCGTCCGTTTAACTTTACAAATTCCCCGTCACGCAGCTGCGTCATGTCTGATTTTATAAGGTGTGACGCAGGGGCGTTGCTTTGAATGCAGGGGCGTTGATTTGAATGCAGCTGCGTTGAATTGGGACGCAGGTGCGTCTATGGTTGCAACATTTCCAGTGAGTTCTGACGCAGGGGCGTGATTTCAAACGCAGGGGCGTCAAGTCTCACGCAGCTGCTTCAATTCCTGACGCAGGTGCGTCTACGGTTGCCACATTTCCAGTGAGTTATGACGCAGGGGCGTGATTTCAGATGCAGGGGCGTCAAGTCTCACGCAGCTGCTTCATTCCTGACGCAGGTGCGTCAACACCTCAAAGGAATTCCCTTCAATTACAGTAAGTTCTGACGCAGGGGCGTGATTTCAGACGCAGGGGGCGTCAACCACTGTTTCAAAATTTCCAACTCCTTGTCTTCTTCCGTGAAGGTTTGACAACATTGAAGTATTGTACCTGACATACATTATTCAAATTAAATGCAACACAAATTATAAACCAGAAATTTGCATCAACTCAACAAATTATTTTCATGAAATTAATCAACTTAAAAGAAATAAAATTTGGGTTGCCTCCCACACAGCGCTTGTTGTATTGTCATCAGCCTTACATTACCCCCTGTTTAAGTTGAGAAAGAGACCGAGGATTTCATCCTATTGAAGGTGTCTGCCCAGTAATGTTTGAGTCGTTGCGCATTCACCTTAAACGTAGTCTCTGAATCATTGCCTTGTAACTCCACCGCCCCATACGGATAAACAACATGAATTGTAAAAGGACCTGACCACCGTGATTTCAGCTTTCCTGGGAAAAGTTGGAGTCGGGAATTGAACAACAACACCGATTGACCTGGTTCAAACTTTCGGTCCACAATGTGTTTGTCATGCCAACGTTTAACCCGTTCCTTGTAAATTTTCGCGTTTTCATAGGACTGAAGTCGAAACTCCTCAATCTCATTTAGTTGTAGCAACCGTTCCTCACCAGCTCGGCTAAAATCCCAGTTTAACTTCCGAGTTGCCCAGTATGCATGATGTTCTAATTCCACCGGCAAATGACAAGCCTTCCCAAAAACCAACCGATAAGGCGACATTCCAAGTGGTGTCTTGAACGCTGTTCTATAAGCCCATAGTGCATCATCGAGCTTAACGGACCAATCCTTTCGATTAGGATTTACTGTTTTCTCCAAGATCCTTTTCACTTCTCTGTTTGAAATCTCCGCTTGTCCACTTGTTTGTGGGTGGTAGGCAGTAGCAACTTTATGCTTGACTCCATATTTTGCTAATAAGGCGTTAAATTGTCTGTTGCAGAAGTGAGATCCTCCATCACTGATTATTGCTTTAGGTGTCCCAAATCTTGTGAATATATTACGTTACAAAAACTTAGTTACCACCTTAGCATCATTAGTGGAAGTTGCAATTGCTTCCACCCATTTAGACACATAATCGACTGCTACAAGGATATAAGAATTGTTAAAAGACAAGGGAAAAGGTCCCATGAAATCAATTCCCCAAACGTCAAACATTTCAACTTGTAAAATAGAATTAAGGGGCATCTCCTGTCTTTTCGAAATATTACCTACCCTTTGGCATCGATCACAATGTAGAACAAATGAATAAGCATCCTTAAATAAAGTAGGCCAGAAAAAACCTGATTGAAGAACCTTTGCAGCTGTTCTTTGGCCTCCATAATGTCCTCCATAACCTGATGCATGACATTGCTGAAGAATGCTTTCCATCTCTTCTTGAGGAACACAACGTCTTACTAACTGGTCGGCACAACTCTTGTACAAAAAAGGCTCATCCCACAGATATTGCCGTACATCATATAGAAACCTCTTCCTCTGTTGACTTGACAGTTCTGAAGGTATGACCTTCCCAACAATATAATTTACCAAATCGACATACCACGGTACCTCAGTCGAAATTACAAACAACTGTTCGTCTGGGAAGTTATCGTTGACTTCCATCTCATTGTTTCTGGGCTGCTCCATTCTAGACAAATGATCTGCTATCTGATTTTCAGTTCCTTTTCTGTCCCGAATCTCCAGTTCGAACTCTTGTAGTAACAAAACCCAACGGATCAATCTAGGCTTAGCGTCTTTCTTTGCAACGAGGTACTTAATCGCTGAATGGTCCGTTTAGACAATAACCTTCGTTCCAATGAGATATGGACGGAACTTGTCAAAGGCAAACACTACAGCTAGCAACTCCTTTTCTATGGTTGTATAATTTAGTTGAGCATCAGTCAAAGTCCTACTGGCATAATAAATAGCTTGAAATACCTTGTCTTTACGCTGGCCCAGAACTCCCCCAATCGCGAAGTCACTTGCATCGCACATCTACTCAA
This sequence comes from Hedera helix, assembly GCA_947179155.2. NCBI lineage: Eukaryota > Viridiplantae > Streptophyta > Magnoliopsida > Apiales > Araliaceae > Hedera > Hedera helix. The sequence goes on from OX359274.1 coordinate 20,724,449, forward strand.
AAGGATGACCCCAATTTGGAGCTACTACTACCGGTGCTGTTATCAATTTCCGCTTCAAAATCTCAAAAGCTGTGAGGCATGCTTCATCAAACTAAAAAAGGACTTCTTTCTCTAGTAAACTGCACAACGGCTTTGTAATCTTAGAAAAATCCTTGATGAACCGTCGGTAAAACCCTGTATGACCCAAGAAGCTATGAATACCCTTGACTGAATTTGGAGGAGACAACTTTTCAATAGCTTCAATCTTCGCTTTATCGACTTCAATACCTTTTTTTGACACCCGATGTCCCAAGATAATCCCTTCTTGAACCATGAAGTGGCACTTCTCCCAATTTAAGACCAGATTCGTTTCCATACATCTTCTCAGCACCAACGTTAGATTCTCCAAGCAGACATCAAATGAATCACCAAAAACCAAGAAGTCATCCATAAAGACTTCTAAATTCCGCTCGACCATATCCGAGAATATAGCCATCATGCACCGTTGAAAAGTTGCTGGAGCACTGCACAAACCAAACGACATTCTCCTAAAAGCGAATGTTCCATATGGACATGTGAAAGTCATTTTCTCCTGATCTTCTGGCGCAATGGCTATTTGATTATACCCTGAATACCCGTCTAACAAACAGTAATATTCATGTCCCGCAAGTCGATCCAGCATCTGATCAATGAACGACAAGGGGAAATAATCCTTACGCGTGGCTTTATTCAACTTTCTATAGTCCAAGCAGACTCGCCACCCCGTAACAGTTCTCGTCGGAATCAACTCGTTATTCTCATTAGGAATAACCGTCATGCCCCTTTCTTCGGGACACAATGAACCGGGCTTACCCAAGCACTGTCTGAAATTAGGTAGATAATCCCAGCATCTAACCACTTAAGTATTTCTTTCCTCACCACCTCCTTCATAATTGGATTTAACCTTCTCTGTTGGTCAACTACTGGCTTTGCATCATCCTCCAATAAAATTTTATGCATGCAAAATGATGGACTAATACCTTTGATATCTGCTAAGACCCATCCAATAGCTGATTTGCAGTCCCGAAGCACCCTCAACAATTTCTCTTCTTGAACTTTGTCCAACGATGCTGAAATAATGACAGGCAAAGTAGACGCCTCACCCAAATAAGCATACCTAAGGTGGTTAGGCAATTGCTTCAGCTCCAAGACTGGTGGCACCTCAAAAGAAGACTTCTCATTTGCCTTAGAACTTCCCGAGTAATCAAGTTCCTCAAAATGTTGCCTGAACTTTGTAAACCTCGGTGCAGCATCCATTAATTGCATGTACTCCATCGCTTGCTCACACCCCGAAATTTCCTCAATACTGATTGACTTTTCTAGTGGATCACTAATATTGTTTCCCAAAAACATCTCGTTCACGAATTCATCCACAATATCAACTCTTAAACACTCAGCATCCTCATTAGGAAATTTCATTGCCTTCAGCACATCGAACGTCACTTATTGGTCCTGCACCCTCATCGTCAATTGCCCCTTCTGAACATCTATCAAAGTTCTCCCGGTAGCAAGAAACGGTCTTCCTAGGATAATAGGAATATCTCGATCCTCCTCATAATCCAAAATAATGAAGTCCGCTGGGAATATGAATTTATCAACCTTAACTAACACATCTTCCACTATACCTCGTGGATATGTAAGAGATCTGTCTGCTAGCTGGAGTGTTACGTTTGTAGGAGATGCTTCCTTAAGACCCAGTTGTTGATAAACCGAGAAGGGCATGAGATTTATACTGGCCCCCAAATCACATGGGCAACGACTGAAGTGTTTACTCCCAATGGTACACGGTATAGTAAAGCTTCCCGGATCCTTTAATTTTGGGGGCAACTTCTTCTGTAAAATGGCGTTGCACTCTTCAGTTAATGCAACGGTTTCATAATCGCTCAGCCTCCTTTTCTTGGACAAGATGTCCTTCATAAACTTCACATAACTCGGCATCTGTTCCAATGCATCTGCAAAAGGAATGTTAATTTGCAGCTTCTTGAAAACCTCTAGAAACTTTGAAAACTGCTTATCAACCTTCTGTTTTTGCAGTCTATGTGGAAACGGGACGTTAGGTATCTCATTAGGTTTCCTATCCATATTAACCCTCTCTGTGACTTGAGACTTTGAAGTACCCTCGTCTTCTTTCTCTTTTTCCAAAACTTCGCCTTGTTTTTCTTTAGCACCATGCAATTCTCTACCACTCCTGAGTTCAACAACCTTACAATGCTCTTTACCATCTCGCTTCGGGTTTACCTCTGTATCACTTGGAAAAGATCCTTGAGGTCTATTGTTTAGTGCATGAGCTATTTGTCCCATTTGGTTCTCCAGATTCTTTATAGCTACAGCCTGAGTCTTCACCGTAGAATCAAACTGGTTAACCAACTTAGCCAGTATATCTTCCATTTGAGCCAACTTATCCGGCTGTTGAGGCTGTTGATTCTGCGGACTGTGAAACCCCGGGGGATATGTATTTCTTGAACTCTGTCCTTGTTGTTGAGATTGATTGTTGCTCCAAGTAAAATTTGGATGATTACGCCACCCTGGATTGTAACTGTTAGAATTCCCCCCTTGCTGACGATTATAATTGGATACAAATTGCACCGACTCTGGATTAATTGCGCACTGATCACTTGAATGACTCCCGGCACATAGTTCGCAAATTACCTCCACTTGCTGTATCTTCTGACTTCCCATTGCATCAATCTTCTTAGCCAGGGCCGAAACTTGTGCTGACAAAGCTGTAACAGAATCTAACTCAATAACTTCAGCTGCCCTGGGTGGATTCATTTTTGCTGTCGGCCATTGGTAGTTGTTTGATGCCATGGTTTCTAGTAAGGCATATGCATTGTCACAACTTTTGACCATCAGATCTCCCCCCGCTGCTGCGTCTATACTTGATCTTACTGCTTGTACCAGCCCATTATAGAATGTCTGCACTTGAAGCCATTTTGGAATTCCATGATGTGGACATTTCCTTGACAACTCCTTGAATCTTTCCCATGCTTCGTATAATGTTTCTGAATCCTGCTGAGCAAATGTAGTGATCTCAAATCTTATATTCACTGTCTTTGCATAAGGGAAAAACTTCGCCAGAAATTTCTGCACCAAATCATCCCATGTAGTAATTGATCCCGGGGGCAATGAATGAAGCCAACTCTTTGCCTTATCCCTCAAAGTAAACGGAAAAAGCCTCAAACGAATCGCATCATCTGAAACCCCTGGATACTTGAAGGTGTCGCATATTTCCAAGAAACTCCTCAAATGCATACTAGGATCATCATTTGATAACCCCCCAAACTGTACAGAATTCTGAACCATCTGAATTGTTCCCGGCTTTATCTCAAACTGTGCCGCAGTGATGGCTGGTCTTGTAATACTCGACTGTATCTCAGTCATCTGCGGCGTGGCATAGTCCCGTAAGGACTTTTGCCCATCTTCCTCTGCCATTCTTACTTGCTCCACTTGTTCCTGATCCTGGTGTTGCGTTATTTCTTGAATATAGTTCCGAATCCGACGTAACCTTCTTTCAATCTCGTCTTCGAAAGGAACTGTATCCTTACCCTGTGAACGGGTTTGCATATACAACCAAGATTACCTGAAAACGAAGGGTAATAAACTAAAAATTTATTAACCTTCACAAGAAAATACTTCAATTAAAACTAATATCAACACTTTAATTAAAACAATTTCCCCGGCAACGGCGCCAAAAACTTGTTCGCCTTTTCCCGTTCAGAAAATACTTCACGCAAGTGCACGTGGTTTAAGTGTAGTATAAGGCTAGCAAGGTATCGTTCCCACGAGGAATTGTAAATTAAACATTGAATAACTAGTTAATAATTGAAATAACACCAATTGAATTTAGTGGATTGAAAATATTGTTAAGTAATGAAGTTAATTTCAACAATTAAATTACTCAAAACGGAATTCTCTAAAATTGAAGACGTTTAGGGTTTACAACTTAATCATTTGTCATTGACTGAACCAAGTTATTCCTATGAAGTTAAAATACACGCACGAGACTGTTAATTGAGAACTCTTTAAAAACTGAATAATATCTTTCGATTATTATTCAGCTAATCTTCTCCAATTCTATCTATTATGGAATAGATTGAAGAAGAACATCTCTTTTAAACCAACAACCTATATTTCTATGATTGCTGAGTTTAAAAAGATAGTAAGCTTCAGTTCTCTACCAATTACATGTGGCAATTGAGTATATTTCTATCTCAATCACAATTTATATTAACAAATAAGTCACATGCTACCATACAAGGGTCTAATTTCATACATAATCTCTCAATTCTATATGAAATACCAAGTTAAGTCACTGGCCAAGTAAATTAGAAATAATAAACAGTCCTGGTAGTCAAACCCACATGTATTTAACAAGCACAGATAATAACTTGCTTCAGTTTATACAGATAATTACATTGCAAACCCTAAACAGTAGAATTAGCCCATGGTCAATCTAAGAACATATACACAAGAGTGAATTTTAGCCATAATAAATTAATAACAATTGAAGTACAAGAGTTTAGAGATAAACTAAATATATATTCTTGCCCTTCTCTGCACCAGACTTAATTTCTTCCGTCAACTGTAGATTTTTCTTCTCTTCCCTCAGTTCGCTCTATGCATCTTTTTTTTCTCTTCTTTTCCGTGTCGCTCTATTATGGCCCTTTCTTTCTTTTTGTTCTTTTTAAAAAAAAATCCCTTGCTGCCTCGCATGTTAACCGCCCAAAACTGACTTCGCAACTGCTCAGCATCGTGGAAGAAATCAGTCACTTGAACGTGATGCAGCTGCTTCACCCATCATGCAGCTGCGTTGAAATTGCCTCACGCAGCTGTTTCACACTTAACGCAGCTGCGTTGAAATCGCATGACGCAGCTGCTTCAAAAGTCACGCAGCTGCGTTGAAGTCACGCAGCTACTTCAATATCTCACGCAGCTGCGTCTGATCGTTCTAGAAAAGACAGCATCTGTGACGCAGCAGCTTCACTTCCTGACGCAGCTGCGTTAACCTGGCTTCAAAATTACTGATATGCCCTTGCAAGCTATTTTCCATACAAACCTGAAACAAATGCACAAAAATGCATAAAAGTGAAATAAAAACGCTTAAGAACTACAATATATAAGTTAAGAAGCGAATATTTTTGAGGTACAAAATCGGCTCAACAATGGCATGGACACTACTGCCAATGACATCATCGAGGGTCTGACTACGAGAAATGAGGAGCTAGAGGAAAGAATTTAGCACTCAGAGGAAGAAAATCTGACCCACCAGCATTTGGAGGATCAGTACAAGGCAGTGGCCTATCAGTTTTCTCGCGAGAACATGGAGCTGAAGAAGAAGATAACAGATCTTGAGGAGTAGGTACAGGGGTACGAGGACTTCCTAGAGCACATCGGGTTGCTAACCCATCAGTTAGCTGATCAAGACGCTGAGCTACAGGCTAAGTTGGCAGCGACTGAGGCTAGGTTATTAGAGGCTGAGCTGAAGGTTCAGCAAGTGCAGGCAGATAAGGCCGCCATCCGTGCCCATTGGCAGGAGGTGATAGAGGACATGATAGAGATGGAGACTTAGAGGGATGCAGCACACGGACGGATGTTGGAGCTGGAAGATGAGGTTCGTGAGAAGAGGGTGAGGACCGATAAGCTCAGTTATGTCTATCGCTCTTCATTTGGTAGATTTTAGAGCAGGGTGCACTACTACCCAGCTGAGGAGGGCCAATCCATGCACACTATTAGCAGGAATGTGGTGATGGCTATAGGAGATGAGGAGTATGATGATGCGATCCGTCGGGGGATGTGCAACCATTAGCAATAGTATTTTATGAGGTTGTATGTACATAGATGCAGTAGAACCCAACTTTTTTTTTATCAGAGGGTTAATATGTTGTAAATCCCAACTCTAGGAAGTTGTGGGATATGTTCATTAGAAATCCCATCTATTGTAGCCTATCAGAGATAGAGGCATTTGTAGCAGTATGCTTACGATGTAAGGTGCTATGCACTACTGTTTTAGCATATGAATATAAATGCAGTCATATTTATATTTATATGTGTTGAGATGATTACTTGTACTTTAGCTAAAATTGCTTAAGATACAAGCTAAAGGTGAAAAGATAAAAGAATAAGATTTAGAAACAATAATAATTAGATATTTTCCTATTTCTTTAATTAGATAATGGCGCCACGTAGATAACCAACAAGAAACCAAGGGGTAGAAGAATCAGTTAACAACGACGAGGGGGGATGCAATGTAGACCCAATGAAGAACTTCATCAACATGCTAGCTAAGACGATACAGAATCGACACCCAGTAGTTGCCAATCCACCACCACTGCAAAATCAATTAACAAACTTCAAAGACTTCAAAGAAGTTGGACCGCTAGAGTTCAGGGGAACGACAGACCCAATATAAACCCAGTCTTGGATAAAGGAAATAGAAAAAGGTGTTTGTTATTTCGAGAGTGGCAGAGGAGCAAAAGACTATTTTTGCTACTTATATAATGAGAGGAGAAGCTAATTTCTGGTGGGAAGCCAATCAGAATAGGGCTGGAGAAGGTGTGGTGTCTTAAGCGAGATTTAAGGAGATATTTGATGAGAAATAATTTCTGAAAAGTATGAAAAGTAGAATGGAAGTGAAATTTTCAGAATTAAAGTAAAAAAAATGTGTCGGTACCTGAGTACGCGACAAAATTTAATGAGTTGGTCAGGTTCGCTCCGCATTAGGTAGACACGGAGGAACGCAAGGCTCGGAGATTTGAGAGTGGATTGAAATATTGGATATTTAACAAGGTGGCAGTACTACAGATTGATTCGTTCTCAATTTTACTAGAGAAATCAATAATAGCTGAAGGAGGTAACGAGGCATTATCTAAGTATAATCAAGAAAGGAATAAGAAGAGGAGTGAGGGTGGAAGTAAGAATAATAACAACAGAGGCAACAACAACAACAAGCGCAAGTGGAACAACAACAATTCAGGAACACCCCAGGGAAGCAATTAGAAGAGAGGGATCAAATGTAGTAAATGTGGGAAGAATCATTTGGGTGAATGCATGAAGGGGAAGAACATTTGCTATAATTGTGGGCAAGAAGGGCACATCACTCCTAATTATCCCAGACCTAAGAAGGGTGGAGGTTGTTTCTTATGTGGAGCTGCGGACCATCAGATCAAGGATTGTCCAAAGAAGAAGAATGACGGAGAAAGTGGATACAGAGGAAACAACAGTAGGCTTACCATTGGAGGGCCGGTGCAACAAAACATCCGACATCACAGACTTTCAACATGACTATGTAATACGCTGTGGAATCAAAAAATGCAGTGTCAGGTATTATTCCGATCAATGATATAAATACTTATGTATTGTTTGATTCAGGTGTTACTTGTTCATTTGTGTCTGATGATTTCGCTAAACGGTTAAAATTGCCAAAAGAAAATTTAGAAAACCCTATGAATATTGAAGTTACAAATAAAGAAGTGATTCCTGTAGAGTATATACATAGAAACTGTTGTGTTAAAATCAGGGGTCAGAAATTGAGTGTGAATTTAATTTCGATACGTTTGGGGGAGTTTGACATTATACTCAGAATGGATTGGTTGTTTAACCATGGAGCAGTAATTGATTGTCAGAAGAAGTGTATACACTTTAAGATACCAAATAAGTCTAAGGTAGTATTTTTCGACAACAAGTCGTCAAGACAATCTTGTTGTCACAATGATGCAGGCCAAGAAGCTGTTAAAGAAAGGATGTGTAGGATATTTGGCACATGTGGTGGATACATAAATGGTGAATCCTGAGATGGAACAAATATCAATAGTTAAGGAGTTCATGGATATTTTTTCAAATGAACTGCCAAGTCTTTTGCCAGATAGGAAGATAGAATTTGTGATTGATTTAGTACCGGAGACTGTGCCGATATCAAAGGCACCGTATAGGATGGCTCGTAGAGATGAGAGAGTTAATGGTTTAGTTACAAGAATTGTTAGATAGAAAGTACATTCAGCCGAGTGTTTCTCCATAGGGAGCACCTGTGCTATTTGTAAAAAAGAAGGATGGATCGATGAGACTTTGTATAGATTATAGAGAGTTAAACAAAGTAACGATTAAGAATAGGTACTCGTTGCCAAGAATTGACGATCTGTTTGATCAACTAAAAGGGGCGAAGTACTTTTCAAAGATTGACTTAAGGACTGGTTATCATCAGTTAAAAGTGAGGAAGGATGACGTACCCAAGACGGTATTCAGAACTCGTTACGCCCATTATGAGTTTTTGGTGATGTCGTTTGGACTGACGAATGTGCCAGCAACATTTATGGACATGATGAACATAATATTCAAGCAGTACTTACATAAATTTGTAGTTGTGTTCATTGACGATATTTTGATTTATTTTAAAACAAAGGAGGAGCATGTGAAACATTTAAAATTTGTGATGGAGATTTAAGGAAGGAGCAGTTATATGCCAAATTTTTGAAGTGTGAATTCTGGTTGAAGAGAGTTTAATTTCTAGGTCATGTTATTGACAAGGAGGGAGTTTCAGTAGATCTTACAAAAGTGGAAGCGGTGATGAATTGGGAACAACCAAGGACGCCGATGGAGATTAGGAGTTTCTTAGGACTAACAGGTTACTATCAAAGATTTATCAAAGATTTTTTAAAGATAGCGACGCCATTGATAAATTTAACAAGAAAAACAGTGAAGTATGTATGGACGGAGAAGTGAGAGGAGAGTTCTAAGGAGTTAAAGAAGAGACTTAGTGAAACACCTGTGTTAACTTTACCAGACGACACATGAGGTTTTACGGTCTATAATGATGCATCGCACAAAGGACTAGGCTTTGTGCTTATGCAGAATGACAAGGTCATTGCGTGTGCATCAAGACAATTAAACGATTATGAGAAGGGATACCCTACCCACAACTTGGAGTTGACTGCTTAAATAAATTCCACACATGCAAGACTTATATTAATAAAACTTAGACTCTTAATTTAATTCTGTATGGACTAACACATAATTCAATTAGACTTGCTTGATTAATTGATTATCTTGCTAGACTATAAATAAGTCTCTCATGACTAACACATATTATCACATTATGGTTTCTAATACAATTACCCACATTACAAATAATTATTCCCATATTGGGTTAACTTAATTAATTCATTTATTTCCTTTCAATCTCTTCCTTACTCATACAAGTAAATCACTTAGTAATTACTAATAATCTTATTTGTCATTCAAGACCAATATCCAAACTTTATGATTTTATCATATAAGCTTATCTTGCTTTTCATTACTTAACTTCGTTAATTCTTGCTCTTGGCTTTCTTTTTTATTCTTTAGTTATTTCAATTTAATTAAATTAACTAGCTTGCTAATTCTCATCACATAATACACATACACATTACCACACACAATATTTCTTTATGAAGATAAAAAAATTTTTATAGTCTTTTAAAGACATGTAGTTTTCCCGGTCAGTACATGGATGGTGTTAAACTAAACTGTATAAGATTTAATTTGACTTAAGAATGAATAAAAATGGATAAGTCATGAAGAAGTTACGATTAAACAAAAAACGGTGTTTGTTAAAAGTTAAAGAAGTTAAAACGAGTTTTATAATTTGTTTTGAAATCAAACTTTGAGGAATGATATAGTTTGACGTATAATAACGTATTTTGATGTGAAGAAGATATTGTTCAAGATTTTAAATTTTTTGGATGAAATTCCAAATTATAATAATTATTGGAGAAGTTAATCGAAATGCTAAGATATAATTACAAGAAGTAACTAATAAAGTTATAAGGAATTTATTATTTTAAAGAAAAATATTCCATAATATTGTAGGTAACTCACAATTAAGTATGAGAGAAAAAAAATATTGGATGTGAATGATGTAAATGATGAACAACAGAATGAGGCAAATTCCCTAAGCTATGCAAATTTTTATTTCAAAATCTCTATTTTGAGCAAGTCCTTAATTTATTGAAATTTTACAATTTTTACAAATTCTTATGATTGAGCTAAGATTGCAAGTTTTGAGACATCTGCAAGTTCTCGAACTCATATTATTATGGTAAGTTCTTGATCTCCTATTAGTATGGTAGGTTATTGAACCCATAATATTATAGTACATTCCTGATGAGTTTTTGAACTCATAGTACTATGGTGAGTTCTTGAACTTATATTAATGGGCCAAGTTCCTAAACTCATAATTTATAGCAAGTTCTGTGAACAGTGCAATTTTCCTAATTTTGCAAGTTCTTGATATTCATGAAATTATTGAAGTAAAGATGATGCCATTTGTTTCGGCTATTCTATTGTAAAGTCAATTATGATTGTTAAAAATTTCTAATCTAAATTATATTGGTGCGGATTATGATGTTAAGACTAATGATGAACAACCCTATGATATAAGAAAAAGTTATGTAAAGAATTTTTCAGGCCATAAAGTGTCAACTTAACACTTTTAGGCAGATTATGAGGTGTCGTGCTAAAGTATGAGGTGTCGTGCTAAAGCTTCTAACATATGAAAGATGTTATGTAACGTCTTTCAGTCTGTATGACTGTAGACTGTGTTGTAAAGAGTTAAAGGTCCTCATGACCCCTCAGTAATGATTCAAAGATAAAGACTGATGTTAAAGTTCTAATGTTTCATATGTTGAGAATTTTCTTGACAAGCTATTCATTTGTTTAAAGCATATTTATTGATTGACTAGTTTATTCTAACAAGTCACTGTGGACTATAGTAAAGTAACATGTTACAGGTCACCAGAAGTACTACTAGGTTGTGCAAGTTCCTTGAGCTATGTAAATTTTTATTGCAAGTTCTCTATTTTGAGAAAGTCCTTAATTTTTTGATACTCTACAATTTGTGCAAATTCCTATGATTGAGCTAAGATTGCAGGTCTTGAGATATCTGCGAGTTTTCAAACTCATATTATTATAGTAAGTTCTTGAACTCCTATTAGTATGGTAGGTTATTGAACTCATAGTATTATAGTACGTTCCTGATGAGTTCTTGAACTCAGTATACTATGGTGAGTTCCTAAACTCATATTATAGGGGTAGGTTCCTGAACTCATAATTTATAATAAGTTTTGTGAACAGTGTAATATTTCTAAATTTGCAAGTTCTTGATATTCATCAAATTATTTAAGTAAAGAGATGCCATTTGTTTTGGCTACTTTATTGTAAGATTAATTATGATTTTTGATAATAATCTAATTCAAATTATTTTGGTGTGAATTTTGATGTTAGGACTGGGGATGAACAACCTTATGATATAAGGAAAAGTTATGTAGAATTTTTTTCAAGCCATATAGTGCCAACTAAATGCTTTTAGGCATGCCATGAGGTGCCACATTAAAGCTTTTAGCATATGAAAGATGTTATGTAATAGTAAATGAATGGAATGTCATATGCGATTCGATAAATAACAGCTCAGGAGTCCCTGACCAAGGCAAACTAAAAATTAAAAAGGATTTTCTAATTTATATTAATTAGAGTTGTGTATTTGATAATCAAAATGCATATGATCAAATAAAATAAGGCTTGACTGTAATTTCATGTTTTATATTTTATTGGGGTATTGTATGATAGAAGAATTAAATTGTACGTAACTATTTGCGGAATAGGTTATTTTTTGGTCAAATGTTGAAATTCATATTATCTGAAAAGTCGTTGATTGCTAAGGGGACTTATCCTTATTGTGGAATAAATATTATTTATTTAAATGAATTAAATATTCTAATTCTTTCATATATATATATATATATATATATATATATATATATATATATATATATATAAGATTAGAATGGTTCTACTTTATTTATTCTACAACTAGTATAATATAAAGAACCTAAAAGGTCACACCGCAAAAGAGAAATATTTATTTAAGAAGTAAATGACATAATGGTAATAATAAATTAAGTATATTTAATTTATTTTATGGTGATAGAATAAATTAAATAGTTTAATATTTATAATTTAGTATTTTGGAAATGCCAATTATAAATTAATAAGAGAAGCCTTACTACTACTAGTACTACTACTACTACTACTACTACTACTACTACTACTACTACTACTACTACTACTACTACTATTATTATTATTATTATTATTAAGAAGTACTCTCATATTAAATAATTAAGTTCCTAAATTAATTATATTAAATTAATTTAGTTACTAATTAGATTAGGAATTAAATTAAAACCCTATTCCTAAAGAGTTTAGGATGGTTAGACAAATTTATAAATAAGAAAAGTTTTATTATGATTTGGGGTTACCTACATAATTTTCTTCATCTAAGGAATTAGAAGAAAGATAAAACTAGGGTTTACTGCCACCCAAGATCTAGTAGAATCAAATACTTCTTAAATTCATATTTTTCTTAGTGGATCACTTCTAAAGGCACTTGGGTAGCTAACGTTGATATGAAGATTCTAATCGATAGATTTGAAGAGGAACGCGAAGGAATTAGAGGTGAACTCGTACCTATTGAAGAATAGAATCTACAAGGGTATAAATCTCTAACTCTTTGTTTAATTAATAATTGCGCATCAAGGTCGATTTTGGTTTATGGTTTGCAAAAACTTAAAAATATGATTTTTGCCATGTTTCTACTCTATTATGCAATTTGATTGTATGTCTATAGATATTTACAAACCAATAGTGGCAGCAAGAGCAAAACTTTATGCGAATTATTAATTATTTGGATACTGTATATACATGAGTATGTGTTTAAAATAATTTATTGGGCATAATTGTTAGTATAAAATCATATTTTATCAATAGAACACAAAAATCATGCTTTGAAAAAGCAGCAAAAATCGAATCAGCGTGTAGTAGCGCAACTATGCTACAGTTGAGCGTAGCTACGCTGGGTCCGAGCGTTGCTGAACCGTACCACGCTGATTTAATTCTTTTTTAGTTTTGTGCAATTTTTTGATAAATTAAAATAAAGAGTTATTTTAGATGATTTTATAATTAAAATAAAAAGTTTTTTTAAACTTGAAATTGGATTTCATTCTAACTAGATTGCCCATTAAATGATATTGATATATATGGAATGGTTATAATTTATGAGATGCATATGTTGTATTGATGCATATGGTGATATGTATGATAATACAAGAGAATGATTATGGACTGTTGACCAATGAGATTGGATTTCTTATATGTGGATGCATGAATGAATGAGTTTTATAAATGGGGTCTGCGTACTTCATCTTTTCTAATTTTTCTTGTGTAAATTCTATCTCCCTCCTATGTACTTCCCCTTGATTGTTGATCAAGACTTCTATTTTATGAAAATAGATTGTAATAGGACTGGATATAATTATGTGAAGAATTGGAGCCAAAGAGCAATGAATGCATTTGTATGTATTTGTTCTTTCACCCTATGTTTGACCTTTTTGGTTCACTTGGTGGCTTTAGTGAACCAAATTAAAATAAAAGTCTATAATCAATCCAAGTAAAATGTAGTATTCTATATGTGTATGCTAATTATGTATATATTATATATTATTAAACATGTTTCACATGTTAAATAATATGACGCATATTTTTGATATATATATATATGTGCATGCGCGCTAAAAAAGATGAGACAATTAATAATAAAACCCTCAAGATAAACAATATAAAGTTGTAGCATTCAAAGATATTAATAATATCGAGCACCGTCTTCTAGCATGATAAAACGATAGAGCATAAAATTCTCAATATATGTTTGTTGTGCACGCACAAGGCTTATATTGATTATTTGATATGTTATTTTGTTGTGCACACGTAGGGACGATATTTTTCTCTTCACTTATATGAAAATGCTAGGTCGGACTTAACTTAGATAATTTTGATTCGGATGTGTACATACTTGATCATTATAATCTAAAAGGAAAAATAACAAGGAGTTATATGATAATGTAATTGAAAAAAGTTATCTACTTATTAAATAAATATAGTTTGTTATGCACACACAATGTTGTATTTATGTTGATATGATCCTTATCTCACTAGCAAATCTTTAATTAGATTTGTCGAACTATATAAAGAGGGTAGTATAGTTTGATAAAAATAGTAAGATATATCAATTTAAATAACGAGCTAATTAATTTTGATAATTAGTAAAATCAATGTATGCTAAATGTTGTCTATTTCACATGCAGAATTTTACAAATGTCAACCTCTCAATCACTACGTAGCATAACTGATGCTAACAAATTGGCTAGGCCAAATTACACAGACTGGTTAAGGAATTTGAGAATTATTTTCACTGCTGAAAAGCTTTCTTATGTCCTAAATTCGTCTGTCCCTGCAAGTGTTGTAGAAGAAGCCTCAAAGGAAGAGATTGTTACTTTTAAGAAGTGAAAAGATGATGCAGCTATGGTTCAATGCATTATGCTTGCATCCATGAGTAACGAGTTTCAGCACCAGCAAAAGAAAATGGATGCTCCTACTATCTTGTTGCACCTTAAAGATCTTTATGGTGAACAAAGTAAGACTGCTAAATATCAGATATCTAAATAACTCTTCCAATCTCGGATGACCGAGGAGGCACTACCGTTGAGACTCATGTCCTTAAGATGATCAATTTGATTGAACAGCTTGGACAGTTAGGGTTCGTAATGGATGATGGGGAGTTAAACCAAGATTTGATCTTGCAGTCACTTCCGGACGCCTTTTCACAATTCACTATGAACTTTCACATGAATAAGTTGGACGTTAGCTTTCCTGAGTTGCTTAACATATTAAAAACTGTGGAGGGTCAGTTTTCATCCAAAAAGAACCAAGTCTTATTGGTAGATGATTCTTCTAAGAAGAGGAAGAGGAAGAGGCCCAAGGTTTTTCTGAAAAGAAAAATAAAATGAAAAAGGCTAAGGGTAAAACAAAAGCTAAGGATAATAAGGAAAATGATCTTGCTAGCAAAGGAATATGCTTTCATTGCAATAAATCGGGTCACTGAAAGAAAAACTGCAAAGAGTATCTTGTAGAGTAAAAGCAAAATAAGCTTGAAGAAGCTTCAACTTCAAATCAAGGTTTATTCATGATTGAATTAAATCTTTCTATAAGTTAAAGTTCTATTTGGTTATTAGATATTGGTTGTGGTTTTAACATATGTAATAATATGAAAGGACTAAGCTGATGTAGAAAGCTGAACAAATGAGAAGTCGTCCTGCGTGTGGAGAATACAGCAAAGGTTGCTGCATTAGCCGTAAGAACTTGTTGTTTAGCACTGTCTACGTGCAAGTCCAAAAGCTTAAATAATTGTTATAATGTTTCAGTACTGATTAGAAACATTATTTTGATTCCTATATTAAACAAAGATGGTTTTGACATTATAATAAAGAACAACAGTTGCTCTATTTATAATGATAATATTTTTAAGGTACTGGCAAATTGCGTGATGGACTTTACTTACTTGACTTACATTGTAACGTCCCCGAAATTCGACCCATTTTATTGTAACGTCCCCGAAATTCTGTAATATCCCGGATATTTAAATGAATTAGAAATAAAATATTTAATATTTAATAAAGGTTGGAGTTTGATAACCTAGTAGTGATAGATAAATAGAGGTCCAAATTTAATTTAACGGACTAACTTAGATATGGTGATATCAAAATTTTTGATAAGTTAGCAAGTAAAGTGATAATTCAATAAACTTGACTAACAACAAGTCTAATTAAATTAAGAGAATTAATTAGTGGAGTTATGTAATTATGCGACGTGGTTGCGTGTAAATTAAATATGTATTTATATGAATATATATATATGCGTGCATATTTAGTAACATAATTTAATGGTTAATTAAATTGTGATAAATAGAGAGATTAATATTAAATTAATCCGAATTGAATTAAAAGGTTTATTGTGGAATTAATTTATTCATTAATCAACAATTATGCAAATTGTTGATAAATTATTTGTGAGGAATAATTATGTAAATTATATAATTATAAATTATATAAAGTAGTTGAATTAATTAAAGGAGATTAGTAATTATATATATTGTACAATATTTAATTTCATATATATGTACATATATATAAAGGGTTTAAATTAATTGAGAAATTTTAAATAGTAATTGAATATATTAAATGAATATATTCTATAATTAAATAAATCATTGTAAATGATTTATGGGATTGAGAAATTTAATTATACAATTATTTGTGTAATATTAATTAAATAATTAAATAAATTATTTAAATAAGAAATTGAGTAAATATATTATTATTTTAATGTATTTTCGGGTAAATGGAATTATTTCCATAATTGATGAGAAATGAATTATTTAATGTAAATGTATTAAATAATTTAATTTATGGCCTAAATAATATATATTAAATTATATATTGTATTTATTTTAATTTCATAATTTATTGTGAAATTGTTTCGAGGTAAGGTAATGTGTATAAATAATATATATAGATTATATATATTATTATTAGCGAACACACTCTAAAGTTTTAATATCAAAATAATTGACAAGTTGTCATTAATTAAATATTCAATTAAATTGAATATAATGAGTGAATTAAATTTTATAAATTAATTAGTATGATTATTAATTAATGTAAATAATGTGAAATATTAAGAATAATATTTATTAGTCCATTTAGTAATTTAATACTTATGGGTTAAACTATTTAATTATTTATTCAATCTAATTATTTATTTAATCATGGATTGAATAATTAATGTGTAAATTATTAAATTAGCCCAACATGGGTCAATTAGTAGCCCAAGTGGAGAATAATAAAATTTGACAATTTAGTAGCCCAAACAATTTAATAGAAGCCCAATTGGTATTTTAAATTAAAGCCCAATGTTTGGCCCACTTGGAAAATACTTTCTAAAACTATTATTTATTAAAAGTGACTTTGGTCAATCTTTTTGGGACAAGATGATAGATGTGCCGGCAAGAGGAGTAAAAGAGAGGGAAATGTTTACTTTTTATTATTTTTATTTCTATTTATTAAATTAAGGTTGCTTGTATGGTTTTTTTTTAGTCCATGAACCATACCTCTTTTCACCAACTTTAGTCCTTAAGCCATTTCTTGTGCAAGTATCCAATATAGGTGCATGATGGTCTAGATTAATAGATACATATGTGTATCTAATATTTTGTAAGAGTATACTTACAATTTTGGAAATTTTTGTAGTCATTTCTTCTTCTTCCACTTTTCAAGTTAGAGAGAGTTGAGAGAAATAGCTTGGGTAAGAAAATATTTGAGAGCATGGAGAAGGTAGAGAAGGAGATCTTGGTGCATATCTTCAAGTTGCACAACCCATTTTGGAAGAAAAAATGAAGATAGTCATTAGAATGAGGTAATGGTTATTTTAAATCTACCTTTGTTTTAAATTAATTAAACCATCATGTTGGTATAAATATGCTAATATAGTTAGTCATGTGTATTAGTAATATTTATGTCATGCTTGAGTTTAATATGCTTAGTTTGTGTTTTGGTATAATTTATATGCTAAAAACATGTGATTGGTGGTGATAAATCAAGTCTTAAAATAATGACAAGAAATTTATTTTTATAAAATTTAGATTTAATGTTATAATATTATAGAACATTAAA
The DNA here is from genome assembly GCA_947179155.2 of Hedera helix. NCBI lineage: Eukaryota > Viridiplantae > Streptophyta > Magnoliopsida > Apiales > Araliaceae > Hedera > Hedera helix. The sequence continues at coordinate 20,742,058 of OX359274.1, forward strand.
TCATGAGAAAAACAAAGTTTGAATCACTAAAAATGGAGTTATACACAAAAAGTTATGATTTGTGGTAGTTTATGTGATGTAAAAATTTTTATAAAAAATTTTAATATTAAATCATGAAAAATTAAATTTTCATGTTATAAATTGTTGCTAAGTTATTGGTAATTTTTTTGGATTTTTATTGAGGAGTTAAAGTTTATTTGAAGGTATAAATTTTATTAAGTTGTGTATTAAAATGCACTGTTCACCTTCTGCGAGTGAAAAAAAAAAAAAAAAAAAAAAGGGCTGGCCGCGCAATACGCGCCAGCCAATTTTCTGAAAAACGCGGAGCCAAACGACGCCGTTTTGGTCCGTTTCTCACAAAACGGCACCGTTTTGGTCCGTTTCTTTGTTACGCGCGCAATGCGCGGAAATAATTTTCCAGTGAAATTACTATTTTGCCCCTCCGGTCTTTTTTCTGCGAAATTACGATACTGCCCCTCCGTTCGGTTTTCAGTTTATTTACGATTTTGCCATTCTGGATAATTTAAATTAATTTAAATGTTTAAAAATTAATTTAAAATTATAACAAAAATATTAATAATACAAAAATGATATTTAGGTATTGAATATTATATTTTTTTAAAATATAATAAGTATTTAGGATTAATATTTAAATGTTGTAAATATTAATCTAGTTAGTTTAATATTATATTTTTTTAAAATATAATAAGTATTTAGGATTAATATTTAAATGGTTGTAAATATTAATCTAGTTAGTTTAATATTATATTTTTTCAAATATAATAAGTATTTAGGATTAATATTTAAATGTTATAAATATTAATCTAGTTAGTTTAATATTATATTTTTTTAAATATAATAAGTATTTAGGATTAATATTTAAATGTTGTAAATATTAATCTAGTTAGTTTAATATTATATTTGAAAAATATAATAAATATTTAGGATTAATATTTAAATGTTTTAAATATTAATCTAGTTGGTTTAATATTATATCTTCTGAATTTATGATTAAATTAATTATTATTTAATTAATATTAAATAATAAACAAGGATGATAAATTAATTAATTATTATTTAATTACTATTAAATAATAATTAAAGACAACTAAGATTGATTATTTAATTATTTATTATTTGATTAACTTTAAATAATAAATAAATCTAGTAAGTTATTATTTACTATTAAATAATAACTAAAAGTAGTTAATTACTTACTATTTAATTAATATTAAATAGTAATTAAATGAAATAAAGAAAATGTCTTTTAACTCTTTTGTTTAAACAATTATAATAAATTGTTTAATAGTTTAATAAGTGTTTAACACTTGAGAAAATTATTTTCTAATTTATTAAATTATTAACCTAATTTGATTGATGGTCTATAAGGTTAATAATATTGTTTTGACTGATGTAAATTATGTGTTAGTACTTATTTGTGGTAGATAAGTTTCTTAATGAGCGTATAGTTGTACAAATATGATGTACTAATTATTAGACCAACTTTACTAATGTTAGGTCTTTCAAAGCCAATTAGTTAAAGCTAGACATTAATTGTAGCTGAGCAAACAGGCAAGTTTCCTAAACCCTACTCAATTTATATTCGAGCAGGATACATTATTTTATTGTTCAAGTTCCTAACTCAAACTCAAGTTGTTACGTTTCAAGCATGCTATGGTTTAATTCTGTATAATTATTCCACCTCTTTAAATTGTTGATTCGCACATAGTGCATGTTGCATGTGTTCATCAGGTATGAAAGGCTGATCACCTTCATTACCATAAGGTTCAGTTAAATTGTTCATGGTCATTATTGACACTCAACATTTATTTATTCAGTCATTCAATTATTGAAATTATGACTCGTACTCTTTCACAATTATTATATTGTTGAAAATTCAAAAGCTTATTCTTTCTTTCAATCATGATATATCGTTATCGTATTTAAACTTGCTGAGCAAAGTCGTTGCTCACTCTTGCTATATCATGATAACAAATTTCAGAATAATACGAATGTCCAAGGAGAGACGGAGACAGAAGCAACAGACAAGATTATAGTGTTATGCATTATAACTAAATTGTTATATGATGTAAGTAATTTTGTAAACCTTTTTATGAATCTAAAGGTATATATGTAAGTTAAGGTTAGAAACCTTGGAAAATGTTGTAGAATAAACAATTTATGTTTATATATTCCGCATTAGTTATAGAACGTGTATGAAGATGATGTATCGTGACGTACCAAGTATAGGGTTAAAGGAACCCGGATTTGGGGTCGTCACAAGTTGGTATCAGAGCTGATAGGTTATAGTTCTTAGGTAGCAGTACCTTAGGCTATAATCATGGAAAGATAATGAAGATAGTGAAAGGATAAACTCAGATAGAGTTTAGAAATGAACATATACAGTTCATAAAGGAGGAAATAGATCTATATAGATACATAGATATATGAAAAGATTCAAAGAAGGATCTTCAATGAGTGTAATCCAAATAAATGGAATAAGAATCAGGGAACACTTGATTCAAGAATTTAAAAAGAGAAGGATCGTACAGTAAAATGATCAGAGATGAATGATAAGATGATAGAATTAAACGATCCTAGAATAAAGGAGAAATAGTACAGTGAAATCAATTGTGTTTTAAGATCACGATGATCATAGTAAAATCATGGAATGACAAATGGTCTGTTAAATGATTAAGAGGTTGTGTTGATAGCATGGTGCTATAACAATGAAGATACTGAAATAGTAATAAGTGGACTCTTGAAGTGTTGAGTGTGATAAGGTATGAATTGATAACATTCATAGCAAGTTAAGAAAAGTTAGAGGTTTGTAGGTTTTTAATTAAGGACTCATATTAGTGGCTGAGTTGTACAATTCCTTGTATGGGCGGGGAATTGGTGCTTGGTTTTAGAACCGCTTAGCTTTCTATATTGATACAGTGGTTGAGTTGAACAGTCCTTTGTATGGGCAGGGGATTTGTTCTTGGTTTAACGATCGCTTAACTTCCTATATTGATTAGTGGCTGAGTTGACCAATTTCTTGTATGGGCAGGAGATTGTGTTTGGTTTGACGACCACTTGGCTTCCTATAATGATAATCAACTGAAACCTGGTGTCGCACTATTCACTATATGTATGTTGAGAAGGTGATTCTTTTCTCATGTGTATAACGGATAGGTAGAGGATGTTAAGATAAGTTCGTGTTCTGAGAACTGACACACATAGTAAGTTCGTGACTCATAGTCATGTGGTGGAGCCCCTCAGCGAATGGGCGACTTTGGCCTGACTAGGACAAGCTTCTCAAACCATATGATTGTGGTAAGTTTCTGAGCCCAAATACGTGGTAAGTTTGATGAACAGTGAGTATGGATAGAGTTAAGTAGTCAGGTTAAAGCTATACTAGATATAGTTATTAAGCTGGAAAAGAATGTGAAGGAAAAATTTGAGGTTTTAGGATATTCCAAATCTTCTAGCTATGCTAGACTTTGAAATTCTTAAAAATCGTGTCAAATTCGCACTTTTGTGCTTTTGAAAAGACAAATGTATTTTTGAAATCATTAATGCATTTAGTGCAAAGATGATAACCGATGGAGTCATCAATGCAGAGTAACCTAGTGTTGGATGTATTTTTAAGCCCACTATGGTATGATGTAATATGACAAAGTCAAAATGATTTTTAGTATTTTGAAACGTTTAAAGAAGAGTCTATGCTAATTGTTTCGGCAAGACAAATTGATTTGAAAATATCAAAATGTATTTATAAAATCATCACACGCCATTAAAGCCATGGTGCAGAGATGAAAAGACGGAATCCTCAACGCACTGTTGCAACGGTGCGGTATCATGAAGTCCTATAAATGAATTTTAGTACTTTAACTAATCTGAAATGATTTTTTTTGAATCGTAATATACGAACAGTTCAATGATGTGAGTCTATGTCATTTATTTTGACTGGACACTTTTGGTCAGAAATGACTCAAGTTTTATTTTCCAATCCAACTTATGCTGGAGCGGAATTTTGTAGTAAGTCTGAGGTGAACAACCCCGTAATGGGGGATATGTCAGAGCCATGAATAAAGAACCCGCGAGGGGGCGCCCAACAGTGGTGGCATGCTGATATGGGTTGGTAAATCCAAAGAGTTCGACCCCGTGAGAAGTCGTTGTGCACAACGCAGAAGTACAATAGGCTGATCACCTAGCGTACACCTATGGAATGTTTTCAGTCTTTGTGATTGATAAACACTCTGTTTATAAGTATTTACAGGGATAAATACTATTTATTCGGAATTCAGTTAATTCCATGTTCACAGTCTTGATGACCCCTCAGCATATTATGAAAGTTTTAATGAATATTTTGATTTTCAAATTATCCTTCTGTAAGATATTGATTTTCAATTTATTCTTTTGCAAGATATTCCATTGTTCTGGAATTATGAGTTTAGAAGTATGAACTTCCTAGAAAAGGGTGGTCATAGAATTTGATGAGTAAAGAGTTATACTCAGAGATGAAAATTGGTAGAAATGTGTATGAGATAATTTCGGGGAAGAAATTTTTAGAAGAAGGGGTGAATGTAATATCCCGGATATTTAAATGAATTAGAAATAAAATATTTAATATTTAATAAAGGTTGGAGTTTGATAACCTAGTAGTGATAGATAAATAGAGGTCCAAATTTAATTTAACGGACTAACTTAGATATGGTGATATCAAAATTTTTGATAAGTTAGCAAGTAAAGTGATAATTCAATAAACTTGACTAACAACAAGTCTAATTAAATTAAGAGAATTAATTAGTGGAGTTATGTAATTATGCGACGTGGTTGCGTGTAAATTAAATATGTATTTATATGAATATATATATATGCGTGCATATTTAGTAACATAATTTAATGGTTAATTAAATTGTGATAAATAGAGAGATTAATATTAAATTAATCCGAATTGAATTAAAAGGTTTATTGTGGAATTAATTTATTCATTAATCAACAATTATGCAAATTGTTGATAAATTATTTGTGAGGAATAATTATGTAAATTATATAATTATAAATTATATAAAGTAGTTGAATTAATTAAAGGAGATTAGTAATTATATATATTGTACAATATTTAATTTCATATATATGTACATATATATAAAGGGTTTAAATTAATTGAGAAATTTTAAATAGTAATTGAATATATTAAATGAATATATTCTATAATTAAATAAATCATTGTAAATGATTTATGGGATTGAGAAATTTAATTATACAATTATTTGTGTAATATTAATTAAATAATTAAATAAATTATTTAAATAAGAAATTGAGTAAATATATTATTATTTTAATGTATTTTCGGGTAAATGGAATTATTTCCATAATTGATGAGAAATGAATTATTTAATGTAAATGTATTAAATAATTTAATTTATGGCCTAAATAATATATATTAAATTATATATTGTATTTATTTTAATTTCATAATTTATTGTGAAATTGTTTCGAGGTAAGGTAATGTGTATAAATAATATATATAGATTATATATATTATTATTAGCGAACACACTCTAAAGTTTTAATATCAAAATAATTGACAAGTTGTCATTAATTAAATATTCAATTAAATTGAATATAATGAGTGAATTAAATTTTATAAATTAATTAGTATGATTATTAATTAATGTAAATAATGTGAAATATTAAGAATAATATTTATTAGTCCATTTAGTAATTTAATACTTATGGGTTAAACTATTTAATTATTTATTCAATCTAATTATTTATTTAATCATGGATTGAATAATTAATGTGTAAATTATTAAATTAGCCCAACATGGGTCAATTAGTAGCCCAAGTGGAGAATAATAAAATTTGACAATTTAGTAGCCCAAACAATTTAATAGAAGCCCAATTGGTATTTTAAATTAAAGCCCAATGTTTGGCCCACTTGGAAAATACTTTCTAAAACTATTATTTATTAAAAGTGACTTTGGTCAATCTTTTTGGGACAAGATGATAGATGTGCCGGCAAGAGGAGTAAAAGAGAGGGAAATGTTTACTTTTTATTATTTTTATTTTTATTTATTAAATTAAGGTTGCTTGTATGGTTTTTTTTTAGTCCATGAACCATACCTCTTTTCACCAACTTAGTCCTTAAGCCATTTCTTGTGCAAGTATCCAATATAGGTGCATGATGGTCTAGATTAATAGATACATATGTGTATCTAATATTTTGTAAGAGTATACTTACAATTTTGGAAATTTTTGTAGTCATTTCTTCTTCTTCCACTTTTCAAGTTAGAGAGAGTTGAGAGAAATAGCTTGGGTAAGAAAATATTTGAGAGCATGGAGAAGGTAGAGAAGGAGATCTTGGTGCATATCTTCAAGTTGCACAACCCATTTTGGAAGAAAAAATGAAGATAGTCATTAGAATGAGGTAATGGTTATTTTAAATCTACCTTTGTTTTAAATTAATTAAACCATCATGTTGGTATAAATATGCTAATATAGTTAGTCATGTGTATTAGTAATATTTATGTCATGCTTGAGTTTAATATGCTTAGTTTGTGTTTTGGTATAATTTATATGCTAAAAACATGTGATTGGTGGTGATAAATCAAGTCTTAAAATAATGACAAGAAATTTATTTTTATAAAATTTAGATTTAATGTTATAATATTATAGAACATTAAATCATGAGAAAAACAAAGTTTGAATCACTAAAAATGGAGTTATACACAAAAAGTTATGATTTGTGGTAGTTTATGTGATGTAAAAATTTTTATAAAAATTTTTAATATTAAATCATGAAAAATTAAATTTTCATGTTATAAATTGTTGCTAAGTTATTGGTAATTTTTTTGGATTTTTATTGAGGAGTTAAAGTTTATTTGAAGGTATAAATTTTATTAAGTTGTGTATTAAAATGCACTGTTCACCTTCTGCGAGTGAAAAAAAAAAAAAAAAAAAAAAAAAAGGGCTGGCCGCGCAATGCGCGCCAGCCAATTTTCTAAAAAACGCGGAGCCAAACGACGCCGTTTGGCGTAAGAAAATTTTACTCCGCGCGCAATGCGCGGAGGCCAATTCCTATTCTCACAAAACGGCACCGTTTTGGTCCGTTTCTTTGTTACGCGCGCAATGCGCGGAAATAATTTTCCAGTGAAATTACTATTTTGCCCCTCCGGTCTTTTTTCTGCGAAATTACGATACTGCCCCTCCGTTCGGTTTTCAGTTTATTTACGATTTTGCCATTCTGGATAATTTAAATTAATTTAAATGTTTAAAAATTAATTTAAAATTATAACAAAAATATTAATAATACAAAAATGATATTTAGGTATTGAATATTATATTTTTTTAAAATATAATAAGTATTTAGGATTAATATTTAAATGTTGTAAATATTAATCTAGTTAGTTTAATATTATATTTTTTTAAAATATAATAAGTATTTAGGATTAATATTTAAATGGTTGTAAATATTAATCTAGTTAGTTTAATATTATATTTTTTCAAATATAATAAGTATTTAGGATTAATATTTAAATGTTATAAATATTAATCTAGTTAGTTTAATATTATATTTTTTTAAATATAATAAGTATTTAGGATTAATATTTAAATGTTGTAAATATTAATCTAGTTAGTTTAATATTATATTTTACAAATATAATAAATATTTAGGATTAATATTTAAATGTTTTAAATATTAATCTAGTTGGTTTAATATTATATCTTCTGAATTTATGATTAAATTAATTATTATTTAATTAATATTAAATAATAAACAAGGATGATAAATTAATTAATTATTATTTAATTACTATTAAATAATAATTAAAGACAACTAAGATTGATTATTTAATTATTTATTATTTGATTAACTTTAAATAATAAATAAATCTAGTAAGTTATTATTTACTATTAAATAATAACTAAAAGTAGTTAATTACTTACTATTTAATTAATATTAAATAGTAATTAAATGAAATAAAGAAAATGTCTTTTAACTCTTTTGTTTAAACAATTATAATAAATTGTTTAATAGTTTAATAAGTGTTTAACACTTGAGAAAATTATTTTCTAATTTATTAAATTATTAACCTAATTTGATTGATGGTCTATAAGGTTAATAATATTGTTTTGACTGATGTAAATTATGTGTTAGTACTTATTTGTGGTAGATAAGTTTCTTAATGAGCGTATAGTTGTACAAATATGATGTACTAATTATTAGACCAACTTTACTAATGTTAGGTCTTTCAAAGCCAGTTAGTTAAAGCTAGACATTAATTGTAGCTGAGCAAACAGGCAAGTTTCCTAAACCCTACTCAATTTATATTCGAGCAGGATACATTATTTTATTGTTCAAGTTCCTAACTCAAACTCAAGTTGTTACGTTTCAAGCATGCTATGGTTTAATTCTGTATAATTATTCCACCTCTTTAAATTGTTGATTCGCACATAGTGCATGTTGCATGTGTTCATCAGGTATGAAAGGCTGATCACCTTCATTACCATAAGGTTCAGTTAAATTGTTCATGGTCATTATTGACACTCAACATTTATTTATTCAGTCATTCAATTATTGAAATTATGACTCGTATTCTTTCACAATTATTATATTGTTGAAAATTCAAAAGCTTATTCTTTCTTTCAATCATGATATATCGTTATCGTATTTAAACTTGCTGAGCAAAGTCGTTGCTCACTCTTGCTATATCATGATAACAAATTTCAGAATAATACGAATGTCCAAGGAGAGACGGAGACAGAAGCAACAGACAAGATTATAGTGTTATGCATTATAACTAAATTGTTATATGATGTAAGTAATTTTGTAAACCTTTTTATGAATCTAAAGGTATATATGTAAGTTAAGGTTAGAAACCTTGGAAAATGTTGTAGAATAAACAATTTATGTTTATATATTCCGCATTAGTTATAGAACGTGTATGAAGATGATGTATCGTGACGTACCAAGTATAGGGTTAAAGGAACCCGGATTTGGGGTCGTCACAAATTCGACCCATCATATTCCTTATGTCCAAATTTCAGTTCGTTAATAAATCTTTAATCACCTTAATCGATCCATTAATTGATTTCAAAATCATCAATTACCAAAATTTTTGGTATAAATTTTTCTTTTTCTCACTTTTCTTAATCATTGCATTAAAACATTTGGATATTTAAAAACTTAATTTCTCGATCCTAGTCCCTAGATCGCAACCTTTACTTTTTCTTTCCTTCATGTACTATAAAGCTCAACATTCAAATTTAATGTTGATTATATTTTCACAATTATTCTTTATTTCATAATTCATAATTTAACCATTTAATAATCGCTATCGTAACAATTATCTTGAACAATCACGATTCATAATTGAACTTCTATCATATCCAGATTCAACTTATATATACATACAATTTATCACAGTAAATTAACAATTTCTCACATTGAATTATAATATTAACAATATAACAATCACGTTTTCTACCTTCTAGGCAATTCATCTTAACTTAATCCGATATTCCTGAAACTTATTTCTTTATCCTGCAAAAGTTTGTTTTAAACAAGTAATGAAAACAACGGCTCAGCAAGTTTAATAGTTTATATTTCACGTAGCACATACCTTAACATACTCAGTGTGTGTCATACATCATGTGCTTGTGCTTTTATTATAGCAGTATATCTCACATCATTGCACAAAGTACACATAGTTGTCATGTTAACCACAGATCACATAACATATAATTTATATGCATTTAAACAAGTATTTACATATCATAACAGACAACAATTAACATTAAAGGACTGAATAACTTGCATGACGTCCAGTTATTTAAATTGTTAGCTCAAACCCTTAACTCGATCAACCTATGATCATAAAATAATCAAATAATAATTTTTTATCTCTTATGATATTAATTTAATTAATTAATATCATCTCTGGACCAATTATTAAATAATATGGTTAATTAAATTAACCCCGTTCCCTAATATTTTCATAAAACTTAATATCAAACATATTCACTACGGACAACCCAGCTCATTGGATAAATTTTAGCCTATCTGGTTGTCCAAAAATTTATTTTAACCATTTTCTAAATTATAACCTTATTAGATTAATATTTAAACATTTAAATATTAATCCCCAATATTTAATATTTTTACAAAAATATTAAATTTAATGCCCAAACATCATTTCTATATTTTTAGTATTTTTTTATAATTTTTTATGATTTTAAACAATTTTTAAACATTTATTTCAATTAAAATCACTTCTGGGGGCAATTGAGTAATTTCCGCATCTTTGGGACATAACCGGAATTTTTCGGAAAGTCCAGGGGCATTTCTGTAATTTTCGCGTGTCTAGGGACACATTTGGTATTAGCCGGAAAGGCCAGGGGCACGCGGTCATTTCACCGCGTGGCCGACCTCCGCGCGTTGCGCGCGGCGTCTCCTTGCCAGCCAAACGACGTCGTTTGGCTGGGTCGGTTCCAGAGTATTGGCTGCGCATGGCGCGACCCCTTCTCCCCCCCAATACGTCGTCGTTTTGTGTTTCAGCGCCGAAAAAAGGCCCGCACAATGCGCGGGCTGTCCTCTTCTTCTTCTTCACTTTTTCGCGAAACAGTGCATCAACTTTAAAATTTTTATCCATTTTTGCACATAAATTTCCCAACATAAATACTCCAAAAATCATGAAATTCATAGGTATACATCTAAAAATTATTTAGAATGATTATACTAATTATCTACAATTTTTTCCATAAAATTATTTTATCATCTAAAATACCAAAAAAATTCCAATAAAAATATTTTTATACCTTCAAAGCTCAACTTTTTTCTTTTCATGCTTCTCCATACTTGGGTGGCATCCTCTTTGCTGTTCATGAAGGTTGACGGTGGTGGGTGGCATGGCATGGTGGTATTCAGGTATAGTAAAGGGAAGAGGAAAGTGTTTCCTTTTATTTCTTTTTCTTCCTTCCTTTTGGTTGCCTTTTCTTGTTGCTTTTATAAACCAACACTTAATTATTTTGGAAACAAACTTTGATTCCACCGACTTAGCCAACGCCAACCAACTTTTCTCCTCTCGAACGTTCCAAATATAACATGAAATTTTAATTTAATACATTACGTAATTATTACGTGTCATAAATATTTTATATAATAAATATAAAATCTTTATTTTAATTTACCAAAATTCATAATATGATTTATGAATAATATTAACACCCTTTTTGGGTACTTTACATGACAAAATTTGTAAACGCATAACGCCATGCATGTAATTATATGAGGTAATTTATACCTCCAAAAATCATCAAATAATTCATATAACATATAAAAGCTATTTTTCATAATTTTTCACTTCGTTACTTGGACAACATGTTACATTAACATATTCACATTTTCGAAATATTATCTTTCATAAAAGTCATAATAATTCCATTATACATAAATATAATTTTTAATAACTTAAAACATTCATTTTTCTTATTTATTATTCAATTTCTTTAATATTTACAATAATTTCTTTATATATAAATTATATAATTTAATATTATATAATTTATATATTTACATTTTTCTTTCTTAAATAATTTCTTAAATTCTTCCATAATTATCAATTAATCAATAATTTCACATTTATTAAATCTCTCATTATTTTAATTTTCTTCTATAAATTATATAATTATCCTTATATAATTTATATAATTATAATTTCCTTTAAATATCACTTTAATTTTCTTATATAAATTATATAATTTATTATTATATAATTTATATAATTACATTTCTTCTCAATAATTTCTAATTTTCCACCATAATTCTTAATTAAATCTAAAATTAATAATTACAATTTTATTAACTTCCTCATTCGCTTTTTATTTAAAATTGGATTAATTTAATTATTAATCCCTTAATTTCCATAATTACTAACATTTATAATTATCAATTAAACATAATACCCATATATAAAAATGTATATATATAAATATATACATATTTAATTCATGTCTTTTACATTATCACATAAACTCATTTAAAATCATAATCCCTGTACTTCCATAACAATTTAATTGTACAATTTATTGTACCTCTAACTGAAATTTCTTTTATTCCTCATAAATTATTTTTAAACATTTTATTTACTTTCCAATTATTTTAAATTAACACAATTTGTCATGATCTCTGTACAGATTTAATTTACTAATTAAATCTTATAACATACCTTAAATCACAATAAATACTAATTCACCAATAATTTAAATAACCTTGATAATTTTTATCAATTAAATTCTTATTTAATATTATTAAAGAAATCCTGAAAATTCGGATCCTCACATACATGAAAATATTTTTTAAATTGAATAAACTTAGAAAAGAAAAGGAGATAATATAAATTATACATATATGTGGTACTGTAGACTCGGTCATATTAATGAAACACGATTAAACAAGTTGAATAAAGATGGGTTTTTAGAGCTAGCGGATTATGAATCATATCCAACTTATGAATCTTGTCTCATGGAAAAAATGACTAAATCTCCATTTAGTGGAAAAAGAGAAACAGTTACAGAGTTATTAAAGTTGGTATGCACAGATGTATGTGGATCTATGACAACACATGCACGAGGAGGGTATTTGCAGTGCCCCTAAAACCCCATCATTTTCTAATGGCGATCTCATGAGTTAAAACATAACCTTTGCCCTTAAAACTGCATCATATAAACATAATACAGTTCATAAACCTGTTTATTTAATTTACATTCATCACCTGTCGTAGGATCATACCCTTCATATTTAACACCTTAGAACTTATATCATAATTACATAAATTATGACCTAGTTTATTAGAGTTCAAAATCATATATATTATGATTTTATCTTAACTCAACCTGTGAACGCCGTCACCATACATAATTATCCGTACATATACCTATTTACATACATCTGTACCATATATATAAGTTTATTACATATAAGATTCGACTTACAATAGTACCTGAATCTTATCTCATTACAACATTTCTTTAAATAAAACTTACATACATCTCATTCTTAATGGATTTACAATTCATACACTTCTTTATTAACGACAAATTTTAGAATTAAAACCAAGACGTTAAATAGCTTATACCTTTATAGGTTTATATTTTCTAATGACTTGGCATATTACCCAAGGTAAACATTTCAAATTCCTCTATTGCCTTTATACAAACATCTTTCTTACCCTTTAGTTTTACCGGAATCTCTGACCTTCTTGTACTGATCTAAAAATATCAGTTTAAAGTAAGAATGAGCACAAAGGCTCAGTAAGTCTAACAGATAACACCTTTTATGCTTGCAATTCATATACATGCGCCATACATTCCTTACTTTACCATGTTGTGCATTTTTTAAATATAAATGTCACATATTGCATTTAACAGTTAAAACACATAGTTGCATGAACTATATATTTTAAAACATTTAATGTCACATAGTCTATCAAATAGTTCACATAGAATAATTATTACATTTCAACAAGTTCTGAAAAACTTGCCTGACACTTATAATCGTTACAACCATTTACGTTTCCTTAAACGTCTTTCATATCCGTATTGTCGGTTTGCTAATTTGAGCTTTATCTGTCAATATACAACCTATATATCATTATAAAGTTATAACACGTCTCATGTATTCTTTAACTTAATCCATAATTATTAGACCATTAGTCTCTTTTCATTACACTTTAGATGTATTACACCTTACATAGGTTAATAACACATCCTAACTCGTTACCGACCTTTTACACAAGCGTTAACATGCTTTTACTTAGCTTTTGGGTATGTTAAATTATACTGTTTCTTATTTCATTATACCTTAACACCCTCTACATTGACCATTTTTTTTTTATCAATCTATGATTTACATAACATATCTTTATCATATCCCATTAAAACATAGCTTTTTGGACCAATTTTTTTTCCAGGAACAGTACACTTCACCTTGATGGTGACTAAATTCGCTGCCAGCAAATTCCTTGCAATTGACCTCACCCCGGTGAGATATTTAGTGCAAAACATCTCGCTTAGGCACAGTTCTGTAGAATCCTAAAATCTAATTTTTTTCACTTACTTGGCTGATTTTTAATTCATTTATCTTATATCTAATCAAGCTCAAATTTGAACCATAACTAGGTCTTATTACCTAGTATTTAAAAAAAAAATATACTAATTGGCTCATTTGGTTTCTTAAAATTATTGAATCATTAGCCCATTAAATGACATTTCAACTCGTTTTCACACTTAGACATATTTTGACATTTTTCGTCAACTTTGTGATTTTTAGCCATTCACTTCTAAAGTTCATTTCAACACTTGATATAGTCTTTATACATCATATAAGACATGTCCAGAGCTTTAAAATAACTTAGGTCATTAATAGGCGAGATTTGTCCATAAAAATTCGTTTTAGGTCGAAATGATCGATTTTGATAATTCGAAACGTATTTTGGTTCTAACTTTCATCCGTTGACTACCAAATCAATGTAGACACGTGTAATAGCATAAAACTAAGTCATTTAACTTTATTTCACCCTTAATTATTCAAAATTGCCAAAAATCACCTTTTAGATGGACTTTCATTCACTTTACAACTTTTTTATAAAATTCACTTTCCAATTCTTAGACTCCACTTTTCATATACTCATTAAAGAGTTTATTTATCAACTTTACAGCCTTATAATACACATATATGAATTGTTCCAAATTCTTTTACTTTTAAAATATGTTTGTATGAACATATTACTACATAACTAGTTTTTAGACTTCAAATTCATACTTTCTTTGCTTTAAGGTCTTTAACATGCTTTAAAACATGAAAAACACAAGACATTCATGTTCAACATTATAGCTTAAGGTTTCACCATAATCTTCCAACTCTAGATACTTATTCTTCCATAAATCATGATATTAACCATATATACATGCATAAACAAACATAAACTAAAGTTTTAAGTTTGGAAAACTTTTAAACCTTTATGGATGATCAATCTTCTTACATAGAAAGCTTCACCGTGATGAGGCCAACAACTTTTTTTTCTTGCTCCATGTTCATTCAAGCCTTCTAGCTCATGAACTTCAAGCTTTTACTCTTAAGCTTTCAAGGCTTCTCTTTCTCTTTCTCTCTTTTAAGGCTCCAAATTTCCAACAAAATGAAGAAGAAAACTTGCTTTGCTTTAATTTAATAAGGCTTAACCCAAGTTGGGTTAACTCAACTTAACCATAGTTAACTCTAACCAATGGCATTTTGGTCATTTCACATAATTAATGAAGGGCATTTTTGACATTTCACTTCTTGGGACACAACGGTCATTACTTAATTTGTCAAGGGCATTTTGGTCATTTCACTCCTTAGTACACAAAAGTCATTAATAAATTTGTTAATGGTATTTTGGCCTTTTTTTAAAATGTCTAGACTTTCCATTTTGGGAAAGTTTCCAATTAAGGAAAGTTTCCTTTTTAGGAGTTTTCTAACTTTTCCATTTAAGGAAATTTTATACGTTCTTCTCATTAATTCATTTCATGCTCACTTAAATCGATTTTTCTTTCAATCGACCGACTAGGTTATTTATTTTCCATTGTGCTACCTTCACGTAGCTTCATTTAACTGTTTAATTAGTCATTTAATCACAAACCGACTACATAATATTTCTTAACTAAAAGTACATTGCTAGTTTCCTAAGAACTTTCTCGATTTCACATTTAATCAATTTCAATTCCCGTCATTTCCAATAGTAGAAATTTACATTTTTTCCATAAAATCACTTTCTCAAAAAGCGAACCGTGCTCGGATTACTAAAATCCATTTTCTTTTATCCTTTTACGTTCATATTACTATTTTATGACTTTTAAGTTATTACATTCATTTACCTTATACGCATATGTTAATTTGTATTATGCACATTTCTAACTTGTTTTACTCCTAATCAAGAGTATCATCTTCTATATTTATACATCGTATAACTACTCATTTAAGTTCAATCAATTAATATTGATTCCTTAATCACTTTTACATATTTAATTTTCATAGTCATATTTATTCAGTTTGTTCCTAATGTACAAATTAGGCTAAATTGTTACATCCTTCTATATATTTTGCTATACCTTACATTGCCATTCACGTAACCTAGCCTCCTAAGGCTTGTTCATCAAGCTAGTTATTATTGTTCATAACTAAAGCTTAATTTACATATTCTTTCATTATTTATCACTTTTCTATAAATTTTACATTTCATTTCACTTATTAGATTAAATATATTTAGATATACACATACATTTAATCTATCATATTTTAACAAAATAAAGTATATTACAATAATTCTTTTCTGACTATCTAATCGTAGTTACTCTTTTAGGTCATTTGCATCTTAAATCCATTATATTTTCATTCAACCATAGTAATTTATAATTATTATAATTCCATCATATATCAAGCCACTAATGTACCCTTTATTAATGATTGATCCTTATAAGCTCTATAGACCCCTTTTTCCATTAAGAGTCCCTATTTACAAATTCAATCACATAGGTCATTCTTAACACACTGTTTAAATAATAAATTTAATTTAATTACTTATTTACACTTTTTGTCCTTCCAAACTAGGTTTTAACTTCTAACCTTTATTTAATTAGGAAAGATCCTTATTTAGAAATCTTGTCAAAAATCTGGGATGTCACAGTATTCATAGTTTATTACTTTCACTAATGATCATTCTAGATTTGGATATGTGTATTTGATGAAATATAAGTCTGAATCGTTTGAAAAGTTTAAGAACCCCAAAACACTACGGGTCAAAGTGCGGTACCTGACCAAATAAAAGAACCTACTGTACCACAACTTATTCATAAATCTAAAAGAGTATGGAAGATACCTAATAGGTATGGATTCATCATAAAAGATGTTGATGAGGTATGCATCATAAATGATGACAAACTATTGACTTACGAAGAGGCTATGAGTTGTAAAGACTCAGAGAAATGACTAGCAGCCATGAAATTCGAGATGGACTCCATGTATGAGAACCAAATATGGATTTTATAAGAGTTCTAAATGAGGATTATGATTAATTAAGTAAAGGTTATATGATAAAACCAAGATTTGAAGGATAGAGTATAATGATAAGTGATCAATGTGAATTGTTATATGAGCAATGTGATATAAATGACCTGTGTGGTTGAAATCGTAAGGACTCTTGATTTGAATAAGGGTCTATAAAATGTTTAAGGATCAGTTAGCTATTTAAAGTGCATGAGTGACTTGATGTACGAAGGAATAATAATGAGTATGAAATTCGATGATTAAATGATAATATGGCGGATTTAAGACGAATAAGTGATGGTAATACCCACAATAGGGTTGTTTGAAAAGAATTAGGGTAAGGTACAGTGATGTGTCAGCAGGGAATGTATGAATATGTGTATATGTATATATTTGAGCAAATAGAGAAAGAAAATTTACAATTAGATAATAAAGGAAATTAGTAAGGTATATTGGAATGGATGCATTAGTTATGGATATTGACAACAAGTTAAATGAATAAGCCTAGAGAGGCGATAGTATGAGAAATGCTAAGGTAAGTATATATGTACAGTGAAGAAGGAGTAGTTTAACCTAAATGGGTATATTAAGGATTAAAGAAATAATAAGAATAATGATTGAGAGTATTTGAAGTTATTAAGAAATGGAATTGATCTTGAATAATGGAAATAAGATAATCGTGATATGATGTGTAAATATGGAATGTAATGCTCTCAGGGATGAGCAAAAGGAATGTAGATGGGCTGAATATTGAGAATTGGTATTATGTGTGCTAAATAAACAAGCGAAATGAAGTTAAAGTCATAATAATGTTATATGAGTTTAAAAGGATAAAGGGCGATGGATTTTGGTAATCCAGTTAAGGTTCGCTTCTCGATGAAGCAATTTATGAAAAGAATGATCATTTTGAATATTGGAGATATTGAAAACTAAGGTTTATTGAATAAGGAACCAGAAAGGTTCATAGAAATTATGAAGTTAATAATAAGCAAATTAGCCTTATTATAGGTTAAGTTAATAAGTTATTAATGAAAATCAAATTTTGAAGTGTGACTAGTATTTTGGGACAAGCCAATTATAATGTATTTGATGATGGAACAAAATTCAAGCATGATGAAACAAGTATGAATGAAAAAGGACTTCAATTAGAGCAAAATTGAGCAAATTATGATTTTAAGGAAATAAATTTTCTAGGAATTATGGCCAGTGACCATATTACCCATGACAAGTTTGGAAATAACTTTTGAGTCCTAAGATGGTATAATGACTAAACCATCCTTGTTTTGTGATGTGAATTGTCTATAGTGCCCCTAACCATGCAAGTTAAGTTAACCAGTATTGAGTTAAGTGTTGGAGCACTTTTATATTTATATATATGTATATATCAAGCAAAGCAAAGCTTAATTCATTGGAGATTTTTAGCAAAATTCGAAGGGGCTAGAAAGCTCAAGAGAGAAAAGGAGAGAAAGGCTAGGATTCCATGAAAGTCCAAGAAAATCTCACAAAAGATTGTTCAAGAGAAGCTTAACTAGTCAACAAGTGAAGAATAAAGCTCTAGAAAACTTTGAAGTTAGGAGGAAGTTAAGTTCATGAAGGTATAATTATGTTTTTACTATAAGAGTTGGTATTTATGAGTTTATATGAAAGTTTGTGTGTAGCCATGTATGAATTAGTTACTAAAGGTAAAGATTATGTGAAGTTATATGTTATATATGTGATTATGTATGAAACCCTAGGCTCAAAAGTTAAAGAACAAAGTTGATGGACTATTTATATATGTTTTGAAGCTAAAAATCATGATTTTTGGAGAATCGCATGTTCTATGTTCATAGTTTTGATAAAAATTTAGTTAGAAAGGATGATCATGTGAGAAGTATGAGAAATTTTATGTTATATGGCTTTAAAGATTCATAAATGGAAAATAAACACGTTTTGTTAAGGAAAGTGTATTATTAAGCTATGATTTACATACGATTTTATGTTATATGTAGCTTAAGATCATGAGAACCTAGATAAAAAGGTTAATCATAGAGGAATTATGTGTAATTTTATGCTTGATAGCATTCTAAGTTCTGATTTAGATAAAGAGTATGACTTGGTTAAGGAAAGTTTGAATATTAGGCTATAATTTACCATTAAACCAATTTGTAATCTGTAAAGCGTATTAGAATGTGCAGTTAGAAGCTATGTGGACTTACAAGGTTGTTAAAGGTGTATATGATTGCCTCTGTGGTGTGTAGAGTTTAAGATGTCAAGATGAGTTTAGTTTTGAAAATGAAGAGTTTGAGAATTATGATGAAAATCCAAGTCATAGGTGATTTTTGGCAATTTTGATAATTTAAATGTGAAATGAAGTTAAATGAGTCTTTTTCATGTTATTACACGTACTTAGGTTGATTTGGAAATCAACGGATAGAAAATTGAATAAAAAGGTGATTCGAACGATCGAAATCGATCGTTTCAACGCGAAATGGATTTTTACGGACAAATATCGCCTCGTGCGAAGTTTTATCGTTTTGAAAATTTGAGCATGTCATATATGATGTATGTGAGCTATGTCAAGTGTTGGATTGAAGTTTTAAAGCTTATGGCCAAAAATCACAAAGTTGGAATTTGAGTTTTTGAAGTTTTGAATTTTTTTCTAAGTATTGGAATTGAGTTGAACAGCCCTCCTACGGGCTAGTTTTTCTATGTTTTAATGAAGCCAAATGAGGCAAGAGAAATTTTTATAAAATACTATGTAGTAAGGTCTAGCATTGTTCCAAATTTGGTGTTAATTGGACGTGTAGTGAAAGAGTTAAAAATCACCAAAGCAGCAGTAAAAATCAGAAGTCCCAAAACACTGCGTCGGGGCGTAGTGTTATTGTTCACGGCTGCAAGCTTTTCGCGGCCAGCGAGATTGGAAGGACAAAACACTGCGCCGGGGCGTAGTGTTCTGAAAAATGAAAATTATTTTAAGTCCCAAAAATGAAATGTTTTAATATAGAATGATAAGGATGGGTCATGTAAACCCTAGATAGATAAAGAATGATCAAAATAAAGGGTGTCAAGGTATAATGAAACGATAAATGACATAAAATAATATGCCTAAAGCTATGTCAAAGTAAGTTTTAAGTGAGATAGATGGTCGTGAACGAACTATGATGTATTATTAACCTACACAAGGTATAATACATCAAATGTGATATGAATAGAGATTAATGGTTATGTAATTATGGATTGAGTTTAACAAAGATTATTAAGTTATGATCCTATAATGATGAATATAGATTGTATGTTTTCAGATAAGGTTCAAACAAGCAACTTGAGTTAAAGAAGGATAGCAGGGCCAAGTGAGGCGACAAAGGTTAAGTAAATAAAAGCATACAGACAAGTTTTCAGACTAAAATGTACTATTGTTCTAAGTGAACTATGTGGTAGTAAAGAAATTTGAAACGTGCCTATGTGCAATTAAGTGATTTAATTGTTAAGTGTCATACGTGGCATTAAGTATAGTATGTTAAGGTAGAGAAAGCATGACGCATATTATAAACTGCGAGCATAAAATGTGTTATATGAATTACTTATTGAGCTTTATGCTCATTCTTGCTATGAACTAACGTTTCAGGTACAGTACAAGAAGGCCGGAGGTTCCGGTGCAGCTAAGGTAAAGAATGTGAATAGATGAATCAGCATGAGGAAATTTGATATATGTAATTTGTCAAACCATGTTTGTAACAAGAGAGTAAATGGTTATTAAACCCATAGAATTAAATGTGAATGTATGTATTATTCGGAGGAAGGATATAAAGGATACGTTAAATGTATTATTAATAGTAAAGTTATACATGTGATAAACTTGTATTTATAGTACAGAATTATGTAAACAGGTACAAACGAATAAGACAATGTTTGATACAAGTATAGTTAAATAGGGCCATGTATGAATACTTAATGGCGAAATTTTATTTACAGGTTATGAAACTCATAAATATATATATTTGTTTATGAAATGGTAATAGATTAGGTCACAGTTAATTAATATTTGACCTAAGTTCTAATGATTGGTAAATGAACGTTATGATCCTGAGGCAGATAAGGGATGTAAGATAAAGTTTTTAAAATAAAAAAAATTTATGAACTGCATTTATGGTCAATTAAAAAGATATTAGAGGATTAAAGGTTAAGTTTAACGCACGAGATCGCCGTAAATATGTTTTATGATTATAAAAATGGATTTAAAGTTAATGATTATGTAATCCAGATATAAATGGATAGAATTAAGGAAGGTTGGGATTTTGGTGCGCTACAGAACATCTATTTTAATGAGACAATCAAAGAGTTTGATTTTATCAAAAACGAGGGTGAACCATGTGTGTACAAGAAGGTTGGTGGGAGCGATGTCACATTTCTAGTTTTATATATTGATGATATATTACTAATAGGAAATGATGTTTCTATACTTCAGTCGATCAAGATATGGTTGTCTAAACTCTTCTCTATGAAGGACTTGGGAGAAACATCCTATATTTTGGGGATTAAGATCTATAAAGATAGATCTAATAGGATGCTTGGCATGTCCTGAGGAACATACATTGATTCGATGTTAAAGAAGTTTTCCATGGAAGATTTCAAAAGAGGACTTATACCGATGAGTCATATAATACATCTCTCTAAGAAACAGGCCCCAAAGACACCTGAAAAGATAGATCGTATGAGTAAGATACTTTGTCTCGACAATAGAGATACTTTATGCCTCGATAATAAGATCTATCATGTACGGGATGATATGTACTAGACTTGATGTTACTTATGCACTCAGTTTGAAAAGGAAATATCAGTCGAATCTTGGAGAAGAACACTGGAAGACAGTTAAAAATATCTTAAAGTACTTAAGAAGAACTAATTATGTATTTCTTGTGTACGGTGGATCTGATTTAAACTAGAAGGCTATATAGACTCAAGTTTTCAAACTGACCGAGATGATAGCAAATCTGTTTCGGGTTATGTATTTACATTAAACGATGGCATAGTGAATTGGAAGAGTTCCAAGCAGCAAATAATTGTTGATTCAGTGACAGAGGCAGAGTATATAGTTACAAGTGAAGCTGCAAAGGAAGCTGTTTTGATGAAAAAACTCATTGCCGAACTTGGAGTAGTTCCTAGCATTTAAGGACCTGCGTCTTTATTTTGTGACAACATGGGAGCTATTGCATAAGCCAACGAACTCAGGTCTTATCATAAATCCAAACATGTGTTGCGACAATTTCATTTAATTAGAAAAATCACTGAAAGAGGAGACATCATCGTGGAGCGAGTGGAATTTCAGGACAACATTGCAGATCTATTTACTAAAGCATTAACTCAACAGCAGTTTAAACGTCACTTAGAGAAGATGGGTACACTACAAAAAAAAGGACATTTGGCAACAATTTTTTGGGCAACAATTTATAACATCGTTGCCAAAAATGCATGTTTAGCAACGAAATGTGTAATTCGTTATAGTTTATGACAGGCTTTAATTTTTCATAATGAATTTCATAGGTCGTTGCTAATTTTCGTTGCCAAATCGTTGGGGGGGGGGGGGGGGAATTCCCCGCCTTTTTACTTCTTTTTTTTTTGTTGCCAATTGGTAGATAGACATTTGGCTACGTTTATTGGCAACGACTGATAAAGTAGTTGTCAAAAATGAATGTTTAGCAACGAAATATAACATACAATAAAGTTTGTGACAAGTTATAATTTTTAGTAACAAATGTTATAGGTTGTTGCAAAATCCCCATCTATTTACTTTTTCGTTGCCAATTCGTTGATGTATATTTGACAACGATGTTTTTGGCAATGTCGTATAAAGTATGACTTAACTGGAGTAAATATTTTGGTAATAAATTAATAAATGTTAGCAATTTCAATTCGTTGGCAGATTGTGATTCAAAATTGAGAAAACATCTACTTTTTGAACTGTAAATTAACTTGAATACTCGGTCTAACTCTGAAGGTACTGAATGAATGGAAAGAAGACAAGGTGGGGCCACTTTTCCATTGCCTAACCCTTTTTTAAGTTAGCCAAAAAACCAAAAAGATTAAAGATAAAAATGTCAATTATGGTGGTGAAAATTCCAATATCATACCATACTCGAAATAATATAATTTCATTCATTTTGGTGTACAGTAATTTCCGTTTATATCATTTGTTAAAGTAATCTCATTTACTTATAAAGCCATCAAGTGCACACACCAAGTACTCAGTGTGTATCAAAATATGGCAGTTTTGTATTAATTTATGTTGCATTTACAAAGATACATAGAGTGGTGACAAATAATGGAGAGGCAAATTAAGAATAAAATAAAAATGCACGCCTGAATTTATATTAGAGTACAATTGTTTGTTTACGCTTACCTTTTTGTTGACATTCTCATCAAGATGAGTCATCCCTTCATTATATTGGGAATGAAAATTAAGGTATTCTTATACTATATTGAGTTAATGTCATAAAACTTTATGGCTATATCATGAATTCCTTTGTTTTCCTCCCAACTAAAATAAGTCTGAACCAAATATATTGCATCTATAACTTACAAAAGCATTTGACAATTGCTACAAAAACTACACTTTTACCATTTACCAAAAAGACAAGAATATATGTCTAGTTATCCTTGTAATACTTAAATATTATTGGTCTAGCTGTAGCATTATATATGCTCTACTTGGCTTCAAAAGGATGGCCATCTTGAATTGAATTATTTTGAACAGACTATAAGGTCATCTAGAAGCAAGTTTGATACAGACAGAATTTCATCAAAAATTAAATGGAAAGCAATTTTGCATACCATTATACTGCAAGGCATGATCTTTCCAATTGGTAAGGAACAAAAACATAAATGTCCAGACAATGCCTTAAAAGAAATTGAAATGCTACAAAGTGAATCTCGTGACTTCAATTAATTGCTAGAAACACATTCCCTTTACTGTTCACCAATAATGACCGACCAATTAAAACTTACTCATCATTATTTATTTTCAAATGGAAAAGTAATAAATGTTAAATCTCTTTGTGCATAATCCCAACTGCATAAAATTTTTAATATCCATTATTTAACTTCAATTCTCACATATCTATACCGAAGTAAAGGATTGGTACAAACACAATACTCTCTAATTCAATTAACAGTCAAATTAACTAAAATTGAATTGAACTAATAAACCAACCAACAAAATCATGCATACCCGTATAATTATAGATCCATACTATTACAACTTAAAACTATAAATGAATATGATCACACAAAACTACCCGAACTAAGTATTCTCTACCTCCTGTGTATACATGCATGATGTAAATATGTAATAAATTCCTAAAGCATCATAATTATAATCCCATTCCTTAACTAACTAAATTTATTATTTGTAGAAGCACACACAGAAATTAACAACAGTACATTTACATCATCAAAAGTAAATCAAACTATGAGCTAACACGTTTTTACCAATACATATAAATCTAATCACATAATTTGAAATCAATAATGCTCTCCAATTCAATTAACAGACTTAAGTAAATGAAATTGAATCGAACTAATAAGCCAACCAACAAAAGGATGCATCACACTGAATAACTAAACCAGGGACTTAAAGGATGCATCAGAAACAACCATTCTATTTAAAATTTGTCAACTTGTACAAAAGACCTCTACACTAGGGTCCAAAGTCATAGGGAATCATCAATCTCATCACACTGAAAAACTAAAGTATTACTTTAATATTATAGGTGCATCCAAAAACATAAACAGTTGTCCTTTTAGGGACTCAATAGGGGTGAAATTTTTACATTGAGAACAAAACCATAAGCACTTATCTTTCATTTTATCAATGTAAGTTGTCGGTTGTTCCTGTTGCTAAGCTAGTGTTGGTTTGAATCAATTGTAGGAACTTTGGATTGCTGGCCAACTTGTTCATCATATTCTCTTGATTATTAATTCGTTGGTCTTGGGCCTGAATGGTTGATTGCTTTTCTTCATTCTTGGAGCGAGATGCTTCCAACTTTGTTGCCAAAGCTTTTTCTTTGTCGCTAGATGAAGATTTTTTTGCTCGTGGACCAAATCCAAAACCAAGAAATCTACTACCTGCCTTATTTCCCAACACTCGAGTCATAATTTTACTTTTGTCATTATTGTCAAAATTTTTAGATTTTGCTTCCGTCTCAGAGATGCATTCATTCTCTAGTGTTTTCATTTTATTCTGCAAAATTAACAATAAATACCAATAATTAATAGATAATCTCATATACAAAACCATTGATTTAATGTAACAACATCCATAAATAAAGCCAGAATGCAAGATTAAGAACAAAAGCAAGTAATGTATTAGGAACAGATAACAAAATAATAGTTTTGTCTTACGTATGCAGATTCATTTTTAGGTTGGATTCACTCGTTTGTGTATTTTTTTTAGATGTGTTCTTTTGTAACCTTCAATTGGATCTCCCTAAAAATGAAATCATAACCACAATAAAAAAACTTGCCTTCAATCTTGAATCAAAAAACTTGCCTTCAATCTTGATAGCAGGTATAAATGAATTATGGCATAAAAAGTACAATATTTAAGCAAATTTGTCTAAATGTCATTTCAAAACAAAAGTTGTTATTCTTAGCTTGTAATAATGATAGGAAAGAATTTTATTATATTTTTATCCCTTAGTTCTTAGTTTTTATAATTATTTTGTGACTAATTATATTATATATATTTTTTATTTTGTGAGTTTTTAGTGTTTTATGTTAACTTCATGTGTTTTGATATTGTTTTGTAGGAATTGGAACAAGGGTTTGGTAGATTAAAACTTAGAATGGCTATATTTGAATTTTCAGCTTCTCAATTACCTAACAGTCACTTCAAGTTCCATTTTGACCTTGATGAAATCAGATTTGCAATATCCTAAAACATGAAAGTTATAGATCTACTTCTCAGCTTTCCGAAACATCTTGGATCATTTCAATCGGAGTTCGTACGAGGAAGTTATGACTATTTTACCAAAATACGTCAGACCAGAAAGCGGTTGAGCACTGGGGCGCCCAATTCCCAAGTATCTTGAGAGCCGGGGCATTCAAGTTAGTGTGTTCAGCACTGGGGCACTCTAAGGGCATTGGTGATCGGGCCAGAACTTGAGTTTGACGCATTTTTTTTATGTTTTTAATTCTAAATTGGATTGGGTTTCCTTCTAATGCTAGAGATTTGTTATGTAACCTATAAATACATGTTAACACACATCTTTTAAAGAGTCTAATATAGTTTTATCATAGATTAACATAGAGGAGATAGAAGAGATCAAGATTTGGAGGCAAGATTGAAAGCATGTCAGACTAAGTTTTTAATTCAGTTCTAGGGGATTTCAAACCCAATTACAATTAATGGTTAAATCAATTCAGTAATATTATTTATTCTTCCTTTTATGAAACTATTTGTAATAATCTATTTTAATTATTTTTTGATATTAAATTTGATTGATTTAATTTTGGCTTGTTGAATTAATAAAATTATTATCAATTACTAGATTTAGGAATTATATTATGTGTAATTGATATTGTTCATAATCGTTGGTAGTGAATAGTGATAGATGATTGTGGTCAAGCTTTTGTTTATTACTGTGGTTATCATGATGTAAGTTAAATAGTCCGAGCTTATGAGATTGTTGCTTAGAGTAATCTAATTTTCTTGTGATTAATGCTTTCATTATACTAAATTTAGAGAGCTTATTCTAGATTGTATAATGGTTAGAATCTAATGAAGAGCTTATTTTGTTAGATTAAAATTAAGAAAAATTTCAAGTAGCAGATCTTGTTGTTACCTATGGTTATTAGTTTTATGGAATGATATAAATATATTTTAATTGATTGAATTATTAATTGTAAGGGTGATATTGAACCAAAGAACTAAAATTTTTAATTTTATTAATTTACTTTTGTTTATTTAGTTAATTATAATTGTAACGCTACCAAAATCCCAACATTCCTTATTCATTTACAATTATATCTGGATAACATAATTATTAATCTTAAATTTAAATTATATATTCATAAAGTATCTTAACGGCAATTTCATGCGTTAATACATAACATATAGCCTTTAAAATCAGTATTTGCCATAATGTGGTCTATAAATTTGTTTATTTATTTTACATTCCTTACCTGTTTCAGGATCATAACGTTCACTTTCTATACTTTAGGACTTAGGTCAAACATTAATAAATTGTGACATAGTCTATTACAATTATTTGAATC
Organism: Hedera helix; assembly: GCA_947179155.2. NCBI lineage: Eukaryota > Viridiplantae > Streptophyta > Magnoliopsida > Apiales > Araliaceae > Hedera > Hedera helix. Next base: position 20,769,386 of record OX359274.1, read on the forward strand.
ATATATATATAATTTATGGTTTAACTTGACATAACCTGTGAATAAATTTTAACATTTATCTAGCCATAAATAATCCTGTTTACTTTATACCTGATCTTATTTGCTTGTACCTATTTCATACATATGTACAATACATACGAGTTTACTACAGATAAAATCCGACTACCAATAATACCTTTATCTTATCCTTTTAAAACATTTTCTCAAAATAAATTATATTCACTGCTATCATTATGAATTTATAAATCATACACCCCTTGTTAACGACTAAGCTCATAATTAAAACCTAGACGTTAATTGAATATACCATATAGGTTTACATTTATCTGGCTTGTTGTACATTACACCAATATATATAACAATTTTTTCACACTTATCTATACGTTTAGCACTCTTTACTTTTAGCTTAATCGGAACATCCGGCCTTCTCGTACTTGACCTGATCTTCATTTATTTACTTAACATTTACGCTTCCTGTTCGTTCTTTCTATCCTTCCTCGCATCAGGTTACTAGTCTGAACTTTATCTGCCAACATTGTACCTATATAACATTACAGGATCATAAGACTTAATATAACTTATCAAAATTTATCCATAATCGCTTAATCATTTATCTCTATTCATTTCACTTTTGATGTATTATACCTTATTTAGGTTAATAATACTTCCTAGCTTGTCTCCGACCTAGCACACAAACATTACAATGCTTTTATATAATTGTAGGTATATTATAGTATACCATTTTCCGTTTCATTACCTTAATATCCTTTACCCTTGTTTACCTCTACTGGTAATATTGTGAGGACCCAAATTATCGGGAATATTTTAATAATATTAAATGAGAATTTAATTAACAAGTTTATCAAAGTTGTTTAAATTATTTATGATGTAAGTGATTTAAAGTGTGTGATGAGATTTAATTGGTAAATTAAATATGTACAGAGATCATGATAAATTGCGGGAAATTAAAAATAATTAAAAAGTAAATAAATTATTTAAGAATAATTTATTAAGAATAAGAGAAATTACATGTAAAGGTACAATAAAATTGTACAATTAAATGATTATAGAGTTGCAGAAATTATTATTTAAATAATGTTATGTGGTAATGTGAGGAATATGAATTAGATATGTATATATATACATTTGTATAGATATAAGTGTGCATGTTTAATTGACATATTTAATTGATAATTATAAATTTTATTGTTTATAGAAATTAAGGGATTAATAATTAAATTAATCCAAATTTAAATGAAAAGCTAATGAGGAAGTTAGTGGAATTGTGATTATTGATTTTAGATTTAATCAAAAATTATGGAGGAAGGTTAGAAATTAATTGTGAAAAAAATAATTATATAAGGAAATTAAAGTATGGTATGAAGGAAATAATAATTATATAAATTATATAAGAATAATTATATAATTTATATAAGAGAATTAAATAAGGATGGAAGAAAAATGTTATAAATTGTATTTTGTGTAAAATGGAAATTATTTTAAAAGGAAAATGTAATTATATAATTTATATAAGGAGAGTACATTAATTAAGAAAGGAAATAAATTGTACAAATGGTACAATATATTATTATATGGTGTATATTTATAGTGTGATAAATTGTAAAGAAATGGAAAATAAATGAGAAAAATGAATGTTTTATTCTATTAAAAATTACGTTTATGTATAACGAAATGTTTGTGATTTTAATGAAGAATAATATTTCGGAAATGTGAACATGTTAGTGTAACATGTTGTCCAAGTAATGAAGTGAAACATTATGAAAAATAATTTTTATATGTTATATGAATTATTTTATGAATTTTGGAGGTATAAATTACCCCATACAATTACATGCATGTCATTATGCGTGTACAAAATTTATCAAGTAAGGTACCTGAAAAAGGTCTAAATATTATTTATAAATCATGTTATGATTTTTGGTAAATTAAAATAAATATTTTATATATATTATATAAAATATTTATTACACGTAATAATTACGTAATGTATTAAATTATGTAATTATGCATGTTAATTATCCGAAAAAGGCAAGGTCGGTGGGCGTAAAGGCGGTGGAATTCTTTTGTGTTCCAAATTGGTTAAATGGGTTGTATATATAAAGGAAAGAAAAGAAAAGAAAAAGGAACAAAAAGAGAAAACATAACACAAATAAAAACACTCTCCCTTTCTATATTTGCTCCACCCGACGCCACCACTATGCCACCATGACCACCGAAAAACACCACCAAGAAAGAGAAATATTTGGTGTTATCAAGAGGGTGAATTACAAGCCAAAGAAGGTATATATTAATTTATTTAGTTTATTTTGTGTATTATTGGTAATAAATTAAATTTGTAGGAAAATTGTAAATAATTAAAATAATTGTTCTACATAATTTTTAGATGAATATTTATGAAATTTATGATTTTTGGAGTATTTATGTTGGGAAATTTATGTGCAAAAATGGATAAAAATTGAAAAGTTGATGCACTGTTCGCGGCAGAAAAGAGGAAGAAGAAGAAAAGGGTAGCCCGCGTATTGCGCGGACCTTTTTTTTCTATACGTAGCATAAAACGGCGTCGTTTTTTGGACGTGGAAGGGGGGAGCCGCGCCATGCGCAGAGTCCAGAAATCGGCAAGGGAAACGACGCCATTTGGCGTCGGCAGGGGGGCCGCGCGCCATGCGCGACTGACGGCACGCGGCAAAATTACCAGCGTGCCCCTACCCTTTTTCGTTAATACCGAGCGTGTCCTAGACGCACGAAAATTACGAAAATTCCCCGGATCTTTTTTGTTAATTTCGGTTATGTCCCTAAAGCCGCGAAAATTACCAAAATGCCCCCAGAAAGTGATTTTTAATTAAATAAATGTTTAAAAATTGTTTACAAATTATAGAAAAATACTAAAAATATAGAAATGATGTTTGAGCGTTAAATTTAATATTTTTATAAAAATATTAAATATTGGGGATTAATATTTAAAGGTTTAAATATTAATCTAATAAGGTTACAATTTAGAAAATGGTTAAATAAAATTTCCGAACAACCAAATACGTGAAATTTTGTCCGATGAGCTGGGTTGTCCGCATTGAAGGTGTTTAATATTAAGTTAAATTAATATATTGAAGGATGGAGTTAATATAATTAACTATATTATTTAATAATTGTCCCGGAGATGATATTAATTAATTAAATTAATATCATAAAGAGATAAATAATAATTAATTGATTATTTTATGATCATAGGTTGTACGAGAAACATTATAGAATGGGTAATCATTAGTTCTTCAATACAGGCAAGTTTTTCAGTACTTGTATATTAAATGTTTGTCTGATATGATATATAATTCTTGTTCAAATGCATATAAATTATGTGTTATGTGATATGTGGATAATATGACAACTATGTGTACTTTGTGCAATGATGTGAGACATATTGCTATAGTAGAAGCACAACAAATGATGTATGACACACACCGAGCATGTTAAGGTATGTGTTACGTGAAGCATGAAATGTGTTAACTGTTGAATTTGCTGAGCCGTTGTGCTCATTCCTTGCATAAAATAAACTTTTGCAGGTAAAGAAACAATGTTCTGGAATAACGGATTATGTTAGAGAGATTACCATAGAAGGTTGTAAATGTCATTGTTATAATTTCAATATCATGATTCAATGTGAATACAGTTGCTAAGTTTAAATTGATGTTTTGTATGTACATATATGTTGGGTCCGGATAGGACGAGTAGAATTAAAATGTGAAATGTGATTGTTCAAGATGATTATTATGATAGAGATTATTATATATATATAATCAAAAATTTTGAATCAAGGAATAGTTGTACAAATATGAAATGATATTAAATTTTGAATGATGAGATTTAAGATATTGGTAACAGGAAAAAAAGTAAAGTTATGATCTAGGGACTAGGATCGAAATGTAAGAATTTTAAATATTCAAATACTTTAATACAATGATTGAATTGAGAAAAAAAAAATTATACCGAAAAATTTGGTAATTGATAATTGTAAAGTCAATTAGTGGATTAAATAAAGTGATTGAAGATTTATTAACGGACCAAAATTTGGACGTTAAGGAAATAATAGATAATAAATACAGAATTTAAGGTAATAAAGTTGGTCGAATTTCGGGGTCGTTACAAATATCTTACCCCGATTGGGTCCTACATAACCATCATATTGGTTCATGCATTGGTTACACATATGTGTATGCAAAACTTTGCCGTATAAACTATCTTTTATCTTTACATAATTTTAACACGTAACACATTATTCCTTTATACTTTAACCTCTATCACATTGATAATTTTTATCAATTTGTGGCTTATCATACATGTCTCTATCGTTTTTTATCAAAATATTTCATTTTGGACTTAAATTGTTTTTTCTTGGCTAGAATAGTATATCTCGCCCTGGCAAGATGTTTAGCCTGGAAGATCTCGCTGGCCGCGAGATCTTCTCGACCAGATCGCCTCGGCGCCCCTGGTTTTGCCCCGGCAAGCTTCTTCACAGAGCACTGTGCCCTGGCGCAATTTTCTGTTCAAATAACTGTGCCCTGGCGCAATACTAGTTTTTTTGAAAAAAATTTCTTTCAAAAATCCATGCAATTCCACCCCCCCCCCAATTTTTTTTGTAAACCTTGATTCTAACATGTCACATAACACATATAACATATAATTGACTTGCTTGGGCCTTCAAAACATTTAAAACTTTTCAAATAGTTTCATTTTTCCAAAGTTTTCATTTTAGGCATCAACAAACATTTTAAAACGTTTAAAATCCCATAATTGCCGCCATTGACACCAAATGACTTTCAAAACGACGCTAACACATGTATTTACGTAAAACTTAGTTGTTTGGCTTTATTAAACCATTAATTATCCAAAATGGCCAAAAATCATACGTTGGTGGAATTTTGTCAAATTAAGAAATTTAACCCTTAAGCTCAACTTGAAATCTTGGACTCTATGCACCACATACATTATCACATACACATTTAACCACTTTGTGTATTCACATAACTTCTATAAGAACCTTCTAATGCACTTTACAGATTATTATTTAGTCTATATACAAAGTATAGCCTAATATTATAATTTCTATCACAAAACATACTTTACAACCTTTTATAAATTTTTTATGCTATCTATCATGAATTTTTTTCATGTATTAACCATGATCAATACTTTTAACTAGGTTTTCATCATTTCTAACAACATATAACACATGTTCATCCCTTAAATCATGGTTTCTAGCTTGTAACATGCACATGACTAGTCCATCAACTTTGTTCTACCAACTTGAGTTTAGGGTTTCATCATAAACCAAACATAAACACATAAACTCAGAAAATCTTTACATCAAGCCATTAATTCATGCATGACTTCTCTAGTTTTTACATAAAAACACATAAAAGATAACTTTTAATACTAAAACTTATTTATACCTTCATGTAGCCTTTCTTCTTATAGCTACGAACCTTGCTCATGATGTATGCTCTACTTGGATAGCTTAATAAGCTTATCTTGTACACTTTTCTAGCAATTTCTCCAAGGTTTTGCTCAAACCCTAGCTTCCTTCTTCTTTCTCTCTTAAGCTCTCACTTGGAACTTGGAAAATGAAATAAAATGTGCTAGCTTGATATTTGAAAATATAATCACACATATAAGTTGATCAATTCTCCAACAACTAACCAGACATTGTTAGTTTAACACTATCATGGTTAAGGGTAATTATGTCATTTCCCTTCCACTAGCAATGGCATAATGGTCAATTCTCATAAAAAGGACATCAAGGCCATCTCATAATTTGACAAGGGTAGCATGGTCATTACTCAATTTTTCTAGAGAATTTTATTCTCAATAAATCATGCATTGCTCATTCCTTAACCAATTCAAGTCCATTTCAATCCAAATTTGTTTCATTAGGCTTGAATTTCATTCTAGCATCAAAAACTTCACAATTGGCTTGTCCTAAAACACTTGGCACACTTCAAAAATTGAATTTCATTAATAACTTATAACAATTCATAATAAATTGTCAATTTGTATAATATTCATTCTCAATTATCTATGAACCCTTTTTCGGTTTCACATTCAATCAATTCCAATTTTCGACATCTCAATATAGTCGAATTGCTCATTTGTCCATAAATCTCTTCCTCGAAAAAGCAAACCTTACTCAAATTACTAAAATCCATTCCTTTAATCATATAACTCATAATACTTTTATCACGACTTTACGTTCTTTCACTTATTTACTTAATACACATAATAACAATTTAGACAATTCTTGCATACAACTTCCTTTCTACACATTCTCGGGGTTATTACATTCTGTAATTACACATCATAACATATGATTATTTTCTTTCATCCATAGATATGAATTTCCTTATAACTTTAAAACATTCAAACAATCCTTATTATTCCATAAATCCTTAATACGTCACTTAGGTCAACAGACCCATCCTTTCAGCACATACGATGATACCTCACCTTGTCGTTCTCATACCCCGCCTTTCGAGGCTTATTCATTAAGCTCGTTATTAATTTCATAATTTAAGCTCAATTGACACTCTTTCCTCATTCCCATCATTTCCTCCATTTAAACTTTTCTTTCTCTAGCTGTCCCAAATATACACATACACATTTAATTTGTTACCTGCTGACACCACATCATGTCTTACACTGATTTCTTTCATTTTACCTTCTTATAGGTATTACCATCAATCATTCATCTTTAAATCCATTATATTACCATTTAACCATCAAGATTCATTTTCATTATCTGATACATCATTATTGCACTTTAAATAACTAACTGATCCATAAACATCTTATAGACCCTTATTAACACTAAGAGTCATTCTGTACTAATTCAACCACATAAGTCCCTCTTTACCATTTCAACCACACTGGTCATTTCTAGCACATTGATTAAATAATAATTTATATTTAATCACTCTAACTACTTTTTGTCATTCAAAATTAGGTTTTAACTGCTAACCTTTACTTAATTAGCTAAGATTCTTATTTAACATTCATGTAAAAATCTGGAATATCACATTAATTAATTCAAAACCCGCAGTTTTACATTGCATAAAATTAAATTAATCATTCTCTTTGGAATTTACCCTTACTTTCTATTATACTGATTTTGTGATTGAAAGTGAGGATTAATTTTGGAGTGCTAACGACAACTACTAAATTTCGGCGCCGTTGTCAGGGAGTGATTCTAATTTATTTTTTTGTTTTTTGTAAATTTTATTTTAATTTAGTAATTTTTCTTAGATTTTATTTTTTCTAGTTTTTCATAGTTTAATTGAGTTTTGCAGGTTAAGGATGGAAGTCATGCCTAATTATGTTAATGAGGTAAATATTTATTCTAATGAGCAACAAATAAAGAGTCTAACTTCTGTTGTTTATCAAATGGTTGTAGGTACTTATAGGATTTGTGCGACAATATGACACCTAACTAATACGTGTCCAATGCTTCAAGAGGAGTCCGATGAACTAGTCAATACAGCTGGTGGTTTCCTTGGTCAATCAGAAAAGAGATATGATCCCTATTTAAACATATATAATTTAGGATGGAGGGATCATCATAATTTCAGCTATGAGAATTCACCAGTGAATTGGCACACAAACCAAAACTTTTCAAATAATTCATAGTACATGCAACCATATCCCCAACAATAACATGAGCAATCATCTAATTCTGATATGTCTTTAGAAGATATGTTTAAAGCTTTCATGACTCAGGCACAACAATTCCAACAAGAGACGAAGACTTCCATATATAATTTGGAGAATCAAATGAATCAGCTTACTACTACAGTTGGTCAATTAGATTCTCTGGTGTCATTCCTTCCATCGCCAATGCAAAAGGAAACAGACAACATCAGTATAGAAACGAACAATATCAATGTAGATAATGATGTTCTTTGTGGCGATGTTATGCCTAAGGATGGGGAATTTTTTTGGGAAATAGATAAGGAGAATTTAGAGGATGCAAGTACAAACAATTTGGAGTTAGAGGAGGAAGAAGAAATTGAGCTGAAACAAGATTTGAAGGTGACTGAAGCTACATTAAATTCTTTGCCAATGATTTTAGATAGTAATGCAATTATTTCCATTCCATTGCCTGTTACTCACGACAAAATTTTATATTTTGTTTTGTAGGATCCCATTCTAGATTTAAAGACTATCCCCAATCATATTAAATACATGTTCATATCAACCGCAAGGGAGATTGAATCTACCGATGAAGTATAACGTGATAGATGAGGTACTCAAAATTCATGAAGTTGAAGTGACCTAGTACTTCAGCATGCTGTCGAGCCAATGATAAAAAACCAAAGCGCTGCTTGAGAGGCAACCCATTAAATCATATTTGAATTTCTTTTCTTTTCTTTTTTTATATAATTATTTGTGCCTGTTTCTTTGCATTTTAGTTTACATTGGGGACAATGTAAATTTTAAGTGTGGGAGAAGGGATTTAGGATATTTGTTTTATTTTTAGGGAATTTTAAAAATTTTAATTTTTGAATTTTATGGGTAAATTCACTACAAACCCTCACGAGACATAACTCGTCCACTTGGGGTAACCTTTGGGTTTAAAGGCTTGTTGCACGTGCTAAGTGTAACCGTTTTCCCTACGAAAATGGGTAGTTAATTAATTTTTTTTAATTAGGATGTGTCACTTGAACAATAAGTTAATTGGATTTTAATTTTTAGCCAATGATAAAAAATTTGAATTTTATTTAATAACTTTTATGAAAAAGATAAATTTTTGCTTAGTCTAAATTTTAATATTTTATTGGTTATTACTTTGTTTGAGATACTTTTAATTTTTATGCACTTATATCCGCTTGTTTGAGCTAGTTTTAATTTAGAGAAAGTTTATATGGTTAAATGCTTATAGAATATATTTTTGAGTTTTCTATATTATTTGATCATTATTTAAAGTGAAATATTAGGCAAAATATAATTTGGAGGAGATGATTTAGGTAATTTTTCTAGGATTGTTAAATTAAAAAATTATGTGGTGAGTTCAGATGGAGCGTAAAACGTAATTACTCCTAAACACATTAAAAGCAAAAAGTAGCGTAAAATGCACTCGCTAGTGAGATGAAGCATAAAATGTACTCACCGAAAGAAGAGAAAAAGAATGAGATGAAGCATTAAATGTAGCCATTTTAAAATCGAAAAAAATTAAAGAAATATTTTAAAGATTGATATTAATAATCTTAATGTATTTAATTGTTTCAAGCCTTTAGATCTTCTAGTTTATTTTTGCCTATATTAACAGAAAGTGATAAGAAAAATAAGTATATAGAGTTTTGTTGTATATCTTTTATAAGGTAATTAATAAACTAAACTTATGTGGGTTTTAATTAGCTTGATACATTTGGATTCACACACATATGAAGGGTCTTGAATAAAGTAAGATTAACAAATGTGTTAAAACTTTAGACTTTGCATGATTTTAAAATTTTCTTGGAGTTATCATCTTTGAAATCTTTGAGGTTAATTTTGGAAATTCGTATTGATTTGTTACTCGCGTTAATTGGTTTAATTATTAGTGTTTTAATTTTGTAGTTTTTTTTTGTTTTGCACAGGGACGAGCAAAAGCTAAGTGTGAAATTTTTTGATAGGAATGAATTTTATTATGTTTTTATCCCTTAATTATTAGTGTTTATAATTATTTTGTTTCTAATTATATATATATTTTTCATTTTGTGAGTTTTGAGTGTTTTATTTTAACTTCATATGTTTTGATATTGTTTTGTAGGAATTGGAATAAAGGTTTGGTAGATTGAAACTTGGAATGACTATATTTGGATTTTCAGCTTCTCAATTAGCTAGTAGTCACTTCAAGCTCCATTTTAACCTTGATAAAATCAAAATTTACAATATCCTAAAACATGAAAGTTGTAGATATACTTCCTCAGCTTTTCGAAACATCTTGGATCATCTCAATCGGAGTTCGTACGAGAAAAATTATGACCATTTTACCAAATGACGTCAGAGTAGAAAGTTGTTGAGCGCTGGGGCGCCCAATTCCAGAGTATCTTGAGCGCCGGGCATTAAAGTCAGCGTGTTCAGCACTGGGGCACTCCAAATCACTAGGGCACTGGGTTAACTGCTTATTCTTCTTCTTTAAAGCCTTATATTTGGTCTTCATCCTCTTCGCTTTTGTATCACTATTTCCCGATTTCGATTTTCGACCAAGAAGACGGCTGAAGGTAGCCAGGGCCTGACTTTTTCTTTTATTTTAAGAGTGGTGATCAAAACCTTGAAAACTTTTAAAGTAATTTGAAAAGGAAGTAAGTCTTACTCGGCCTTGATGGATTGCGATGGCGAAGATAAGCTCACGATCGATGTAGTCGTGGAAAATTTCGTTATCAGTTCGAAAGTTGAAACTATTGTAAGCCGAGAAGGGGAGTTGATTGTCGGCATCGTTTGGAAAAAAGGTAGGGAAGGCTTGGGATGAACTGGTGGTGGTACTCGGTTGTCGGGAGGGATGTTCGGTCGGGAAGGGGTCAATTTCAGGTAAGGGATCTTCCAAAGGTTCTGATTAGTCATCAATCGGTCGTTTACCGGCCGACTTACTGGTTTGTCCTGGTGTTTTTGTGGGGGTTGGTCAGGTGTTTTTTCTTTATTCAGTTCGGGGGTTGGTTGTTTGGATGATTCAGGAGTTGGTGTTTTGGGTTGATCGGGCATTTAGTGAGCCTTCCTCTGAGTGGATCTGGGTCGGTCTGTTTGAAATGAGGGTTTTGGTTTTTTGGCCTTCATGTGTTTTCTGAGTTCCAATTCGGACATCTCGAAAACACTTCTCTTTTTGGATATTTATGGGCCTTTTTCTTTTGGGGCCTTCGGGGAGGGATCAGTCGTGGCTGTTGAACGACCTGTCCTTGTTTGAGTGTCTAGAGGGTTAATTGAAGAGGATGGGTTGATATTCGTGGCCTGGAGAATAGACTTGGGGACTAATTGGGAGAACCCTGAGCTGTAGGGCTTGTTTTGCTCCCTGAGCTAGGGGATTTTCTCCCGAAGTTGCCGAGGAAGGAGAAGTTCTCGGTCTTCGGATCAAGGGTTCAGATGGAGGGTCGAATTCTTTCGAAGAGGTTGGAGAGGATATGAAGATGGGTCCTTCATTGGATTGTCCTTGGGAGATCGAAGGTTGACCCGTGATGTTCTTTTCTGAGCTATGGAAGAGCACTACTGCGTAGAAAGTGGATAAAGACTAAGACAGGTAAGTTAAAGTGAAGTTAACATCTTCGAATGGTTCAAGTACTTACTTCCGTGGTCGAAGAACCAGTCGGGATCGTGGAGCAGGTTGGTAAACTAGAGGGTGGTCGGCATTGTGGACAGAAGCTTCTCGAGATCGGCCTCTCGGACGTCCTCGATGTGGTCGAAGCTTAGAGACGATTTGCTCGGCTCCCCCTATAGTTGCAGTAGTACAGTGTCGGTTCCTCGGAGGAAGAACCAGGACGAATGCCATCCTTTGTTGCTGGATGGAGTTATCATCCAAACCTTTTGATTGACATATCGGGTCAAAACCTTGAAACCCTTTCCTTTCGAATTGATGAGTTTGAAGTAGCTTAGAAATAAATCTAAGGCTGGTACTATATTCTGTTCTTTGGAGTGGGCAATAAAACAGATTATGTGGATATAAGAGTTGGGGACTAATTGGGAGAACCCGATTCCCATAAAATCTAGGAATTCGGTAATAAAGGGATGAAGAGGGAATCGAACGCCATGTTTAAGAGTCCAAGTAAGGACCCCTATCCAGCCTCCCTCGAATTGCCAGTACATTTTTTCATGAGGTTTAGGGACTCAGAGTTAATATTGGAGGGGAATCTAGTAGTTGTGGCGAATTGAGTCAAGTTGAGTCGGGGTTATGGAGGAGGGAGTGTTTGCTGCCGGAGCATCCTTGTAGTTTTTATGGATAGTGTTTTCTCTTTCTCTATCGAACGAAGGCGGCTGATTGTTTGGGGCTTAGGAAGAAGAAGCCTGACCTTGGGCTGCCATGGATTCTGAAAGGGGAGTAGTTATGAGAATTTTTTGTTTTCTCTGACAAAGAAGACAAAAAAGTCGAAGATTGCAGAGAGGAGGTTGTGCGTCGAAAAAGAGATTTCTGTGGTTTTTATTAATGAAGAAGGGACACGCGAAGTTCAACATGCGGCGATTTTTGGGGAACGTAATGGGGTAATGATGGTTGTGTGTCAGACGAAGAGGTTAAGGGCTGTTTAGGTGCGGCCAGTAACGAGGGAAATGAGGACGTTTGAATTACTTTCCTATTTAAAGCTTTTAAAAGTAGGAGAGTGGGGGCAATGTTGGGATCAGAATATTTGGATCGGGGTTTGGGCTGGTCTGTGTTATTTAGTTGGACTGGGCCTTTATTTTGGTACTTGGGTTCTTGTATGGGCCGGGTAAGGAAGCCTAGTGGGAGTTGGACTTATTAATTGTTGGGCCATACGCAAATAGGGGCTCTTAGTTCTACACACTTTTCGATATTTGTACATCTATATAAATAGGGACTTGTATGGAAGTGGAGAAAGATATTATTATTACTAGACCGACCTTACTACTTTTTAGATTCAGGACCATCATTTTTCAGCAAACGGGCTCTCTATTGTTCTTGAGAAAGATTAAAAACACAATTATCATACTAGTGAAATTATCCTTTTTCCCGTGGTTTTTTCCCTATTGGGTTTCCATGTAAATTCCTGTGTTCTTGTAATACTTTCTCCTGTTTTATTGGTGTTTGGTGTTGGATTTTTCTTGTTGTTTCGTGATTTTTAACATTAGTGCTAGAAGGAGGGCGCTTTTTTGGTTTTGTTTTAAAATCACCGCGTGAGTAAAGTGTAATAGAAGATTGGTTATGGAGCATCAAGGTGATCGGGTGGAGAAGACTGGTTCTTCGACACCTTCTACAACGAGGGGTTCGGTTAAGGATAGATTGGGTCCGTCTGCTCACAGAGGAGATTCGACAGCGTCACACTCCAACTCGGTCCTACGACGGTTGGTCCCCTCTATTTCTCCAAGCTTGGTTCATGATAGGGAGACGAACCGTCAATCTTCTGTTCGAGAGCGTGCGGCCGGCGAGAGGGAATCCTACGATCAAAGGAAGTCTATTAAGAGACGGAGAATCCAGACGGCAGAATGGGCTATGCGATCTCTCCGACATCAGCAGGAGGAGTGGGTTGTTCTACTAGCGGAGCTGAAGGAGGATGAGAATCCTCAGGACATAATCCAAGGATCTGGGATACGTACGCCTCGGACTAGGGAAGGTCGGGGACGGGTGAATGACCCACCCACATCACCATTGGTAGGTAGAGTCGAGGGTAGCTACGGCCCTCCGAAACCATATTCAAAGCGAGCAGATATGGGACCAACCACCTCTCAGGATAGGGGGTCGACTTATTCAGACTGATGGACGCGCTCCCTATCCCCACGCTGGAGACGTAACCAAAAGGACGATCGTGTAGCTCCGAGTCCGAGGAGGGGGTCAGGGTATTAGCCTGACGATCGTGTAGCTCGGAGTCAGAGGAGGGGGTCAGGGTATTGACGATCGGGTAGCTCGGAGTCCGAGGAGGGGGTTAGGGTATCAGCCTGACGATCGTGTAGCTCGGAGTCCGAGGAGGGGGTCAGGGTATTAGCCTGACGAACGTGTAGCTCGGAGTCTGAGGAGGGGGTCAGGGTATCAGCCTGACGATCGTGTAACACGGAGTCCGAGGAGAGGTTTAGGAGACACATCTGATTGTCGGGAAATACGAAGTCCTAGAAAAGGCTCAGGGGTTGAACTTGAGTCTCAGAAAGCCAGTGATGACGATGATTTACTTAGAAAAAGGATGGCAGGCCTGGAACGACAGTTAGTTGAAGTTAAGGTAGGAGCTAAGCCCGTAGACACCAAGTCTCAATTCTCAGCAACGATTAACATGGAAAGGCTGACCCAAAGATGAAGTTGCCGCCGTTGGAATCTTTTGATGGTACCAGTGATCCCTACGACCATACGAATTCCTATGAATTTATAATGGGGTATTACAACCACTCTGATGTGGGGATGCGCAAGATTTTCCTAACCACTTTAAAAAAGGCAGCGAAGCAGTGGATCGTATCTTTGCCATCGGGAAGTATTAATTCGTGGAAAGAGTTATGCGACAAGTTTCATGACTAGTTTGGGAGTAATAAAAAGAGGGGGAAATTAACAGCATCACTGATGCAAATTAAATAAAGAGGAGATGAAACCCTAAACCAATATGTACAGCGGTTCAGGGAGGCAGCAGGGGCAGCAGGGGCAGTGGTTAACCTGGATATGACCCAGGCGTTGGGATTCTTTACTACGGGGTTGGACATTGGTAAATCAAATAAGTTGATGAAGGACATCATGTTCAAACCGCCAAAGGATCTGACTGATGCTTATGAGTGAGCAGAAAATTTTATTGCGATTGAAAAAGCAATGACAACTTTGACAAAGAACCAGAAGGGGTTTGATCAGTACAAGCCAAAGGAAGGGAAATCAGATGTGCTGGACAGGCTTGGCCCGAAGGGAAATAATCAGGCAAACAGGCCACCCACCTAGCCTAAATTTGAACATAAGACATACACTCCTCTGAATGGTGATCGGGTGCAGATATTGAATGAAATCAGAGGTACACAACTTTTTGAACCACCCCGAACGAGGAGGGGTTATCGGGGATTCTCGAATCAATTTTGTGAGAATCATTAGTCGAGAGGACATGGTACGGAAAGATGTCACGAATTGAAGGAGTTGATTGAGAAGAATGTGCAGAGCGGGCGATTATTACATTTTGTCGCTGGGCGGACAGTCCCTCAAAGAGGACGACCATAAAGGGACGATCAGAATGAGGGTGGTACAAATCAGGCGAGGCCAGTTATTGATGTCATCAGTGGAGGGGCACCTAACAAATAGACGGGAAAGCGCCGAAGATCCATTTCAGAGATTGTAATGGCTTTAACAGAACAGTCGGCCAAACCAGAACGACTTTATCCGGGGACGGTCGTCTCGTTTTCTGATGAGGATTATCCAGCTGATCCTGTGGAACCACACGAAGGGGCCTTGGTGATAACTGCCCAAGTAGGGCCTGTGGATATGAAGAGGATATTGATCGATAACGGATCTTTTGTTGATGTGTTATACAGTCATGCTTACCAACGCATGGATTTGGAAGGGATCATGCTGGAAGTGGGACAAGAATCACCATTATACGGGTTCGGGAATGAATCTGTGCCTATAATTGGGACAGTGGAGTTACCAATGGTGTTCAGAAACGCTCCTAAACAAGTGAAAATCAACGTCAAGTTCTTTGTAGTGCAGGTAGACTCAGCTTATAATGCTATTCTTGGAAGAACGACGTTATCAGCACTTCAGGTAGTCACCTCGATTGCCCATTTTAAAATGAAGTTTCCTACCTCCCACGGAGTCGGAGAAGTAAAAGGTGATCTTGACAGTGCGAGGAGATGTTATCGGCACACTCTCACGGCACCATTGGTCGGGGTCCGCAAGATGAAGCAGACTTTGACGGTGGATGTTGAGCCTTTTACCGAGGGAGTTACCGACCCGTTGGCTTCCCCTGCTGAAGAGACCGAGGATGTGAAACTTATTCCGGGAAATACCGAGAAGTTGGTTAAGAAAGGAGCCGGGTTGAAAAATACTTTGAAGAAAGGATTAACAGAGTTACTTGGAACT
This sequence comes from Hedera helix, assembly GCA_947179155.2. Taxonomy (NCBI): domain Eukaryota; kingdom Viridiplantae; phylum Streptophyta; class Magnoliopsida; order Apiales; family Araliaceae; genus Hedera; species Hedera helix. Next base: position 20,785,122 of record OX359274.1, read on the forward strand.
TATGCTGACATCTTCGCCTGGACGCCTCGAGATATGTCGGGGATGGCAGAAGACGTGGCCGTCCACAGGCTATCCGTTGATCCCGAGAAAAAACCTGTCTTACAGAAGAGACGGTTCTTTGCTCCCGATTGACAAAAGATCATTGATAAGGAAGTAGGAAAGTTATTGGATGCTGGTATTATCGAAGAAATTAAATACCCAGAGTGGCTTGCTAATGTTGTATTGGTCTACAAACAGAATGGAAAGTGGAGAGTCTACATTGACTACACGGACCTGAATAAAGCTTGCCCGAAAGATTTCTATCCTCCGCCGCACATCGACCAATTGATTGATGCAACTTCAGGGAATGCCATACTGAGCTTTTTGGATGCGTTTTCAGGATACAATCAGATTTTGGATGGAGAAAGAAGATATCCCGAAGACCTCTTTTATCACTCATCGGGCCATTTACGCCTACGAATGATGTTCAGACTCATTAATGCTGAAACAAGGTACCCCAACCTGGAGAAGTGTGTGTATTCTCTGGTGATGGCGAGCAGAAAGCTACGACACTACTTTCAAGGCCAGGTGGTGGTTGTTTTGTAATATCCCGGATATTTAAATGAATTAGAAATAAAATATTTAATATTTAATAAAGGTTGGAGTTTGATAACCTAGTAGTGATAGATAAATAGAGGTCCAAATTAAATTTAACGGACTAACTTAGATATGGTGATATCAAAATTTTTGATAAGTTAGCAAGTAAAGTGATAATTCAATAAACTTGACTAACAACAAGTCTAATTAAATTAAGAGAATTAATTAGTGGAGTTATGTAATTATGCGACGTGGTTGCGTGTAAATTAAATATGTATTTATATGAATATATATATGCGTGCATATTTAGTAACATAATTTAATGGTTAATTAAATTGTGATAAATAGATAGATTAATATTAAATTAATCCGAATTGAATTAAAAGGCTTATTGTGGAATTAATTTATTTATTAATCAACAATTATGCAAATTGTTGATAAATTATTTGTGAGGAATAATTATGTAAATTATATAATTATAAATTATATAAAGTAGTTGAATTAATTAAGGAAGATTAGTAATTGTATATATGTACAACATTTAATTTCATATATATGTACATATATATAAAGGGATTAAATTAATTGAGAAATTTTAAATAGTAATTGAATATATTAAATGAATATATTCTATAATTAAATAAATCATTGTAAATGATTTATGGGAGTGAGAAATTTAATTATACAATTATTTGTGTAATATTAATTAAATAATTTAATAAATTATTTAAATAAGAAATTGAGTAAATATATTATTATTTTAATGTATTTTCGGGTAAATGGAATTGTTTCCATAATTGATGAGAAATGCCTTATTTAATGTAAACGTATTAAATAATTTAATTTATGGCGTAAATCATATATAATAAATTATATATTGTATTTATTTTAATTTCATAATTTATTGTGAAATTATTTTTGAGGTAAAGTAATGTGTATAAATAATATATATAGATTATATATATTATTATTAGCTAACACACTCTAAAGTTTTAATATCAAAATAATTGATAAGTTATCATTAATTACATATTCAATTAAATTGAATATAATGAGTGAAGTAAATTTTATAAATTAATTAATATGATAATTAATTAATGTAAATAATGTAAAATATTATTAATAATATTATTAGTCCATTTAGTAATTTAATATAAATGGGTTAGAGTATTTAATTAATTAATCAATTCAATTATTATTTAATTATGGATTTGATAATTAATGTGTAACAAAATTAATAATTAATCATTTGGGTTATAATTAAATAGTCCAATGATAAATTAAATGGACTTGACTAACTAGTAACCCAAACAAATTAATATGAGCCCAATTGGTATTTTTAAATAAAGCCCAAAACTTGAGCCACTTGGAAAATAATTATGTAACTATTAATTATTATTAAAGTGAGCATGATGACAATCATTTTGGGACATAGGAAGCATGTGCCGGCAAGGATGAGAAAAAGAGAGTTACTTGATTGTTATTTTATTTTATTATTTAATTATTTAATAATTAGGTTGCTTGTTTTAATTTTTTTTGGTGCGTCTTTTCCCACAAAATCCTCACTAACTAAGTCATGGGCTAACTTTCTTGTGCAAGTATCCAAGCAGGAGCATCATGGATTATAGATACAATTTTTGTATCTAGGAATTTTACAAGTATACTTGAAATTGTAGACATTGCATTTCATTTATTTTTCCAAGTTTCCAAAAGAGAGAGTTTGAGAGAAATAGCTTGGGAGAGTAAGTATTTTGAGAGAGAGCAAGGAGAAGGTAGAGAAGAAATTATTGGTTCATGTCATCCTCCTTCACAACCCATTTTGGAAGAAAAATGAAGATAACCATTAAAATGAGGTAATGGTTATCTTAAATGTAGTTTATTTTTAAATTAAATAAATTATCATGTTAGTATAAACATGTTAATATAGTTAATAATGTGTAGTAGTAATATTTATGTCATGCTTGAATTTAATATGCTTGGTTTGTATTTTGGTATAATTTATATGCTAAAAACATATGTTTGGTGGTGTTAAATCAAATCTCAAAATAATGACCAAAAATAATTTTTATAATACCTAGATTTAATGTTCTAATATTATAGAACATTAAATCATGAGAAAAACAAAGTTTGAATCACTCAAAATGGAGTTATACACAAAAAATTATGATTTGTGGTAGTTTATGTGATGTAAAAATTTTTTATAAAATTTTTAATATTAAATCATGAAAAATTATATTTTCATGTTATAAATTGATATTAAGTGTTTGATAATTTTTTTGGATTTTTATTGAGGACTTAAAGATTTATTGAAGGTATAAATTTTATTAAGTTGTGTATTAAAATAGCACTGTTCACGTTCTGCTGGTTGGAAAAAAAATTGGAGCCGGCCGCGCAATACGCGAGTCACTGTTCATCGCCAGACGCGGAGCCAAACGATGCCGTTTGGCGTATAAAAAAAATAATAACCCGCGCGCAATGCGCGGAAGTCAATTTTCGGAAGTTGAAAAACGGCACCGTTTTAGTGTGTTTCTTTGGTACGCACGCAATGCGCGGTAATAAAATTTCCGGCGAAATTACCAGATTGCCCCTCCGTCCGATTTTCTGATTAATTACGAAATTGCCATCGGTCCGATTTTTCAACTTATTTATGAAAATGCCATTCTGGATAATTTAAATTAATTTAAATGTTTAAAAATTAATTTAAAATTATAGCAAAAATATTAATAATACAAAAATGATATTTAGGTATTGAATATTATATTTTCCAAATATAATAAGTATTTAGGATTAATATTTAAATATTGTAAATATTAATCTAGTTAGTGTAATATTATATTTTTCAAATATAATAAGTATTTAGGATTAATATTTAAATGTTGTAAATATTAATCTAGTTAGTTTAATATTATATTTTTCAAATATAATAAGTATTTAGGATTAATATTTAAATATTGTAAATATTAATCTAGTTAGTTTAATATTATATTTTTTTAAATATAATAAGTATTTAGGATTAATATTTAAATGTTGTAAATATTAATCTAGTTAGTTTAATATTATATCTTCTGAATTTATGATTAAATTAATTATTATTTAATTAATATTAAATAATAAACAAGGATGATAAATTAATTAATTATTATTTAATTACTATTAGATAATAATTAAAGACAACTAAGATTGATTATTTAGTTATTTATTATTTGATTAACTTTAAATAATAAATAAATTCAGTTAGTTATTATTTATTATTAAATAATAACTAATGATATTTGAGTATTTACTATATAATTTTATTATTTATTATTTAATTAACTTTAAATAATAAATGAATCTAGTTAATTAGTTATTATTTATTATTAAATAATAACTAAAGATATTTGATTATTTTTAATATAATATAATTATTTATTATTTGATTAATTTTAAATAATTAATAAATCTAGTAAGTTATTATTTATTATTAAATAATAACTAAAGGTAGTTAATTTCTTACTATTTAATTAATGATAAATAGTAATTAAATGAAATTAGATTTAATGAAATAAAGAAAATGTCTTTTAACTCTTTTGTTTAAACAATTATAATAAATTGTTTAATAGTTTAATAAGTGTTTAACACTTGAGAAAATTATTTTCTAACTGATTAAATTATTAACCTAATAGGATTGAGGGTCTATAAGGTTAATAATATTGTTTTGACTAATGTATATCATGTGTTAGTACTTATGTGGTAGATAAGTTCATTAGTAAGCGTATAGTTGTGCAAATACGCCGTACTAATTATTAGACCAACTTTATTAATGTTAGGTCTTTCAAAACCAGTTAGTTAAAGCTAAACATTTATTGTAGCTGAGCAGACATACAAGTTTCCTAAACCCTACTCAATTTATATTCGAGCAGGATACATTATTTTATTGTTCAAGTTCCTAACTCAAACTCAACTTGTTACGTTTCAAGCATGCTATGGTTTAATTCTGTATAATTATTCCACCTCTTTAAATTGTTGATTCGCACATAGTGCTTGTTGCATGTGTTCATCAGGTATGAAAGGCTGATCACCTTCATTACCATAAGGTTCAGTTAAATTTGTTCATGGTCATTATTGACACTCAACATTAATTAATTTAGTCATTCAATTATTGAAATTATGACTCGTACTCTTTCACAATTATTATATTGTTGAAAATTCAAAAGCTTATTCTTTCTTTCAATCATGATATATCGTTATCGTATTTAAACTTGCTGAGCAAAGTCGTTGCTCACTCTTGCTATATCATGATAACAAATTTCAGAATAATACGAATGTCCAAGGAGAGACGGAGACAGAAGCAACAGACAAAATTATAGTGTTATGCATTATAACTAAATTGTTATATGATGTAAGTAATTTTGTAAACCTTTTTATGAATCTAAAGGTATATATGTAAGTTAAGGTTAGAAACCTTGGGAAATGTTGTAGAATAAACAATTTATGTTTATATATTCGACATTAGTTATAGAACGTATATGAAGATGATGTATCGTGACGTACCAAGTCTAGGGTTAAAGGAACCCGGATTTGGGGTCGTTACATGTTTTATACTGATCAGCCGTTGAAGAAAATTCTGCACAAACCTGATTCGTCGGGAAGGATGGTAGCATGGGCTATGGAGTTGAGTCAGTTTACATTGGATTATCGTCCTCGGACGACAATAAAAGTCCAAGCCTTGGGAGACTTTGTGGTGGAATGCATGTTTTCAGATGAAGACCCAGTTAACTGTTTGGGGTCAGAAGTTACACTGATCGCTGGGGGGGCAACCAACCTCGTCTTTCTCTTGGGCTTTATGCGTGGACGGATTCTCTACGGCGGATTCAAGTGGGGCCGGTGTAATCTTAACTAGTCCTGAAGGCTTCAAGGTTCAACAGGCTATCCGGTTTAGGTTTAAAGCAACCAACAATGAGGCCGGATATGAAGCTATCTTGGCAGGTCTAAGGTTGGCTCGTAGTTTAGAAGTGAAAAACTTAATAATTCTTAATGATTCACAGCTGGTGATCAAACAGCTTCAAGGAGAGTACGAAGCTCGCGGAGATCGAATGACGAAATACCTATCCGAGGTGAAGAACATTCTGCACTGTTTTGATTTATACTCGTTACATAACGTTGATCGAAATGACAATACCGTGGCTAATGCTTTATCGAAGTTTGCTACTACTCCGAGTGAGTCTTTGTTGGGGGTCGGTGTATATAGAGGAGTTGATTGAACCCAGTATTATGAGAAATGAAGTCAAGTGTGTTGAAATGTCCCACTGTTGGTTAACACCGTACTTGGATTATTTGTCTGATGGAAAGTTACCAACTGATAAGATCTTGGCAAAGAAGGTAAGGTATAGAAGTGCCTATTTCTGCCTGATTGATGGAGATCTGTTCCGGCAAACTTATTCGGGTCCTATGGCAAAGTGTCTTATTCCCTCGGAAGCCTCATACGCTCTTCGGGAAGTCCACGAGGGTATTTGTGGGGACCATATGGGGGCAAAGTCCTTAGTATAAAAGTTGGTTCGGCAAGGATATTATTGGCCGACGATGTTTCGGGAAACGAAGGAGTTTGTGCAGAAGTGTCCGAAGTGCCAATTGAATAATTCTGTAGCGCATCGGCCACCCGAAGAATTGTCTTCGGTACTCTCTCCAATACCCTTCGCCGTTTGGGGGGTTGATTTGGTGGGACCAATGTCAAAAGCTAGGGGTCAGTTTAATTACATGATTGTTGGAATCGACTACATGACGAAGTGGGTTGAAGTGAAACCTCTTCAGCGGATCACTGAGCAAGATTGTATTCATTTTCTGAAAGAGAACGTTGTCTTCAGGTTCGGGATTTCGATTGTTCTGGTGTCTGATAATGGTTTGTAGTTCGTTGGTGTTGAGTTTGAAAAATTTCTTGAAGACTTGGGGATACAACATTGGAGGGTTTCAGTTGCGCATCCTCAGGCCAATGGACAGGTTGAAGTGACCAATAGGACTTTACTGAACGGAATCAAGATAAGGCTTGAAGATGCTAAGGGAAGATGGCCCGAAGAACTTCCTAGTGTTTTGTGGGCTTATCGAACAACTCTTAGGACGACGACGGGAGACTCTCCTTTTCGACTTGCATATGGAATTGAGGCCTTAATTCCGGTAGAGGTCGGTTCTCCGTCTTTTTGGGTGATTAATTTCGATGAATTATATAATGATCAGGGACTTCGACTCAATCTGGATCTGTTGGATGAGACTCGGGATGCTGCAATACTGAAGTTGGCATCGTATCAACAAAAAATAGTAAGACATTATAATCGGAGGGTTAAACTTAGGCGTTTTGAGGTCGGAGATTTGGTCCTTCGGGAGGCTGAAGCATCTACACCGTTGAACACGGGCAAGTTGATGCCAAATTGGGAAGGACCGTATGAGGTAGTCGAAGTTGTGAAATATGGGACATATCGTCTTCGGGATATGTCTGGGTCAGATTTGAAGAACCTTTGGCATGCAACTAGATTAAGGAAGTATTTCCAGTAGTTAGTTGGTATGTTTTACTTTATTTATACTTGTTGGATTTTGGGGAAGTTTTAGTACTTATTCTATGTTCACACAAGAAATTTATAAAGTTCTGAACTTCATTGATAATGGTTGCAATTTACATTCGGAAATAAAAAAGAAAGAAAAAATGGTGGTTAAGTCTTGTCTTCGGGAGTATCAGAGTCGGAGAAAACAGAAGGATCCACACCGGCTTTTGTTGCCTTTGCTATGACTGCTTGGAATCCTTTGCTGAATTATTCTATTATCCCCTCTAGCGATTCGGGAGAAACTCTGTACTCCTCAAGGATTTGATGGCGTGGTTCGGGGGTCCCAAGGCGAGCCTGTTCCCTCAGGATTTCATTGGCGTTTTGTTGGCGTTGGATGTCTGAGGTTAGTTGGGCGTTCTGTTTCTTCAGTTGGGCAAGATCTTCGGTTTGTTGCTGAGCTTTCTCCAACGTTTCGAAATTCTCGATCCGAAGTCGGGAAATCTCCTCGGTCATCTGGTTGCTTATATCAACCATGTCCTCGAATTGTTGTTGAAGGTTTTCATTGGAGGTTTTGAGGCTCAGGTTGTAATGGGTTAGCTACTTATTCTTCTTCTTTAAAGCCTTATATTTGGTCTTCATCCTGTTCGCTCTTGTATCACTATTTCCCGATTTCGATTCTCGACCAAGAAGATGGCTGAAGGTAGCCAGGGCTTGATTTTTATTTTTTTTAAGAGTGGTGATCAAAACCTTGAAAACTTTTAAAGTAATTTGAAAAGGAAGTAAGTCTTACTCGGCCTTGAAAAGGAAGTAAGTCTTACTCAGCCTCGAAAGTTGAAGCTATTGTAAGCCGAGAAGGGGAGTTGATTGTCGGCATCATTTGGAAAGAAGGTAGGGAAGGCTTGGGATGAACTGGTGGTGGTACTCGGTTGTCGGGAGGGATGTTCGGTCGGGAAAGGGTCAATTTCAGGTAAGGGATCTTCCAAAGGTTCTGATTGGTCATCAATCGGTCGTTTACTGGTCGACTTACTGGTTTGTCCTAGTGTTTGTTGTGGGGGTTGGTCAGGTGTTTTTTCTTTATTCGGTTCGGGGGTTGGTTGTTTGGATGGTTCAGGAGTTGGTGTTTTGGGTTGATCGGGCGTTTGGCAAGCCTTCCTCTGAATGGATCTGGGTGGGTCTGTCTGAAATGAGGGTTTTGGTTTTTTGGCCCTCATGTGTTTTTTGAGTTCCGATTCGGACATCTCAAAAACACTTCTCTTTTTGGATATTTCTGGGCCTTTTTCTTTTGGGGCCTTCGAGGAGGGATCAGTCGTGGCTGTTGAACGACCAGTCCCCGTTTGAGTGTCTAGAGGGTTAATTGAAGAGAATGGGTTGATATTTGTGGCCTGGAGAATAGACTTTGTGTGGTGTAGGGCTTGTTTTTCTCCCTGAGCCAGGGGATTTTCTCCCGAAGTTGCCGAGGAAGGAGATGTTCTCGGTCTTCGGATCAAGGGTTCGGCTAGAGGGTCGTATTCTTCCGAAGAGGTTGGAGATGATATGAAGATGGGTCCATCCTGGGATTGTCCTTGGGAGATCGGAGGTTGACCCACGATGTTCTCTTCTGAGCTACGGAAGAGCACTACTGCGCAGAAAGGGGATAAAGATTAAGACAGGTAACTTAAAGTGAAGTTAACATCTTCAGATGCTTCAAGTACTTACTTCCATGGTAGAAGAGCCAGTCGAGATCGTGGAGAAGGTTGGTAGACCAGAGGGTGGTCGACATTGTGGACAGAAGCTTCTCGAGGTCAGCCTCTCGGACGTCCTCGATGTGGTCGAAGCCAATAGACGATTTGCTCGGCTCCCCCCATGGTTACAGTAGTACAGTGTCGGTTCCTCGGAGGAAGAACCAGGACTAATGCCATCCTTTGTTGCTGGATGGAATTGTCATCCAAACCTTTCGATTGGCATATCGAGTCAAAACCTTGAAACCCTTTTCTTTCGAATTGATGAGTTTGAAGTAGCTTAGAAATAAATCTAAGGCTGGTACTATATTCTATTCTTTGTGGTGGGCAATAAAACATATTAGGTGGACATAAGAGTTGGGGACTAATTGGGAGAAACCGATTCTCATAAACCCTAGGAATTTGGTAATGAAGGGATGAAGGGGGAATCAGATGCCATGTTTAAGAATCCAAATAGGGACCCTTATCCAGTCTCTCTTGAACTACGAGTACATTTTTTCATGAGGTTTGGGGACTCGGAGTTCATATTGGAGGGGAATCTGGTAGTCGTGGCGAATTGAGTCAATTTGAGTCGGGGTTATGGAGGAGGGAGTGTTTGCTGCCGGAGCATCCTTGTAGTTTTTACGGATAATGTTTTTTCTTTCTCTATCGAACGAAGACGGCTGATTGTTTGGGGCTTGGGAAGAAGAAGCCTGACCTTGGGCTGGCATGGATTCTGAAAGGGGAGTAGTTATGAGAATTTTTTGTTTTCTAAGACAAAGAAGACGAAAAAGTCGAAGATTGCAGAAAGGAGGTTGTGCGTTAAAAAGGAGATTTCTGGGGTTTTTATTAATGAGGAAGGGACACGCGAAGTTCAACAAGCGGCAATTTTTGGGGAACATAATGGGGTAATGATGGTTGTGTGTCAGACGAAGAGGTTAAGGGCTGTTTGGTTGCGGCCAGTAACGAGGGAAATGAGGACGTTTGAATTACTCTCCTATTTAAAGCTTTTAAAAGTAGGAGAGTGGGGGGCAATGTTGGGATTAGAATATTTGGACTGGGGTTTGGGCTGGTCTGTGTTATTTAGTTGGACTGGGCCTTTATTTTGGTACTTGGTTCTTGTATGGGCCGGATAAGGAAGCCTAGTGGGAGTTGGACTTATTAATTGTTGGGCCATACGCGGATAGGGGCTCTTAGTTCTACACACTTTTCGATATTTGTACATCTATATAATTAGGGACTTGCATGGAAGTGGAGAAAGATATTATTATTACTAGACCGACCTTACTACTTTTTAGATTCAAGACCATCATTTTCCAGCAAGCGGGCTCTCTATTGTTCTTGAGAAAGATTAAAAACATAATTATCATACTAGTGAAATTATCCTTTTTCCCGTGGTTTTTTCCCTATTGGGTTTCCACGTAAATTCCTGTGTTCTTGTAATACTTTCTCCTGTTTCGTGATTTTCAACGAGTGATAAAATTTGGCGTTAACACCAGACATAGTTAGCTTAACACTATCATGGTTAGGGGTAATTATTTCATTTCCCTTCCACTAGCAATGACATAATGGTTAATTCCCATAAAAAGGACATCAAGGCCATTTCATAATTTGATAAGGGTAGCATGGTCATTACTCAATTTTTCTAGAGAATTTTATTCTCAATAAATCATGCATTGCTCATTCCTTAACCAATTCAAGTCCATTTCAATCCAAATTCGTTTCATTAGGCTTGAATTTCATTCTAGCATCAAAAACTTCACAATTGGCTTGTCCTAAAACACTTGTCACACTTCAAAAATTAAATTTCATTAATAACTTATAACAATTCATAATAAATTGTCAATTTGTATAATATTCATTCTCAATTATCTATGAATCCTTTTTCGGTTTCACATTCAATCAATTCCAATTTTCGACATCTCAATATAGTCGAATTGCTCACTTGTCCATAAATCTCTTCCTTGAAAAAGTAAACCTTACTCAAATTACTAAAATCCATTCCTTTAATCATATAACTCATAATACTTTTATCACGACTTTACGTTCTTTCACTTATTTACTTAATACACATAATAACAATTTAGACAATTCTTGCATACAACTTCCTTTCTACACATGGTAGCTGTCGTTATCACTCCAAAATTATTCCTTACTTTCACTCTATCAATATAAAATTGGTATAATGGCAAGCAAGAGTCGAACCCACGGGAAGTGTATTTTATGATTTATCTGAATGTTTCTAACAGTAAATAACAAGTAATAAATAAAGAGGGGATTTTTGTAACTATGATTCGACTAGAAAACAAGAAATATAAATGAAGATTGTCCAATGATTTGCAAACTTCAGTTCTTCAGTTCAGTATCATCTTTTCATAAATATGATATAACTAAGTTAATTAATATCTTTCCTTCAATGAAATTAACAACCCTAGGTAACCACGGTCCGCGTTACCCGAAACTCCCCTTAGGTTTTAAATCTAATGTGACGATCGCCCCCACTAGACCCTAATTATCATACAACCTAGAACTATCAGTCTAGATTTAATATGACAATAGCATTAAGAATTAGGGAATTAGGTCATTCCAAGCAATAATCGTACAATCGCAGACTATTTAACCTGTCTTCTTGATATCATAGCAATATTCAAAAGCTTGACCACAATCAAATACCACTATTCGCTATTTATGATCAGATATAACATCGTTTGCTTAATATTATACCTTAATCTAGCATATGATAATAATCAAATCAATTCAATGGGCCCTTATCAAATTAATCAAACCAATTATCATTGAGCAATTCAAATAGATCATCAAGAATAAACTCCACAAACGAAGGAAGAAATACTAATAACTCAATTAATTCATAAATAATAAATAAGATTCAACATCCCTTAGAACTGAAAATAAAGAACTTAGCCTGACATATTTGAAAACGCAAATTAATTCTTCAATCCTTGCACCAATGAATCTCTCCTTCCAAAAGTTAATTACAATAATGAAATTCTATCTATTTATATCCCTCTAAACTATCCTAGAAACCTTCTCACGTTGCACCTTTAAAATCCTTCTCCAAATCAATTTCCGAAAATCTGATAAAAAGTCGTTCCGCGCCATTCTGCCAACAAGGGCCCCGACCCTTGTTTTACACTGAGAAAGAGGGCCCCGGCCCTACTTTGCCTGAAATTACGAAAATGCCATTTTCGCTTTGTCCATTCGATGCCGTTTTCTGCAATGTAAACATAAAAACAAGTAAAATGCTCACAAGAATAACAAAACTTAAGTCCGAGAACATATAATTCATAGGTATAAAATCCACTCATCAAATTCCCCCAAACTTAAACGTTTGCTTGTCCTCATGCAAAACAAAATTAAATAACATAAAACAAACAACTAATCCTAACTTCCTACTACCATGGAGACTAAATTAAGACACAACTCATCATTGCCTCAATATAATGAATAAATTTCCAGCCTCAGGAATGCATCATAGATATCTCAAGCAAAATTTCATAGTCATGTTTCATCTGCCTCTTAACTTATCATTAACACCATATCACTTTCAATCCCTTACGTGTGTGTGTGAATTCAATGCACTGAATCAATAAAAAGCCGGAGAAATTGATAATTTTCAATACCATTAAAGATTACAATAATCATCCATACGATTACTCACATACATATGTTTAAGCATTAAACATTTTTTTCCTCTTTTCTTAGTATGTGCAATGTCCATCTTTCTTAGGCTTTTCAAAGTTACCCATGTAGTGAACTTTCCACCAATGACTCCCAAACCTATCGGCTTTAGGGCACTAAGCGTAAAGACACTCCTAAGGCTTACTCGTTCAAGTAACAGAGGCCACAAAGACAGACTAACCAAGACTGCTCATATCCGTTGTACTTACTTATTTTACTTCAATCAACTACTTCGCTTCATCTTCATATTTTATTATTTCTTTTCTTCTTCAAGTTGTTTTCCAACGGACATCGAAGCAGTTATAAGCACATATATATTTTTCATGCATTCAGAGAATTTAAGTAATCGATAGACTTTCCTTTCTCCTTAAATGGCACTTCACTCTATCAACCTACCCTAAACTTCAACGAATTCAATGCATCAAATAGTGCACAAAAATATCCAGGGGTTTCAAGCAATATTAATACCAATAATAGTCAAAATTTAGACTAACATAACCATCCATTTTCCTAGAGTTATTCAATGACCCACCATATTATCCTCATAGGCTATCCTTTTATCACTGAAACTGAAATGAGTGCTCAATTTAGACATGCATGATCCTAGAATGCACTAATTTTCCTATATTGTTGTTTTGTTTTTCTTTTCTATTTTTTTTCATTTTTCAGTGTTTTTTTCTTTTTTATATATATGCAACTGACTAACATCCTAATATGACATGCTCCTAATCCTATAATGAAAGAAAAACTGAATACTATGTAGATACCCCCAAACTTAAGTCAGACAATGTCCTCATTGAAATGAAAAGACAGAAAACCAAAACAGAAAACTTCCCTGGTAAACTAATCAGCACGATCCTCCCCCACTTCATCGTCAGTGTCTAATGTGTCCTCGCTGACTTCGGAGTCACTAGCAGGATCGGGATAGATAGGTAATACTGGCACATCCGGAAGCAGAATATCCGCAATGGAAGGATCCATCCGCGCTAGACATCGAACCAACGCATTGTCGAACTTAAAATTGTACAGATGCATTTCATTCTGACGTTGAGCAAGACGATGGAGTTGGCGATCTGTCTGGTATTTGCGTTGATCAGCGCGATGACTCTCGCGATTCATTCGACGCTGTATCGTCCGAAGTTGGTCACTAATAGTACAGAGGGAAGGACCCTCAGAGCTGGATGGCGCAGACTCTGGTTGAGGTGGTTCCTCCTCATCAGGCGGGCGTAGGATGAAACCTAATCCACGAGGATGAGACACACCACCTTCCCAAACATGGTATCGCTGAATTAGACTGTGATCAAGTAGGGTCGTTGGCGGCTGTAACAATTCTGATGCGCCCCACTTGACACCTTCGTGTGTGCACAAGCCAGTAATAAGGGAAGGATGGGGCAAACCACCTGAAGTACCCCCTCCTATAAACCGCTTGATCAAGGCTTCAATTACTCGTCCCACATCAATATTCAAACCCGTGACAATAGCATACAACAGAGCTGCTCGCTCCCGTCGCACATCACTTACATGAGTGCATGGCATGAGTTTAGCACAGATGAAAGCATACCAGATTTTCCCATATCTACTCAAAGTCTTGAAAGGGAAAGACTTCACATGACCATTAGAGGCATTTCTCGTCCATTCTGTCCCAGGTTGACACAATGCCTGGATAATGACATCATAGTCAGGCTGAAAACTTGCAAACTGGCAGTTGTCGTAGCTTGGTAAATCGTAATACGCATTGATAGCCGCCCGACTAAACATTACCTTCCTACCCCGCACCATGACTTCACAATCCGACGCCTCTTGGGCATTTGCATAAAATTCTTTGACTATGGAGGTAACGGCCGGATCCGGATGATTCGTCAATGTCTCCCAATGCTTCTCTCGGATCATAACTGCCATAGCACCGTCATGAAGCTCATCTAGTTGGAGTCCCCTCTCAGGAACCAAAGCTCTGCCGGCAAGCACTAAATCAAATTTATCGGCCGCCTCGGTGTTAAGAAACTTCTTCTTGTCAAAAGCCCGTGAGGACGAGGAAGAAGAACCTTCCCCGCATTGACCTTTTGGACCCATGACACCCTCGGTAGATAACAGAAAACAATACCACACTGGAACACCACTGAAATTTTTTTCTAGCGTGCAAAGAGCCAAAACCCTCTTTCAGAGAATCTATTGAACACTTGGTGTGCACCCCCAAACTTAGATTGGCAATGGCATTAAACGACCAAGAAAAGCAAGAAATCCAACACCCCGAAACCACCAAAAACCCCCCAAACTCCTCCAATTGGCCAACACAAACCAATCGGGATCCAAGCAAAGAATATCACAAAAAACCAATAACAGAAACGACTTATAGGAGATGAAACCCGGAAAGCATTACCTGAATAGAAGAGTGCAGACCGGGGGAAGCCCAACTCGTGATGCAGATTAGATGAGGACATCGGAAGTAAAGGCAGGGAAGGAAATCTATCTCGTGTGGGTGACGGTAATAGGGAGGAGAAGAATCGGAACTCGTGTGAGGAAATCGATCTCGTGCAGGTTTGGTTATCTTTTTTTTTCTTCTGAACCGGGGGAGTAGGGCCGGGGCCCTTGAGTGTGGTGAGGAAAGGGGGCCGGGGCGCTCGCACGCAGAAACCGTGCTGTGAGGCAAGGGTCGGGGCTCTCCTTGTGGTCATGGAAACAGGGCCGGGGCGCTCACTCGCAGAGACCGTTCTGTGAGACGAGGGCCGGGGCTCTCCTTTTGGTCTGGGAACAGGGGCCGGGGCACCTATGCTGAAAGGAGCAAGGGCCGGGGCTCTGTACGAAGCCATGAAGACGGGGCCGGGGCTCTCTCTCACAGAAACCTTGCTGTGAGTCGAGGGCCGGGGCTCTATTTTTATCAAGAGATGTAGGGCCGGGGCGCTTGATTTATTCCTACGAAATGAACTATACCTGCAAGGTTCAAAATAAATTCCATAAGCTATCCTAAAAATTAATAGATTAAAACTAAAAATAAAATAAAATAATGCCAATAATAATGCATAAAGAGAAAAACTAAGATTGGGTTGCCTCCCAACAAGCGCGTTTATTTAATGTCGTTCGCTCGACATCTGTCTGTTCAAACTGGATAAATTGGGTTTGTCAATTCCACGAGCTCGATGTCCTCTACTTGATATCCGTCATAAAACGGTTTAAGCCGATGACCATTTACTTTAAATACTCTTCCTGTGCGTAGGTCACTAATTTCTATCGCACCATAAGAAGAAATATGAACAATCACAAATGGCCCTTCCCACCGAGAACGCAGCTTTCCTGGAAACAGTTTCAAGCGGGAATTGTACAAAAGGACTTTCTGACCAAGTACAAACGTTTTTCTCAAAATCTGCTTATCGTGAAACGCTTTTGTCTTTTCGTTGTACAATTTGGAGCTTTCATATGCTTCATTTCGTAGTTCTTCCAGCTCTTGTAATTGCAGTTTTCTATGCTCGCCAGCTTCATTCATGCTCCAGTTGCATTGTTTAATAGCCCAAAAAGCCTTGTGTTCTAGCTCGACTGGTAGATGACATGGCTTTCCGAAGACAATCCGATATGGTGATATTCCGATAGGAGTCTTGTAGGCAGTGCGATAAGCCCATAATGCATCTTCTAGTTTCAGACTCCAATCTTTGCGGTTAGGCTGCACTACTTTCTCTAGAACGGACTTGACCTCACGGTTTGAGACCTCTGCTTGGCCATTGCTCTGCGGATGGTAAGCCGTTGAAACTTTGTGCATGACGTTGTATTTCTTGAACAGTGCTGCTAGTGTCCTATTGCAAAAATGTGTTCCTTTATCGCTGATGATAGCCCTTGGAGTTCCAAACCTGACAAATATGTTAGATTTGACAAAATCTGCAACAACTTTAGAATCGTCAGTCTTGGTGGCTTTAGCCTCCACCCATTTGGAAACATAGTCAACAGCCAACAGAATGTAAACATTGCCATAAGAAACAGGAAATGGTCCCATAAAATCAATGCCCCAAACATCGAAAATTTCAACAGCCAAAATTGGGGTTTGTGGCATTTGATTCCTACTGGATATGTTTCCGGTCTTTTGACAATTGGTACAAGATTTACAAAATAGATAGGAGTCTTTAAAAATACTAGGCCAAAAGAAACCACATTCTAAAATTTTTCGAGCTGTTCGTTTTGGTCCAAAATGACCCCCACAAGCGTAAGAATGACAGAAAGTTAAAATGGATGAAAACTCAGAGTTAGGGATACATCGTCTAACTACCTGATCAGCACAGAATTTCCACAAGTAAGGATCATCCCATACGTACCGTTTCACATCACTCTTAAGTTTCTCTTTCTGCATTTTAGAAAACTCACGAGGAATATAAGCGCTGACTAAATAATTTACAATGTTTGCGTACCAGGGTGCAGCCTTATCCACAGAGAATAAATGCTCATCTGGAAATGAGTCTTGCAGCGGAAGTGCTTCTTCATCTTTAAGCAACCTGCTCAAGTGATCTGCCACTAAATTATCTGCTCCTTTCTTGTCCTTTATTTGCAAGTCAAATTCTTGGAGCAGCAGGATCCATCGTATGATCCTTGGTTTGGAATCCTTCTTTGTAAGCAGATACCTGAGAGCAGCATGGTCAGAGTAAACTATGACTTTAGTACCGAGAAGATAAGATCTAAATTTGTCTAAAGCAAAAACAACAGATAATAATTCTTTTTCTGTTGTGGAATAGTTAATCTGAGCAGCATTCAATGTCCGAGAAGCATAATAGATGGCATGTGCAGCTTTGTCAACTTGTTGGCCCAAAACCGCCCCTACTGCATAGTTGCTGGCGTCACACATGATTTCGAAGGGTAAATTCCAATTCGGTGGTTGTATCACCGGTGTGGAGGTCAATAGGGTCTTTAATTTATCAAACGCCCCTTTGCACTCATCGTCAAACTGGAATTCGACCTCTTTTTGCAGCAACTTACACAATGGCATAGCTATTTTGGAGAAGTCCTTGATAAATCTTCGATAGAAACCTGCATGAGCAAGAAAAGAACGAATCTCCCGCACGCTTGCGGGGTAAGGTAAAGTAGCAACAATTTCTATCTTAGCTTTATCTACTTCTATTCCCTTAGCTGAAACTACATGTCCTAGGACGATACCCTGTTCTACCATAAAATGACATTTTTCCCAATTAAGAACAAGGTTAGTCTCTAAACATCTATCCAACACACGAGTTAAATTATCTAAGCATACATCTAACGAATCACCATGAATTGTGAAATCATCCATAAATACTTCGATGCAATGTTCAAGAAGATCGGAAAATATACTTATCATGCAACGTTGAAATGTACTGGGTGCATTACAAAGTCCGAAGGACATCCTACGGTATGCAAATGTACCGAATGGGCATGTGAAAGTGGTCTTTTCTTGATCTTCAGGTGCAATCACAATTTGGTTATAGCCCAAAAAACCATCTAGGAAACAATAATAAGAATGGCCTGCTAATCTTTCTAACATTTGGTCAATAAAAGGGAGAGGGAAATGATCTTTTCTAGTTACGGCATTCAACTTCCTATAATCAATACACACTCTCCATCCTGTTTGCAAACGAGTAGGCACTAACTCATTATTATCATTTTTAACGACAGTTATGCCAGCTTTCTTAGGGACTACTTGAACTGGACTGACCCATTGACTATCTGAAATAGGATAAATAATACCTGCATCGAGCAATTTCAGAACCTCTTTTTTCACAACTTCCATCATGGGTGGATTCAGTCTGCGTTGAGCATCTCGCTTTGGGGTGGCTCCTTCTTCCAAAAGAATGCGATGCATACACACAGCTGGGCTTATGCCTTTGATATCTGCAATTGTCCAACCAAAGACTTGTACGTGGTCTCTCAAAACTCGAAGCAACTTTTCTTCTTGGACTTTGGTTAGATTATTAGCAATTATCACTGGCAGTGTTTCCTCTTGCCCTAGATATGCATATTTCAAATGGATTGGTAAAGGCTTTAATTCCAACCTCGGAGCCTGCACAACAGAAGGTAACAACCTTTCATGAGTCACTGGTAATTGAATGGATGAAACGGCATACTTATCTGAAATTTTTGGTAACGAGTGTAATGCGGCTATAGTATCCTTTAATTCCGCATGTTGTTCAATCTCGTCTTCCTCTTCCAGCTCCAAACTATTCGTGATAGCATCCTCCAAGGTTTCCATGTGTAAGTGGTCGAAAGATTTCTGCACTAAGGAATCAAGGACATTAATAGAAAACACGAAATTGACATCACTAGGGTACCTCATGGCCTCGTAAATGTTGAATTGAATCTTTTCACCGTCAAACTCCATGGTCAGTGTCCCATTGTGCACATCAATCATCGTTCTTGCTGTTTTCAAGAATGGCCTCCCTAACAAGATATGAGCAGGATTCGTAGATGTATCGTCGTCCATGTCTACAATATAAAAATGAAATATTAGTTCATTCACCTGCACCAAGACATCCTCAATTACCCCTTCGGGGTATGTGTTAGTACGATCAGCTAATTGGATAATGACACCAGTGTTTTTCAAGGGACCTAGATGCAGAGAAGCATAAATAGATAGTGGCATAACATTAATTGATGCTCCTAGATCTAGCATAGCTCTCTCAAACCTGGTATTACCTATCTTGCAGGGAATGGTAAACATACCCGGATCTTTACATTTTGGAGGCATTTTTCTTTGCAGAACAGCAGATACATTTTCTCCAACAGTTATGTTTTCATTTTCTTGTAATTTCCTTTTATTAGTGCATAATTCCTTCAAAAATTTTGCATACCTTGGAACTTGCTTGATTGCATCTAATAAAGGAATGTTCACCTCTACTTTTCTAAAGGTCTCCAGAATCTCTTTCTCTTGCTCGTCCTTCTTTGAAGTTCTAAGATTCCTAGGAGGAAAAGGTAAAGGGTTAGACTTAAGCTGAATAGGAGATTTAGGGATTACCTTTGAGATCTCTGCCTCCTCCTTCGCTTTATCCTCATCAAATTCAACCGTAGCCCTTGGTGTGTCCATTTGTTTTCCACTCCTTAAAGTAATCGCACTGGCGTTTTCCCTCGGATTGATCATCGTTTGAGAGGGCAACTTCCCAGAGCCTTGAGAATCCAATCGTCCAACTGTGGTAGCTAATTGGCTCATTTGATTTTCTAAGATATGAATGGAAGCCTTTGTATCTTGTTGGAACTGTTGGGTCTGATTCATGAACTGTTGGGTATGATTCATGAAGGTTTTAAACATGTCTTCCAAAGACGCTTCAGATTTTGTAGGTGTTGCTTGTCGAGGTGGATACTGCTGTTGAGCTTGTTGAAACCCTTGTTGTCGATTCGGAAAAACATTCGACATTGGTGGCCTGTTTCCTCCGTAGCTCAGATTAGGATGATCCCTCCATCCTGGATTGTAAGTATTAGAGTAAGGATCATATCTTCTCTGAGGTTGTCCTTGAAAATTTCCCGCTACATTGGCTTGTTCTATGGTGCCATCTTCTTGCAGTGTAGGACAAATATCTGTCGAATGATCCGATGACAAACAGATTCCACAAGTTCTTGTAACTTGCCCGTTCCACACAGAAAGTTGACGAACCATAGCAGCTAACTCCGAGAGTTGTTGTTCAATGTTGCTCGAGCCAACCTCATTCACCCTTTTCGGTGCATGGTCCATCCGAGTTCCGTATTGCTGTGAGTTAGCCGCCATGTTAGCAATTAAGTTCCGTGCGGCGTCTGGAGTTTTATCGACCAATGTTCCTCCACTTGCAGCATCGATCATACTCCTATCCATCGGTAATAATCCTTCGTAGAAGTACTGAATTTGGTGTTGATCGTGAATTTGATGTGGACAACACGAACACAGCTTCTTGAACCTTTCCCAATACTCGTGAAGAGTTTCGCCACTAAACTGTCTGATGGCACATATCTCCTTCCTTATGTTGGCAACCTGTGAAGGAGGGAAATACTTCTCCACGAATAGCCTCTTCATATCATCCCATGATTGGATCGAACCGGAGGGAAGATAGTACAACCAATCTTTTGCCAAATCTGCTAAGGAGAAAGGAAAAGCCCTAAGCTTTATGTGTTCTTCCGATACTCCATGTGGCCTCATTGTGGAACAAACCACGTGGAATTCCTTCAGATGCTTATACGGATCTTCACCTGTAAGACCACGAAAAGTAGGCAAAAGGTGAATTAAGCCAGATTTCAATTCAAACGCAGCATCTAAAGCAGGGTATTCTATGCATAATGGTTGTTGGCGTAAATTAGGAGTAGCCAACTCCCTCATAGTCCTATTATTTGGTGCAGCCATTTCTTCTTCTGAATCGCTGGAAGAAGTCAGTAATGCGAGCGCAACGTTTAAGCCTGGTGATGTAGTAAAATCGTCTTCGAACTCCGAAGTTATGTTTCGTGCTCGACGAGTCTCCTTCCTTATTCTTTTTGCAGTTTTCTCTATCTCTGGATCAAATTTTAAATCAGCAGAGTGAGAGGATCGAGTCATAAACTGAAAGAAAACAAAGAAAATTTAGAAAAACAATCACTTCCCCGGCAACGGCGCCAAAATTTGGTAGCTGTCGTTATCACTCCAAAATTATTCCTTACTTTCACTCTATCAATATAAAATTGGTATAATGGCAAGCAAGAGTCGAACCAACGGGAAGTGTATTTTATGATTTATCTGAATGTTTCTAACAGTAAATAACAAGTAATAAATAAAGAGGGGATTTTTGTAACTATGATTCTACTAGAAAACAAGAAATATAAATGAAGATTATCCAATGATTTGCAAACTTCAGTTCTTCAGTTCAGTATCATCTTTTCATAAATATGATATAACTAAGTTAATTAATATCTTTCCTTCAATGAAATTAACAACCCTAGGTAACCACGGTCCGCGTTACCCGAAACTCCCCTTAGGTTTTAAATCTAATGTGACGATCGCCCCCACTAGACCCTAATTATCATACAACCTAGAACTATCAGTCTAGATTTAATATGACAATAGCATTAAGAATTAGGGAATTAGGTCATTCCAAGCAATAATCGTACAATCGCAGACTATTTAACCTGTCTTCTTGATATCATAGCAATATTCAAAAGCTTGACCACAATCAAATACCACTATTCGCTACTTATGATCAGATATAACATCGTTTGCTTAATATTATACCTTAATCTAGCATATGATAATAATCAAATCAATTCAATGGGCCCTTATCAAATTAATCAAACCAATTATCATTGAGCAATTCAAATAGATCATCAAGAATAAACTCCACAAACGAAGGAAGAAATACTAATAACTCAATTAATTCATAAATAATAAATAAGATTCAACATCCCTTAGAACTGAAAATAAAGAACTTAGCCTGACATATTTGAAAACGCAAATTAATTCTTCAATCCTTGCACCAATGAATCTCTCCTTCCAAAAGTTAATTACAATAATGAAATTCTATCTATTTATATCCCTCTAAACTATCCTAGAAACCTTCTCACGTTGCACCTTTAAAATCCTTCTCCAAATCAATTTCCGAAAATCTGATAAAAAGTCATTCCGCGCCATTCTGCCAACAAGGGCCCCGGCCCTTGTTTTACACTGAGAAAGAGGGCCCCGGCCCTACTTTGCCTGAAATTACGAAAATGCCATTTTCGCTCATTTTTTCAATTTTGTCCATTCGATGCCGTTTTCTGCAATGTAAACATAAAAACAAGTAAAATGCTCACAAGAATAACAAAACTTAAGTCCGAGAACATATAATTCATAGGTATAAAACCCACTCATCAACACATTCTCGGGGTTATTACATTCTGTAATTACACATCATAACATATGATTATCTTCTTTTAATCCATAGATATCAATTTCCTTATAACTTTTAAACATTCAAACAATCAATATCCTTATTATTCCATAAATCCTTAATACGTTACTTAGGTCAACAGACCCATCCATTCAGCACATACGACGATACCTCACCTTGTCGTTCTCATACCCTCGCCTTTCGAGGCTAATTCATTAAACTCGTTATTAATTTCATAATTTAAGCTCAATTCACACTCTTTCCTCATTTCCTCTATTAAAACTTTTCTTTCTTTATCTGTCCCAAATATACACATACACATATTTAATTTGTTACCTGCTGACACCACATCGTGTCTTATACTGATTTCTTTCAATTTACCTTATTATAGGTATTACCACCAATCATTCATCTTTAAATCCATTATATTATCATTTAACCATCAAGATTCATTTTCGTTATCTGATACATCATTATTGCACTTTAAATAACTAACTGATGCGTAAACATCTTATAGACCCTTATTAACACTAAGAGTCCTTCTGTACTAATTCAACCACATAGATCCCTCTTTACCATTTCAACCACACTGGTCATTTCTAGCACATTGATTAAATAATAATTTATATTTAGTCACTCTAACTACTTTTTGTCATTCAAAATTAGGTTTTAACTGCTAACCTTTACTTAATTAGCTAAGATTCTTATTTAGCATTCATGTAAAAATCTGGAATATCACATTAATTAATTCAAAACCCGCAGTTTTACATTGCATAAAATTAAATTAATCATTCTCTTTGGGATTTACCCTTACTTTCTATTATACTGATTTTGTGATTAAAAGTGAGGATTAATTTTGGAGTGCTAACGACAACTACTAAATTTCGGCGCCGTTGTCGGGGAGTAATTCTAATTTATTTTTGTGTTTTTTGTAAATTTTATTTTAATTTAGTAATTTTTCTTAGATTTTATTTTTCCTAGTTTTTCATAGTTTAATTGAGTTTTGCTGGTTAAGGATGGAAGTCATGCCTAATTATGTTAATGGGGTAAATATTTATTCTAATGAGCAACAAATAAATAGTCTAACTTCTGTTGTTTATCAAATGGTTGTAGGTACTTATAGGATTTGTGCGACAATAGGACACCTAACTGATACATGTCCAATGCTTCAAGAGGAGTCCTATGAACAAGTCAATACAGCTGGTGGTTTCCTTGGTCAATCAGAAAAGAGATATGATCCCTATTTAAACATATATAAGTTAGGATGGAGGGATTATCATAATTTCAGCTATGAGAATTCACCAGTGAATTAGCACGCAAACCAAAACTTTTCAAATAATTCATAGTACATGCAACCATATCCCCAACAATAACATGACCAATCATATAATTCTGATATGTCTTTAGAAGATATGTTTAAAGCTTTCATGACTCAGACACAACAATTCCAACAAGAGACGAAGACTTCCATATATAATTTGGAGAATCAAATGAATCAGCTTACTACTACAGTGGTCAATTAAATTCTCTGGTGTCATTCCTTCCATCGCCAATGCAAAAGGAAACAGACAACATCAGTATAGAAACGAACAATGTCAATGTAGATAATGATGTTCTTTGTGGCGATATCATGCCTAAGGATGGGGAATTTTTTTGGGAAATAGATAAGGAGAATTTAGAGGATGCAAGTACAAACAATTTGGAGTTAGAGGAGGAAGAAGAAACTGAGCTAAAATAAGATTTGAAGGAGGCTGCAGCTACATTAAAATCTTTGCCAATGATTTTAGATAGTAATGCAATTATTTTCATTCCATTGCCTGTTACTCACGACAAAAAATTATATTTTGTTTTGTAGAATCCCATTCTAGATTTAAAGACTATCCCTAATCATATTAAATACATGTTCTTTGAAGAGGGAGTCGAACCTTCGTATTAACCGTAAGGGAGATTGAATCTACCGATGAAGTATAACGTGATGGATGGAGTACTCAAAATTCATGAAGTTGGAGTGACCTAGTACTTCAGCATGCTGTCGAGCCAATGATAAAAAACCAAGGCGCTGCTTGAGAGGCAACCTAATAAATCATATTTGAATTTCTTTTCTTTTCTTTTTTTATATATTTATTTGTACCTGTTTCTTTGCATTTTAGTTTACATTGGGGACAATGTAAATTTTAAGCGTGAGAGAAGGGATTTAGGATATTTGTTTTATTTTTAGGGAATTTTAAAAATTTTAATTTTTGAATTTTGTGGGTAAATTCACTATAAACCCTCACGAGACACAACTCGTCCACTTGGGGTAACCTTGGGGTTTAAAGGCTTGTTGCACGTGCTAAGTGTAACCGTTTTTCCTACGAAAATGGGTAGTTAATTAATTTTATTTATTTAGGATGTGTCACTTGAGCAATAAGTTAATTGAATTTTAATTTTTAGCCAATGATAAAAAATTTGAATTTTATTTATTAACTTTTATGAAAAAGATAAATTTTTGCTTAGTCTGAATTTTAATCTTTTATTGGTTATTACTTTGGTTGATATACTTTTAATTTTTATGCACTTATATCCGCTTGTTTGAGCTAGTTTTAATTTAGAGAAAGTTTATATGGTTAAATACTTATAGAAGATATTTCTGAGTTCTGTATATTAGTTGATCATTATTTAAAATGAAATATTAGGCAAAATATAATTTGGAGGAGATGATTTAGGTAATTTTTCTAGGATTGTTAAATTAAAAAATAATGTGGTGAGTTCAGATGGAGCATAAATCGTAATTACTCATAAACACATTAAAAGCAAAAAGTAGCGTAAAACGCACTCGCTAGTGAGATGGAGCATAGAATGTACTCACCGAAAGAAGAGAAAAAGAATGAGATGGAGCGTTAAATGTAGCCATTTTAAAATAGAAAAAAATTAAAGAAATATTTGAAAGATTGATATTAATAATCTTAATGTATTTAATTGTTTCAAAGCCTTTAGATCTTCTAGTTTATTTTTGTCTATATTAACAGAAAGTGATAAGAAAAATAAGTATATAGAGTTTTGTTGTATATCTTTTATAAGGTAATTAATAAACTAAACTCATGTGGGTTTTAATTAGCTTGATACATTTGGATTCACACACATATGAAGGGTCTTGAATAAAGTAAGATTAACAAATGTGTTAAAACTTTAGACTTTGCATAATTTTAAAATTTTCTTGGAGTTATCATCTTTGAAATCTTTGAGGTTAATTTTGAAAATTCGTATTGATTTGTTACTCGCGTTAATTGGTTTAATTATTATTGTCTTAATTTTATAGTTTTTTTTGTTTTGCACATGAACGAGTAAAAGCTAAGTGTGAAATTTTTTTATATGAATGAATTTTATTATACTTTTATCCTTTAATTCTTAGTTTTTATAATTATTTTGTTTCTAATTATATTATTTTTTTTATTTTGTGAGTTTTGAGTGTTTTATATTAGTTTTAAGTGTTTTATTTTAACTTCGTGTGTTTTGATATTGTTTTGTAGGAATTGGAATAAAGGTTTGGTAGATTGAAACTTGGAATGACTATATTTGGATTTTCAGCTTCTCAATTACCTAGTAGTCACTTCAAGCTCGATTTTAACCTTGATGAAATCAAAATTTACAATATCCTAAAACATGAAAGTTGTAGATCTATTTCTCAGTTTTTCAAAACATCTTGGATCATCTCAATCGAAGTTCGTACGAGAAAGTTATGACCATTTTACCAAATGACGTCAGAGTAGAAAGTTGTTGAGCGCTGGGGTGCCCAATTCCAGAGTATCTTGAGCGCCGGGCATTAAAGTCAGCGTGTTCAGCACTGGGGCTCTCCAAATCAGTGGGGGGGGGGGGGGGGGGGGGGCATTGGTGATCAGGCTAGAACTTGAGTTTGACGTGTTTTTTTTTAATGTTTTTGA
Organism: Hedera helix; assembly: GCA_947179155.2. Classification (NCBI taxonomy): domain Eukaryota; kingdom Viridiplantae; phylum Streptophyta; class Magnoliopsida; order Apiales; family Araliaceae; genus Hedera; species Hedera helix. The sequence continues at coordinate 20,811,323 of OX359274.1, forward strand.
CTCCAAATTGGATTGAGTTTCCTTCTAATGCTAGGGATTTGTTATGCAATCCATAAATACATGTTAACACACAAATTTTAAAGAGTCTAACATAGTTTTATCATAGATTAACATAGAGAAAATAGAAGAGATCAAGATTTGGAAGCAAGATTGAAAGCATGGCAGACTAAGTTTTTTATTCAGTTATAGGGGATTTCAAACCCAATTACAATTAGTGGTTAAATCAATTCAATATTATTATTTATTATTCCATTTATGAAACTATTTGTGATAATCTGTTTTAATTGCTTTTTAATATTAAATTTGATTGATTTAATTTTGGCATGTTGAATTAATCAAATTATTATCAATTACTAAATTTAGGAATTATGTTACGTATAATTAATATTGTTCCTAATTGTTGGTAGTGAATAGTGATAGATGATTGTGGTCTAGCTTTTGTTTATTGCCATGGTTATCATGATGTAAGTTAAACAGTCCGAGCTTATGAGACTGTTGCTTAGAATAATCTAATTTTCTTGTGATTAATGCTTCCATTATATTAAATTTAGAGAGCTTCTTCTAGGTTGTATAATGGTTAGAATCTAATGAAGAGTTTATTTTGTTAGATTAAAATTAAAGAAAATTTCAGGTAGCAGAGCTTGTTGTTACCTATGGTTATTAGTTTTATGGAATGATAGAAATATATTTTGATTGATTGAATTATTAATTATAAGGGTGAGATTGAACCAAAGAACTAAAGTTTTTAATCTTATTAATTTATTTTTGTTTATTTATTTAATTATAATTAATTCAAAAATCCCAATTTTAGTTTACATTGCATAAAATTAAATTAATTATTCTCTGTGGGATCGACCCTTACTTGCTATTATACTGATTTTGTGATTGAAAATGAGGATTAATTTTAGAGTGCTAACGACAGCTACCAAATAACGAAGTACCTCTTTCTAAGTGCAATAGTTAATAACTAGATTTCATCACAATGATATATGGCATTAGTTTGGTACCAAAATGCAGAGTCAGTTTTATCTGATATTACTAAATTGCAACTAAAATTGATTAATAATTCATTGGCAGTTTATGTTGCTACATAGAATCGACTCATTGAATCAAATCTTACCAACATGTCAATCTGAACCTCCACTGTATCCTAATACACCAAGTTTGGTTACATATTACTGGATATATTTACATCTTACAAAAACCAAATTACCATAATGGTAACCAAGTGCAGCCCCAAGAAAAATCTGAATTTGGTAAAAGCTTAAATCAAAGTGCAATTGATTAACTAGAACTTCATAATTCATATTAATTATATTCCATATTATTCCATGGCATAACAATTGAGAGGACAGATTAACCAATTGAAAAGAAGAACTACATGTAGAACTAGAAAATCAGATATTGTCACATATTTTATATAACTAAACAGATAGGTGTAAGTTTCAAATATGGGGTGTGTTTTGGGCAGCTGGATGGCCTCGTTGGCTATCAGATATGTAATATCCCAAATATTTCAAAAGTGATCTAACAAGATCTAAGCAAGGTTGTCAAATCAAAACCTAAGATTGATTGCTCAAGCATACCTTGAGCTATCTTAAAGAATATATACGACTCGAAACTACGATCGTATACAACTAAGAGGTTAAATTCTTTAACCTAAACTACGTGTTATGTGATTAGTAAAGCTTGAATTGAGCTTTTAAATGTGTTGTATGAAATATCTATGTGTAGGATTTTGTATTTTGGTTCAAGTAGTTAACCTTAACACTTATTAAAAATCAGAAGTCAATAGGGCAAAAACCTAAATTGGAAAAAGAGTTAAAACCTAAACCCTAACCCTAGGGTCTAAACCCTAGAAAATAACCTAGGCCCTTGAGCAAAATGTGAAGGTTAAATTGACATTCTGTTTCAAGATTCAACCTTCCCACGCTTTAAAAACACGTAATAGTCAGTAAAAGTTTTTCTCGAAAAACGTGTAAAAAGCACTATTCACGAAGAAACGTTTTTCATTCGTTTGATCGTTTCTTTCATCTGTAGGACTTCTTGTATTTCACGACATAGTGATAATATGAGGTTTAGATGCCAGGGAATCAATAAAATTTTCTTGGGAAAAAGACACGATTTACGAGAAAACGTTTGTCGTCTTTTTGAACGTTCTTTTCAACGTTTGGACTTTTTCTATTTCACGATATAGCATTTATACGGGGAATAGATACCAGGGAGCCACTTATATTTTTCCATAAATAAAACGTAAATCGCTCTTCAAACGAAAACGCTTTCCGTTTTTGATCAAACCGTTGATGGATACAGTGTTTGTATGCAACACCGGTGCGTAATAAGCAATAAAAGATTTTCTCGAAAAGTGTGTCGGGAATAAGACGAAATAGGGAAAAGACAAAAATAAATATTATTTTTGACTTTTTGGTCTTCTAACCATTTTCTGAGAAATGGTCGTGAAAAATACTATTCACCGAAAAACGTGCCAAGTCTTTTGGACTTTTCACTTTACAGAAAAGTGTTCATTCGGAACAAAACTCAGTAATATCAAAATTTTAAATCAGTAGAAGTTAACCAAATTAGTTGGAATCAGACTGTTATATAATTAACTGCTAATTCATCCGTATTGTTTTCATCAAACGGATCATGAGATAGGTTAACATTAAATTTGAATAATCAAATTTATCAGATTAATACCTAATTATATTATTCAATCATAATTAGTGTCTAGAATGAAAGAAATTTATCAATCGCGTCGCCCGGTAGGTGTATTTGAGAAAAATACACGGAAGATTATCCGAGATTAATTCAAGGAAAACTTCGATGGTCAGACGAGACATCATATTAATACTGTATGATGTATTTTATTAATAAAATACGTATAAGTAATTAAAACTTATATTACTAATGCGAAATATTTTAAATTAATCGCACGCAATTTATCCGATATACCGAAATCGGAAGAAATAATGACAAAACAGCTCGGGAAGCTTCTAGAAGCTTGGCTTGGAAAATATCTAGATATTATTCTAGTTTTATTAATTAAATAATGTGCGAAATGACTAAAATGCCCTTAGCTTTTAAACTAATGACCAAACTACCCCGACCCTTGGTTTTCCTATAAATAGAAGGCTTAAGTTCATTAGTTCTTTACCATTTTTGAAAGCTAAAGAGCAAATATAGAGAGAGTTCTTGTGAGACAAGAATCGATTGCAAAGAAATAGTTAAAGCTTGCAATAATAAAAGGTACGATTCTTAATCGTTATTATGCTTAAAGTTTTATTTTATCGATGAGGCTCAAGAACATAAGTCGTAGCCATGTACGATTTTTCGTTCTCCGTGTTCCTTATGACTTGAGCAAGTCGTTGTTATGTCAAATTTCATTTCATAGTTTAAAGTTCAAGAACATACGTCGTATCCATGTACGGTTTATCCGTTCTCCGTGTTCTTCGTATGTTCTGGAGTATTATTATAAATTGTTATAATTAAGTAAACAAGTCGTTATAATGACCAAATTTTTGTCAATTATAAAGTGTTATAATCACATATGTAAGCAGTTATAATGCTCAAATTATTTCAAGTATGAAATCCAAAAGCTCAAGAACATAAGTCGTTACCATGTACGATTTTTCGTTCTTCGTGTTCTTCGTGTGTTCTTGAGCAAAAGTCATAATTTCTACATAAGTAGGTTTATGATTTGGTAATTTAGTGTTATGGGATGATGAAACATGATGGCCTTGCTAAATAATGCTTGTGGCATCAAGTTTTAGTAGTCGAAACGAAGAACGATGAAACTTTGTTCTTCGTGTTCTTCGATTCGTTCTTCGTGTTCTTGAGAAAAAGTCATGAAATCTTATATAAGTAGGTTTATGATTTTGTTATTTTTATGTTATGAAGTGATACAAAGTGTTAGAACATGTTATCTTAGCAAATTAATGCTTGAGGTATCATGTTTTACCAATCGGATCAAAGAAAGTTAAGTCTAATATAGTCGCAGAATATTTTTGCAAATTTCCGAAAATTTAAAGTCTGAATATGCCTTAGTAACCTGAATGAAAGTTGTAGATCATGAAATTCTAAGCAATTTAGACTCAAGAATCACTTCAAAATGTTTTCGTACGACAAAGTTATGGCTGTCGCAGTAAAATAGGTCAAAGTTGAATTTTTAAGGGGCATTCGGATTTTAGCACTTAAAATTAGGATTTTGAGTTCGCCACTTAACGAAATGATTCCACCAATGAAAATAGTTTAGTTAAGCTATTCTAAGACTTATTCAAAAGGAAAATTTGATAAACTAACGTTCGGGGTCGCGTAACCCTTTTTGTAGGCGTTTAACGATTTCCCGGGAAAACCCTAACATGGTTTTAAGGCAAGTCTTCTAACTCTTGTTATGTGCTACTTGTTTAGTATTGTTAAAATGTTAAATGAGATGTATAATGTCATGTTATTATGCAATAGATGATATGTGAAGTCTTTAACTGATGTTTACAAGCCTTCTAACTGGTATGCGTTATGTTTACGATGTATGAACATGATTTATACACTTTGTGTGTCAATGTGATATAAATTATTGGAACGTGAGTTATATGTGATATTAAATGGAGAATTATGTTCAGTCAATGCATGTTAAAGTTTATATGAAAGCATAAACTGCGTATGTGCTGTATGTTAGACTTGCTGAGCCGTCGTGCTCATTCTTGCGAATAAAACCTTATTTGCAGATTAAAGATGAACGTTAAGAAGATCATGAACTTAAAGATGCAGCATAGATTAGGTTTTCATGTAAATTGATTGTATTTGTATATGTCATAATGACTGTTGTAATACGAACAAACAAACATGTAACCGAATATTGAATGAATGATATAAATAATTATCATCAGAATGTTGTTATGTCTTTATTTTGATATAATGAACGTTAAGAAGATCATGAATTTAAGATGCAGCATAGATTAGGTTTTCATGTAAATTGATTGTATTTGTATATGTCATAATGACTGTTGTAATACGAACAAACAAACATGTAACCGAATATTGAATGAATGATATAAATAATTATCATCAGAATGTTGTTATGTCTTTATTTTGATATAACCTAGAATTGTTAAAATTTAACATAGTATTGATAATGATCTATTTATCTGGATGAGGATCTGTAAATAACTTGTGAGTACTGTACATCTGAGACAGAACTAAGCGATGTTGACTGGTCAAATCCATCGTTAAGGTTCCTCGGACCCAGGTATAACTCGTTATTACTATTCTGAATACCATATAAGTAGGATTATTGATATGAAGAGATATCTTTGTATATTGATACTTGTAGTACGAATGAGACCGTTACAAGTGGACGTATATAGAATATTTAAATCCTAAGGTTAAAATTAAACCGTTATATATGGTTTTATCCATTTATACGGATGAAATACAAGTTGATACTTGTATACTTATGAGACTGAGATCAAGTTAAGATCCAGGGACAATGTTAAGAGAAATTGTTAATGTATAGTCTAATATAAGACTATTTCAACCAATATGATTATGGGATCATTGGTTAAGTCGATAGATGTATGAAATTAACGCACAAGGTCTGCCGCATCAAAAGCGCGGGGATTTTGGGGGCGTTACAGTTGGTATCAGAGCAGTGGATTATAGTTTCGAGGTAACAAGTACCTTGGAGTATAATCTGATGGATTAAAAAGAAATGGACTTGTGAAGAGTCCGTAAATAATTAAAAGATATGCATAAATCTTATTAAATCTTAATACATAAAAATTATTATGTGAACAGAATATAATGAATAAAGATAAACTCTTTACGAGAATATCTGAAGTTAAATAAACTCATAAAGAGTTCTCAAAGCAAGCAATAAGATAAAATAATCTTATTGGTTTTTGTGTGAAACTATTTCATAAAAATGAAATGGTATGTTTGGTATGTTGTGTAATTATACCTAAGAAAAGAGATGAGTAAACTCATAAGGAATGTAAATGATGAAGGAATTAATTAAGAAAAGAAATTCCTAAGATAGTTATAGAACGATTAGGGATTTCAATTGAAAACTCATATTAGTAAAACTGAGGAGAACGACTCTCTTGTATGGGAAAGAGTTTAATATGCTTTAGAGAACCGATCTAACTACACTATTGGTATGAATGATTCATGGTCAGTGTTCTCAAAGCGGGTTACACACTGAATGAAATCATTTGAGGATAGTGTTGATGAGACGGGGAACTGATTCATTAGTTCTTGGGTGGAGGAATAACTCAGTTTGCTATATTGATAAGTAAATTAAAATCTTATGTCAAACTCTTCTTTGTATATATTTTGAGAAGGTGATTCTTTTCTCATATGTATATTGACTAGTTAGTAGTTGTTACGTCATAACTATAGTTTTAAAAATATTTGTATGTTAGTTACTGAGCGAACGAACCTTGTTATGGACTTGGGCTATGATATGTTAGTCGAACCGACTTGTGAGATGCGGCTACGATTTGTCTATTCAGTGCGATATTGATCAGTACCAATGTGCGCTGAGACATTTCAATTCCGTGTTGATGAGAAGGGGAATTAATATATTTGTTTGTACTTGGTTTAATACAACCAATCAGTTTACTATATTACTATATATTTGAAAAACTTGTGTTATGGTTAGAGAATAATGGAAAAGATAGAGGATTGAGGGTATTTCAAAAAAAAAAAAAAATCTTCTAGCTATGCTAGATCTTCATGGTTATATTCGCACTTGTGTGCCTTTGAAAAGAGTGGTTCACTAGTTGAACTGGAAAATTTTGTTAGTTCTTCACTAGCTATGTTATTCATATGTCTATGCTAATTGTTTTGGCTAGACGGATTTAATGCGAAGAATAAAAATGATTTATTCATCAACACCCCATTTAACCTGGCGTGAAGATGATACATGATGAGTCATCAACGCACTTTGCAAGGTGCGGTATACAGTCATAAAATTGCTTTTCAAAAGTTTGAATGATTTAAATATGAGTCAATGCCAATTGTTTCGGCTAGACACCTTTGGTTATGAAAAAAGAACGGACGTAGGAATTCGATAGACGCAATAAACCGCGTCTTTAAAGATAATATGGTACGACAGGCTGATCACCTAAAGTACAACGTATGTGTGTTCTCGATCTTAATTGATTGTTACATAATGTATGGTGTTCTCAATCTTAATTGATTGCTACACAAAGTATGAAGTGTTCTCAATCTTAATTGATTGCTACACAAGATATGGTTTTCCAGTCCGGATGATGATTTAAAAATTATGGGTTATATAGTATTCATAGTTTTTGAATAAGGTAAAGGTCTTGATTGACCGCTGTATAAGTGAGAAGAATCCAAGATAAAGGAAGAATGAGACTGAATGTCGAGTATGAAAAGAGGTTTAAAACCTAGAGTTATGAAAGGAAATGTGTAGAGATAAGTGAACATTGTTCAGACCTAATCAAACTATTGGAGGTTTAATGTGAGTAAAAGATGAATTTAGAAAATTCATATTGAAGAGTAAATTGGAGATGATTATATTATAATTTCGAGGACGAAATTCTGATAAGAAGGAGAGAATGTAATATCCTGAATATTTATAGCACTTATAAATATGATATTAAATGACTAAAGTAATTGTAAAGTTAATTTCGAGGACGAAATTCCTGTAAGTTGGGTTGAATGTAATATCCCAAATATTTCAAAAGTGATCTAACAAGATCTAAGCAAGGTTGTCAAATCAAAACCTAAGATTGATTGCTCAAGCATACCTTGAGCTATCTTAAAGAATATATACGACTCGAAACTACGATCGTATACAACTAAGAGGTTAAATTCTTTAACCTAAACTACGTGTTATGTGATTAGTAAAGCTTGAATTGAGCTTTTAAATGTGTTGTATGAAATATCTATGTGTAGGATTTTGTGTTTTGGTTCAAGTAGTTAACCTTAACACTTATTAAAAATCAGAAGTCAATAGGGCAAAAACCTAAATTGGAAAAAGAGTTAAAACCTAAACCCTAACCCTAGGGTCTAAACCCTAGAAAATAACCTAGGCCCTTGAGCAAAATGTGAAGGTTAAATTGACATTCTGTTTCAAGATTCAACCTTCCCACGCTTTAAAAACACGTAATAGTCAGTAAAAGTTTTTCTCGAAAAACGTGTAAAAAGCACTATTCACGAAGAAACGTTGTTCATTCGTTTGATCGTTTCTTTCATCTGTAGGACTTCTTGTATTTCACGACATAGTGATAATATGAGGTTTAGATGCCAGGGAATCAATAAAATTTTCTTGGGAAAAAGACGAAAAAGACACGATTTACGAGAAAACGTTTGTCGTCTTTTTGAACGTTCTTTTCAACGTTTGGACTTTTTCTATTTCACGATATAGCATTTATACGGGGAATAGATACCAGGGAGCCACTTATATTTTTCCATAAATAAAACGTAAATCGCTCTTCAAACGAAAACGCTTTCCGTTTTTGATCAAACCGTTGATGGATACAGTGTTTGTATGCAACACCGGTGCGTAATAAGCAATAAAAAATTTTCTCGAAAAGTGTGTCGGGAATAAGACGAAATAGGGAAAAGACAAAAATAAATATTATTTTTGACTTTTTGGTCTTCTAACCATTTTCTGAGAAATGGTCGTCAAAAACACTATTCACCGAAAAACGTGCCAAGTCTTTTGGACTTTTCACTTTACAGAAAAGTGTTCATTCGGAACAAAACTCAGTAATATCAAAATTTTAAATCAGTAGAAGTTAACCAAATTAGTTGGAATCAGACTGTTATATAATTAACTGCTAATTCATCCGTATTGTTTTCATCAAACGGATCATGAGATAGGTTAACATTAAATTTGAATAATCAAATTTATCAGATTAATACCTAATTATATTATTCAATCATAATTAGTGTCTAGAATGAAAGAAATTTATCAATCGCGTCGCCCGGTAGGTGTATTTGAGAAAAATACACGGAAGATTATCCGAGATTAATTCAAGGAAAACTTCGATGGTCAGACGAGACATCATATTAATACTGTATGATGTATTTTATTAATAAAATACGTATAAGTAATTAAAACTTATATTACTAATGCGAAATATTTTAAATTAATCGCACGCAATTTATCCGATATACCGAAATCGGAAGAAATAATGACAAAACAGCTCGGGAAGCTTGGCTTGGAAAATATCTAGATATTATTCTAGTTTTATTAATTAAATAATGTGCGAAATGACTAAAATGCCCTTAGCTTTTAAACTAATGACCAAACTACCCCGACCCTTGGTTTTCCTATAAATAGAAGGCTTAAGTTCATTAGTTCTTTACCATTTTTGAAAGCTAAAGAGCAAATATAGAGAGAGTTCTTGTGAGACAAGAATCGATTGCAAAGAAATAGTTAAAGCTTGCAATAATAAAATGTACGATTCTTAATCGTTATTATGCTTAAAGTTTTATTTTATCGATGAGGCTCAAGAACATAAGTCGTAGCCATGTACGATTTTTCGTTCTCCGTGTTCCTTATGACTTGAGCAAGTCGTTGTTATGTCAAATTTCATTTCATAGTTTAAAGTTCAAGAACATACGTCGTATCCATGTACGGTTTATCCGTTCTCCGTGTTCTTCGTATGTTCTGGAGTATTATTATAAATTGTTATAATTAAGTAAACAAGTCGTTATAATGACCAAATTTTTGTCAATTATAAAGTGTTATAATCACATATGTAAGCAGTTATAATGCTCAAATTATTTCAAGTATGAAATCCAAAAGCTCAAGAACATAAGTCGTTACCATGTACGATTTTTCGTTCTTCGTGTTCTTCGTGTGTTCTTGAGCAAAAGTCATAATTTCTACATAAGTAGGTTTATGATTTGGTAATTTAGTGTTATGGGATGATGAAACATGATGGCCTTGCTAAATAATGCTTGTGGCATCAAGTTTTAGTAGTCGAAACGAAGAACGATGAAACTTTGTTCTTCGTGTTCTTCGATTCGTTCTTCGTGTTCTTGAGAAAAAGTCATGAAATCTTATATAAGTAGGTTTATGATTTTGTTATTTTTATGTTATGAAGTGATACGAAGTGTTAGAACATGTTATCTTAGCAAATTAATGCTTGAGGTATCATGTTTTACCAATCGGATCAAAGAAAGTTAAGTCTAATATAGTCGCAGAATATTTTTGCAAATTTCCGAAAATTTAAAGTCTGAATATGCCTTAGTAACCTGAATGAAAGTTGTAGATCATGAAATTCTAAGCAATTTAGACTCAAGAATCACTTCAAAATGTTTTTGTACGACAAAGTTATGGCTGTCGCAGTAAAATAGGTCAAAGTTGAATTTTTAAGGGGCATTCGGATTTTAGCACTTAAAATTAGGATTTTGAGTTCGCCACTTAACGAAATGATTCCACCAATGAAAATAGTTTAGTTAAGCTATTCTAAGACTTATTCAAAAGGAAAATTTGATAAACTAACGTTCGGGGTCGCGTAACCCTTTTTGTAGGCGTTTAACGATTTCCCGGGAAAACCCTAACATGGTTTTAAGGCAAGTCTTCTAACTCTTGTTATGTGCTACTTGTTTAGTATTGTTAAAATGTTAAATGAGATGTATAATGTCATGTTATTATGCAATAGATGATATGTGAAGTCTTTAACTGATGTTTACAAGCCTTCTAACTGGTATGCGTTATGTTTACGATGTATGAACATGATTTATACACTTTGTGTGTCAATGTGATATAAATTATTGGAACGTGAGTTATATGTGATATTAAATGGAGAATTATGTTCAGTCAATGCATGTTAAAGTTTATATGAAAGCATAAACTGCGTATGTGCTGTATGTTAGACTTGCTGAGCCGTCGTGCTCATTCTTGCGAATAAAACCTTATTTGCAGATTAAAGATGAACGTTAAGAAGATCATGAACTTAAAGATGCAGCATAGATTAGGTTTTCATGTAAATTGATTGTATTTGTATATGTCATAATGACTGTTGTAATACGAACAAACAAACATGTAACCGAATATTGAATGAATAATATAAATAATTATCATCAGAATGTTGTTATGTCTTTATTTTGATATAATGAACGTTAAGAAGATCATGAATTTAAGATGCAGCATAGATTAGGTTTTCATGTAAATTGATTGTATTTGTATATGTCATAATGACTGTTGTAATACGAACAAACAAACATGTAACCGAATATTGAATGAATGATATAAATAATTATCATCAGAATGTTGTTATGTCTTTATTTTGATATAACCTAGAATTGTTAAAATTTAACATAGTATTGATAATGATCTATTTATCTGGATGAGGATCTGTAAATAACTTGTGAGTACTGTACATCTGAGACAGAACTAAGCGATGTTGACTGGTCAAATCCATCGTTAAGGTTCCTCGGACCCAGGTATAACTCGTTATTACTATTCTGAATACCATATAAGTAGGATTATTGATATGAAGAGATATCTTTGTATATTGATACTTGTAGTACGAATGAGACCGTTACAAGTGGACGTATATAGAATATTTAAATCCTAAGGTTAAAATTAAACCGTTATATATGGTTTTATCCATTTATACGGATGAAATACAAGTTGATACTTGTATACTTATGAGACTGAGATCAAGTTAAGATCCAGGGACAATGTTAAGAGAAATTGTTAATGTATAGTCTAATATAAGACTATTTCAACCAATATGATTATGGGATCATTGGTTAAGTCGATAGATGTATGAAATTAACGCACAAGGTCTGCCGCATCGAAAGCGCGGGGATTTTGGGGGCGTTACAAGATATTGTTAGGGAAACACTCGATGGTTGGCTACCTCGATGTGCTAATAGTTATAAGAAAATTGAAAATATGGGAATATGATACTTATTTAATCATTTGCTGATTTTTATTTTGATAATAATGCGGGCTACTTCATAAATTCATGCATTTCTATTTTATGTTTATAGATTCGACAAGGAACTTATAGTAATGTGTACAAAGCTAGAGATAATATAACAGGTAAAGTTGTGGCACTAAAGAAGGTAAGGTTCGATAATTTTGAAAGTGAGAGCGTGAAGTTTATACTAAGAGAGATTAGCATTTTGCGGCGACTGGATCATCCTAATGTCATTAAACTGGAAGGTTAGGTCACTTTAAGGATGTCATGTTGTCCATATTATGCAGTAAAATATGATATTTAGAGTACAGTAATCAAAACTAATCGAAAACAAATATGACTTTCATCATAAGTCAATCAGCTATGAACATTTATTCAAAACTAATATGAGTTACATCAGTGAAAAACCAAAAACCTTTTAACTAAAGAACATGTAACCATATACTTTATAAACCATCACTTTCACCATTGTACAACAAAATAAATAGCTTATCAAACAAATAAACCAACAGCTACCAATTACTCTATAAAACTACTAATACATACATACCTTTTTTGCATGATGCACAACAAAGGGTTTTGACCCTCCAGTATGAATGGCTTTATTCTCTTGGTTTTTCTTGTTCACTTCTGAATGATGCTGGAAAAATATTTTAAAAAATAAACAAATTAGTGATGAAATATTAAAAATCTAATAATATGCATATACGTTAACTAATTAAAGATTAGAATTAACATACAAAAAATTCTAGAGTTGTCCAATAATCACACATCTCATTCCATTTGATAATATCAATACCATGTGGAGGGTTTTTCCTAGCTTCTTTGAGTGTTGGAAAAGATTTAAAGTACTTGCTTGCACCTTTGACTTGTATTTCTATCCTTCATTATTCCAAGCGCAACACGCTTAACATGTGGCTGAGAAAGGTCTATATTAAAGCTAGCCTAAATAAATAAATAAATAAATAAATAGTGTATTATTTTTGACATAAAAACAAATATTATATATTTTATTTTTCTACAACTTACTTCAACCCTTGACAATGATTCTTCCACTACTCCCTTTGTAATATCCTTGAATTTGGTATTCTTTGGGAGGTGGTGGCGGACCATTAATCCTATCTCTGAGGCTAACATTACGGATTCTATAGGATCAGTGGGCCTCCATTTTCTCAGTGACACATTAATAACCAACTTCTTTCCTTTGGTCTTGGTGAGCTTCTCAAGGCCAATACCGCGGGTTGGTCCGCGAATTTTATTTGTAGAAGATGAACCTATTCAACAAATTAAATGTGAAAAAATTATATGTGAAAAAGTAAAGGGAACAGATAAAAGTTATAAAGATTCTAGTTTGCATATAAATTTAAGATTGTATAAACTTAATACTGATAAAAAAACATGTATATTATGTATACAAATTTCATTTCATCAGTTTTATTAAAAATAGCAAATACCAAACTTATATGGTCCAGTTTCTTATGAAGAGCCTTCTTCATTTTGGGTCAATTTTTCTCCAATTATAGTTTCATGACTACGTTGTGTTGGGATAGCAACGGGAGTTTCCATTTGACGCGCATTCGGTGAGCGAGCACTTATCTCACGTATTTTTTGTGCTAAGCGCATAGGTGAACCTTAAGGACATCTAGACTGTGATCTAGTCATAGGGCTCCTTGGAGGAGTTAACAAAATAACTATTCTTCTTCGTACATTAGGTTGTGACCTTTCAGTTGAGTCATCGACAATGACCTCAGTATTTTGTGAAGCTACGTATCCTTTTGTTTAATCTGCTCCTTTTCTTTTTATTCCAAGGCCAGTCATTTTCACCTTGCAACAAGTTAAAAAAGATAAATTGTTAGTAAGTGATGCTAGTGTGGCAGATAAAGGCATATAGTAAAGCTTATAGTCAATGAAATCCTTGAGGTGTAAATCTAATAGTGGTAAAACAAATAACCTGTTTGCATTCACCAAAAGTTAATGAAAGCAGTGTTCCAAAATTTTCATCAACCTATAAACTACTGATTAATATTTTAAACCCCTGAAGAACAGTAGCTTTATCAGGATTAAACTAAACAAATATTAGTTTGATGATACCAACTGCTAAGATTTTCTCCTCCAAAGGAATTGAAAGAATCAAAATCAAAATAAATGAAGGAGCTTATTAATTTGGATTGGGATACATACAGACAGACATCTCTACTTAGAAAAGAAGATAACCACCTCATTTTGACATATAAATAGATAGATATACGTGTATATATATGTACATGCAAACAAAATAAATCGACTAGCTAGTGTTTCATTCTTTGTTTTGTTATCTTCTTTTATTTCAACTAATGACTTAATTAATATACTTCCCACATCATTTATATATATATATATATATATATATAACTAATAATTAATTAATATAAATGGTTACAATCCCTATGTTCTCATGCAATAAATGATCAGTAGGCCTACTGCCACTCTTCTCTGTGTTGTTTAGGAAGATGAATGTGTTAAATAAATAAATAAAAAATAATAGAATTTAATCAAATGAATAATTAAACAACAATTGGCAATGATCAGTATATTCAGTACTATATTAAAAAAAAGGCAGCTTCTCCCAGCGAAAGTCTGAAGCAAAACGGTAGCTTTGCTTTGAATAGAAAGTAAGTAATACATAGAGAAGAAAAGAAAATCATTGAAGCAAACTTTCTTCTCTTCTAGAAGCCAATATATATAAAGCCCGTATCCTTTTTACTATGGTTGGTCTTGTACATTCTCAATTTTAGATTAATAATTACTTTTTAAAGTTAATTTGATTCAAAGTAAATATAAATTTATTTAATTAATTGTAGATAACATAATTATGAGAATTATAAATTATTTAAATAGTACTCTGAAACGTAATATTATAAAATTTGCATGCTAGATCAAGAAGAAAAGAAACGATCGAATCTATTTCCATCCCAAGATGTTACACTTCCATTTCAAGTATCTCCATCCCCAGATGTTACACTTCCATTTCAAGTATCTGGTTAATAAACCCCCAAACACATAACAATTTACAAGCGAGTAGAACATGCACTCTACAAACATAAACAACTTACCATTAATACCATAAGAGAAACAAATGCATCAGAGAGAGATTTTTATATTTAAAAAATGGTATCTGCTAGTAATTAGTAGTGGTAAAATTAAAAAAATAAAATTTGAGCCGTTAATTTCTCCTATATTTGGACAATCGGAGATTTGTTTAGACCAATAATATCATTGCAAACATTTGTTATAAATGTATGCACAAAGTTCTTCCTCAGATGTAGTGCGATAAAATACATTTATTATTTATATAGAAAGCCTTGTGAAAAACGGGAAAAAAAATAGCATATTTTGGTGTGAAAATTACAACTCCCAAAATCGCCTCATCTCACACACAATCCCAAAAACCATCATATCCGAAGTACTATTACATCGACCAAGACTTAATTAGGAGCTGTTGTTAAGACCTGGGTTTGAAGACATAATTAGGGGCTCGTGTTAAGACCTGGGTGAATACTTCAATCCTTATTAAAAGGTCTAAATATAGTAAATATCATAAGATGTTGTTGTATGTATACAATTTCTATAAAAAAAAAAAATCAAACAACAACGCAATCAAACAGATATCTTAAAAGTTCATCCAATTTATCACAAGCCAAACTAAGTATAGTCTAAATTTTATACACAAACTTTTTTATAAATTAAGAAGAGATAATTTTTCTTTAGATCTGGTTTGACACTTATATATGGACAAATATGCAAATACATAAATATTTTAAACAAATTATTTGCATCCAGCCAGTATAATCAAACTTCAAATCGTAGAAGTAAGAAGAATGGCTACCTGCTTCTTTAATCTTCGACACGAGCTTAGCGTTCACAACGAGCGATTGGGAACAAAAAAATACTTCAAACCCTAGAAGTCAGAAAGCTTGATGCACAAACTATTGGGTTTAGGAAAATGGTGGTTTTAGTTAGTTATTCAAGCGACGGGACAAATTTTATTGTAATACTGCAAAAGTTGATGGAACAAAAATTATAACGGGAGAAAAATTGGATGAGAATCAATAGAGGAGTTGGAGAATTTTGGATGGTTTTGTTATTATCTATGTTTTGGACTTCAGAATCCTTATACCAAATGACGTAGCATCAAATGTATTTTGGCCATTTTTTGGTTTGCCTAAATAAACTAAAATATTAAAAATTGACTTAATGTTCTCTTCACTTTTATAATCTTATGTTATGTAATCTTGTTATCTCAAAGTAAAACAAATTAAAGGAAATTTAAAAAAAATAAAATTGGGATCGTAAAATATTAGTTTTTTAGTTAAATATTAAGATAATATTTTAAGGCAACTCATAATCAATCTATATTATTTTCCTTCATTTTATTTTTCTAATAGTTAAAAAATTTTAAATAACAAAAAAAAAATCATCTTCTTATTGTTTTTTTTTTTTCATTATGTTTTACCAAACTACATAGCTTCAAAATAGAATAATTGTTATGT
Organism: Hedera helix; assembly: GCA_947179155.2. Lineage (NCBI taxonomy): Eukaryota > Viridiplantae > Streptophyta > Magnoliopsida > Apiales > Araliaceae > Hedera > Hedera helix. Next base: position 20,827,764 of record OX359274.1, read on the forward strand.
AGTAAAATAATTAATAACATAAATGATTATAATTTTAATAAATTATACTATAAATTTTTTTTTTTATAATAGTTATTATGGCTTAATGGTAATTTGTAGTAAAATAAGTTAACATATTATAAAGGGTCAATCTATCAAATCATCCATTCTTCAATAAGTGTGGTTAAGGCTGAAAAAATGAGCCAAACGAATCGAGCTCAATTCGTACCCGTTCGACTAAAAATTCAATTCAAGCTTCATTCGAAATATAAATAAGTTAAATATGAGTAAAGTTTAAAATTCGATAAATTACTTGAGTCTCAATCAAACCTTATTTCATGCTAGATAAATTTTATGAACCAAATCTAAGAAACTTAATATTTGACTCGAATCAATTCATTTGCACCATTAAGTGCAGTGTGCCCTTAAGTGTAGTGCACCCACGGTTTGGACGTAAATATAAGAATGCACCGATAACATTTATTAATTGATCATTCAGATTAAATTCACTTGTTTTTCCTGTCTTTTTTTAATATATTGTTTGCAAACCAGGGTTCTGTTAGCATGAAATGTGATGCAATGCGACCGAAGTGGGATTTCTAGGCCCGACGACAGCACCCTAAGGCAAAAAAAGGTCAAGTTTGACCGGAAAGTCAACTATGTCCATTTTTGACAAAAGAATACAACTTTTTAGGTGAAAACAACCTTCTGACCAAAACGCACGCTTTGCGCCCACGTGATTTTAGCCAAATTCCATCGTTTTGAGGGTCAAAACGACATTTTATTCAGTTTTCAGTAGCATTTTTGCACTTTTTCAATAAGTTAGGGGTATTTTCAAAATTTTAATAAATTTGGCTACATTTAGGGTTTCGCTATAAATAGTTTACAAAGCCTTCTATGGCTAGACAGTTTATAATGAAATAAATCTCTATTTTGGTTTCATTTGCTTGGTATTCTTTGGTAAGAATCAACGAGTTTTTGATTTGTAATTTCTTGTTCACTCACGCACACTACATCAAAAGACAATTGATACTTTCCAAAACGGTTTGACTTGGCCCTGTTTTGCCCAAACCGATAAAGGGTTCAATATTGCTTAATCAATACTTAACTTTGAATATATCACGTTATTAATAATTCATTACCATGTTTTGCATCATTATAAAATTACGAATACTACAAAAATAAGTAAGACTGACGAAATAATTAAAAGAAATAAAATCAATGAAAACATAGTAATAAATTTCTTATAAATTATTGTGAAAAACTCATCAATTTTACAAAATAATTTTATTGGCTTTGTTCATTGTTAATTTATGACATACTAAATTATAAATACAATTTCATATGTTTACCTAAATAATAAACTTATTTTTATCTTTCTTTATAAATATTTAGAAATATGAACTACATTATGGATTGAAAAAGAAAAGAAAATGATGAAAATGTAAAAGAAAATAAAAAACATTCATCTAGTATAAAAATATACTAAATCAATCGAACAGTATGTAACACATCTTCTTCAGAAACCGTTAAAGGATCAATAGTGAATATGGTGGAGAAAACTAAGAAAGCAATCGATACTCAACGAATATAATCAACACTAATTGAGAAAGCAATCCCCCTAAATTGTTAAATCAGTTTAAAAACAAGGTATTCTACTTTCTCTATAAATTGAAAATTTTGTGCTTTACTTGTTGGTGGTATGACTCGGTGAATCTAGTCATTAAATTGATCAATTCTATACAACCTCTCTATTTTGTAACTATGTTGATTCTGAATTTTATAACTGTCTGGGATTTAAGATATATGCATAACAGGGGTTAATTTCGTTGAGACAACTTGTGAGATTGGTGGGAAACTGCATTTTACTGATTCGAAAGTAATTAATTTCTGTAAACAGCATTTTTCATATTTTTTACTTGTTCTGTTTTTGAATTAGTGACTAATCGTTAGTATATGCCCAATTACATGATGCTTTATTACTTTCACATACATACATATCTGCAACTTTCATTCTATTTGTTTTTCAATCAGCAACAACAAGTAACCTACTTACCAATACCAATACTATCCACTTGCTAAAAAATATACATGCCAAGCAACTCTTTAGACGAGTGCTTTTAGCTCCAGCTGCTACATCAGTGCCAAAAGGCCACTTTACTGTTTATGATAACATTTCTTATGTCAGTGTTGTGTTTAGACAATTTTTTTCTTGTGTATGTGTGTGTGTGTGTATGTGTGTGTGTTTGCATATTGGTTCATGTCATTCCTATTCTTAATAAGTTGGTTAGACTTTGCATGATGATCTAAAGGGGAAATGAATTATTATGTAAATACAACTTGTGTATGCATGTGTGTTTACATATTGGTTCATGTCATTCCTGTTCTTAATATGTTTTGTATTCGATTCTCATTTATAACGTTAAACTTATTATTCTTCTCTACTTGAATTGAGACTACGGGTTGAACATAATTTCATTGATAAGAGCTGGACTTATCATAAGCGTATATTTGCGACTTATCGCAATGGGATCAAAAGCTTCATTGCTCATGTACGTGCAATAATGGGTCCAACAGTTAACATTAGATGTCCTTGTATTAAGTGTTTGAACCTATACACTATACCCCAAGAAGAGGTGTCTGGACATTTGTGCATAAATGGGATAATGCCTACTTATCATAAGTGGATTTACCATGGTGAAGCCATTTAATATAAAACTAATGAACATTATCAGTATATTGACTCTCAAAATGAGGAGTTTATGGACTATGATTCAGATGGTCATGAGGATGAATTTGAAACACTAATGGAAGATATTAACTGAGGAACCTTTATTGTTGACGGGAATGAAGAAGATACCTTCCAAAATCAAAACTATACCATATTTGAAAAAATGATTCATATGTTAAACAAAGAGTTATATCCGGGATGCAAGAAGTACTCAATTTTGTCATATGTTATTAAATTGCTGCATTTGAAGGTTTTCAACCACTGGACAAATAAGTCCATAAACATGTTACTTGAGCTGACTAAAGATGTTCTTCCTGATGGTAATGCCTTGTCGAAATCATATTATGAGGCAAAAATAATGCTACGTGAAATTGGTCTTAGATACGTTCAAATTGATGCATGCAAGTAAGCTCCATCATATATCAATAATTCCTTACCATAAATGTTTAATATAAATAGTTAATCTTTCTCCTTTTTATTGAAGGTATGATTGTGTCCTTTTTAGGCAAGAAAATAAGGATATAGATGAATGTCCTGTATATCGGAAATCAAGATGAAAAGTTAATGATGGGAAGGGGAAGAAAATTCCACATAAAATTTTAAGATATTTTTTTTTATAAAACCGCAACAACAAAAACTATTTATGTCAAAAAAATTTTTTACAAAATACATGCATTGGCACAAGGAAAAACATGTTTCAATTGAGGGTGAACTAAGACATCCAGCAGATTCTATATCATGGAAGGAGTTTGTGATGACTGGTTTTTATAACCTATTTATTTAATACTTTCGATCTTGATAATTTGTGAATTATTTAGCAGTTTTAGTTGTTTTTTTATGTGTTTATACATTATTGTTGTAAATTATGTTTTATATTATGTTTAAGTGTTTTGTGTTAGTTTTATGTGTTTTATTCTTATTATGTAGTTTAAGTTCTTATTATGCTTTTATATATTTTATGTTATTTTTGTAGGATACTGTTTTATATTGCTTTTATGAGTTTCTATTTCATTTTGTAGGATGTTGGAATAAGGGCTTAGTGGATCAAAGCTTAGAGTTGCTCGGTTTAGGTTTTTGGCCTACCGTTTACGCAGCAGTCACTTGCGGCCAAGTTGCGACCTTGATTCAATCAGTATCTCTCAATTCATCAAATATAAAAGTTGTAGATATACTTCTCATCTTTTCAAAATATCTTGAATCATCCCAATTGGAGTTCGAATGAAAGAGATATAACCAAAACACTAAAGGAGGTCGAACAAAAAAATAATAGTAGAACTTAAAAAAAAGCCTAAGCGCCCCAAAATATAATGGAACAGGCGCCTAGACACCCAAGCCCCTAAGAGCCTAGGCGACCAAATTAAAAGAAGAAGAAGCGCCTCGGCGCCTAGTACCTCTCTAGGACACTAATGTCAGCAGAAAAAAATAAAAAATGAAGGAAAAGCATAGAAAAAAAGAATAATCTCATTTCCTTTTCCTTTGGGGCTAAGAGAGAGGCAATTTAGGCAAGAGAGAAGAAAAAGAACGGTGGTTTTCCACCATGGGAAACCTCTGTTCCTTTGATTCTTGATCTCAAATCATCCTATTTTTGGAATCTTACAATGAAGAAGATGAAAAGCAAGTAAGGAGCTATCAATGGAAGCTATGGTTGGATAGAGGAAGAAGATTAGAACTGGGATGACAACTAGTTTGCTTTCCTTTTCTCTTATTTATCTTTATATTTCACAGTATTTGGGATTTCTTTAATGGATTTGTATTGAATATTTGCTAAACTTCTACATTAGAATCTATGTTGTGTTTTGGAAACCAAATATTTGTTTGAATTGATTTTCTCTCTCTTGATTGGCACCATGGATTGGATTAACATGTTTAGTTTTTCATGTATTGATTTCTTGGCTTAATGATTATTTTGGTCACCTATATGAAATTGACAAATGGATTATCGTTAGTTGACCTAAATGTGATAACATGTGATTGTGTTATTCTACATGTTGGAATGCATAATTTGCATATAGGATAGAAATATACTTGTATGCCATGTATAACCAGTTAAGAACCTGAGCTTCATAACCCTTGTTTATTGTAATTATCATAGAAATATAGTGGATTATTTAAACTTGGGTATGTTTGTATTGCTATCGACAGAGGCGTATAAGTACTGTAGTGTTCTTGGTTGACCATTCATTGGTTAAGGATATGAGTGGGTTATCATGTTTTGTGCTGATTATTAATTGTTTGACTTTGTAATCACTTTGGTAACTTGTAAAAAATAAGAAAATGGATTATAAGTTTTGACTTGAATATATTAACATGTGTATGTTATTTGGTCTTAGAATTAAATTCATATTCGCGTGTAAGATAGGCATATATCTGCCTGCCGTGTGTAGCCAATGTGAGAATCTGTGCTTAAAAACTCTGCTTGTGTTAGTTCTCATAAAAATATAGTGAATTATCTTGCTTGGGTTGTTCTTATTTGAATTCTGTCGAAAGGGATAGCTTTATATGAGATATGTTTATATGTCCTTCAAAAGAGGCATGTAAATACTGTGACGCCCCCAAATTCGGGTTCCTTAAACATCGAATTTGGTGCTCACTATTCATACATTCTACTTTCATTAACCGCTACTCAAAACTATCATTAATATACAATGCATCTGTTAATATTCAAGTTAATACAAAATATGTGATAGCCCGAGATCCCAACATCCTTAATTAAGTCAAATTATGTATGGATCAAATAATTATTAACCTTAAACCACATTTAACCGGGATCCCGTGCGTTAAATCTTAACCTTTGACCTTTAAAACCAATTTATTAACCATAAATTGGATCCATATTTTTTTTAAACTTAATTAACTTATTTTCCTTACCTGTCTCAGGATCGCAACGTTCACTTTACTATTCATTAGCATTTAGGTTAACTCATATTAATTGTAACCGAGTTTATTTCATCTCATGATCATATAGTATCATGATTCCAACATATCCTATCAACAAAATTTCGCCATGAACTTCCTATACATGGCCCTATTTACATCCTATTCTGTACTTGTTTTTGTTCATATATATATATCAGTATTCACACATCCATATCATAGGTGAGGATCCGAATTTCAGGATTCCTTTAATAATATCAAATAAGAATTAACTGATGAAAAAAATATCAAGGTTGTTTAAGGTAATTATTATTTTAAGTAATTTAAAGTGTTTGAAGGGATTTAATTAGTAAATTAAAATTGTACAAAGATGGTGAGGAATTATGTTGATTTAAATTAATTGAAAAGTAAATAAATTGTTTAACAACAATTTATGAAAAATAAAAGAAATTATATGTAAATGTACAATAAATTGTACAATAAAATTATTGTGAAGGTGCAGGAATTATTATTTAAATAATGTTATTAGATATGAATATATATACATTTGTATATATATTTGTTATGTTTAATTGTGGAAGTAAAAGGATTAATAATTAAATTAATCCAAATTTAAATAAAAAAAACAAATGAGGAAGTTAATAAAATTGTGATTTTTGATTTTAGATTTAATTAAGAATTATGGTAAAAATTTAGAAATTTATTGAGAAGAAATGTAATTATATAAATTATATAATAATAAATTATATAATTTATATAAGAAAATTTAAGTGATGTTTAAAGGAAATTATAATTATATAAATTATATAAGGATAAATTATATAATTTATATAAGAAAATTAGAATAATGAGAGAGTTAATAAATGTGAAGTTATTGATTAATTGATAATTATGGAGGAATTTAAGAAATTAATTAAGAAATGAGAATGTAAATATATAAATTATATAATATTAAATTATATAATTTATATATAAAGAAATTATGGTAAATATTCAAGAAATGAAATAATAAATAAGAAAAAAGAATGTTTTAAGTTATTAAAAATTATATTTATGTATAATGGAATTATTATGACTTTTATGAAAAATAATATTTCGGAAACGTGAACATGTTAATGTAACATGTTGTTCAAGTAAAGAAGTGAAAATTATGAAAAATAATTTTTATGGGCTATATGAATTATTTGATGATTTTTGGAGGTAAAAATTACCTCAAATAAGTACATGCATGTCGTTATGCGTGTACAAAATTTGTCAAGTAAAATACCGAAAATGGTATTAATATTACTCATAAATCATGTTATGATTTTTGGTGAATTAAAATAAATATTTTATATATAATATATAAAATATTTATTACACGATATAATTACGTAATGTATTAAAATAATAATTATGCATGCGTTGTGGCTGTTTGGAAAATTCCGGAAGAAGGATTGGCGGTGGAATTGATAAATTCTAAAATTTGGTTGAGATTAGTGGGTTATAAAAAGGAAAAGAAATAAAAGAGAAAAGAAAGAAAAAAAAAAAGACAACAAAAAGTTTACTTTCTCTCTCTTGTTCCTCTCTTCCATCCGAACCATCACCGAACCGCCATGTCACCGCCACCGAACCACCATGGCACCAAGAGGGAGAAGAAAGAAATTATTTGATGTCATTAAGGAAGAATTTCAAGCCTTTGAAAGGTATAAATATTAATTTGTATGATTTATTATGTAATTTTTAGTAATAAATTAATTGTGTGGAAAAATAGAAAATAATTAGAATAATTTTTCTAAATAATTATTTGATGTAGAAGTATGATTTATAGAATTTTTGGAATGGTTTTTGTGGAGAAATTTTGGTAGAAAAATGATATTTTTGGGAAGTTGATACACTGTTTGCGCGAAAACTGGAAGAAAAAAAAAGGGGAAAGCCGCGCATCGCGTGGCTGAAAAAATTCTGAAGCGCAGCGTTAAACGACGTCGTTTTTGGCGTTGAAAGGGGGGCAGGCCGCGCATTGCGCGGAGTCCAGAAACGGGCTGGGAAACGACATCGTTTTGATGGCGTCGGCGGAGGCAGGGTCGCGCATGGCGCGACCGACGGCAACGCTGGAAATTACCACCGTGCCCCTGCTCTTTTCGGTTAATACCGACCGTGTCCCTTGGCCCTGTAGAATTACAGCCGTGCCCTTCAGCTTTTCCAGAAATACCCAACGTGTCCCCAAGGCCGCGAAAGTTACAGAATTACCCCTGGACTTTCCGAAAAATTCCGGATTTGTCCTTAACGTTTCCGAAATGACGGAAATGCCCCTGGGCTTTTCGGGAAATACCGAGCGAGTCCCTATGGGCGCGGAAATTACTAAAATGCCCTCAGAATCAAATTTTAATGAAATAAATGTTTAAAAATTGTTAAAAATTTCTAGAAAATTATAGGAAAATACTAAAAATATAGAAATGATGTTTGGGCATTAAATTTAATATTTTTGTAAAAATATTAAATATTGAGGATTAATATTTAAATATTTTAAATATTAATCAAATGGGTTTAAAGGTTAGAAAATGCTTAAATAAAATTTTTGGACAACTAGATATGTTAAATTTTATCCGATGGGCCGGGTTGTCCGTAGTGAAAATATTAAATATAAAGTTATGTTAATATTTTAAGGAACAAGGTTATTATAGTTGGCCATATAAACCAATAATTGGCCCAGAGATGATATTAATTAAGTAAATTAATATCATAAAGAGATAAATAATTATTATTTGATTATTTTATGATCATAGGTTGATCGAGTTAGGAGTTTGAGCTATCAAATTAAATAATTGGACGCCAGGCAAGTTCTTCAGTCCCTTTTATGTTAAATGTTGAAATGTATGATATGTAATTCTTGTTTTAAATGCATAAAAATGATGTGTTATGTGATACGTGATTTATATGACCACAATGTGTACTTTGTGCAACGCTATGAATATATATGAGATATATTGCTATAGTAGAAGCACAAGCACATGATGTATGACACACACCAAACATGATAAGGTATGTGTTACGTGAAGTATAACTGTTGAACTTGCTGAGCCGTTGTGTTCATTACTTGCTTAATATACATTTTTGCAGGAAATAAATAAATTTCAAGAATATCGGATTAATTGTTAAGAGATGAATTGTCTAGAAGGTGGGAAACGTTTTGTTATATTTTCCATTCAATGTGAATACATGTGTTAAGTTTATAATAATGTTTCATATGTACATATATGTCGAATCCAGACAGGATAAGAAAAGTTAAATTGTACTAGATAGATGTTACGATAGAAATTATTATATGTTTGATTACGAATGACGCAACAAGAAGTATTTGCATGAAATTAAATAACAGTAAATTTTAAATGCTGAGCTCTATGATACAAGTGAGAGAAAGAAAAAGTAAAGGTTGCGATCCATGGGACTAGGATCCATATGTAAAGATTTTAAATATCCAAATGTTTTAATACAATGATTGAATGGAGAAAAGGAAAGAGAAAAAAAAATTTATATCGAAAAATTCGGTAATTGATGATTTTGGAATCAACTAATGGATCATATTAGGTGATGAAAGATTTATTAACGGACCGAAATTTGGACGTAAAGAAAATAATGTTTATTAAATACAAGATTTAAGGGAATAAAGTGGGTCGAATTTCGGGGTCGTTACATCATACATACGAGTTTATAACATGTCACACTCGCCTGACCAATAATACATCAAACTATAACCTTTAATGCTCACAACTGTATTATATACAGACACCTTCATTACTATGATTTACAAATCATCTATCCCTCATTACCATAATAGGTTTACATTTATCCATTACACAAAAATATTATATAGATGAAATTATCAAATTCCTTCATGCTTCTCCATGTAATCACATTCTTTACCTTAGCATAATCGGAACCTCCGGTCTTCTTATATTTTACCTGAAAAGTTAGTACATAGCAAGAATGAGCATAAAGCTCAGCAAGTAATTCAGCTAGCACCTTTCATGCTCACAATCTATAATATGCGTAATGCATCCTTTACCTTAATATCTATGCTTCATGTCACGTAATTCATTTAGCACTTAATCACATAATTGCACGTAAGGCACATTCAACTCATATGTTATCACGTAGCTCACATAAAATATCTACTGTACTTAAGTTTGAAAAACTTGCCTGTACGCCTTTATTTTACTTAACCTGTACTTCCTCAATCATCCTTCGTTATCCGTCTTATCGGTTTGCTCATTTCGAACTCTGTCTGTCAACATATAGCTTATATGTCATTATAAGATCATAAACTTATATAACTTATCAAACTAATTCCATAAATACATTATCATCCGTCTTTAACCATTTCACATTTGATGTATTACACCTTATGTAGGTTTATAATACAACCTAACTTGCTTCCGACCTTTTTCATAACTTATAACATGTTTTGGCTTAGGTTTAGGTATGTTATATTATGCCATTTATCATTTCATTATAACTTAACACCCTTTAATTTAACCATTATTAACACTTTTAGGGTTTATATAACTCATTTCTACCATTCCACATCAAAATATAGCTTTTCGGAATATTAATTTTTTTTTAAATGAACAATAACTTCGCCCCGGCGCCGCCAAAGCTCGCTGGCCGCACAATCTTCTCGGTCGATGAACAATACATTGCGACCCCAGCGCAATGCTTAGTACAAAACATGGCACCGGTGCGCAATCCTCAGATTCTGGAATCTGATTTTTGCACTACATTTGCCGATTTTTAATTCCTTCATCTTAATTCCTATTGAGCTGAAATTTGGACCACATCTAGACCTTACTACCTAGTATTTTACAAAAATACTAATTACCTCATTTGGATTCTTACAAATAGAGATACACTAGCCCTTAGGAGGGCTGTTCAACACGTTTCTATACTTAGAAAATTTTTCAGAATTTTAAAACTCAACTTTTGCAACTTTGTGATTTTTGGCAAATTGCTTCAAAACTCAATTCCAACACTTGACATAGTTCATATAAGTCATAAATGACATGTCCCAACTTTTATATCCATAAAATTTCGCACAAGGCGAGAATTGTCCATTAAAATCCATTTCGAGTCGAAACGATCGATTTCGATCGTTCGAAACTCTTTTTTCATTCTAATTCTCATCCGTTGATCCCCAAATCAACCTAAACACATGTAATAATATATACATGAGTCATTTGACTCCATTCAATCTTTAATTCATCAAATTTGCCAAAAATAACCTTTGACGACCATTTTCATTAACTTTTTCAAAACCTTTGATTTCCAAAGCTTAAACTCCGGGCCAATCCTTAACTTCTTTTTGGCACAACCTATACGCATCTTCCAAATTACTTTACAGAACACAAAACTCCTATACGCATCTTCCAAATTACTTTACAGATTATTACGTAGTTTCTACAAAAAGTATAGCCTAATATTGTCACTTCCTTTACAAGACATGATTTCTAACCTTCAAAGCATTCTAAATGCTATCTAACAAATTTATATGCATGAACCCAACATGTTCAATTCTGTAAATTAGGTTTTCCTCAAAACCAACCACATATTACACATAATCAACCAACAAATCCTAATTTTTAGCTTGAATTCATGCTTGAATAATCCATCAACTTTGTTATACAACTTGAACACTTAGGGTTCCATCATCTACCAATTAAATAGCATGTAACTTCACATAAATCACAAAATAAAGCCATGTATCCCAAAGATACATGCATGGTTACCCTTGTTCTTAACTTTAAACACATGAACATCAAAGCTTATAACTTGAACATGTTTTTACCTTCTTGTAGCTTCCTTCCTTCTTGATATAAACCTTCATAAAGTTTAACTCTCCACTTTTGTTAGCTAGATAAGCTTCACTTGCAACTTTTCTTGCAATCTCTCGTGGCTTTTGGACAAACCCTAGCTTATTCCTTCTCTTTCTCTCTTGCTAGTTCGAATGAGGATGAATGAAATGAACTTAGCCAACTTAAAATGCTGAAAATGACTAAGTTAATACATAAAACATATACATATAAGTGCTATATAAAAATCTCCAACACTTAACTCACCATAGTTAGTTTAACCCTTGCATAGTTAAGGGTAATTAGGTCATCTCACATTGCCAATCAAGGATATAATGGTCCTTAAACCTTTTTGGGACACATGTGTTATTAGTTAGATTGTCAAGGACACTTTGGTCAATAACCACAAAATCTAGGAAATTAATTCCCAATTTAAATCATAAATGCTTATTTTCAATCCGTTTCAAATCCTTTTTGATTCAAACTTGTTTCATCATACTTGAATTTTATTTTATCATTAAATATCTCATAATTGGCTTGTCCCAAAACACTTGTCGCACTTCCAATTACTAATTCCATCAATCAATTATAATCATTTATAATAATTGCGAATTTGCATACAATTTCCTACTTAATTCTCTATAAGCTTTCTCGGCTCAATAATTCACAAGTTTCAATTTCCGATATCTCAAATAATCGGATTACTCATTTTTCCATAAACCGCTTCCTCGAAAAGCGAACATCGACCGGATTATCAAAATCCAATATCCTTTATCCCTTTAAACTCATAATTACAACTTTATGTCCCTTATTTCATATACTTAAACCAAATTTATACTTTTAATTGCATACTACATTCTTTCTTCACATTCCCGGGGTATTACATTCCATATCTCCACATCGTACACATGATTCTCCTATTTCAATTCGTAACTATCAACTTCTTCATAACTTCAAAGCATTTAAAGCTCATTTGCTTTATTATTCCATAATTCCTAATATATCAATTAGGTCAAATTATTCCTTCTTTCTTTATTAACTAAAATATACAAATATACATACACAACCTACCACATAGGTCACATATGGCACATTAATTCACATACTAACTTATTCTTAATCATTATTACATTTTCTCTCATCCAACACTAGGTTTTAACTAATAATCTTTACTTAATTATCCATAATCCTTAATTTAGAATTTCTGTAAAATCCTGAGATGTCGCATTCACCCCTCCTTCAAAAAATTTCGTCCTCGAAATTGCTGTGTACTCAATCCTTATTCATTTGCAACCTACATAACTTTCTTTGCATTCATTTCATCTCAACTAGGTTTTCACTAACCTTTACATTCTCTCCTCTCTCTACCCATCTTACCCCTTTTCTGACATTCATTCCAGAAGATTGGAATGTCTTTCAGGAATCTTCACAATTGTTCAATAACTGTGAAGAAGTATGAATAAATAGGAATAGCTTTTCCATAAAACTTTTCATAAAGCTTTCACTTTCAAAACATAACTTTTGCTTTTGCTAAGGGGTCTTAAAGGCCAATGAACTCGTTAAGAATATTAACAGTCACAAAGACTGCAATACCCAAGGGTCATTTAACCATGAAAACGTTAAGAATATTAACAGTCACTAGGACTGAAATATCCAAGGGTCATAAGACCATATATTCATTAAGAATATGAGCAACCACAAAGATTGTCATACCCAATTGGTACGCTAGGTGATCAGCCTATTGTACCCTTTTTGTTGTGCACAACATTTTTCCTTTTTTCTTTTGGGTTGAACCGTGTTAACCAACCCCTGTACTATAGCCCATTTTCAGGGTTGTTCACCTCAGCCTTGAAAAACATTTTGCTTTATCCATTTTCTGGATTTTGAAAACATTTACTAATTTCTTTAGCAGAATGGTCTAGTCGAAACAAATGGCATCGACCCCCCATCATTAAACTGTTCATTTCCTAAAAACCTGAAACTTTTAAATATTCATTTTCACGATGACTTCATCACATTGCAATATGTAACAGTGTATCAGTGGTTAAACTCCCACTTCCATACTTTTGTTACCATGCTCTGAGAATTCTGTCATTGGCTCAAAACTCGAACCCAATAAAATCTTTAAAAAGGCTTCATAATACCACACTATCTTAGCAGTACGTTGAGAATTCGATCATCTTCAGACCTCTTAATACCATACTGTAATGAAAGTATGTTGAGAATTTCGCCATTTTACCATTTCACACCATATCCAACAGTGTGACAATGATTTCATTAATATATTTTGAAATTTTCAAATAACTTTGGTCTAGCCAAATCAATTGACATAGACCCATAAATCACGGAATTTTAAAAATCACTTTTTGATACTTGAACAAAACATTTCGATAATCTAGCATAGCTAGAAGAGTGGATTGCCTACTCAATCCTAATAATCTCTTCTTTACTTTTTTTCTTAACTAATATATTCCTTTCTTATATCTCTATCTCTTCATATATCCCTGATCTTAGTCAATATCTGAGAATTATATTTCTCAACTTATGACTCTCTACTCTAACCCAGCCCTGTTCATCAAACTTGCCACGCATTTGGGCTCAGGAACTTACCACAATCATATGGTTTGAGGAGCTTGTCCTAGTCAGGCTATAGTCGCCCATTCGCTAAGGGGCTCCACCACATAATCATGAGTCACGAACTTACCATACGTTTGGGATTTCAGAACACGCAACTAATCTTAACCTTTCTTATTTAGCTCTTCTCACTTCTTACCGTGACGCTGAACCTCCACTGATTATCATGACAAGAAGCTAAGTAAGTACAAATCCCCATCCCATACCGAGAAAATGCACACTCGGCCACTACCATGAGTCCTCAATGAAGAATCCCACATACCTTAACATTCCTCACTTTAGCCTTTACTCAGCTTTTCCTTTTCCTTTTCTTGATCTGATATGAATTTTATCGATTCATATCTTACTGTTCACAACTCATCATGAGTCCATTTTACTCATACCTGACAATTTACGACTCATCAAGAGTCCCTTTTTATCTTTGATCGCTTCTGATCCTTTAATCCTTCATCATTTCTCATTACCTTATCTTAATATATCAATATCATTTCTTGATCATGAATTCCCAAAATTCATTTCTTACTGACTCAACTCATCTAGAGTCCTTTTCTTTACTATTCCTTCTTCCACACACAAAGATCATAGCCTAAGGTACTATTACCTAAGGTCTATAATTCAAGTATTCTGATACCAACTTTGATAGCCCGAGATCCCACCATCCTTAATTAAGTCCAATTATGTCTGGATCAAATAATTATTAACTTTAAACCACATTTAACCGGGATCCCGTGCGTTAAATCTTAACCTTTGACCTTTAAAACAAATTTGTTAACCATAAATTGGATCCATATTTTTTTTAAACTTAATGAACTTATTTTCCTTACCTGTCTTAGGATCGCAACGTTCACTTTGCTATTCATTAGCATTTAGGTCAACTCATATTAATTGTAACCGAGTTTATTTCATCTCATGATCATATAATATCATGATTCCAACATATCCTATCAACAAAATTTCTCCATGAACTTCCTATCCATGGCCCTATTTGCGTCCTGTTCTGTACTTGTTTTTGTTCATATATATATATCAGTATTCACACATCCATATCATACATACGAGTTTATAACATGTCACACTCGCCTGACCAATAATACATCAAACTATAACCTTTAATGCTCACAATTGTATTACATACATACACCTTTATTACTATGATTTACAAATCATCTATCCCTCATTACCATAATAGGTTTACATTTATCCATTATACAAAAATATTATATAGATGAAATTATCAAATTCCTTCATACTTCTCCATGTAATCACCTTCTTTACCTTAGCATAACCGGAACCTCTGGCCTTCTTATATTTTACCTGAAAAGTTAGTACATAGCAAAATGAGCATAAAGCTCAGCAAGTAATTCAGCTAACACCTTTCATGCTCACAATCTATAATATGCGTCATGCATCCTTTACCTTAATATCCATGCTTAATGTCACGTAATTCATTTAGCACTTAATCACATAATTGCACGTAAGGCACATTCAACTCATATGTTATCACGTAGCTCACATAAAATATCTACTGTACTTAAGAATGAAAAACTTGCCTGTACGCCTTTATTTTACTTAACCTGTACTTCCTCAATCATCCTTCGTTATCCGTCTTATCGGCTTGCTCATTTCGAACTCTGTCTGTCAACATATAGCTTATATGTCATTATAAGATCATAAACTTGTATAACTTATCAAACTAATTCCATAAATACATGATCATCCGTCTTTAACCATTTCACATTTGATGTATTACACCTTATGTAGGTTTATAATACACCCTAACTTGCTTCCGACCTTTCTCATAACTTATAACATGTTTTGGCTTAGCTTTAGGCATGTTATATTATGCCATTTATCATTTCATTATAACTTAACACCCTTTAATTTAACCATTATTAACACTTTTAGGGTTTATATAACTCATTTCTATCATTCCACATCAAAATATAGCTTTTTGGAAGCTTAATTTTTTTTTATATGAACAGTAACTTCGCCCCGGCGCCGCCAGAGCTCGCTGGCCGCACAATCTTCTCGGTCGATGAACAGTACATTGCGACCCCAGTGCAATGTTTATACAAAACATGGCGCCGGGGCGCAGTCCTCAGATTCTAGAATCTGATTTTTGCACTACCTTTGCCGATTTTTAATTCCATCATCTTAATTCCAATTGAGTTGAAATTTGGACCACATCTAGACCTTACTACCTAGTATTTTACATCAATACTAATTACCTCATTTGGCTTCTTAAAAATAGAGATACACTAGCCCTTAGGAGGGCTGTTCAACACATTTCTATACTTCGAAAATTTTTCAGAATTTTAAAACTCAACTTTTGCAACTTTGTGATTTTTGGCCAATTGCTTCAAAACTGAAGACACAGTTCATATAAGTCATAAATGACATGTCCCAATTTTTAGAACCATAAAATTTCGCACGAGGCGAGAATTGTCCGTTAAAATCCATTTCGAGTCGAGACGATCGATTTCGATCGTTCGAAACTCTTTTTTCATTTTAATTCTCATCCGTTGATCTCCAAATCAACCTAAACACATGTAATAATATATACATGAGTCATTTGACTCCATTCAATCTTTAATTCATCAAATTTGCCAAAAATAACCTTTGACGACTATTTTCATTAACTTTTTCAAAACCTTTGATTTCCAAAGCTTAAACTCCTGGCCAATCCTTAACTTCTTTTTGGCACAACCTATACGCATCTTCAAAATTACTTTACAGAACACAAAACTCCTATACGCATCTTCCAAATTACTTTACAGATTATTACGTAGTTTCTACAAAAAGTATAGCCTAATATTGTCACTTCCTTTACAAGACATGATTTCTAACCTTCAAAGCATTCTAAATGCTATCTAACAAATTTATATGCATGAACCCAACATGTTCAATTCTGTAAATTAGGTTTTCCTCAAAACCAACCACATATTACACATAATCAACCAACAAATCCTAATTTTTAGCTTGAATTCATGCTTGAATAATCCATCAACTTTGTTATACAACTTGAACACTTAGGGTTCCATCATCTACCAATTAAATAGCATGTAACTTCACATAAATCACAAAATAAAGCCATGTATCCCAAAGATACATGCATGGTTACCCTTGTTCTTAACTTTAAACACATGAACATCAAAGCTTATAACTTGAACATGTTTTTACCTTCTTGTAGCTTCCTTCCTTCTTGATATAAACCTTCATAAAGTTTAACTCTCCACTTTTGTTAGCTAGATAAGCTTCACTTGCAACTTTTCTTGCAATCTCTCGTGGCTTTTGGACAAACCCTAGCTTATTCCTTCTCTTTCTCTCTTGCTAGTTCGAATGAGGATGAATGAAATGAACTTAGCCAACTTAAAATGCTGAAAATGACTAAGTTAATACATAAAACATATACATATAAGTGCTATATAAAAATCTCCAACACTTAACTCACCATAGTTAGTTTAACCCTTGCATAGTTAAGGGTAATTAGGTCATCTCACATTGCCAATCAAGGATATAATGGTCCTTAAACCTTTTTGGGACACATGTGTTATTAGTTAGATTGTCAAGGACACTTTGGTCAATAACCACAAAATCTAGGAAATTAATTCCCAATTTAAATCATAAATGCTTATTTTCAATCCGTTTCAAATCCTTTTTGATTCAAACTTGTTTCATCATACTTGAATTTTATTTTATCATTAAATATCTCATAATTGGCTTGTCCCAAAACACTTGTCGCACTTCCAATTACTAATTCCATCAATCAATTATAATCATTTATAATAATTGCGAATTTGCATACAATTTCCTACTTAATTCTCTATAAGCTTTCTCGGCTCAATAATTCACAAGTTTCAATTTCCGATATCTCAAATAATCGGATTACTCATTTTTCCATAAACCGCTTCCTCGAAAAGCGAACCTCGACCGCATTATCAAAATCCAATAGGCTTTATCCCTTTAAACTCATAATTACAACTTTATGTCCCTTATTTCATATACTTAAACCAAATTTATACTTTTAATTGCATACTACATTCTTTCTTCACATTCCCGGGGTATTACATTCCATATCTCCACATCGTACACATGATTCTCCTATTTCAATTCATAATTATCAACTTCTTCATAACTTCAAAGTATTCAAAGCTCATTTGCTTTATTATTCTATAATTCCTAATATATCAATTAGGTCAAATTATTCCTTCTTTCTTTATTAACTAAAATATACAAATATACATACACAACCTACCACATAGGTCACATATGGCACATTAATTCACATAATAAATTATTCTTAATCATTCTTACATTTCCTCTCATCCAACACTAGGTTTTAACTAATAATCTTTACTTAATTATCCATAATCCTTAATTTAGAATTTCTGTAAAATCCTGGGATGTCACAAAATATATCTAACAAACTCTCAGGGTCATCAACCTTAACTTACATACATTGTTATTAAGGTACATATTTCATATCTAAAGCCACAAAATTGATTTAAAACTATTAGTTGGGGATATTTCATCATTGCGTTATTTCGACATCTTTCATTTGCCTTTGTCTTTCTCATTTAGACCCTCAGATTTTATATCTTTATCTGCGACACATTAATCAAGCAAGAATGAGCAACCAAAGTGCTCAACAAGTATAATGAATTAAATAATAATACAGCACGAGGAAAACAATTTATAACAACAACATAACTAACGAGGTAACATTAACTCATTTCAAATGAAAGGAAATAACTGGAAAAAAATATATGTTGAAACATAATAAATAAGAATTATACTGAGGGTCACAAGACCATCGAACATAGGTTAATCAATGATAACACTGATAACATGTGTGTGTCATAAAGACCATAAAACCTTAACTACGTACTCGAGGTGATTAGTCTCTCGTACCTATGATTGTGCACATCATATTACCGTATTTCGCGATATATCAGAATCTAAAGCATTCGACAAGCTATATCCCCTGAAACAGGGTTGTTTATCTCGGTTTCTAAGAGTCCGCACCAAAACAATTTGGTTTGACTTAGCACTTAATGATAAAGAGTAATTTTAGATTCAACTATATAAACAGTCTAGCCGGATAAATAGCATAGACTCAAATTTTGGCCGCCGCGCAATGCGCGGGCAGCCCTTAATTTTTTTTTTCTTCTTCCTTTCCGTTAACAGTAGCCCAACAAAACCATTTTACACCATTTTTGATCTCATTTTTCACATCGTAAATACTCTAAACATTATATAATCTATAAGTTTACCTCAAAATTTTTTATAGAATATTATTCTAATTATTTACTAATTTTTCAGAAAACTATTTTATCACAAAAAATACTCAAATAAATCAAATAAAATAATCTTATACCTTCTCAAAGCTTGAAAGCCTTCCTTTAAAGCTTGTTCTACACCTTGATGGCACCAAAAAAATTTCCTCTCTTAGTAATGATGATGTTCTAAGTGGCAGTGATGGTGGTGGAAGAAGAAAAAAAGTATGAAATATGATGGTTATGTTGGTGATTATTTTTATTTACTATTATTATTCTTTTTTCTCATTCCTTATTTAAGCTTTTGGTGTGTGAATTATGTTTAAACATACGCTGATGTATTGAAAAAGGCAATCTTGTTCTTGATGATATTTCATAATAGCTTCACTACATCCCTCAGCCAAGATTGCCTTTTCCAATACATCAGCGTATGCTTTTAACTGAATCATACTCACTTTGCTATAGATACAAGGCTTCAATCCCTATTCAAATCTTTTAGCTTTTCGTTCTTCTGTACTGACCGGGTATGGAGCAAACCGGGCCAGTTCATTAAACTTTGCTGCATACTCAGCTATTGACATGTTATTTTGCTTTAATTCCAAAAATTGAATTTCTAATTTGTTTTGCATACTAATTGAAAAATATTTTTTGAAAAATAGTTCTTTAAACCTCACCCATGGAACTATTTCTCCTGCCTCTCTATTCCGATTTTTCTTGCCACCAGTGGGCAGCCTCTCCTTTCATCATGAAGTTGCAAAAGAAGTCTTATGTTCCTCTACTACCCTAACCACCTCAAAAACCCTCTCCATTTCCATAATTCAAGTTTGAGCTTCTATAGGGTTTATAGAGCCCTTAAATTCTGGTGGCCCAGTTACTTTAAAATCTTTAAAATTTGCAAAGTGAGGGGGTTGGGTAATTTGTTCAGCAGGAACTGGATTCCTATTTTGCATTGCTCATGTTAGTAAGTCTACTAACCTTTGCACCAAATCAACTAGGGTTCTTTCTGGTTCTGTTCTTGTACCAGTCCCAGTGATTTTATTCACTGATTCCTCTGGTGCCCGCCTAGTAGGTCTACCTTTCTTTGGCAGCATTCTGAAATATGAACTTTATATCAATTTATGTTACTATATTTATTATGCAGAATTTAAAATTAGAAATTTATGTCAAAATATATTTCATAACAGTACCATTCATATATTTACATTAACAGTCAACTATTTCACAAAGCACGTACATACCCTAGGTTATACATACATCCTATTTATATATCCCATCTCTACTTCTTACATCAAAAGTAGGATTCCATACTATTTACATAAACATACAAATATGTAAATGTATATATATATATATACCCCAATATCACATTACCCTACGTTCCACGGATTCATTCCTCTTCTCACTGCTTCGTCGTATTCTTGTCTTATAATATTGATCGTCATATCGCGATCAATGTCTCGCCAATACTGGCCATCCTCCACCTGTTTTGTGCTCTTTCAATTGCGCACCAAAAGGCATACTCCATATCGTCCATCCTTACACGTATAGCCCTCACCTCGTTTTTCGCGAAGTCTACTCGCCTAGTTGCTCTACCCCAAGCATTTTCAATCCTCGAACGATCTTCCATCTCTTTGTTTAACCTATCAACGAGGATCTGTCTTTCTGTAGACAGCTCTGATATTCTATGTTCAGCTTGGGACAGTTGATTTACTGCCTCATTCTTCTGTTAGGTGAGGACCTGAAGTTCTTCTTCTCTTTGCTGTGACACAATGTTTTGAGCTACAGCTTCGGCTTCTAACTCATGTACTTGGTGTGTAAGATCGACCACCTGAATCTCTAAACCATTTATAGTGTTTATGGCGTTAGCTACTAATTCTTCATTTAGGTCTAAATTTTCATGCGGAGTACCTTCAGAAGACCCTCCTAATTCCTCTTCTTCTTCTTCATTTACTTCTATATGCTCTTCAAGTTCAAGGTCCGGTCGATACTCTGACCCTTCCATAGACACCGGTGGACTAGCAACCACTTGCTCATGTACTACATGTATATCCCTAACTTCTTCCTCTTCGGGCCTAGTTCCACTTGGCTCCCCTGTTTCCGACATCCTATAAAACAACAACACAATAACCCTCTATTAACGTTAATTTAACAATTACATAATAACTTTTAAATAACACATAAGTTGTTAACTTTTAGATCGCCTACATTGCCTACTTCCTTTTTCTTAAACTCGATTTGAGTTGTGTACTTATATCTAGGTTTAGTACTAAGGTTTTCCCCCACCTATAGTCTTAAACCCTTTGGCTTTGATACCATCCTGTGACGCCCCCAAATTCGGGCTCCTTAAACCTTGAATTTGGTGCTCACTATTCATACATTCTACTTTCATTAACCGCTACTCAAAACTACCATTAATATACATTGCATCTGTTAATATTCAACTTAATACAAAATATATCTAACAAACTCCCAAGGTCATCAACCTTTACTTACATACATCGTTATTAAGGTACATATTTCATATCTAAAGCCACAAAATGGATTTAAAACTATTATCTGGGGACATTTCATCACTGCGTCATTCCGACATCTTTCTTTTGCCTTTGTATTTCTTATTTAGACCCTCAGATTTTACATCTTTGTCTACGACACATTAATCAAGCAAGAATGAGCAACTGAAGTGCTCAGCAACTATAATGAATTAAATGATAATACATCATAAGGAAAAGAATTTATAACAACAACGTAACCAACGAGTTAACATTAACTCATTTTAAATGAAAGGAAATAACTGGAAAAAAAATATCTGTTGAAACATAATAAATAAAAATTATACTGAGGGTCACAAGACCATCGAACATAGGTTAATCAATGATAACACTGATAACTTGTATGTGTCATAAAGACCATAAAACCTTAACCACGTACTTGGGGTGATTAACCTCTCGTACCTATGATTGTGCACATCATATTACCGCATTTCGCGAGGTATCGGAATTTAAAGCATCCAACAAGCTATATCCCCTGAAACAGGTTTGTTCATCTCAGTTTCTAGGATTTCGCACCAAAATAATTTGGTTTGACTTAGCACTTAATGATAAAGAGTAATTTGAGATTCAACTATATAAACAGTCTAGACGGACAAATGGCATAGACTCATAATCATAAACTCACTCATCAACAATTATGATTCGTTATAATTGGCATTTAAGAATGAATATGAGTAACAACAGAGATTTTCAATCTTAATTGAACAATTTTTAATATCAATCGAAATCAATATTAAAGAAAATGGAATAATGATAAAACTTAGAAAATGGAACTCAATTAGGATTTTTAATATATAACATACGATTAATGGGTCAAGATTAGGGTTTATGAACCTGTCTCGATGTCCGATTATTAAATTAACGGGTAATAACCTTTTCTTGGACAACCTATAATAATAACATAATCAAATAATAACAATTTAGTAACTCATGATATTAATTTATGTAATTAATATCACTCACAACATAAATATTCTACCCGTCGGATCTATATTAAGGTTTATAATTTAATTATAACCTAATTTGGTTATTTAATTTAACCGTGCCCTTTTTATGTCCTCATATGTAAAGTACTTAAATCCTAATTGAAAGTATTCTTCAAAATTGGAAAAATGCTAAATTTAATTTATAAATCATTTTTATATATTTTACTGATTTTTATATAATTTTTTTTTTTATTAATTTCTAAACATTTATTTTAATAAAATAAAACCTTGATGGCATTTTTGTAATTATGTGAAAATTGATCCGGTGGCAAAATGGTAATTATCCGGAATTTGGTCCGCCGAGCATGGCGCGACTTAGCCTTTCGTCCCCAAAAGGTTGTCGTTTCGTCCCGGTTTCCTAAAAAAATTTGGCCGCACGTAATGCGCCGACGGCCCTTAATTTTTTTTCTCTTCTTCCTTTCCGTTAACAATAGCCCAACAAAACCATTTTACACCATTTTTTATCTCATTTTTCACATCATAAATACTCTAAACATTATATAATCTATAAGTTTACCTCCAAAAATTATATAGAATAATTATTTTAATTATTTACTATTTTTTCACAAAATTATTTTATCACCAAAAATACTCAAATAAAATAATTTTATACATTCCCAAAGCTTGAAAACCTTCCTTTGAAGCTTGTTATAAACCTTGATGGCACCAAAAAAAAAAATTCTCTCTTGGTAGTGATGGTGTTCTCGGTGGCGGTTATTGTGGTGGAAGAAGAAGAAAAGTATGAAATGGAATGGTTATGTTGGTGATTATTTTTATTTACTATTATTATTCTTTTTCCTCATTCCTTATTTAAGCTTTGGGTGTGTGAATTATGTTTAAATTATACTCCAAGTCCACCGACTTAGGAGTTGGCATCCACATTTACTAATTTAATACATTACGTAGTTATTTCGTGTAATAAATATTTTTTATAATATATATAAAATATTTATTTTAATTCACTAAAATTTATAAAGTGATTTATAAATAATATTTATATATTATTAAGGTACTTTACTTGATAAATTTTGTACACGCATAATTGCATGCATGAAAATTATATGAGGTGCTTTATAATTCCAAAATTAATAAAATAACACACATAGCTTAATAAAATTAATTTTTTTCACATTTCAACTTTGTTACATATACATTACATAAACATTCATATATTTCCTTCCACTACATAATATGTACATATATCATTTATTATATATACGTATTATGTATTATAATAAATTCTTTCACATATTTAAATCACAAAATATTAAGTCTCATAAAATAGAAATAATTCTATTTTACATCAATATAATTTATCTTATTAATTAAGAATTATTCATATTTATTAATTATTCTTTGTCACTATTTCATATATTTTATATAAACTATACAATACAATATTGTATATTTTTATATAATTATTAATCTTTCGTTAATACATTTTTATTTTCTTATATAATTTATACAATTATAATTTCCTCTATACTTAAATGTATTTCCTTATATAAAACATATAATTAATTACTCTTCTTAATAACTCCAAAAAATTCCCCATAATTATTAATCTATAATAAACAATTATGACCTTGTTAATTCTCTCTTTAACTTTTAATTAATTTTTAATATTAATCATTTTTTTTATTTACACAATTCATTAAAATTAGTAATCTTAACAATAATATATATATATATATATATATATATATATATATATATATATATATATATATATATATATAATTTACATAATTCATTTTACTTGCCTAGTTTAAATAATTAAAACACACACATTTTATTTATTTAATTTTTTTTACAACGTTGTATTATATTGGATATTACAAATACTATTGTATTCTCAGTTAGCCATTTGTCGTGACTAAAAGGTTAAGAAGAAAGTTAAGAGATGAAAATGACATGTTGGGGGAAATTGTAGTCTTATATTCACCTATCTTTAATTACTTTCTAGTTTAATTGTTAATTTGCGTTATGTCTATTTATATTTCATTTCTTTCATTGAATCAAAAATGTTTAACTAAGATTGGCTTGATTTGAATTAGTATTTGGGAAACGTTACAACTAATTCTTCGTGGGATCGATTATGACGCCCCCAAAATCTCTACACCTTTTGTAGCAAATTAGGTGCTCGCGCTGACTAATTAACGATAAATATTCCATAATAGATAACTTCTATCAATCCCAGGTTCACAGTATCCCATAACAGATAATAGTTCTCATCAGAACAATTATTGTGTCTAGATACCCTCACTTGGATGTATAGAGTCATGTCTCATCGATATCTCTTTGATATCAATAATTCATATCTATCTAAAATTCATAGTATTAGATGATAAGTTTGTTCCTAGAACAGAGGATCAACTCTATGTTCTTACGGAACTCCTTAAATCATTCAACAACCTCATTCAGATGTATAGTTCATATAGATACTGTACTAAATTAGGACAACATTCTAAATAATCCAAAAATTTAAGTACAATGCAATAGATGTATCAAAAGATGATAATATATTTCATAACTTTGATTTTGATCGCATAGAGTTCCAAACAACATATTATTATGACATCAATGTCTTTAAAAGACTTAAATAGTACAAATAAAAGCAATAAACCTAATCTAACAACGTTCCTTTTCATCGGACTTCATAATCGAATGATCTGGATTATCTTTCAATACTACGAATGGAATAATATTTGCAAGGATGAGCTATAAATGCTCAACAAGTTTCAACGAAATGAATAAAATACTCACACTGTGTCTGAATTCTAAAGAACCTTCTGTTCAAAAAATTTCCATTTATATATACTGAGGTTTGTTTGTCAAACCACACATATTATGGTTTCTGTCAGTCATAAGACTTAGAAATCATAGGTTGATTTGTTCAACCGGACTTAATAATCATTCCAAGAGGTCATGGAGACTTAGGAATCATTGATTCGGTTATTTAATAGGGGATCAGCCAATTTATAACCTAGGAGTATACATATCATCCTAACAACAATGTCCCAGACACAAAGGTCAGTTTAATACTGCCTATAAACCACGGTCAATGTACTACTGCCTGGTTATCACTCTTATATAGAGAGGCAAAGTTTCAGTATATATTTTGTACCAAACAATATTGGTTTTCATTGATATCTTATCAAGTCAATTTCACATAAATAATAGCTCAACACTTTAAGTTATGCTTGAACAATAAGCGATAACTTCCCAACAATAGAAAATACGAACAATATAATTTAATGAATTCAAAAACTGAATAATAAGTTTGTACATAAATGTACAAAGAATAGAATACTTGCTTAAAAATAAACAAGATCAAAAAGAATTATCACAATAAGTATTTCACACAATTAAGAATTTCATAAGTCAAATGAAATTCAACAGTTAAAAATATGCTATCGTACGGTGTGCAAAGGATAATAAAATTGCTTAATGAAATAAGTTTAAGAAAGAAAACTTGTCTGGTAATCGTACGTGGTATTTAGACTTGTATTTATAGCCTAAATATATTTATTATATAACAACAATATTTGTTAGAATATATAAAATAATATATTCAATTTAATTAATTAAATACGTTTATGATTCGGTGTTGTTGGGTCGGTGTTATATTTGTAATTGCTTCTTAACTCATTTATTATTAGTTCTTAGGCATTTCTATTTCAATTTTATGCATTTTTGTGTATTTGAGTCAGGAGATTTCAATGCAGCTGCGTGAGAAGTGACGCACCTGCGTCACAAGCAGCCAACCTTTCCAGTAAGGTCAGACGCAGCTGCGTGAGATGTGAAGCAGCCGCGTCAGAAGATTCAACGCAGATGCGTGAGTTGTGAAGCAGTCGTGTCAAAGGGCGAGTAAGTGGTTTCCCCACGTTGTTGAGCAGTTGCTGAGTCAGTTTTGATGGGCAATTAAGTTGCTTAAGTATGGGGAATTAAACAGATAGAGCCAGAGAACAGAGAGGGAGAGAGACGCGAGAGAGATCTGGAGATGGGAATGAAATAGGTTCAGCGTTGGTGAGAAATTCAGAAGCTTGGTGCAGAGAAGAGCAACAAGGCATTATTAGTTTATTTCTAACCTTTGTACTTTAAATTTTGTCACTCGCTATGGCTGAAACTTATTCATCTGTACTTCATTTAAATTTGAATATGAACTAATTACTTTTGTTTAGGATTTACAATGAAATTATTTGTTTGATCTAAATTGAGTTATTACTTGTTAGTGTTGGATACATGTGAAGGTTGACTATCATACTAGTTTTAATTGTATTAATTACCTGACCAATAATTAACTTGGTTTTTCATATGGAATCGAGAGAGGAGTATGAAAATAGACCCGTGTATGGTAGCATGTGATTATAGTTTGTTAACATAATTTGTGATTGAGATAGAAATATACTTAATCGCCACGTGTAATTAGTATAGAACCTGAGCTTATGATCCTTTTAAATTCAGCATTCATAGAAATATAGATTGTTGGTTTAAATGAGATGTTCTTCTCCAGTCTATTCCATGATCGGTAGAATTGGGGAATATTTGTTGTATAATAATCGAGAGATATTAACTCAGCTTAATGAAGAGTTCTTAATTAGCAACTCAATGCTTGTATTTTAACTTAACAGTAATAATTAGGTTCAATTTATGACATATAGTTGAATTATAAACCCTAAACATTGCTTAATATAAAGATCTCGAGTTTGGAGTAATTTAATCTTTGATATTAATTTCAGAACTTAACAATATTTTCAATTCAAAAGAATTCAAATGATGTTATTTCAATTATCAACTAGTCATTCTATACTTTATTTGTAAATCCTCGTGGGAACGATACCTTGCTAGCCTTGTACTGCGATTAGACCACGTACACTTGCGTGGAGTATTTTCTGAAACGAAAAAAGGCGAACAAGTTTTTGGCGCTGTTGTCGGGGAATTGTTTTAAATGAAGTGTTGATAGTAGTTTTAATTAAAGTATTTTATTTTGAAGTTTGATAATTTTTGGTTTATTACCCTTCCTGTTCAAGTAACCTTGGTTGTATATGCAAACACGTTCATAAGGTAAGGATACAATTCCTTTCGAAGATGAGATTGAAAAAAAAGTACGTCGGATTCGGAACTATATTCAAGAAACAGCGCAACATCGAGATCAGATTCAAGAAAGAATGGCAGAGGAAGAGGAGCAAAAGTCCCCACAGGACTATGCTACTCCATAGATGACCGAGATACAGTCAAGTATTACAAGACCAGCAATCACTATGGCATAATTCAAGATAAAGTCGGGAACAATTCAAATGATCCAGAATTCTGTACAGTTTGGTGGGTTACCAAATGATGATCCTAGCATGCATTTGAGGAGTTTCTTGGAGATTCAAGGAGTTATCGAGAAAATGTCCACATCATGGGATTCCAAAATGGCTTCAAGTTCATACATTCTACAATGGGTTGGGACAATCAGTGAGATCAAGTATAGATCCAGCAGCAGGAGGTGATCTAATGACTAAGAGTTGTGAAGAGGCATAAGCTCTTATAGAATCCATGGCAACAAACAACTACCAATGGCCAACAACAAGAATGAACCCACATAGGGCAGCTGGAGTTATTGAGTTAGATTCTGTTACAGCATTAGCAACACAAGTGTCGGCTCTTGCTAAGAAGATAGATGCTATGGGAAGTCAGAAGGTACAACAAATGGAGGTAATTTGTGAACTATGTGCAGGGAGTCATTCAAGTGATCAGTGTGCAATTAATCCAGAGTCGGTGCAATTTGTGTCCAATTACAATCGACAGTAAGGGGGCAATTCTAACAGTTATAATCCGGGGTGCCGTAATCATCCAAACTTTTCTTGGTGTAACAATCAATCCCAACCCCAAGGACAGTTTTCAAGAAATACATATCCACCTGGGTTTCATAATCAGCACAATCAACAACCGCAACAGCCGGATAATATTATTGCCCTTGGATAATATTTTAATTACCGACCAGTATTATTATACATTAATAATGCCTTATTCAATTATAAACGTTATTAAGTATTGGACAACATCTTAATTGGTTACTAATATTATTAAGCCCTTAATAATATTCACCCAATTACCAATATTATTAATCCTTTAATAATATTTCATCACTTACTATTATCATTAAATATTTAAAAATAATTTACTCCTTTAGTAATATTTAAAGATTTAAACAATTAAATGTAAATTGTCTAATCACTTTATCATTTTCTTATTTTTTTCACTTTATTTATTTAATATTAATTAAATAAATAATTAATTTAATTAACTTTACTTGTTATTTATTATTACATAAATAATTATCTTTTAATCTTATTTCCCGTTAATTATTATTTAATATCATTTAAATAATAATTAATTATCCTTATTTCTTTTTAATTATTATGTAATATTATTTAAATAATAATTAATTAATTAACCCAATTTATTATTTAATACTAATTAAATAACAAATGATCATACTATCCACTTCACCTTCCTTTAATTATTATTTACTATCCTTTAAATAATAATTAACCATCCTTATTTATTAAATAATAAATAATTACCTTACTAACTTTATCTTCCTTTAATTATTATTTAGTATCCTTTAAATAATAAATCATAATTATTTATTATTTACTATTAATTAAATAATAAATAATTATTTTATTAACTTCATATACTCCTTCACTTTATTTATTATTTGGCATTTAAATAATAAGTAATTAATTAAATTATTTTTATTTAATTTATTTATTATTTAAATAATAAATAATAACTTTTATGTATTATTTAATTAAAATTGAATAATACATAATTATTTTATTCTTTTATCCTTATTTTTCTTAAGTCCTTCATATTTATTAAAAATACTTAATTGACTTATTATTTTTTTAACTCTTGGATATATTTATTATATTTCATTCCATACACAAAATAATTTTCGTTTAATTTTTCAACTTTATTTACTATTTTTAAATAGTCTATTTTTGTCCAAAATTTACCATATTTATTAAAAATTGAGTTTTCATCAGAAAATTATGAAATTTATATGAAAGCTGGCTGACATCCTAGAAATCCTCCAACAAAAATTTCATAAGATTCTGAATTGTACAAATCAAGTTATTACAGATATAATTTTTAAAATGTACGAAATGGTTTAAGTCATAACTCACTCATCCGAGGTCGGATCGAGCTCAAATTTTTCAGTGGATGCTCTATATCATATACTAACACATATAAAATGGCCGGAATTTTTGGAGCGAGCAAAGTAGCCAAAACAGGCCCTTTAAAAATTTGGATAATAGCTTTTTGGCATTTTTTCAGCAGGAACTGTTTTTTGCTAGAAAAATCATCATAAATAACTCGTTTAATATTTTTAAGTCGTTCCACTTGAAAACTCTTCGTATCTTATATATCTACCACCCAAAGTTGACGGATCATGAATACGAGTTACATAACGTGAACAGTAACTCCGAGAACGGACTGTCCAGAATAGTATTTTTCGGCGAAAATCGATTTCATGTTTTGATCATTTTTTTCATTATAGATGCATATGAATATACTAGTTAAGCACATTAAACCCTAGATCTATTATTATAAGATAGATCTAAACATAATGGGTTTGAATAATACTTTTCTGTCATAAAAATCATATATAGAATAATGAAAGCTTAAAAACTAGGTTTTTAGATAGTTTTATACCTTTTGCTCTTTATGGCTAGTTTCTTTGATTTCCAACGTATGAAATGAAGTTGTTGGACATCCAATACACCCCCATTGATCTTTCGAGATGGCATCTAAGGTTCAATCTTGGTGTTTTGTCTTATGAACTCTCAAGAACACTAGGTGTTCCTTCACTTTTCTCTCTAACCCTTTTTAGCTTTTCTCTTCAGCTCTCAAAATCTTCTCTAAATCTTAGTGAAATGAAATGATTAATTGATGAAAGAGATAGTGAGTTGTTAGTATATTTGGTTTACTAGTAAAATTTTATACTTACACAATATGTAAGTATATATATCACTATACCTTATAGCTTTAACAACTAGCTACCGATTTTTCTTTGCCTTTTCCTATGTTGTTTAAGCTTCCAAGGGAAGCTAACGAGTTCACCAAATTGCTCCATCAATTCCTAAACTTAACCCAAGTATGGTTATATTAATCATAGCTAATTTATTAACACATACATTGAACTAGTTAAAACTTTAGATAAATTATTTCAAAAATTAGACATACCATAGTTAAGTGGAACTAAAACTTTAACTATTATTGATAAATGTGCTAGTACGAGTCAAGATCAAGAAACCAGTGATTCAGATACCTCTACTATACAAGAGATAGAAAACCAATTTAAAAAGTTGACTTTCAAAACACCCAATCCAACCAGTATGACAAAAAATTGTTATACTAGACCGGCCCCTCCAGACTTACAGTTTGAATAAAAGAATCTAACTAATCAATTTTCAGTATCCGCTAACAAAATTTATGAGTGGAACATTGATGGATTAAGTGAACATGAATTACTAAATAAGTTAAATCACATGTCTATGGTCGCTAATAGTTACTTAACTAATTATCCTACTTTAATTCAACCCGATATTGTTGAGTTATTTGCCAGTGGATTTACCGGTATCCTTAGATCTTGGTGGGAAAAACATCTCATGGAAGATACAAGAGATAGTATAATTCATGCTGTCCAGACTGATCTTGAAAGAAATCCTATTTTCGATATAGATCTAGGATTAGGTCCTTCTGATGGAGTCAACACATTGATTTATACTATTATTAAACATTTTATTGGAACACATAGTAATGTTACTGATAGGAACCGTGAATAATTGAGTAACCTATCTTGTCCAACCTTAAGTGATTTTATATGGTATAAAGATGTTTTTACCTCTAAAGTCATGATGAGAGAAGATAGTAATAAACCATTTTGGAAGGAAAAAATTGCTAATGGATTACCTAATTTATTTATTCATAAAATTCGTGAAGAATTAAGTAAAGATTTAGGATTTATTGATTATGATAATTTAACTTATGGTGATATTATAAGTCAAATTCAGAACACAAGATTAAAAATGTGTATTGATTTCAAACTCGGTAATCAAGCCCGAAAAGATAAACACAATGCTAAATATGAGTTAGGTTCTTTTTATGAACAATACGGTCTTCCACCTATTGCTCCCTCTCGAAGACATCATAATAAACATAAATATGAAGAAAAAAGAAAGTTTAAAAAGCGTAAACAATATAGTAAAGAAAACTACTATAAAACCCCAACCAAAGAAAAGAGTTATAAAAAATCTTCTTATAAAAGAAAAAATTATAAGAAATCTGACAAGAGTAAAGTTATCTGTCATAATTATGGAAAATCAGGTCATTATAAAAATGAATGTAATGTTAAAGATAAGCTTAAACAACTAAAAATATCCGAAGAAGATACGAGTCATATACTTGAATTAATGCAAGTTGAAAATAATACTAGTGATGATAATTATGATGATATTACTCACTCATCTAGTGCTATTTCCGATTATTCTGATTCTGATTCTAGTCAAAGTCCTAAAATAACCTTAGGATGCACTGATATTTGTTGTAATAAAACATTAAATGTTTTAAACAAAAATGAAGAAGAACAATACTTATTAATTGAATTAATTAGTAAGATTTCAGATCCCCAATTAAAATCCCAATATACTAAACAATTAAAAGACCTTTTTAAGAAAGAAACTTCTTATACTAAAATCAATAAGGTTAAAGAAAAACCTATTTTTAGCATTAATAAAACTTTAGAAAGATTTAAAAATTCAGTTAAAGAAATTACTTTGCTTGAATTAAATCTTGAAGTCAATAACCCTAAAAAAGAAATTTCAAAGTTAGAACAAGAAATTCTTCAATTAAAAGAAGAAATTAATAAACTTAAACTTAGAGAAGACAATGCTTTATTAATCTAAGATTCTTCTGATAGTGATCCCGATATGGAAGTCCCTGAAACATCACGTGTCAATAACCCCGATAGTGATCATGAAACTCTTAGTCAGCAAGGATTGTCCTTAAAAATATTGAAGTATCTCACTATTCAAAAATGGTACATTAAAGTCATTATAAGTATTAATAAAACCTTTAGTTTAAAAAACCCTGCCTTAATCGATACTGGTGCTGATTTAAACTGTATTCAAGAACGTTTAATTCCCACATAGTATTATGTTAAAACTAGTGAAAGAATGACTTCTGCTAATGGTAGTAAAATAAAAATAAAATATAAATTACCTAAAGCTCATATCTGTCAAAATAATGTTTGTTTTGAAACATTTGTTTTAATTAAAAACATGACAGATAATATCATTTTAGGATTACCATTTATATATTTATTATATCCTTTTACTACTAATACAAATGGTTTAACCACTAAACATTTACGTCAAAATGTCACTTTTTCTTTCATATCTAAACCTAAAAATAAAGATCTTAAATTTATTCAAGAAAAATCTGTTTCAAAAAACCTAAATATATTAAATAATAAACGCAACCATTTAAATTATTTAAAAGAAGAAATTAACTATAAACATGTTGAAGAAAAATTAAAAAATGATCATTCTTTACAAAATAAAATAAAAGAATTTATTGATAATGTAATTCCAACTATTTGTTCTGATCTACCTCATGCTTTTTAGCATAGGAAGAAACACATAGTCAAATTTCCTATGTTAAAGAGTTTAAAGAACATTTAATTCCTACTAAAGCTAGACCTATCCAAATGAATCATGAACAATTAGAATATTGTAAAAAGGAAATTGAAGACTTATTAAGTAAAGGACTAATAAGAAAAAGTAAATCTCCTTAGTCTTGTCCTGCTTTCTATGTCAATAAGAATTATGAGATACTAAGAGGAGTTCCTAGACTAGTTATTAATTATAAACCTCTTAATAAAGTTTTAGAATGGATTCGGTATCCATTACCCAATAAGAAAGACCTAGTTAAGAGATTAAGTCAAGCTGTTATTTTTAGTAAATTTGATCTTAAGAGTGGATTTTGGTAAATTCAGATCCATGAGGATGACCGGTACAAAATCGCATTTAATACTCCTTTTGGCCATTACGAATGGAATGTAATTCCATTCGGTCTTAAGAATACCCCTAGTGAATTCTAGAATATTATGAATGATATTTTAAACCCTTTCAGTCACTTTGCTATTGTTTTTATTGATGATGTTATTATCTTTTCCAACTCCATTGAAGAACACTGGAAACATTTAAATTCTTTCATTAATACAGTCAGAACTAATGGATTACTTTTATCATCTACTAAATTCAACATTTTCCAAACCAGAGTTAAATTCCTTGGTAACCACATTCAATATGGCACCATTCAACCAATAGTCAGATCCATTCAGTTTGCTAATAAGTTCCCTAATAAAATCCTTGATAAAACACAACTCCAAAGATTTTTAGGATCTTTGAATTACATCAGTGAATTTTATAATGATCTGAAAAAACAATGTAAACATTTATTTCAACGACTACAGTCCAATCCTCCTCCTTGGACTGATCTCCATTCTTCCATCATTCATCATATTAAACAATATGTTCAAAACTTTGCCTTGTCTTGGCATTGCTCATCCTTCTGCATTTAAAATAGTTGAAACCAATGCCTCCAATATTGGACTTGGTGGTATTCTCAAACAAAAGTTAACTCATACTTCTCCTGAGCAAATTGTATCTTTCTATTCTCATGCTTGGGATTCTACTCAACTCAATTATTCTACTATTAAATAAGAAATTTTGTCATTAATTTTTTGCATTAACAAATTTCAAAGTGATTTATTAAATCAAAAGTTTTTAGTCCAAGTGGACTGCAAATCAACAAAATATGTTTTAGGAAAGGATGTTGAAAATATTGCCTCTAAACAGATTTTTGCTAAATGGCAAGCCTTATTAAGTATTTTGGAATTTGATATTGAATTTATTAAATGAAGTAATAATTATATTCCTAATTTCCTAACTAGAGAATTTCTCAATTCAAGAATCAAACCCAAATCCCCTTCCTAATGAGTGTGTGAGGTAGTGCTTCTTCCAACCGCGGTGGCGAAAGTAAAACTGCAGTAAGTTCTTCTTCTCCTTCTCCGGTAACAGGAACAATCGTTCCCCACCCAAGTTATCTTCCTCAATCACCGACAACCAAATTCCAAGTTTTAGGACAAATTCCTAAACCTTACAGTTCAGCCCTAGCCAGTCAACCTAAGCCTTTCGACCCCTTCAAAAGCCAAGTCCAGCCAACCATTCCAATTTACCCCAAAGCTGAATATAATCCCAGCTATGAAGTTAACCTGTTCTATATTGAACCCTCGATGAACCTTAAAAATGACCCTATTAAACTTGCCGCCCAGTTTTTCCCCCTGGATGGCATTATATCCCTTTTGCTCCCCATAAGTCATTAACCTTTTATAAAGATATTCTTCTCCAAACTGAATCAGTTGCAATTAGACCAATTTATGTTCGAGATGATTCAACCAAAGTTGTTTACCATTCTCTTTATATTAAACAAATTTCTCCACTTTAGGGAAATCATCTCTCTAATCTCTGTCCTCTTACTAATCCTAGTAACCCTATGATTACTAAAGAAGAAAGTTATTTCAATTACTATGATTACATGGAAGCCTGACATAGAGTTTTCCTATACCAGAATATTTCTTTTAGTCATTCATGGTTCCTCCAATCCGACCACAAATTTAAAAGTCAAATTCCTTTCTGGTTTACTATTTGGTGGTCCAGATATGGTCCTTTGAGTTTTATTCTTCCTGAACTCCTTCTTGCTCAAATCAACCATTTTAGTAATAACTCCCCCTTTAATTCAAAAAATGAAGGTATCCCTATTCTACTTCGATTTTTTAGTAAATATAAAATCCCTTGGATTTTAAAGTGGCAGTATAACATTCCTCCTAGACAACTTCCAGTAGTAACCAGAATTTTTTTTGTCAAATGGTGGGATAAGTTTGATGTCAATCGAATTGTCAAACAAGTCCAAACCGAATTTCCCCCAACTCTAGTTAAACCAATTTCATCTTCCATCCCTAGAACTTCCAAAGTCAAAAAGGAAAAATCAAGCCCTTCTGGCTCTGTTGATTTGTCCAGTTGTTTGGTTAAAGAATTAAAATTAATGGCTGATGCTATTAAAGCTAGAGTCTCTGAGCTACACCAACAAAGTGATGACAGTTCCGAAACGGCGTCAGTTTCCAGTCAAGCTTCTTCAAGTAAAGATCCATATGGATCCATTTCCCTCCAAGATGCTCAAGATCCATTTGCTTGACCCTTTTGTAGGGAATCTGGTCAAAAGTTATTCCTGGCCCACGCCAGCCAATTATTTTCTACTAAAAGACACACCCGATGTGCTTTTAGTCACATGCTGCTGCTTTTTCTGCCGAAAGTAGCCAAAAGTGAAGATGCTCCGACAATAGTCACTGTTTAGCAAAGTAAAGTGTCTGTAATAATTTACTTTTGTAAAAGTTTTGTGTCTGTATTTGTTTGCTTTTGTAATAATAACTATTCGCAATCATGTAATAGTTTGTTCCTTATTCTATAAAAGGAATCCAAACTCATTTGTTTAGGCAGACTGCAAACCCATAGGATAATTTTGGTAAGAAACTTAAGAAGACTCAGAGCTCCTTCTTTGACCAATCTTCAGTTTCTATTACTTCTTCATTCTTGAGTCAATCTTTGTAATTGTTTTAAAAATAATCAAAGAAGTTATTTTAGTAAACTTATTTGTTTTGTATTGGACTGGCATCTGTTGGCCAGAGCATAAATTATGCATTCTATATTCAATTGAAGGTCCTTTTCCCCATTTCCTTCATAATGCATATATTAAAATGATTTTCAAAATATTTTCTTACCACACGAGTGAGTAGTTCACCCCCTATTCTCTTGGCATTATATATATATCACACACATTACCCAATGAGCACAAAACTCTAGGCATCACACAATTAAAGGAGTACAAGGTTCGAGAACACAACTCTTTATGATTTTCACGTGGCTCGAGAACACGATTTCCCAATAACTAACTCATGAGTGATTAATCCTTTAACTTTCCTTATCCTTCCAAATTAATAATTTAGGTCATCAAAATAATTATCTAATATTATTATAATATTTCAATAATTTAGATTATACCATAGAGTAATTTAAATTACTTATATAATCTCACATTATACACAATCTTTTGTTAACTAAATAACTTGAGTTGTTTATACAATAATAATTAATATTACTCCTTAACACATTATTAAGTTACTCAGTTAAATAAATATATAATTTAGCCCATCAAGGTTATTATTCACATTAGTTAAATAATTTAACCTTACACAAATATAATTAAATAAATTAATTATATTCTATGCCTGTCATGATAATTCTTTATTTACTTTATAATTATCAATCTTCTCATTCACCATTTAAGGTTAACTTTCAAGACATGTTAATTTGTAACATAACCTTATATTTCTCCCACACAAGCTACAACATAGCCCCTAATCATAGCATCATAGCCTTCACATATCTTACACCACTTACACACATCACCAACTAGTCACTTCCATCACCTTTTTACTCTTATCAATGCTGCTTTGGATAAAACAAAAGTAAAAACTCTTCTCACTTGTTTTATTTTTCAAGGACACTAATATCCCTCATCTTACTTGGCAAATGACCTACATATGCCGTTATTTTCTCTAATCGTTTCATAAATAGAAGTTCCCACATTTTAACTTTTTCTTTAGTTTTTTAATAGCATACAAGCACAAGTATAAATGTATAAACATATTTATTTATACTAACTTTTTTTCAACCCATTCCAAATGTTTGGGCATTATTTTAATTAAATCATTAGGCTAGGGTTTTTATAACTTAACTTTTAATCGTGTTCGATTATATTTTTGAACCTCATAAAAAAAATTCGAGATATTACATAAAGAGCTGCACTTGAGACCACGGGGAGATAAGTTTGACAGACCACAACCAGCTTTTTATTTTTCCAAGAAAGAGAAAGACAATTTCTTATCTTTTATACGTTCTGTCAAATTTCCAGATGGATGTAAATCTAATATTGCTAGATGTGTCAATGCAAACGACAGTACCATATCGGGATATAAAACGCATGACTGTCATATTCTTTTACAAAGATTAATCCCTACTAGAGTTTGAGGGAATTTTAATGATGATGTGGCAACAACGTTAACGAAGTTAGGAGCATTGTTAAAGAATCTATGTTCTAAGACACTCAAAGTGGATGACCAAAGAAAAATGGAGAAGGATATTGTAATTATCTTATGCAAGATTGAGAGGATTTATCCACCGGCCTTCATTGATATTTGTGTTTACTTGGCTATTCATCTACCACAAGAAGCAATGTTTACAAGCCCTGTATGTTATTCATGGATGTATCCAATTGAAAGGTACATAACTACACCTTTCTTGTTATGTATGAACTCTACAGTTGTTTCATACTTAACTGCGTATTTTTTTGTTGAAGGTATATATGCACTTTGAAAAAGTATGTAAGGAACATAGCACATCCAAAAGGATCAATTGTTGAAGGGTATATCGCTGATGAATATTTAATATTTTGTTCCTTGTACTTACCAGGAGGTGAGAGCAAATTCAATAGAAAGGAACATAATCCAAATCAAAAAGTTATAAAAGATGTTCTTTCTGTCTTTTCTCAAAATGTTAAACAATTAGGTGGGTTTCTTTTTGATTATGCTGATTCCAATGAGATTCAAATAATTCATTGTTATGTTTTGAATAATTGTGAAGAGGTGCAACCTTATATTGAGTAAGTTGAACATTATATCATTATATTATAATAATAATAATTAATACTTCATTGTAAGCCTTTTTTTATCTAAAACTATTCTTATAGGGAATGTGAGAAGGAATTGAAACACTATAACCAAAACAACATCAAATTGGAAAACATATATCATCAATGGTTTAAAAATAAAGTAAAATATGATTTATTGCTCTTCTATACTTATTTGTTGGAATTTAAATGTAATGATTAAATTTAATTTTTTCCTCTAATAGATTCATCTTCTTTAGAATACCACACCAAATGTCATTAGCGATCAACTATTTACATTAGCATGTGGTCCAAATTTACGACTATGGAAATATAAAGGATGCATTGTCAATGGAGTGAGGTTTCTTGTCAAATATCGTGACAATGGTAGGAAAAGTTAAAATAATGGAATAACATGTGAAGGAGAACTTGATGGGAAAAGTATTGACTTTTACGACTTACTAAATGGCATTATCAAAATAGAGCACGGAAAAGGGTATAATGTGTTCATACTTTCTTCTGAGTGGTTTGATTTAGCTAATCGACAAATGAGTATTAGGGAGGATACATACTTTACAAGTGTAAATGTAAGTTGCGTATGGTATAGAAATGAATGACCCATACATATTATCTTCTCAAGCAAAATAGGTATTTTTTATGGATGACTTGAAATTAGGCAAAAACTTGAAAATTGTTCAAAGGTTTAACCACCGACAGGTATTTAATGTTCCAGAGGATGAAATGGATGAGATTAACGAATCTATACTTGACGATGTTGTTAACCTTGATTATGACTTACCCGATATCAAAATTATTGTTGAGGACCGCAAAATAGGACAAATGGCTAGAGTTGACATTAATCTAGAAATAATAAATAGCAGCAACTTGAGACAAAAAAAAACTCAGCAAACTAACATAGAACGCAATATCTTAATCGATGAAGACAGATGATTTTGAGGAGGACAAATTTGATGCGAAGGGGCATAAATAGGATGAAACAACTATGGAGTATCGTAGCAAGGAAGAACAAAGTATAGATAGGGAAGATGGTGAGAACTAGCATCAAATAAGGTATGCTAATAAACTAATTATTTAAATGCAGTGTAAGTCTTTTTTTGTTATAATCTAATAGTTTAGCTTTTGAAATAACTGATGTGACACGATCTAACTATATGCAGGGAGATAGACTGCTTGAAAATAATTCATCAACAACATGTCAATGCTTTTTGATCTTGGTTAGCTATTTCAGTTAAATTCTTCCTTTAGTCTTATAGTATTAAGTAGCAAGGTTTCATCTTTTGCCTGCTAAATAACTAATTCTTTATGATAACAATCTTCAAAAATAATTTATGGGATGTTCGTTCCTTGTAATGGTTTTCAAGCCAAGGGGAAGTGTTATATGAGGCAATCCTCCTGACAGGGAGGAAGTTAGCACCTTCTTCCATCCTAAGAAAACTTATCATTAGCCTCAACTAGCCTAAAGTCTATTTTTTCAATTATATTTCTAGGTCTTCACAACTTAAGGTTTTACCCATCTTTAGAAAAAATTATCCTTCGCCCTTAAGTCAGTTATGATTATTTTGCCACTATTATATATGCTCAACTATAATAGAGAAAGAGATAATAAATCCATCATATTAATAGGCATCATATAAAAGTTATGTTATATTATAAAGAAGTCCCTTATATAGTTGTTAATTACTTCTAGTATGTCAGTTGCATTAGTTATATTCTCTATTTTCGATTTATGCTCTTTTGCTTTATTTATAATTTTCTGCTCCTTTCGCTTTATTGATAGAAAAGAATCTTTCATGCATTGTCAAAGTTTTTCTATAAGCCTCATTTAGTTTGGTATCTTGTTCCATTTACTGTTTTCGCCTTATCTTTACCATTTTGCTTCATGAGAAGAAGCTTCATAAGCATTGGTTCAGTCTTTTCTAAAAGCAACAGCATCTTACTTACTCTTCTAGGAATCACATGCTTGCCTCTAGTTTACCGTCTCATGCAGTTGATGTAAGTCGCATGTCTTTTATGCATGAGACATACATAAAGATCTTAGAAAGTAACATTTTGTGATTTTAGTACTGAATATTTGTTATTTGCCCTTTACAGCTTAATCATAAAGAAGTCTTAGATGGCTATAAATTCACATGTTTTTTCCATTATATACACTTGGAGAGGGGATTACATGTTTTCAATATGTATGAGAGCTAATATATGCCTTTGACTAGCTGGCACTTTCCCCATCCTCTTCAACTTTTACCAATAGCAAATATTTGTTGGACACGCTATTTTAAACATTTTTCCTTTTCAAGTGTTAAGATTTATTAGTAACGTAAATCTAAAGAAACCCGAATTCAACAGAGATCCAATTTTCCAATAATTTAGAAACCCTGCTTCCTTAAAACGAGTTGTATTGTCAACAAAGCCCTCAATCATTTTAAGAGAGCTTAAGCCACAAGACTTGTTTCTAATATTTGCTTCAGATGGCCTTTGGGAACATTTGAGTTATGAAGAAGCAGTAGAAATTGTGTTAAAAAACCCAAGAGCTGTTAGTGCCTAATCCTTACTTTATATTGCAGTATTTTGGATGAACTAGTGAATAAAATAATGCATTTGTTATAACACCTAGCTTAATTGATTATGTGTTATTCATTTATCCCAGTTATTACTTATAGCCTTCATTATTTTTCTAGGTATACAATAAAGAATATCGTGGCATTCATTATTTTTCTGAATGTAGTGTATTAATTCAACTTAAATTGGTGAGCTTTTAAAGTTGAATATCTTTCTACCGCTAAAATGTGCCCATGATATAAATTAGATGCTAAAGTATTTTGTTATTTTTTTGTACACTCATAAATTATTGCTTACTTTCTGTGCTTAAGCAACGTGTCTTTTTTATTTTTATGTTATTTGTTTTGCTTTGGCTTTGGCTTCTTTCCCTTGCTAATGGCCATTGATTTTTACAGACTACACTCAGTTGGGCACTAGTTGGACTTATGTATTAGAAATGTAGGGTTAAATCATTTAGATCCAAGCAAAGGCTACCATTTCCCTGATAGGTATGAATTGAAACTTCTTATGGTTATTCTGTTGACTATAAATATGACTACTAATGCAACATCCTAAACTATTTAATCTCAAGAAGTTGTTATATTATCATATTTTCTTGCAATGTTTAATATCGCACTATTGTGAGTTGATTTATTTTCAATGGCAGGTGGTATTCTAAAATCAATGAAACATATTTTTCTTTCACATTACATTCGTTAGCAGGATATCTTCTCAGATATAGTATTTTGAGTCTTGATGAAGTACAGATGCTGGAGAATATGAGTGATTATTTAACATGCTTGCTTAGATGAATAGCCATTAGTTTTTTATCATCACTTAAACTAGCTAGTAGTGTCTCTGTATGAGGTCTTAGCAAGGACTGTTATCAGAATTTAGACACTTATAGTTTGTTTAAGGATATAAAGAGAGCATCTCTGCAATTGATTCCACTTTTATGTTTTGAGTTATTAAAAGCCTTTTAGTTTATTTATTTGTCTGCTTAGAGCATTACTTTTTAACTTAATCTAATGGGAACCAACCTTTCATTGATGGATGATCTGGACCATTAGTATAACGTTGCAACTATATTGTCTTTATGTATTGATTTTGGCACAATGTACCTCTGCTAACCTATTTGCTTCATTTTTCTACAGCTATGACTTACTATTATTTTTAAATATGTGCAGGAAGACTGCTTCTGTCTACCTTAAAATATTAGGTACAAAATTTCCTGTATATGATGCACTATGTTTACGAAACAAAATGGACAAAATAAGAAAGAAGTGTACTCTCTCTATATATGTAAATATATATTTGATTGAAGAACTATGGCAGCCTTAGATGGTTGATCGTAAAGATGATGAATGATTATGTACTGGATGATTTTATTAAGTTAATAATATTTTAGTTTTTATTTTATTTTTGTCATTATTTGCTATGGGGTCATTGAGCCAGTCAAGTACACAAAAAAGATTGTCAATTTTTTGATTTGGCAACGATACAGTCAAGGGCTATTTCGTTACCAAAGCATTGTACAATTAAGGATATAACAACAAGATTTCGTTGCTAATGGCATTAAAATACAATTTTTGGCAACGAAAAACTAACCTAATAATAACGAGGAGAATATTGTTGTTATAGCCAAATCAAAAGGCAAAAATTATATCGTTACAAATCATATCAATGTTCATTGCATATATATAGAAACGGCAACGTTAATCAACAACTTTTGGTGCTATTAAAAAGTAACACGCAACAAACATTATCGTTGCTAATTAATCATAATGTCGTTGCAAAATAGTATAATCAGTAACAAACATCATTGCTAAAATGTATATAATCAGCAACGAAAATCGGTTTCTACAACAATTTCCATGCTTTTCGCAACGAAATGGATCGTTGGCAAAAGTGAACCAACTGCAACGAAATCACATGTTCGTTGCCAAAAAAAAAGAGTTCATTTCATTGCCAATTAGTAGGACTTTGCAACGAAAGATGATTTTCAGTAACGATTTTTTATTGATTCTATAACACAATATTTCGTTACTAAAGGATCAAGGCTTATACACGAAAGCCAACTTTCATTGTAGAATGTATCACTTTCAACAACAATAAAAATACGTTTGTTGCAGAACAATTAGCAACGCTTATTGCGTAACGAAAGGTGCAATGATAAAAAATCATTGCTAAATGCCTTTTGCAACGAAATTTGGTACCTTTAGCAACAAATATCGGTTGTTACTAAAGCCCCATTTTTTTGTTGTGGTATTCGATACTATGGCGATTGGCTTTATTGCAAGTGAGAGATTGAAAGTAGTATGCACACAAGCCAATCATATTTGATGTGATGTAGCATATACTTTGCAATATTTTTCATTTATTAATAAAAGAATTCATTTATTTAAAGGCATTTTCTGTATCCATATTTAATTATTAAATTAATTCTGATAAACCCATAGTTTTGAGGAATACTTTTAGAATCGCGATGATGATCATGCGAATGAGATCTAAATTTAAGATAGCTCAAAACTAAAATTATTCCTAATCGTGGAATCACTAAAATGGGAATTAGTGAATTCAGATAGATAAGTGACTCCAGATAGATTA
Organism: Hedera helix; assembly: GCA_947179155.2. NCBI lineage: Eukaryota > Viridiplantae > Streptophyta > Magnoliopsida > Apiales > Araliaceae > Hedera > Hedera helix. The sequence goes on from OX359274.1 coordinate 20,871,627, forward strand.
GTACATATTATGCTTGCTCTTTTGAAGATGATAATTGATCTCATAATTATTTGTGTAGAGACATTAAAGCAAGTATGTAAGTGCTTATTAGAGAATAAGTTCACTGAATATGACTTGCTTAAGGAACACCTAATAGGGTTTTACTTATCTGTCAATAGGAGTTTCATATATGATAGTAGTACAAGTGATCATTGGACTTGAGATCATTATAGTATCTTATGTATGATGAGTTATACTTTGTCATATTCTTTAAGACTATTCAGGCATAACAAAAGATATGTTTGGGTATAATAAATTATGCATGGAGATAGGTGAATGATCAACAAATGATCTATCACTTCTAGTAAAGGACGAGAATGTCCTATGCGATTCGATAAATGATAGCTCAAGAGTCATTGGCCAAGGCAGAATGAAAATTAGAAAGCAGTTTCTAATTTACATTAATTAGAGTTGTGCATTTGAAAATCGAAATGCATATGATCAAATAAAATAAGATAAAATTTGATAGTAATTTTATGTCTTATCTTTGATTGGGACATTTTATGGTAAAATATTTAAATTGTAAGGTAAATATTTATGGAATAAGTTCTTTTATGATCAAATGTTAAAATTCATATTATTTGAAAAGTCGTTGATCGCTAAGGGAGCTTATCCTTATTATAGAATAAATATTATTTATTTAAATGAATTAAATAATTTAATTCATTTATATAAATAAGATAGAATGGTTCTAATTTATTTATTTTACAACTGGTATAATATGGAGAACCTAAAGGGTTTCATCATAAAAGAGAAAATTTTATTTAAGAAGTAAGTAGCATAATCATAATAATAAATTAAGTATATTTAATTTATTTTATGGAGATATAATAAATTAAATGGTTTAATATTTATAATTTAGTATTTTGATAATACCAATTATAAATTAATAAAAGAAGTCTTATTATTATTATTTAGTTCCTAAATGATTTAGGAATTAATTAATAAGAAGTACTCTCAAAATAAATAATTAAGTTCCTAAATGATTTAGAAATTATAATTATTATATTAAATTAATTTAGTTCCTAATTAGATTATGAGTTAAATTAAAATTCTATTCCTGTGAGGATCCGAATTTTTAGAAATTCTTTAATAAAAATTAAATAAGAATTTAATTGATAAAATTATCAAGGTTGTTAAATTAATTATTATTTTATGTAGTTTATGGTATGTGATGAGATTTAATTAGTAAATTAAATCTGTGCAGAGATTATGATAAATTGTATTGAATTTAAGTAATTGAAAAGTAAATAAATTATTTAAAAATAATTTATTAAGAATAAGAGAAATTTCAGATAAATGTACATTAATTTGTACAATTAAATTGTTATGAAAATGTGGAAATTTAGATTTAAAAGAAATTATATGGTAATGTGAGAAGTAAGATTTAAATATGTATATTTATATATGTGAATGTTTAATTGATAATTATAAATTTCATTAATTATAGAAATGAAGGGATTAATAATTAAATTAATCCAATTAATCTAATTTTAAATGGAAAGTTAATGAGGGAATTGCAATAATATAATTACGGATTTTAGATGTTATCACAAATGGTGGAGAAAGTTTAGAATTTATAAAGAAGAGATGTAATTAAATAAATTATATAATAATAAATTATATAATTTAAAGAAGGAAATTAAAGTGAAATATGAGAAAAATAATAATTATATAAATTAAATAAGAATAATTATATAATTTATATAAGGTGATTAAATTGAACGAGGATGGAGGAAATTTTATAAATTATATTTTGTGTGAAATGGAAATTATAAAAAGGGATAATTTAATTATATAAATTATATAATAATAAATTATATAATTTATATAAGGAAAGTAATGTGAAATGTAAAGAATTGAATAATAAATAAGAAAAATGAATGTTTTAAGTTATTAAAAATTATGCTTATGTATAATGGAATTATTATGACTTTTATGAAGAATAATATTTCGGAAACGTGAACATGTTAATGTAACATGTTGTCCAAATAACGAAGTGAAAAATTATGAAAATAATCTTCATATGTTCTATGAATTTTTTTATGATTTTTGGAGGTATAAATTACATCATATAATTTCATGCATGACGTTATGCGTGTGCAAAATTTGTCAAGTAAAGTACCCAAATGAGGTATTAAAATTATTTATAAATCATGTTATGATTTTTGGTGAATTAAAATAAATATTTTATATATATTATATAAAATATTTATTACACGATATAATTACGTAATGTGTTTAAAATATTTTTGATGCTTTATTTTACCAAATCCGGAAGTTTCAAGAACTTGCGAAGGCGGTGGAAAATTGTTGTGCCAACGTGGGTGTTTAAATGCATTCATGCACTAGGAATATATATATATATATATATATATATATGTGTGTGTGTGTGTGTGTGTGTGTGTGTGTGTGTGTGTGGAAGGATAAAAGAAAAAGGAAAGGAAAGCAAAGAGGCAAAAGAAAACAAAGAAAGAAAAAAAAACACAACTCTCATTCTCTCCTTCCACCCACAACCGAAGCTACCACCACCTTCCGACCACCATAGTTACCACCAAGAGGGAGAAGAAGAGAATTTTTGGTGCCAATAAGGGGGATCACCAAGTTACAAGGAAGGTATAATTATTTTTGCTAATTTATGTTAATATTTTAGTGTTAATTTAATTTTGTGGAAAAATAAGAAATAATTATAATAATTATTTCAAATAATTTTAGAATATTGATAATTAGATTTTATAACTAGTTATTTAATATTTTTAGACTTAATTATTTGCGAGTTTTTAAGTATTTTTAGTAATTTAAGTGTTTTATTTAATGTTATGAATTATTATTATTTTTAGCATTTTTATATTATATTTATTTATTTTATATTTTATTGTGTAGGAAATAAAGAAGGAAGGGCAAAAGTGTAATTCTGCAAGAAGCCGGTGGCAATATCGTAATAAAGCAGATTCCTGAGGGTCCTAATTGTAAATATCCAGCGCGGTGGCATTCTCGTAATTAGCTCTTCCGGACTCCCGCGCCATGCGCGCATGTAGATAATAGAAACTGGAGATCAAACGACGTCGTTTCAATCAGAAACAGTTGGTGTCCGCGCAATGCGCGGTCAGGAACGAAACAAGAATAAAACGACGTCGTTTCAGGGGACGCGGCAGAGAACATACGCGCAATGCGCGACTGTTCAGCGAAAGAAAAAAAAATAAAAAAAGAACGCGCGTTGACTTGGTCAACGCCGCGTTTGGCGACACGGAAATTAGCCAGAACAGCAGATTTCGCGATTTTTGCATCTTTTTGATTCCCAATTGGATTTTAATTCCTATTAGGGTTTGAAAAAATAAATCCTATTAGGGTTTGGACATATTTGAGGCCTATAAATACATGCCAAAGGGAGAGCACATACACACAATTACTGAGAGCTACATTGAAGCATTGAAGCAAAGGAGGCAACATCAAGAGTTCAAAAATTAGAGATTGAAGAAGCGTTACAAATATTTTATCCTTTATTCTTTTATCTTTAATTTTTGATAAAGATGTTGTTTAATTTGTGGAATTCTTTTTATTTATTTATGAACTAATTTTATTTTAAGATTAAAATGGAACCCAATGTTTAGTATAAATTAATTTTCTTTTGTTTCAATTATTAATCTTTATAATTCATTTATCATATTTTATGCTTACATGTTATAATTGTGTTGCCATACAATTATTTGATTTCCTAGATGGCATTAGAAGATACAATCTAGGTTTTGATCTAAATATGATAACATGCATTACGTATAAAATAGGAATATATTCATATGTTGCATGTAAGTGTTTTGGGAATTTAAACTTAATGAATCTATTCTTAATTATTTTACATAGGAATATAGTAAATTAATTGGAATAGATATTTTTGTCAAACTCTTGGAAAAGGTTTAATGAATACTTATGAATTTCCGCTTAATGAATTATATCGATTAAATAGTTGTCAAGAGAGTGAAAATATTTATGCGAAACATTGGGGGAAGTTGTAGTCTTAACTTTTAAATCTGATATTCATATTTGCTTAATAATTTGCTTATTTTAATTAGTTAATTTAATTCCATAAAACTTGAATCGGTTGTTTAAATAAAATTGAGTTGATATATAATTAGTACTTGAATATTATTATTATTATTATTATTTCCTCGTGGGATCGATACTTTACTTACTATTATATTATTTGTTGGCCACGTATACTTGCGTGAATTTGTCTATACATAAATCTGACAACAAATATATATCTATGAATTTTCTCATGTTTAGAATAATTTTATGGTGAAAAATTAGAGCAAAAATAAATAATTTTTTTCCAGACTTTGGGTATGAAACGACGGCGTTTGGGCGCTGAAGGGGGGGGAGGCCGCGCCATGCGCTGAAGTCAATTCCTCGCAGCCCAAACGACGTCGTTTGCTGGGAGCAAGCGAGGGCCTTCCGCGCAATGCGCGGTTGAGTTTTTTATGCCGAAATTACCTTTTTGCCCCCGGCCTTTTCGGAAAGGACCAGCGTGTCCTTTGGCCACGTAAATTTTCGGATATGCCCCTGAGCTTTTCTTTCAATACCGAACGTGTCCCTAAGAGCGCTAAAAGTACAGAAATGCCCCCAAAAGTGATTTTTAATTGAAATAAATGTTTAAAAATTGTTTAAAAATTATAGAAAATTATAGAAAAATACTAAAAAGATAGGAATGATGTTTGGGTATTAAATTTAATATTTTTGTGAAAATATTAAATATTGGGGATTAATAATTAAATATTTAAATATTAATCCAATAAAGTTAAAGTTTAGAAAACTGGTTAAATAAAATTTTTGGACAACCAAATATGTTAAATTTTATCCAATGAGCTGGGTTGTCCGTAGTGAACGTATTAAATATTAAGTTATGTTAATATTTTAAAGGACGAGGTTAATATAATTAACCTTATTAGTTAATAATTAACCCGGTACCCTAAAAATAAATTGTCGGGTAGGGTTAATTACATTAGAGATGATATTAATTAATTAAATGAATATCGTAAGAGGATAAATAATTATTATTTGATTATTTTATGATCATAAGTTGATCGAGAGAGGGTTTTAAGCTATCAATTTAGTAATTGGATGTTCAGGCAAGTTCTTCAGTCCTTTAATGTTAAATGTTGACTGTTATAATATGATAATACTTGTTCAAATGCATGTAAATTATGTGTTATGTGATCTGTGGCTAATATGACAACTATGTGTACTTTGTGCAATGATGTGAGATATACTGCTATAATAGAAGCACAAGCACATGATGTATGACACACACTGAGTATGTTAAGGTATGTGCCATGTGAAATATAAACTGTTAAACTTGCTGAGCCGTTGTGCTCATTACTTGTTTAAAATAAACTTTTGCAGGATAAAGAAATAAGTTTCTGGAATATCGGATTAAGTTTGAGATGAGTTGCCTAGCAGGTAGAAAACGTGATTGTTATATTGTTAATAATATAATTCAATGTGAGAAATTTGTTTATTTACTGTGATGAATTGTATGTATATATAAGTTGAATCTGGATATGATAAAAGTTCGATTATGAACTGTAATTGGTCAGGATAATTGTTACGGTAGAAATTATTATATGTTTGATTACGAATGACGCAACAAGGAATAATTGTATGAAAATAAATAACAGTAAATTTTAAATGATGAGTTTTATGATACGTGTAAAAGAAAGAAAAAGTTAAGGTTGCGATCCAGGCACTAGGATCCAGATGTAAAGATTTTAAACATTCAAATATTTTAATACAACGATTGAATTGAGAAAAAGGAAAATTTATATGAGAATTTTGATAATTGGTGATTTTAAAATCAATTATTGGATTAAAGAAGGAGATTAAAGATTTATTAACGGACCGAAATTTGGACGTAAGGGAAATAATGTTTCATAAATATGAAAATTAAAGTAATAAAGTGGGTCGAATTTCGGGGTCGTTACAATTCCTAAAGAGTTTAGAATGGTTAAACAAATCTATAAATAAGAAAAGTCTTAGTATGATTTAGGGTTACTTGTATAATTCTCTACATCTAAAGAATTAAAAGAGAGAGAAAATTAAGGTTTGCCACCACCCAAGTATTGGTTTTTAAAAATATGGTATACGTACAATCTAATTGTACAACGCAATGGAAGCAATGCATAAATCATATTTAAAAATTTTCCACAAACCAAATACCAGAATCTTTCTTAGGCGACTATTATTAATTGAGGAAGTGTCGACGCCGGGATTTTCGTTGTCTCGTTTTTTTAATAATTAAAATGTCCCTTTCCAATTTTGGCCTTTAGATTGAGATGTGACTTTTGAAAAGGGCCGGCTTAGTGTCGACGGGGTTTGAAAGGTCGATTTTAAGATGAGCCAATTGACCAGAGTCGCCAGTTGGTATATTTGAAATGGATGTACCAACTCATCCGAATTTAGTTTTCGTAATCGTCGGCTCATATGTGACTCCGATTAATTGGTCCGCAACCCGAGATTCATAGAGTTCGGGGGCTTGCTTAAGTGAGGGGAAGGTGTTAGGCACCCCCCGACTTCCGTGAAACACGGTTACCGCAATCTTGATATTTTCCTATCCTTTTTAAATCCTAAAATGTGTGGTTTGCGTGTGTGTGTGCGTGCGTGTCTAGATGAATGTTTGTGGTGCGTTTTGCATAAAAGTTCGCTTTTATTTTTATATGGCAAAAGTGTTATCTGGAAAGTGTTTTGGACGTTCTTTGACCCAAATGACGAGGCTTCGCTTTTTTATAAAAAAGATTGATTTTAATTTCGAAAGCGTTGAGGATTTTTTAGATGTCTTTTTAGAAAACAATAGTTTTAAACTTTTGTCAAATAGGAATCGAGACTATACATTGCCTTCTAACAGTTAATATAAATAAAACGAGGGCAACTTCTAGAACTCTTTAACCCTATGCACAAAGTTTAATGAAAACATTTATTTATTTGCAAAATCATTTTTTATGACGTTTTAAAACCAACTAAAGCCTATTCATCAATCATGGATTAAAATTTGCCCAAAACACTTAACCTTTAAACCTCGTGAATCTAATATCCTAAATTTGATCACTTTTACAAAATCTTCATTATTTGCCTTATTTTGAAAACCATTTTTTTTTTAGTCGTAAATTAAAACAAGCATCCACAACATGTCGGGGCTATCCACGGGCATGTGAGCCATCCAGACAACCCCAAACACCCACAATCACATATTTTTATTATCACGGGGCCTTAACCCGATCACGATTGATATCGCGTTAAGGCCCGATATTACAAATACATCGCCATGGACCCTATGCCACGATTACATACACCCAAAACGTCCATCATCGGGATTCGACCACTAGGATCTCCTCCCTAGGCTCACAACCATCCCATCACAGCATAACCAACACTAAAACAAATCTAACAAGCTCTAAACATTTGCTATCACTTTATATAACCCAAATATCACAACTTAATTACTACAACCCATCTATTATCACAACGAACAATATATCACCGTACGGATGTCATCAGGGTGTTAGGAGGAGTTACTTTCCGATGGAAACCTCACTAACAACCCCTAATCCACGGATCATTATCCATACAACAACAAACTACACTACACAAACTCAAAACACAACATCAAACACACTAATATAAACAAAAAAACATCAAAAGAACACTCTTTTCACCTTGCAATACACCAATACGAGCTTTATATTCCAAGATTTGAGCCAAACTACAAGCAAATCTAAGCTATTGGAGCAACAACACACAATTTATCACTCAAAAACACCTCCACCCGAGCCTTTCTCTCTCCTCCCGCGCTCCTTCTCTCTCTAAAAATCTATTTCTCTCTCTCTTTTTTTCTTCTCGGACGCAGATCTGGACGCTTAATAGACTGCCGAGACCAGCCGCAGGTGCATCTGCGGCTGGCCGCAGGTGCATCTGCGGCTGGGCTCGGCAGCCGTCCGCGCCGAACCTCGGCTGTCGTGTGCCGTCCTCGAGCCGCGAACCTGCCCCTTTGTCGGTGGCCGCAGGTGCATCCGCGGCTGTCCGGCTTACTTTTCTTGATTTCCGTGCCGCGCGGTCTTAATTCGCCAATTTCTGCGGTATTATTTCGGAAGGCTGTATTTTTGCGATCCGGAAATCCCTGGAAAACGTGCCATATTGTTCTGGGAGGCTAGTTCAGAGGGCTGCGACTTGATATAGAATTTGATAATTGTGCCTGGCTTTCAAGGGGCGCTGCCCCCTACCCCCCCGCCAGTGGCGGCTCTGACCGTAAATCGTTGGGGTGGCTTCGTGTTGGGGTCCACCTTCCTTTTCGCATGTCGGGTCAAATGACGATTTTGCCCTCCTGTCAGGGTTAGTACAAAAGTGCAAAATTTGGGTGTCTACAGCTGCCCCTCTTTATCATGTTTATGAAATGGTAAGTGAAATGAGCATGATAAAGAAGTAGGCACCCAATGCATGATGATGACAGTACACATTTAATGATGCAACATATATATCATTGATGCAACATATACATATTAATGATGCAACACTAATATTACCGGTTACTGCCTCAAATGGACTTGCATAGCATATTCGTCAAGTAGACTGTTTTTCTCTTGCTTATCGCCCATCGCATATCAAGTCGCATGTTAAATATCAAATCGCATATCATATCACATATCGCACTGCTTCTCATATGATGTATCTCACATTGCATCGCACGTCGCCTAGCACATCGCATCGCATTGTTTGAGTCATTGTTGGATCTTTCTCCAACGGTCATCGCATTGTCATCGTCGGATCTTTTGCCAACGGGTTTATCGTCATCGTCGGATCTTTTGCCAACGGGTCGCTTTGGACGGTCAGGACTTTTGACTGACGGGTCATGTTTGGACGGTCAGTTCTTTTGACTGACGGGTCATGTTGGACGGTCAGTTCTTCTGACTGACGGGTCATGTTTGGACGGTCAGTTCTTTTGACTGACAGGTCATGTTTGGACGGTCAGTTCTTTTGACTGACGGGTCATTTTGGGCGGTCAGGTATTGTTTCTGACGGGTCATGTTTGGACGGTCAGGGGTTTTCACTGACGGGTCATTTTGGACGGTCAGTTCTTTTGACTGACGGGTCATGTTTGGACGGTCAGGTATGGTTTCTGACGAGTCATGTTTGGACGGTCAGGGGTTTTCACTGACGGGTCATGTTTGGACGGTCAGGGGTTTTCACTGACGGGTCATGTTTGGACGGTCAGGGATTTTCACTGACGGGTCATGTTTGGACGGTCAGGGGTTTTCACTGACGGGTCATGTTTGGACGGTCAGGAGTTTTCACTGACGGGTCATTTTGGACGGTCAGTTCTTGTTTCTGACGGGTCGTTTTGGACGGTCAGTTCTTGTTTCTGACGGGTCATTTTGGACGGTCAGGTATTGTTTCTGACGGGTCATTTTGGACGGTCAGGGGTTTTTACTGACGGGTCATGTTTGGACGGTCAGGGGTTTTCACTGACGGGTCATGTTTGGACGGTCAGGGGTTTTCACTGACGGTTCATGTTTGGACGGTCAGGGGTTTTCACTGACGGGTCATGTTTGGACGGTCAGGAGTTTTCACTGACGGGTCATTTTGGACGGTCAGTTCTTGTTTCTGACGGGTCGTTTTGGACGGTCAGTTCTTGTTTCTGACGGGTCCTTTTGGACGGTCAGGTATTGTTTCTGACGGGTCATTTTGGACGGTCAGGGGTTTTCACTGACGGGTCGGTTTTGAATTGGTCAGGTCTCGTCTCCGGAATCGTTGTGTATTGTCCCAAATGGACTCGCATCGTATCGTACATCATAAAAAATGCAATAATTCTTGAGGAAATTTAAAAAGAAAGCGTACCTGATTAGTTTGTGGGGCCTCCTTGGGATTCGTCCTCGTAAATCGCTTTTGCCAGCCACTTCTTTGATTTGACTTGTCATTCTCGGGGTTCGTCCTCGTCGATCGCTCTTGACAGCCATTGCTTTTGAGCTGTCATCCTTGTTGATTAGCTGAAGGTGCTTCAGACAGTCGCTTTGCAATTCCTTGATGTTCCATAGATTCTGGGTGCATCGGATCGTAGAAGTTTCCCGCTGTCACGTCTTTCCGATCAATGGCACTGGCATTCGCGACGCCGCCAGTCTCGTACCTGTGATTTTTCTTTCATGTATAGTTTATTTTGATATATACATGGATGCGCAGATGTTATGCATGGATCAATAGATATGCTTGGAAGGAAATGACCCCTGTTTAGTCAAATGATACAATTTTTCACGTGTCGTTCTTTTTTTGACCACTCAGTTGTGTCATTCCTTATTTGGGGGGACAGTTTTCTGGACTTCAAGGTTGGTCCGTTGAATCGCATGCCCCTGATCGTTTCTCTGTTGGGGAATTGTATTTGTCGTTTTCGAATGCCCAATTGACTTATCCCGGGCTCCTCATCCTGCTGGTTCTCAAATCGTCATGTCTTTGAATTTGGGACGCTGGGACTTCCTCTTATGCCAAGACTCTTGGTTGATATCTAGGTGATCCTCTTGTCATTTGATCGTATGCATTGATAGCACTTGACTCTCATCCGACTGGGGCAGTTCATTTGGCTTTTTGCTATGATCGATGACCATGTTGCCCTTCCTCGCCTTTTAATCGATCAGTCCTGACGTCCGAGATTATATCGCTCTTGTATATGCTCGCTTGAATATCGAGGTAATGTCAGCGTGCATCAGACTGAGTTCGTCAAAATCCATTGATGGTCGTGGAGGAAGGTTCGTTGATGAGGAGTCTGATATAGACCTGTGCCCCTTTCATTTCCATGATCTTTAAGATGCCCCAGCCTTTACTCATGTTTTTGTCGAGGATTCGTTTGGGAAGTCATTTCGTTTGTCATGCCGAGTTACGCACACCGATTCATATCCTGCACAAGTAACAAACGCTAAATGCTCGACCGTTCGGGTCGGCGGGGTTAACTCCGATATTACTAAACATCTCAACAGTAGAGCACAAAAATGGAATGCTCGTGATTATGCAATTTAGCTCATGTCTGTGATGTTTTCGTCTTATCGTAAAAACTTAGCATCTAGATGGATCTCTTTTTTCGTGAATCGTGAGTGGATTAACTTGACATGGAATGAATTGTGAATGTGTTAAGTCACTCTTGATTTCATTTTTTTTTTTTTTTTTTTTTTTTTTTTTTTTTTGACGAGTTATGAAATCGTAATAAAACTTTTAAGCATTCATGGTCAATATACGTGAGTATGATTAAATTCAAAAACTACATTCCTTTATCAAAGGTGTTCCGTCTTCATTCTTGATATCGTTCTTCGCAGGATTTACATCATATGGCAAGTGCACTGTACGATGCATCCTTCATTTAGGGGCCTCTTTTCCGTGACTTTAGATGAGCTTCCTTCTTTTCTCTGGTCGAAAATTTTTTCTTTTCCTCTTTTTCAACTCCGCATTTCCCTTTTCGTGTCCACTTAACTTGTCTCGTTTTCTTAGGCTATTCAGAGTTACCCATTTAACGAGCTTTGGACCAATGACTCCCAAACCAGGCGGCTTTAGGGCATTAGGTGTAAAGACACCCCTTCGGGTTTACTTGCTCGAGTAACAGAGGCCACGCTTCGATACAAGTTAGGTGGTTTACCACATTCATTCCTCGTCTGACTCTTCGCAAGATTCATTTTCTTAGGCTTGAGTTACCCATGTAGCGAGCGTTGGGCCGGTGACTCCCAAATCGGACGACTTTAGGGCACCAGGTGTAGAGACACCTTTCAGGCTTAATTACTCGAATAACCCATGCCACGATTCGAATCTGCTCAGGTCTCTACAGTCGTAATGCTCGTTTTCTTAGGCTCTAAGTTACCCATGTAACGAGTGTTGGGCCGGCGACTCCCAAATCAGATGACTTTAGGGCGCCAGGTGTGAAGACACCCCTCAGGCTTATTTACTCGAATAACTCAGGCCACGATTCGAGGCATTTGATTCATTTTTATTTACTTTTCGACTCCGCATCAATCGTCATCATTATCGTCATAGCTTTATACCCCACATCTGAAAGTCGGCGCAACCGCAAAGTGCAGACTTGCCTATGAGGTTGATTCTGCTTCGAACAACACTTCGAAATCAGCTCTTTGTGCAGTTTTAATAGGTTGATCAGTTTTAATCGTCTAATCATACTCACGAGTCTGCTCCACGGATGCTCCTTAGGATTAATTCGATTCCTATCAAGTCAAATAAAAATTTCTCTTTCCAAAAGTAATGTTAGCGTTAAACTATGTACAATCTTGATATATGTACAGGGAGACAGGAAAGAAATAAATAGATGAAATGAGTTGTATCTTACCTGTGGGTCCTCGTATCCTGAAAGAGCTCTGACTGGAAAGGACCAATTGACAGTACATCTCTGATGATGTTATTGTACGCTGACGAGATCGTATCATAGATGTTGAATCGTGCACTACCTTTCCACGGATGGCTGATGAATGCCCCAGTGTCGAGTCGTCATCGATTTTGAAACTGCCCCAGTCCTGATTGTTGTCAAGGTCATTGCTTCGTGGTGTCTTTGACAGGTGGGCTGATGAGATGCTGGGAACCCAATAATCATTTGCCGTTGATCAGGTAGGAAATGCACTCCGATGGGTTGACAGGAGAACATGTTGTATTGATCGTTAATTGCAAAACTATCGAAGGGTTATATACATTTTTACAAGGATTAGACCGCGCCAAAGTGGCTGCCTACGTACTCCTATAGGAAGAGGAGATCAGGTCTTTCGTAGTTCAGGCCATCAATAGCACACAAGATTGCTTTTTTCTTCTTTTTTTTTTTTTTTTTTTTTTTTTTTTTTTTACATATCATAATAATGCACAGAAAATAAAGCAGGACATAACATTAAGCAGACGATAACATCCCCACACCCCTTTCTTGGGACTCACAATCGTATCCCTGGGAATTTACCATTTCATGGTTCGTTGAGGCTCGACAATCCGTTCGTCGGTGGTCAGGCTCCCCATTGCGGTGATCTCAAGGTCGTTTGCCATTTTCAGCTCTCCTCTTTCGATAAGATTTTGGATCTTGTGCCGCAACGCCCAACACTCTTCAGTATCATGCCCTGGTGAGTTGGAATGATAGAGGCATATTCGTGTAGGATCGTATCTTTTAGACTTGGGGTCGGTTTGTGGCAGCAACTCCGTAATCTTTCCCCGGCTGATCAGAAGGTGCAATATTTCTGCATTTGATTTGCTCAAAGGGGTGAACTTTCGATCTCTTGGGAATGCTGCTCGATCTTTCCCCTTTGAGGGTTCACCTCTGTCCGAGCGGTTATCATGGCTCCACTGGTGGGATCGTCTGGCATCTTTATTATTTTCATTTCCATGCCCTTTCATTCTGTTTTGATCTCCTTGAGTCAGCTGGTTTTCCTGGGAGGGATCCTGGTTTGAAATTTGTTTGTCCTCTTCTTCCGTTTGGTCTCTCAGTAATTGGGTGAAGAGTTGCCTCGTTAGATTATGTTGGTGTACCACCAGGTCTGCTAATTGCTTCATTTGATGCCTGACCAACTTCATCTCTTGCCTAATGACCTTAACCTCCTCCAGACATTCCCTTTCAAGGACATTTGTTTCGCTCATTGGGGGGTATTCTTCGACCTTTCGGATGTATTTGCGATTGGGGTCCACCCCGATATTTCCTGACCCAATCATGCTTACCTCATCTGTTTCGCATTGCGGCAAATGGCTGGCGTTGACATCTGGTCGTTCAACTACGATGTCCCCCCTATCGATCAAGTTCTGAATCTTATGTTTCAACGCCCAACATTCCTGAGTGTCATGCCCCGGGGACCCGGAATGATAGGCACATTTCTTACTTGGGTCGTACTTCTTCCCCTTTGGGTCCGTTGGCGGTGCCAGCTCCGTAATCTTCTTTTGGGTGATTAACACAGCCAAAATTTGCTCTAATGGATCTCCCAACGGGGTGAATTCCCTATCTCGGGCATTTTCAAATCTCCTCCTCCCCTCAAATCTTTGATTGTTAAAAGTTGGCTGACGCGGGGGCTCGCTTCTTGGCATGCGGACATGAGGGTTACTCACTGTTTTCCCAGATAGCCCTTGCAAGACCAGGGACACATCTCCCTCTTCTCTCTCATGTGGTCTCCAGGAAGTACCACCATAGTTTCCGCTTTGTATCTGTTCAGCAACAGCTTCAAGAGCTGTGAGGTCTCGGATCTTTCCTGACTTCAACCCCATCTCTGCCATTTCCCCGTGTTTGATCATCTCCGCAAAAGGTTTGCCTAATCCAGCCAATACTCTTTCGTAATAAGGAGCCTCTTGTATGTCTATGAAGGTTATCACCAATTCAGCCTCATCCATGGGAGGGTTCACTTGTGCGGCCATCCTCCTCCATCGCTGAGCATAGTCTCTAAAAGACTCTTTGGGTTGCTTCTTTATCTTCGTCATTTGGTAGCGATCAGGGGCCATTTGCGATTGGAAGCTATATTGTGTCAAAAAGGTGTGGGCCAGCTCCTCCCAATTGTGAATTTTAGCGTTATCCAGCCTCGCGTACCAGGTCCTAGCCTCCCCCGTCAGGCTTTTCTGAAATAACTGCATTCTCAACGACTCGTCCTCAGCATATGCCCCAAGTTCTCCGATATAGACTTTTAGATGCATGTAAGGATCCCCCGACCCGTTGTATTTTTCAAATTCTGGAATTTTGAACTTCTTGGGGTATTTGGTTCCCGGAAAGATGCATAAGTCGGAGTAGTTAACACTGCCATATGACCCGATCCCCTTCATAGTTTTGATGGCCTCCTCCATCTGCTTTATTTTCTTGCTGACAGTGCTGGCAACCTCATCCTCTGGAATGATAATGATTTGTTTTGCCGGTTCAACCTTTGGAGTTTCTGGGGTCAGTATGTTCTCTTGAGATGATGGCCCCGGCTGGTCCTCGAGCTGTGGCCCTGATTTTAGTTTGAAATGCTCTTTGAGCAACATAGTCAGCTCCGTCATTTGATTTCTCACCGCGTTGAACTCTTCCCGAGATACGGGAGCCAGGTCCGGATTAGGGTTTTCAGCCATCTCGACTGTTGATTCTCTGGCTTTCTTAGATCGGAGACGGGTTTGGGGAGCAATCCTGCGAATAAACAAACCAAGTTTAGTTCCGGGTCATGGTATTGGCAGATGCATGCTAAAGCAATTATTTTTGTATTTTTGGGTTTTGTAATCTTTTTCTGCAAAACAGAGTCAGTGTCCTTTTTATTTTAACCAAGGTAATGACACAGTGCAATTCACGATGCTCTCCAAACTTGCCCCTGTAAAACAGAGGTTAGTACTTTTATTTGGAAAAAGTGGTTGGTACAAAAGGATTGACTACAGTATGATATTACGTGCGTAAAATGTAAAAGGGTATGAAGAGACTTCCCTCGCGTTGGGTTTATCTGAGGCTGACCTACCCTAAGTTACTCTCGCGGGCTTTTCGGCATGAAGGTTCCCAGATCTTCGCAACATACTCGAAGGGAATGAATCCGATCTTTCAATTGGATTGGATCTGAGTGGATGCTTTTCCTGAGCCTCGCCGGGGAGCACCCCTTTGAGTCCAGTAATCCACATCCGACGGGTTTGCCTCAGGAGGAGGAACTGCTCAACATACATTTATCATACATTCATCGTACCTCACCGTATGCATATGATGCTAATAAAGTAAAGACTTGAAAAGAAACGCAATCACACTATTCACATACACGCGCAAAAAAAAGGTAAATCAACGCAAATAACGCAAACACACATTTTTTAGATTTTTAAAGGATAGAAAAACATCAGGATTTTAAATGCGGCTTAAGCCCTCTAATGTCCCCAGCAGAGTCGCCAGCTGTCGACGCCGGGATTTTCGTTGTCTCGTTTTTTTAATAATTAAAATGTCCCTTTCCAATTTTGGCCTTTAGATTGAGATGTGACTTTTGAAAAGGGCCGGCTTAGTGTCGACGGGGTTTGAAAGGTCGATTTTAAGATGAGCCAATTGACCAGAGTCGCCAGTTGGTATATTTGAAATGGATGTACCAACTCATCCGAATTTAGTTTTCGTAATCGTCGGCTCATATGTGACTCCGATTAATTGGTCCGCAACCCGAGATTCATAGAGTTCGGGGGCTTGCTTAAGTGAGGGGAAGGTGTTAGGCACCCCCCGACTTCCGTGAAACACGGTTACCGCAATCTTGATATTTTCCTATCCTTTTTAAATCCTAAAATGTGTGGTTTGCGTGTGTGTGTGCGTGCGTGCCTAGATGAATGTTTGTGGTGCGTTTTGCATAAAAGTTCGCTTTTATTTTTATATGGCAAAAGTGTTATCTGGAAAGTGTTTTGGACGTTCTTTGACCCAAATGACGAGGCTTCGCTTTTTTATAAAAAAGATTGATTTTAATTTCGAAAGCGTTGAGGATTTTTTAGATGTCTTTTTAGAAAACAATAGTTTTAAACTTTTGTCAAATAGGAATCGAGACTATACATTGCCTTCTAACAGTTAATATAAATAAAACGAGGGCAACTTCTAGAACTCTTTAACCCTATGCACAAAGTTTAATGAAAACATTTATTTATTTGCAAAATCATTTTTTATGACGTTTTAAAACCAACTAAAGCCTATTCATCAATCATGGATTAAAATTTGCCCAAAACACTTAACCTTTAAACCTCGTGAATCTAATATCCTAAATTTGATCACTTTTACAAAATCTTCATTATTTGCCTTATTTTGAAAACCATTTTTTTTTTAGTCGTAAATTAAAACAAGCATCCACAACATGTCGGGGCTATCCACGGGCATGTGAGCCATCCAGACAACCCCAAACACCCACAATCACATATTTTTATTATCACGGGGCCTTAACCCGATCACGATTGATATCGCGTTAAGGCCCGATATTACAAATACATCGCCATGGACCCTATGCCACGATTACATACACCCAAAACGTCCATCATCGGGATTCGACCACTAGGATCTCCTCCCTAGGCTCACAACCATCCCATCACAGCATAACCAACACTAAAACAAATCTAACAAGCTCTAAACATTTGCTATCACTTTATATAACCCAAATATCACAACTTAATTACTACAACCCATCTATTATCACAACGAACAATATATCACCGTACGGATGTCATCAGGGTGTTAGGAGGAGTTACTTTCCGATGGAAACCTCACTAACAACCCCTAATCCACGGATCATTATCCATACAACAACAAACTACACTACACAAACTCAAAACACAACATCAAACACACTAATATAAACAAAAAAACATCAAAAGAACACTCTTTTCACCTTGCAATACACCAATATGAGCTTTATATTCCAAGATTTGAGCCAAACTACAAGCAAATCTAAGCTATTGGAGCAACAACACACAATTTATCACTCAAAAACACCTCCACCCGAGCCTTTCTCTCTCCTCCCGCGCTCCTTCTCTCTCTAAAAATCTATTTCTCTCTCTCTTTTTTTCTTCTCGGACGCAGATCTGGACGCTTAATAGACTGCCGAGACCAGCCGCAGGTGCATCTGCGGCTGGCCGCAGGTGCATCTGCGGCTGGGCTCGGCAGCCGTCCGCGCCGAACCTCGGCTGTCGTGTGCCGTCCTCGAGCCGCGAACCTGCCCCTTTGTCGGTGGCCGCAGGTGCATCCGCGGCTGTCCGGCTTGCTTTTCTTGATTTCCGTGCCGCGCGGTCTTAATTCGCCAATTTCTGCGGTATTATTTCGGAAGGCTGTATTTTTGCGATCCGGAAATCCCTGGAAAACGTGCCATATTGTTCTGGGAGGCTAGTTCGGAGGGCTGCGACTTGATATAGAATTTGATAATTGTGCCTGGCTTTCAGGGGGCGCTGCCCCCTACCCCCCCGCCAGTGGCGGCTCTGACCGTAAATCGTTGGGGTGGCTTCGTGTTGGGGTCCACCTTCCTTTTCGCATGTCGGGTCAAATGACGATTTTGCCCTCCTGTCAGGGTTAGTACAAAAGTGCAAAATTTGGGTGTCTACAGCTGCCCCTCTTTATCATGTTTATGAAATGGTAAGTGAAATGAGCATGATAAAGAAGTAGGCACCCAATGCATGATGATGACAGTACACATTTAATGATGCAACATATATATCATTGATGCAACATATACATATTAATGATGCAACACTAATATTACCGGTTACTGCCTCAAATGGACTTGCATAGCATATTCGTCAAGTAGACTGTTTTTCTCTTGCTTATCGCCCATCGCATATCAAGTCGCATGTTAAATATCAAATCGCATATCATATCACATATCGCACTGCTTCTCATATGATGTATCTCACATTGCATCGCACGTCGCCTAGCACATCGCATCGCATTGTTTGAGTCATTGTTGGATCTTTCTCCAACGGTCATCGCATTGTCATCGTCGGATCTTTTGCCAACGGGTTTATCGTCATCGTCGGATCTTTTGCCAACGGGTCGCTTTGGACGGTCAGGACTTTTGACTGACGGGTCATGTTTGGACGGTCAGTTCTTTTGACTGACGGGTCATGTTGGACGGTCAGTTCTTCTGACTGACGGGTCATGTTTGGACGGTCAGTTCTTTTGACTGACAGGTCATGTTTGGACGGTCAGTTCTTTTGACTGACGGGTCATTTTGGGCGGTCAGGTATTGTTTCTGACGGGTCATGTTTGGACGGTCAGGGGTTTTCACTGACGGGTCATTTTGGACGGTCAGTTCTTTTGACTGACGGGTCATGTTTGGACGGTCAGGTATTGTTTCTGACGAGTCATGTTTGGACGGTCAGGGGTTTTCACTGACGGGTCATGTTTGGACGGTCAGGGGTTTTCACTGACGGGTCATGTTTGGACGGTCAGGGATTTTCACTGACGGGTCATGTTTGGACGGTCAGGGGTTTTCACTGACGGGTCATGTTTGGACGGTCAGGAGTTTTCACTGACGGGTCATTTTGGACGGTCAGTTCTTGTTTCTGACGGGTCGTTTTGGACGGTCAGTTCTTGTTTCTGACGGGTCATTTTGGACGGTCAGGTATTGTTTCTGACGGGTCATTTTGGACGGTCAGGGGTTTTTACTGACGGGTCATGTTTGGACGGTCAGGGGTTTTCACTGACGGGTCATGTTTGGACGGTCAGGGGTTTTCACTGACGGTTCATGTTTGGACGGTCAGGGGTTTTCACTGACGGGTCATGTTTGGACGGTCAGGAGTTTTCACTGACGGGTCATTTTGGACGGTCAGTTCTTGTTTCTGACGGGTCGTTTTGGACGGTCAGTTCTTGTTTCTGACGGGTCATTTTGGACGGTCAGGTATTGTTTCTGACGGGTCATTTTGGACGGTCAGGGGTTTTCACTGACGGGTCGGTTTTGAATTGGTCAGGTCTCGTCTCCGGAATCGTTGTGTATTGTCCCAAATGGACTCGCATCGTATCGTACATCATAAAAAATGCAATAATTCTTGAGGAAATTTAAAAAGAAAGCGTACCTGATTAGTTTGTGGGGCCTCCTTGGGATTCGTCCTCGTAAATCGCTTTTGCCAGCCACTTCTTTGATTTGACTTGTCATTCTCGGGGTTCGTCCTCGTCGATCGCTCTTGACAGCCATTGCTTTTGAGCTGTCATCCTTGTTGATTAGCTGAAGGTGCTTCAGACAGTCGCTTTGCAATTCCTTGATGTTCCATAGATTCTGGGTGCATCGGATCGTAGAAGTTTCCCGCTGTCACGTCTTTCCGATCAATGGCACTGGCATTCGCGACGCCGCCAGTCTCGTACCTGTGATTTTTCTTTCATGTATAGTTTATTTTGATATATACATGGATGCGCAGATGTTATGCATGGATCAATAGATATGCTTGGAAGGAAATGACCCCTGTTTAGTCAAATGATACAATTTTTCACGTGTCGTTCTTTTTTTGACCACTCAGTTGTGTCATTCCTTATTTGGGGGGACAGTTTTCTGGACTTCAAGGTTGGTCCGTTGAATCGCATGCCCCTGATCGTTTCTCTGTTGGGGAATTGTATTTGTCGTTTTCGAATGCCCAATTGACTTATCCCGGGCTCCTCATCCTGCTGGTTCTCAAATCGTCATGTCTTTGAATTTGGGACGCTGGGACTTCCTCTTATGCCAAGACTCTTGGTTGATATCTAGGTGATCCTCTTGTCATTTGATCGTATGCATTGATAGCACTTGACTCTCATCCGACTGGGGCAGTTCATTTGGCTTTTTGCTATGATCGATGACCATGTTGCCCTTCCTCGCCTTTTAATCGATCAGTCCTGACGTCCGAGATTATATCGCTCTTGTATATGCTCGCTTGAATATCGAGGTAATGTCAGCGTGCATCAGACTGAGTTCGTCAAAATCCATTGATGGTCGTGGAGGAAGGTTCGGCTGGCCGTAGGTGCATCTGCGGCTGGGCTCGGCAGCCGTCCGCGCCGAACCTCGGCTGTCGTGTGTCGTCCTCGAGCCGCGAACCTGCCCCTTTGTCGGTGGCCGCAGGTGCATCCGCGGCTGTCCGGCTTGCTTTTCTTGATTTCCGTGCCGCGCGGTCTTAATTCGCCAATTTCTGCGGTATTATTTCGGAAGGCTGTATTTTTGCGATCCGGAAATCCCTGGAAAACGTGCCATATTGTTCTGGGAGGCTAGTTCGGAGGGCTGCGACTTGATATAGAATTTGATAATTGTGCCTGGCTTTCAGGGGGCGCTGCCCCCTACCCCCCCCGCCAGCTCACCGGCGAGCTGGGCAGCCGCTCGCTCACCGGTGAGCGAGACCCCCGAACATCGTAAGCGTAGTGGCCATTAGTCGCCTTTTGTGATCAACTCAGGTTTTCTGGATCAACTGTTTGCCTTGCCTCAAGTGACCGAATGCTCGTTGTCCGTTGTGGCGGCTCTGACCGTAAATCGTTGGGGTGGCTTCGTGTTGGGGTCCACCTTCCTTTTCGCATGTCGGGTCAAATGACGATTTTGCCCTCCTGTCAGGGTTAGTACAAAAGTGCAAAATTTGGGTGTCTACAGGAAGGATAACAGTATTACACATTTGTAGATTCAAATCTTCAACATGTACGAGTTCACCTCCCTTTAATCATTCGTATTCTTATTTAAATCCACCGATTTGATTCTTTATATCAACGTTTGCTACCCAAATGTGTACCCTCTAAAGGTGATCCCTCAACAAAAATATGAATATAATAAGTAATTTTGATTTTTTCAAACCATGGGTGTCTAGCCTTAATTTTATTTATCTCTCTAACTATCAGATGTAGAGAATTATAATATATTCTCCAATACTCCAACAAAGCGAGTAACCCTAATCTATCATAAGGCTCCTTCTTATATAGATAAACTTATTTCTCCTAAACTCTTTAGGATTAGGGTTTTAATTTAATTCTCAAACTAATTATAAACTAAATTAATTATTATTATAATTACAATTCCTAAACCATTTAGGAACTTAATTATTTATAATAATATTACTATTATTAATTAATTCCTAATCTATTTAGAAACTAAGTAATAATATTAATAATAATAATAATAATAATAATAATAATAATAATAATAATATTAATAATAATAATAATAATAATAATAATAATAATAATAATAATAATAATAATAAGAATAAGAATAATAATAGTAATAATAATAATAATAATAATAATAATAATAATAATTAAATATACTTAATTTATTATTATGATTGTAACATTTACTTCGTTAATAAATATTTCTCTTTTACGGTGTGACCTTTTTAGGTTTAATATTATCCCGATTATAGAATAAATAAATTAAAATAATTCTAATATTATTTATAATATTAAATTAAACTCCTTAAATTTATTTATAAATAAATACTTATTAATTCCACAATAAGGGTTGGTCTCCTTAGCAATTCATGACTTTCCATATAATATGAATATCAATATTTGATCACAAAAAACCTATTCCGCGAATTGTTACTTTACAATTCGATCCTTCTACCACACAATATCCCAATCAAATATAAGACATAAAATTACTGTCAAGTCTTATTTTATTTGATCATATACATTTCAATTCTCAAATGCACAACTCTAATGTAAATTAGAAACTCCTTTATAATTTTCATTTCATCTTGTTTAAGGATTTCTGAGTTGTCATTTATTGAATTACATAAGACATTCTCTCCCTTTACTGGAAGTGGTAGATCCTTTATTGATCATCCACCTATATTCATGTACACCTTATTATACTCGCACATAACCTTTGTTATACCCTTATAGTCTTAAGAAATATGACAAAGTATAACTCATCATACACAAGATACTATGATGATCTCAAGTTCAAGGATCACTTGCACAACTATCACATAAAGAACTCTTATTGACAGGCAGTAAAACTCCATTAGGGGTTCCTTTAGTGAGTTACGTTCAGTGAACTTATTCTCTAATAAGCGTCTACATACTAGCTCCAAAACTATGAGTTTTTTCATTTAATTAATTCAACCAATTAATCATGAATAAGAAATGCCTTTAAATAAAATTATTATTAATAAACAAATAAGATTACAAAGTATATGCTTATCATATCAACTATGATCGACTTGAAGGCATATTACTTTCAATCTCCCACTTGCACTAAGTCAATCGCCCTTGGTATCTCATATCCATCTTCTCTAAGTTGAGATCATACTGAATTCCTAAGTAAATGCTTTAGTTAATAGATTTGTAATGTTGTTCTAAGAGTTTACCATCTCTATGGTGTCATCTCATTTTCAATGATTCCTCTAATCATACGAAAGTGCTGCAAACATATGTTTAGATTTCATATAAGACCTAGGTTCCTTAGCCAATTAAACTCCTTTAATGTTAAGAACCATTCTAAGTTCTAGAATGAACTTGTTCATCCAAACAACCTCATTTGCAGCTTCACTTATAGCTATATATTATGCTTTTATCACTCCATTAACAACTCATTGTTGCTTGAAACTTTTTCAACTCACTGCACCACCATTCAAGATAATCACATAACTTAAAATGGATTTTTTGTTGTCCTGGTTAGTCTAAAAAATCAAGTCTATTAAGTCATCTAGTTTTAATTAGACCAATCATTATAAACTTTTTTCTAATTTTTTTTCTCGAGGATTGAACTGATATATACTTATCATACATAAGAAACATCAAGTTTAGTACATATCATCTCAAACATGATAGATCATATTGTCAAAGCATAATATATCTTATTCATGCAATCTCTCTTTCGGTGTCTTTAGGGATAATTTCTTAGAGAAATTTGCTCCCTGGGTCATCAACATGAGACATCTTGGAGTTTTCACATGCTAAACATCTTTAACATCGAATCAATGTACTTTCTTGGGTCAAGCCGAGCATCTTTTATGATCTATCCCTATATATCTTTTTCCTCAATAGTAGGATACTTCTCCCAAGTCATTCATAGAGAAAT
Organism: Hedera helix; assembly: GCA_947179155.2. Classification (NCBI taxonomy): domain Eukaryota; kingdom Viridiplantae; phylum Streptophyta; class Magnoliopsida; order Apiales; family Araliaceae; genus Hedera; species Hedera helix. The sequence continues at coordinate 20,895,125 of OX359274.1, forward strand.
GTTTAGACAATTACATCTTTACTTATTGTAGCATTGGTATGTCATTCCTTATTCGTATTATATCATTATATAGCAATAGGAATGTGACAATACACACTTGGTTCATCCTCATTTTTGATAAAATCAAACTCATTAGATTGTCTTATCAAAAATGGATGTTTCATCTTTGAGAAACTTGCTTCAATCCATAAATAGATCATTGTAGCTTACATACTTAATTTACTTTATTTTAGAGATAAATCCCTCTAGTTGTACCATATACACATCCTCCATTGAGGAAAAACGTCTCCACGTCTTTTTGTCAGATCTCGTATAGTAAGCTTCAACCACAAGCAAAATTTGAATGGAATTAAGCATTTTTACCAGTGAAAAGTTTCATCATAATCAACTCCTGGACCTGATTGAAACATTTTATCACTAGTCAGGTCTTATAGGTCTCCACCTTGCCATCTACTTTAGTCTTTATCTAAAGACCTATTTACACACTCTAAGCATAATGCCTTATAGTGGAGAAACCAAAGTCTATACTTGGTTCTCATTCATGGAGTCTATTTCAAATTTCATGGTCATCAGTCATTTTTATTGAATCTCTACTACTCGTACCTCTTTGTATGTAACTAGATCATCATCCACTATGATGTGTACCTCATCATCATCATCATCATCATCATCATCATCATCATCCATGATGAATTCATACTTTTCAAGTATCTTCGGTACTATTCTAGATGTATAACTCGGTTGTAATACAATAAGTTTATCTATTTAAACAGATTCTATAATGACCCCGAAATCCCATCGTTTTCTAATGGCGATCTTGTGCGTTAATACATACATTTTCACCTTTATTAAAATATAATACAGTTCATAAACTTGATTATTTAACTTATATTCATCACATGTCTCAAAATCAAACCTTCACATCCTTCATCTTAGAACTCAGATCATAGTTACATATATCATAACCTAGTCTATTACAATTCAAAACTATATATGTTATGATTTTACTTAACTTAGCCTGTAAATTTAATCACCATTCATATCTATACATACATACACCTGCTTGCTTATATTTGTTCTATACATGTGAGTTTATTATATATAAGACTCGACTTACATTGATACATTAATCTTATTTCATTACACATTTCTCTGAATAAAACTTACATACCTGGCTATCTCTATAGATTCACAAAGCATAAATCTCCTCATTAACAACAAAGTTTAAAATTAAAACCGAGATGTTAATTCACTTATATCTTTATAGGTTTACATTTACTACTGACTTGCCACATTACATGATTACAATTAACAATTTTTTTATGCTTTTCTACACGTCTAACATTCCTTACCCTTTAGCTTTATCGGAAACTCCGGCCTTCTCGTACTTTTCCTGAAAATGTCAGTTTATGGCAAGAGTGAGCACAAAGGCTCGACAAGTCTAACAGATAATACCTTTTATGCTTCCAGATCATATACATGTGTCATGCATTCTTTACTTTACAATGTTGTGCATTTTCTAGATATAAATGTCATGTATTGCATTTTACAGATATAAATGTCATGCATTTCAAAATATTTGATGTCACATAGTCTGTCAAATAGTTCACATAGAATAATTATCACATTTCAACAAATCTGAAAAACTTATCTACTAACCATCACTAACTATTACGCTTTTTGAATGTCTTCCATATCCTCTATCGCATTGATTTGCTAATCCGAACTCTATCTGTCAACATATAACCTATATATCATTATAAGATCATAATACGTCTCATACATTCTTTAAACTTAATCATAAATATCAGACCATTCATCTCTATTCATTTCATATTTGATGTATTATATCTTATATAGGTTAATAATACATTATAACTCATTACCGACCCATTTACATAAGCATTATGTTGCTTTTACTTAGCTTTAGGTATGTTATATTATACCATTCATTGTTTCATTATACCTTAAAACCTTTTACGTTGACCATTTTTTTTCAATTTAGGGCTTACATAACCTATCTCTATCATTCCACATCAAAACATAGCTTTTTATAAACTTAAAATTTTTTGCTGTGAAAAGTAACCTCGCCCCGACAAGTTCAGAATTAGCTTGTCGTGAATTCCTCTCAGCTGTGAGTAGTAAACTCGGTCTGGCGCAGTGTTTAGTACAAAATTCTGCACCCAGGCGCAGTGTTCAAAATTCAGGATTTTTATTTTTTGCACTACCTTTGCCGATTTTTAACCTTTTCATCTTAAATCCAATTCAGCTCAAATTTGGACCATAGCTAGGTCTTACTACATAGTATTTTACAAAAATATTACTTGACTCATTTGACTTCACATATATTAATTATTCCAAATTCCCTTACTTTCAACATAGGTTTATAAGAACATATTACTACCATAGTTAATATAAGAACATATTACTACCATGCTATATACATGCAAATACCCTTCAAATTCTTATGTTCAACCTTATAACTCAAGTTTTCACCAAAATCTTTCAACTCTAGACACATAATCTTCCATAATTCATGACTTTAACTATATATACATACATAGACATACATATTTCAAAGTTTTAAGCTTGAAAAACTTTCAAACATTTATGGATGATCAATCTTCTTACATAGAAAGATTCACCGTGTTAAGGCCTTCCACTTTTCTTCTAGCTCCATGATCATCCAACCATCCTTTTCTTGCTTGATCAAGCTTTCTCTCTTAAGTTTTCATGGCTTCCTTGCTCTTTCTCTCTCTTAGGGCATAATTTCCACCAAAAGAAATAATGAAGAAGACTTGCTTTGCTTATTGCTTAAATTGTGAGACTTAACTTAGCTTGGTTAAGTATAATAATCATGGTTAACCCATCTAAGGGCATTTTGGTTATTTCATATAATTAGTCAAGGGCATTTTTGTCATTTTATCTCTTGGAACACAACGGTCATTACTTAATTTGTCAATGGTTTTTTAGTCATTTTGCCCTTTAGGACACAAAGGTCATTAAATAATTTGTTAAGGGCATTTTGTCCTTTATCTAAATTTGCTAGATTTTAGTTTTCTATAGAATTTATTTTTTAAGGAAACCTTTATACCTTACACTCATTAATTCATGTCATGTTCATTTAAATTGTTTTTTCTTTCAATCGACCGACTAGGTCATTCGTTTTTCACTGTGCTACGTTCACGTAGTCTCATTTTATAGCTTAATTAGTAATTTAATCGTAAATCGATTAAATAACTTTTACATTATTATAATTACGTTTTTAATTTCATATGAACCTTCTCGGTTCCACATTCAATCAATTTCAATTCCCGACATCTCAAATAGTTAAATTGCTCACTTTTTCTATAAATCGCTTTCTCGAAAAGCGAGCCTTCACCGGATTACTCAAATTCATCATCATTTATCCTTTTTTACACTTACATAGTCATTTCACGACTTTTACGTCCTTACATTCGTTTACTTAATATACATATGACAATTTGAATCATACATGCATTCTACATTTTTTCTACTAATATTTGGGAGTATTACCTTATGTATATACACATTGTGTAAATACACAATTCATTTCAATCAATTAATATTAATTCCTTAATAAATTCTAAATATTCCAAAATCATAATCATTATTATACCGTTAATTCCTATTACATCGATTAGGTTAAACTGATCATTCCTTTCTGCACATGCTGCCATACATTACCTTGTCATTCTCCTGACCTGGCCTCTCAAGGCCTACTCATCAAGCTAGTTATTTTTTCTTTTAACTAAAGCTTAAATTACATAGTCTTTCATCATTTTACTTTTCTCTCTAAATCTTAATTTTTCTTTTATTCATTAGATTGAGTATATATATTTAGCTATATACATACATTTAATCTATCACATTCTGACACACTACAGTGTCTTACAATAATTCTTTTCTGACTACATAATCATAGGTATTATAATATATCTTTTGCCTTTAATCTATTATATTTTCATTAAATCATAGTAAATTATATTATATATAATTTCATTATCTGTCACGTCACTAACGCACTTTAAATTGATGACTAATCCTTATAAGTTTCTATAGACCCCTTATTTACATCAAGCGTCCCTTTTTACAAATTCAATCACATAGGTAATGCTTAACAAATTGATTAAATAATAAATTACATTTAATCACTTATTATTACTTTATGTCCTTCTAAACTAGGTTTTAACTTCTAACCTTTACTTAATTAACCAAGATCCATATCTAGAAATCTTGTCAAAAATCTGGGATGTCACACTCACCCCTCCTTCAAAAAAATCCGTCCTCGAAATTGCTATGTACTTACCCCTTACTCATTTGCAACATACATATCTCTTTGCATTTCATTCATCATAGCTAGGTTTTAAAACTAACATTTACATTCTTTTCTTTCTCTACCCATCTTACCCATTTCTACCATTCATTCCAGAACATTGGAATATCATTCAAGAATCTTCAACAATTGTTCAATAATTGTGAAGTAGCATGAATAAATAGGAATAATTTTTTTCTTCAAAATAACAAAACTTTTTATCTTTTGCTGAGGGGTCACAAAGACCATGAACACATTAAAAATATTAACAATCATAAAGACTGAGAATATCTAAGGGTCATAAAGACTAGGAACATGAATTAAGACGTAACCATGTCACTCTTCTTCCTTTGGTCGTCATTGGTACGCTAGGTTATCAGCCTATTGTACCCCTTTTGTTGTGCACAATATTTTCTTTTTCTTTTTAGGTTGAACCACGTAAACCGGCCCATATATCCCCTTTTTCAGGGTTGTTCACCTCAGACTTTAAAAATATTTTTCTTTATCCCTTTCTAGATTTAAAAACATTTACTCATTTCGTTAACAAAATAGTCTAGCCGAAACAAATGGCATAGACTCATATCTTTAAACCGTTCATACATTGCAAACTTGAAACTTTTCAAAAATTCATTTTTACAATGACTTCATCACATTGCAACATGTAACGATGTATCAGCGGTTCATATTTTCACCTCTATATCTTTGTTACCATGCTCTGAGAATTTCATCATTGGCTCAAAATGTAAACCCGTTTTCATAAACTGTAACGAAAATCTTTTTGAAGACTTTATAATACTACATTATCCCAGTAGTACGTTGAGAATTCAGTCATTTAAGATTTCATAATACCGTACCATCATAAAAATATGTTGAGAATTCCGTCATTTTATCATTTCACACCATATTCAACAGTGTGACAATTATTTTATAAATACATTTTCAAATAACTTAGGCCCATGAATCACGAAATTTTAAAAATTACAGTTTGATTCTTGAACAAATCATTTTTGATGCACCAAAGTGCAAGAATAAGCACATTTTTAAAATATCGATGATCTAGCATAACTAGAAGAGATGGATTGTTTACCCAATCCTAATCACCTTTCCTTTATTTCCTTTATTAGTTCAATCATTACTTAATAGTTCTATCTCTTTTCTATTTCCTTAACCTTAGCCAATCCATGAGAATTAATAATCTCATCCTGATTCTCCTTTCTAACCCCACCAATCCATGAGAATTAATACTCTCATCCTAACCCCCCATTGTTTACCAAACCTGCCACACATTATTGGATTAGGAACTTACCGCAATAATATAAGTTTAGGAACTTGTCCTATTAATATATAGTTCAAGAACAAATCAAGAACTGTCCATACGTTTAAGTCAAAAACATATTATATGATTATGAGTCACGAACTTACCATAAAGGTGAGTTTTAAGAATTCTCAACTAACCTTAACTTTTCTCATTTCCTATGTATCAGTATATATATAGAAGAAAATAATCACATTCTCAACATATATAACTGATACCGTGACGATGGATCTCCACTGATTATCATTATAGGAAGATAAATGGTCATGAAACCAAGCACAAATCCCTACCCATACAAGAAAATGTACAACTCAGCCACTACCATAAGTCCTCAATGAAAAATCCCACATAACTCTAACTTTTCCTTTACCTCTCCTTACTTAACTTTTCCTTTACCTTTCCATAACCTGATATGAATTTCATCAATTCATATCTTACAACTCATCAATAGTCCCTTTATCTTAGATTACTTAATGATCCTTTAACCCTTTACCATTTCTTAATCATGAATTTTTAAATTTTATTTCTTCCTTACTCAATTCCTCTAGAGTTCATTTCCTTACTATTTCCATCTTTTTTACAAAAGTCATAGCCTATGGTATTCTTACCTAAGATCTATAACCTATTGGCTCTGATACCAAGTGTAACGACCTTGAAATCCCATAATTTGCTAATAGCGATCGTGCGTTAATACATATATTTCTACCTCCATTAAAACATAATACAGTTCATAAATCCGATTATTTAACTTACATTCATCACGTGTCTCGGAATCATAATCTTCACATCATTCATCTTAGAACTCAAATCATAGTTATATATATCACGACCTAGTCTATTACAATTCAAAATCATATATGTTATAATAATTTTACTTAACCTAGCCTATGAATAATATCATCATTCATATCTATACATACATACACCTGCTTGCTTATATTTGTTTCATACATGCGAGTTTATTACATATAAGACTCGACTTACACTGATACATTAATCTTATTTCATTACACATTTCTCTAAATAAAACTTATATACATGGTTATCTCTATAGATTCACAAAACATACATCTCCTCATTGGCGACGAAGTTTAAAATTAAAACTGAGACGTTAATTCACTTATACCTTTATAGGTTTACATTTACTACTAACTTGCCACATTACGTGATTACAATTAACAAATTTTTTATGCTTTTTCTAAGCATCTAACATTCCTTACCCTTTAGCTTTACCGAAAACTCTGGCCTTCTCGTACTTTGCCTAAAAATGTCAGTTTATAGCAAGAGTGATCATAAAGGCTCGACAAGTCTAACAGATAATACCTTTCATGCTTTCAGTTTATATACATGTGTCATGCATTCTTTACTTCACAATGTTGTGCATTTTTTAGCTATAAATGTCATGTATTACATTTAACAGTTAAAATACATAGTTACACGAAGTGTACATTTTAAAATATTTGATGTCACATAGTCTGTCAAATAGTTCACACAGAACAATTATCACATTTCAACAAGTCTGAAAAACTTATCTACTAACCATCACTAACTATTACGCTTTTTGAATGTCTTTCATATCCTCTATCGCATCGATTTGCTAATCCGAACTCTATTTGTCAACATATAACCTATATATCATTATAGGATCATAATACGTCTCATACATTCTTTAAACTTAATCATAAATATCAGACTATTCGTCTCTATTTATTTCATATTTGATGTATTATACCTTATATAGGTTAATAATACATCATAACTCATTATCGACCCTTTTACATAAGCATTATGTTGCTTTTACTTAGCTTTATGTATGTTATATTATACCATTCATTATTTCATTATACCTTAACATCCTTTACATTGACCATTTTTATCAATTTAGGGCTTACATAACATATCTTTATCATTCCATATTAAAACATAACTTTTTGGAAACTTAAATTTTTTTGTTGTGAATAGTAACCTCGCCCCGGCGAGTTCAGAATTCGGTGGCCGCGAATTCCTCTCAACCGTGAACAGTAACCTCGCCCCAGCGCAGTATTTAGTACAAAACACTGTGCCTTGGCGAAACGTTCAGAAATCATGATTTTTGATTTTTGCACTACCTTTGCTAATTTTTCACTCCTTCATCTTACATCTAGTTAAGTTCAAATTTGGACCATAGCTGGGTCTTGATACATAGTATTTTTCAAAAATATTACTTGGATCATTTGGCTTCATAAAATCATTGAAGCATTAGCCCGTAAAAGGGCATTTCAACTCATTTTGTAATTAGAAAAAAATTCATCCTTTTCGTCAACTTTGTGATTTTTGGCCATTCACTTCTAATGTACATTTTGACACTTGATTTAGCTTACATACATCATATAACACTTGTCTAGACCTTTCAAACAACTTAACTTTGTACGAGGCGAGATTTGTCCGTAAAAACTTGTGTTAGATCGAAAAGATTGATTTCGATCGTTCGGAACGCATTCTCATTCTAAATTTCATCCATTGACAACCAAATCAACGTAGACATGTTTGATAACATAAAAATAACTCATTTAACTTTATTTCACCATTAATTACTTAAAATTGCCAAAAATAATATTTTTGTTGTATTTTCACTAACTTTGCATAATTTTTCATTTCGCACACTTAGACTTCCTTTCTCATATACTCATTAAAGAGTTCATTTTTAAGATTTGTAGTATTATACTACACATATATGAATTATTCCAAATTCCTTTACTTCCAACATATGTTTATAAGAACATATTACTATCATAGCTAATTTTAGCCTTCAAATTCACATTTTCTATACATTACAGTATATATCATGCTATATACATGCAAATGCCCTTTAAATTATTATGATCAACCTTATAACTCAAGGTTTCACCAAATCTTTCAGCTCTAGACACGTAATCTTCCATAATTCGTGACTTTAACTATACATACATATATATTTCAAAGTTTTAAACTTGGAAAACTTTCAAACCTTTATAGATGATCAATCTTCTAACATAGAAAGATTCACTATGTTGAGGCCTTCCACTTTTCTTCTTGCTCCATGATCATCCAACCATCATTTTCTTGCTTGATCAAGCTTTCTCTCTCAAGCTTTCATGGCTTCCTTGCTCTTTCTCCCTCTTAGGGCATAATTTCCAACAAATGAAATAATGAAGAAGACTTGCTTTGCTTATTGCTTAAATTATGAGACTTACCTTGGCTTGGTTAAGTATAATAATCATGGTTAACCCATCTAAGGGCATTTTGGTTATTTCATATAACTAGTCAAGGGCATTTTTGTCATTTTATCTCTTGGGACACAATGGTCATTACTTAATTTGTCAATGGTTTTTTAGTCATTTTGCCCTTTAGGACACAAAGGTTATTAAATAATTTGTTAAGGGCATTTTGTCCTCTATCTAAATTTGTTAGATTTTAGTTTTCTATAGAATTTATTTTTTAAGGAAACCTTTATACCTTACACTCATTAATTCATTTAATGTTCATTTAAATTATTTTTTCTTTCAATCAACCGATTAGGTCATTCGTTTTTCACTGTGATATGTTCACGTAGTCTCATTTTATAGCTTAATTAGTCATTTAATCGTAAATCGATTAAATAACTTTTACATAATTATAATTATGTTTTTAATTTCATATGAACCTTCTCGGTTCCACATTCAATCAATTTTAATTCCCGACATCTCAAATAGTTGAATTGCTCACTTTTTCTATAAATCGCTTTCTCGAAAAGCGAGCCTTGACCGGATTACCCAAATTCATCATCATTTATCCTTTTTTACACTTACATAGTCATTTCACAACTTTTATGTCCTTACATTCATTTACTTAATATACATATAACAATTTGAATTATACATGCATTCTACATTTTTTCTACTAATATTTGGGAGTATTACCTTATATAATTACACATTGTATAAATAAACAATTCATTTTAATCAATTAATATTAATTCCTTAATAAATTCTAAATATTCAAAAATCATAATCATTATTATACCATTAATTCCTAATACATCGATTAGGTTAAACTGATCCTTCCTTTCTGCACATGTTGTCATACATTACCTTATCATTCATGTAACCTGGCCTCTCAATGCCTACTCATCAAGCTAGTTATTTTTGTTTTTAACTAAAACTTAATTTACGTAGTCTTTCATCATTTTACTTTTCTCTCTAAATCTTAATTTTTCTTTTATTCATTAGATTGAGTATATATATTTAGCTATATACATACATTTAATCTATCACATTCTGACACACTACAGTGTCTTATAATAATTTTTTTCTGGCTACATAATCATAGGTATTACAATCTATCTTTTGCCTTTAATCCATTCTATTTGTATTAAATCATAGTAAATTATATTATATATAATTTCATTATCTGTCACGTCACTAACGCACTTTAAATTGATGACTAATCCTTATAAGTTTCTATAGACCCCTTATTTACATCAAGAGTCCCTCTTTACAAATTCAACCACAGAGGTAATGCTTAACAAATCGATTAAATAATAAATTACATTTAATCACTTATTAACATTTTTTGTCCTTCTAAACTAGGTTTTAATTTCTAATATTTACTTAATTAACCAAGATCCTTATCTAGAAATATTGTCAAAAATCTGGGATGTCACAGATTCCTTCATTTAATCTATAGTGTTTTATGGTGCTTGAACTTCTTCAAGATCTATCTTACTCTCATTAACCCCTTCATGGATAAACTCATCTTTTTAAGAAGGTAACGTGTTTCAACAAACACCTTTTAATCAGTAGGATTATAGAAATAATACCCTAAACATCCTTTAGGATATCCCACAAATTTGCACTTGTCAGATCTTGTCCCAAACTTATCATTTTCAAATCTTTTGATATAAGTTGGATAGCCCAAATCTTAACATACTTAAGACTTGATTTTCTCCATATCCATAACTCATATGGAGTCTTATGGACGGTATTTGAAAGTACATTTTTAGTACATATGTTGTCGTTTCTATTGCATAACCCCATAAGGCTACTGAAAGATTGGTAAAGCTTATTATGGATCATCATTATGTCCATTATGAGAGAATACCTTTCTCTTTGAGATGATTTAAAAACTCACTACTTATGCATTCCCTTCTCGATCTAATTGAAAAACTTTAATACTTTTGCTAGTTTATTTTCCTACTTCACTTCTGGATTCTTTGAACCTTTCAACTGATTTGGATTTATATTTTAACAAATATATATATCAAAATAAAGAATCATCAGTGACAGTAATGAATGAATACCCTCCTATTGCATGTGTTGTCATAGGTCCCACACATAACTCTGTATACTAACTCTAACAACTCTTCAACTCTCTCTCCATGTCAACTAAATTGAGATTTAGTCATGTTACCCATGATATAAAATTCATAAGTTGTATATAATTCATAATCAAAATGCTCTAAAATTCAACTATATACAAGAGTTTACAATGCAATATGAAGGTATGATTCACATCATCTCTTTTGTTTAGTTTATTCAATTAGAAAATATTTTTAATGTAAGTCAGGTATACAAAGTCTATCAAGTAATCAATCAATTCTAAATGAAACATTATCATTATAAATATAATAATGATTGTTCTTTATTATAATGCCAAAAATTTCTCCATCAACACATGGAACAAATATAATATTTTTAATAACTGGAACATAGTAACAACTTACTATCTTAATAGACTTGCTCGTAGGCAATGCTAAACTATAAGTACCTATGACTAATGTAACAACCTTTGTTCCATTCCCCATACATAAAATTACTTGTCATTTGTTTAGCCTTTTACTTTTGCTTAGTCTCTGCAATGACTTGCATATGTGAGACCACCAACCGGTATCTGATATCCAAGTAGAACTTGACTTATAGAAAGTTTTATTTCATTATGAAATAATCTATATCTGTAGTAGAAGTTTCATCAAGCTTCTTCTACTTGACTGCTGCAAGATGCTCCTTGTAGTCCCTCTTCTAGTGTCTCAACTTATAGCAATTAAAGAAAACTCATTAGACATTGGGACCACTTTTATTTATATCATTTGTTTAGTGTCTTCCTTTTACCTTATAACCTTTCTGACTCCTCAGAAACACCTTTAACCATTTTCCTCCTATTGGAAGATTTATCTTTCAGTAAAACTTGGCCTTTCTTAGAAGGAAAATGACTCCCAACAGTCTTCAACATGTTAAGCAAATCAGTTAAACTGACGTCTAGCTTATTAGGTCAAATCTTGACTCAACTCTTCATCCATGACAAAACTCAGTTGTCCCAATTGAACAATCCAATTAATCATATTTAGGACATGTCTTTGTACTATGGTTGTGACATCCCAGAGTTTTGACAAGATTTCTAAATAAGGATCTTGGTTAATTAAGTAAAGGTTGAAAGTTAAAACTTAGTTTAGAATGATAGAAAGTGTAAATGAAATGATCAAATTATTATTTAATCAAAGTGGTTTAAATCGGCATATAAAGACTATGAATGTGAAAATGATGGTATATAATACCTACGATTGGGTAGATAGAAAAGAATCATTGTATGACATTGTATTGTGTCAGAATGTGATAAATTAATGTATGTGTATATCTAAATATATTTAATTTAATAAGTAAAAAAAATGTAAGATTTAGAGAAAAATAATAAATGATGAAAGAAAATATAAATTATGCTTTAGTTATGAACATGGATAACTAGTTTAATGAACAGGTCTTCACATGCTAGGTTATGAAATGGCAAGGTAAGTTATGTCAGATTATGTAAAAATGATAAAAACAGTTGAGCCTAATTTGTATATTAGGAATTTACTGTGTAATAAGAGTTATAAGATTTAAAATCTAAAATTTATTTAATTAATAGACATGAATTTATGGAATTAAGTTGAGTATTTATACAACACATAAATACAGAAGATAATACTCCCAAATATGAGTAGAAAGAATGAAGAATGCATGTATGATGTAATTGTCGTATATGTATTAAACAAATAAACGAAATGACCTAAAAGTCGTAAAAAAAGGATAATATGGGCATAAATGGTAAATGATGATGGATTTCGGTAATCCGATCAGTGTATGTATGACAAAAAATATGTGTTATATAATTCTAAAGGGAAGATATTTTATTAAAAGATGAACGTGGGAATCAATATACACGATTTGAGCGTTTTTTATTTTTAGTGAATGTTCGCTTTTCAAGAAAACAATTTTCTGAATTGTGAACATTTTTACTATTTGAAATTATGAGAATTGGAATTGATTAAGTGTGTTAAAAGGGAAGGATAATAAAGAATTAGAAACACAATTCTTGTTAGGAAAAGTTAGTTAATTGGTTTGTGATTAAATAACGAATTAAGCCATTTAAATGGAACAAATGAAGGTAGTTCAAACGGGAAGTAATTACCTAAATGATAGACTGAAAGAAAATCAATCTAAATGAGCATAAAATTGATTAATGGGAAGAAGTAAAGAACTTTCCTTAAATGGAAAGTTTAGAAAATAGATAAAAGGAAAGTTTCCTTAAATGGAAAGTTTCCATAAAAGGAAAGTCTAGCAAAAAGGACTTTTGACCAAAATGTCCTTGACAAATTAAGTAATGATCTATGTGTCCTAAGGTATGAAATGACTAAAATGTCCAACATTAAATACGTGAAAAGACCAAAAAATCCTTGGTTAAAATTAACTATAGTTAAGTTGTCTTAACCCAACTTGGGAGAAGTCTCATAAAATCTAGCAACTAACATGATCATCTTCATTTGTTGCTAGATATTCAAAGCCTAAGAGAGAGAAAGAGAGAGAGACGTCATGGAAGTTTAAAAGCAAAAGCTTGAGTTCTTGGAGCTTAAAGGCTTGAATGATCATGGAGCAAGAAATAAAGTTGATGGCCTCAATGTAGTGAAGCTTCCTATGTAAGGAAGTTGGTCAACCAATAAGGTTTAAAAGTTTTCCAAACTTAAAACTTTAGTTTATGTATGTTTATGCGTGTATTTATGGTTAAAATGTAGAGTTATAGAAGACTATATGTCTAGAGGTGGAAGGTCATGATGAAATCTTAAAATATAAGGTTGAGCAAGATGGTATGAGAGTTAATTGCTTGAAATATATAATGTTAAATACTCTTATGTATAGAAAGTATGAATTTGAAGGCTAAAATTAGTTATGGTAGTTATATGTTAATGTAAACATATTTTAAAAGTAAATGAATTTTGAATAATTCATATAAGTGTGGTATAAGTTTACAAAAGTTGTACATAAACTCTTTAATAAGTATCTGAGAAATGAAGTCTAAGGACTTCAAAATAAGTTTTATGAAAAGTTATGTAAATGGATGAAAATTCAACTTAAAGGTGATTTTTGACAATTTTGAGTATTTAATGGTAAAAATGAAGTTGAAGAATGACTTAGTTTTATGAAGTTACACGTGTCTACATTGATTTGGTAGTCAAAGAATGAAAGATAGAACAAAAATGCATTTCGAGCGATCAAAATCGATCGTTTTGACCTAAAACGAATTTTTACAAACAAATCTCGCATTGTGTAAAGCTAAGTTATTTTAAAAGTATAGATATATGTTATATGATGTATGTAAGCTAAATCAAGTGTTGGAATGAAGTTTAGAAGCTAATGGCCAAAAATCATTATTTGACGGAAAAGGTTGAAAATGTGTTTAAATACCCTTTTACAAGTTAATGCTTTGATAATTTTAAGAAGCCAAATGAGTCAATTTTTATTTTTGTAAAATATTATGTAGTAAGGTCTAGTTATGGTTCAAATTTGAGCTTCATTGGATATAAGATAAAGGAGTTAAAAATCAGCAAACTTGCTGCAAAAATTTATTTTTTAGGATTCTAAACATTGAGCCTAGGCGTAGTGTTTTGTACTAAATACTGTGTCGGGACACTACGTCGGGGTACAGTCACCAGAGAAGATCTCGCTGGGGGCGAGATCAGATGGCACCGGGGCGCCATGCCCTGAGCCTAATTTTTTTTTTATTTTGACCCGCAAAGCTATGTTTTGATGTAATATGATAAAGATATGATACGTAAACTCTAAATGGTAAAAAATGATTAATGTTTTGGGTGTTAAGGTGTAAAAGAACTATGAATGGTATAATTTAACATACCTAAAGCTAAGTAAAAGCATGCTAAAGTTTATGTAAAAGGTTATAAATGAGTTCGGATGTATTATTAACCTATATAAGGTATAATACATCAAATGTGTAATGAATAGAGACTAGTGGCCTAGTGTTTAAGGTTTAAGTTAAAGGAATTATGCAAAGTGTTATGACCTTATAATGATATATAGGTTGTATGTTGACATATAAAGTTTGGATTAGCAAACCGAGACGATGAAGGATATGAAGACGTTCAAGGAGCATAAAGGTTAAGTTGGTGATGGTTAACAGACAAGTTTTTCAAAACTTGTTGAAATATAATAATTTTCCTATGTGAACTAATTGATAAACTATGTGAGGTGAATATGTGATGAAATGTGTACTTTGTGCAACTATGTGATTAATTGTTAAATGCATTATATGAAAATTATATTTTAAAAATGCATAGCATGATAGATAAGATGCATGGATATATGCATAATAAGAAATGTATGATGCATGTATATATAAACTGCGAGCATGAAAGGTGTTAATTGTTAAACTTGCTGAGCCATCGTGCTCATTCTTACTTTAAACTAACATTTTCAGCTAAGTACGAGAAGGCCGGAGGTTCCGATAAAGCTAAAGGGTAAGGAATAGTAATGGCATAACAGAGCATGAAGGGATTGTTGGATTAATTTATTCAATATGACAAATTGGTATATAAATATAAATTTGTACAGGTATAAGTTAATTGACGTCATAATTTTAGAACAATAAATTTTGTGGTTAATAAAGAAATATATGATTTGTAAATCAATTTAGGGATGAGATGTATATAAGATTTATTCAAAAAAGCTTATAATGAGAAAAGACTAATGTATTATTGTAAGTCAGGTATTATATGTAATAAACTCACATGTATGGGACATATATGTGTACGCAGGTGTATGTATGGATAGTTATTAATAGTGATTGAATTCACAGGTTAAGTTAAAATAAATCATAAGATATATGATTTTGGCATATAATAGACTAGGTCATATTTATGTATTTATTATCTAAGTTCTAAGGTATTAAATTGAAGGTTATGATCTTGAGATATGTTATGAATGTAAGCTTTAATAAACAGGTTTATGAACTATATTATGTTTGTATGATATGGTTTTAAGGGCAAAGGTTATGTTTTAATGCACGAGATCGCTTGTAGCTAATGCGGGGGTTCCGGGAACGTTATAGTTGGTATCAGAGCCAGGTTAGAAGAGCCTCGAGCTTCTCGATGGTGACTTCACGATTAAAGTCGATGCACCGAAGCCAAACTCTCCGTAGGGGACGCCTAAAACTGGTGGCAAGCTAATAGGTACCAATGTAGGGCATTGTCCCAAGCAAGGTTAAAAAGTCGAATGAAGGATAAATGCTACAGTTGGTATCAAAGCTTATAGGTTATACACTTTAAGTAAGAGTGTCGTAGGCTATGAATTTCATGAGAAAAAAAGAAATGGTAAATAAATGAACTCTAGTAGAGTTGGGTAAGGAGGAAATGAATTTTTAGAAATTCATGAGTAAGAAATGGTAAAGGATATCTTAAGATATGATAATGAGAAATGGTATAGGGTTATGGGATCATAAAGTGATCAAGATAAATGAACTCTTGATGAGTTATAAATAGTAAGATGAAAATAGAGAAAATTCATGTCAAGCTAAAGAAAGGTTATGGAAAGATTAAGGAAATGTTAAGGCTTATGTGAAATTTTCATTGAGGACTCATGGTAGTGGCTAAATTGTACATTTCTTTGTATAGGCAGGAATTTGTGCTTGGCTTTGTAACATCCCAGGATTTTACAGAAATTCTAAATAAGAATTTTGGATAATTAAGTGAATGTTATAAAACAAAACCTAGTTAAAATGATTAAATGTGATTATTATGTGATTAAATTGAATTAGTAAGTGATCAATGTGTTAGAAAGAACTTGTAAGGTTGAAATATTAAAGAGGAACCTATGTGGTCAAATATAGAAAAATGAATTAAGCCAGAGAATTATGGAAACGAGAAATTATGATGAAAAGGAATTTTGAACGGTTATATAACGGATTTGAGTTATATGATTTATTGTAATGCCCATAATAGGGTAATTTTTAGGAATTATTGTAAGACCCGATGTTAGGCGACAGCAGGTAATAGACTAAAAGGATAATTATGTGTATATGTAAGTATATGTGATTGAGTATAGAAATAAGAGTAAAGGAAATGATAAAAGCATATGTAAATTGGTTATGAGTTACAAATATTGATAGTAAGTTTAATGAATAGGCCTGATGAAGCGAGAGTATGAGAATGACTAGTAAATGTAAGTCTGTTTATGTAGTAAAGAAGAAACCGAGTGATCAAATCGGTTTATTAAGAATATATGAAATATTGAGTGTAGGATATGTGTTTATATGGAATTTGTTAAGGAAATTATATTAAAAGATGGAAATAAGAAAATTGTGATATAATGTGTAAATACAAAATGTGATACCCGGAAGTGAGTATAATGAACGTAGATATTATGTATGTTGAGAATTGACAATTATGTTATAAGTAAATAAGTGAAAGAATGTAAAGATCGTAAAAAGAATATATGAGTTATTGTTGATAAAGGATGATGAATTTTGGTGATTTGATCAAGGTTCACTTCTAGAGGAAGCGGTTTAAGGAAAGATAAGTATCGTGATTATTTGAGATATCGGAAGTTGAAATTGTTGATGATGGAACCAAAAAGGGTTCGTAGATAATTAAAAATGGAATATTATGTAAAGTGGCATGTCGACGCCGGGATTTTAGTCGTTTCGTTTTTTAATATTAAAGCCCTTTCCAATTTTAGCCTTTGGATTTAAGATGTGATTTTTGAAAAGGGTTGGCTTAAATGTCGATGGGGTTTCGAAAGGTCGATTTTATAATGAGCCAGTTGACCAGAGTCGCCAGTTGGTATATTTGAAATGGATGTACCAACTCATCCGAATTTTGTTTTCGTAATCGCTGGCTCATATGTGACTCCGATTCAATTGTTCCGTGAACCGAGATTCATAGAGTTCGGGGGCTTGCTTAAGCAAGGGGAAGGTGTTAGGCACCCCCCGACTTCCGTGAAACACGGTTACCGCAATCTCGATGTTTTCCTATCCTTTTAAAATCCTAAAAAATGTGTGAGTTGCGTGTGTGTGCGTGAGTGCCTAGGTGATGGTTGTGGTGAATTTTGCGTGAAAATCGCTTTGATTTCTTATGGAAAACGTGTTTTGTCGGGAAAGCGTTTAGACGTCTTTTGACCCAAATGACAAGGCTTCGCTTTTTATAACAAAGATTGATTTTAATTTCGGAAACGATGAGGTTTTTTACTAGATGTCATTTTTAGAAAACAATAGTTTTTTAAACTTCTGTCAAATAGGAATCGAGACTATACATTGCCTTCTAACAGTAAATTCAAATAAAATGAAGGCAACTTCTAGAACTCTTTAACCCTATGCACAAAGTTTAATGAAAACGTTTATCTATTTTTTTACGAAAATATCTTTTATGACATTTCAAAACCAAATGGAGCCTTTTCGTCAAACAAGGATCAAAGTTCGCCAAAACTCTTAATTTTTAAACCTCGTGAATCTAATATCCTAATTTGATTGATTTTATGAAAATCTTCATCTTTTCATTCCAAAATTCATTTTTCATGTCGAAAGGGAAAACCAAGCATTAAAATGGCGTAGAGTTATTCATGGGCATGTGAGCCATCCAAATAACTCCAAACACTCACAATCGTACATTTCACTATTACGGGGCCTTAACCCGATTTTCGACTCGATGTCGTTTTTAGGCCCAAAATTTACATATTTACAACAAAGGCGCATTGCGATCGCTACATAAGTAAAAGCTATATAAAATAAACTAAAAGGATATCATCGAGAGGTTAGGAGGAGATTCCATCCGCAATAAATCCTCTCTAACCATCCCTAATCCATAGATCCAAAACATATATCGACTACATCGGATCTAACTTCCACATACACAAAATCAAAATATTTAAATCGCAATGCACCAAATATCTTCGGATCAACAGTAGATCCACCCAATGAAGCACAAAAATTGAATATTTATCGATTTAACTACTAAATCAAAATAAACGGATTAAATCTAATAGATCTACAAAATCAAGAAATCACAAGAAAAAGTAAGATAAAACTTCAATAAAAGCTCCTTTTAATGCTTCAAAAATCGTTATATATTTCACTATTGAGCAAGAACACGAGAAAACCTCACTATTTGGGCAACGTAAATGCAAATCTCACTATGTTTAAGCTACACCCGAGCTTTTCTCTCTCTACCTCGCATGTCTCTCTCTCTCTAAAAACTTAAAAGATTTCTTCTTTTTTTCTCTCGGGTGAAAACTGGCCATGTATAGCATTCCGCAGGCAGCCGCAGGTGCAACTGCGGCTAGCCGCAGGTGCATCTGCGGCTGCCTTCGCTAGCCGCCCGCGTCGAATTCTTGGCTGTCGGGTTGTCTCCTCGAGCCGCGCACTGTCCCCTTTGTCGGTGGCCGCAAGTGCACCTGCGGCTGCCCAGCTTGCTTTTCTCGATTTCTGTGCCACACAATCTTAAATCGTCAATTTCTCGAGACCCCCGAACATCGTAAGCGTAGTGGCCATTAGTCATCTTTTGTGATCAAATCAAGTTCTTCTGGATCAACTGTTTGTCTTGACTCAAGTAACCTGATGCTCGTTGTTCGTTGTGGCGGCTTTGACCGTAAGTCGTTGGGGTGGCTTCGTGTTGGGGTCCACCTTCCTTTTCGCATGTCGGGTCAAGTGACGACTTTGCCCTCCTACCAGGGTTAGTAGAGAAGTGCAAAATTTGGGTGTCTACATGACATTTATGGCAAATTATTATAAGTAATTGGTGAAATTGGTATTTTGAAGTATGACAAGAGTTATGGGACAAGCCAATTATGGAATAATTGATGCTAGAATAAAATTCAAGCATAATAAAGCAAGTTTGGATAAAAAAGGATTTGATTTGGATTGAAATTAAGTGAATTGTGAATTAAAAGAGATTAAATTCTCTAGATTTATGGTACAATGACTATCTTACCCTTGACAAGTTGAAGAATAACATTTGTGTCCTAGAGTGGGTTAATGACCATGGTGCCCTTAGTTAGTAATGTGAAATGACATTATTACCCTCAATCATGCAAGTTAACTTAACCAATTATTGGTTAAGTGTTTGAGCATTTTTATATATATATATATATATATATATATATATATATATATATATATATATATATATATAGCAAGTATCCTAGCTTATTTTTCAGATGGAAGTTGCTAGAAAGTTGACAGCTAGGAGAGAAAAAAGGGAAGGAAGAGCTAGGGTTCTAGGAAACCTTGAAGAAGTTATAAGAGAAGGTGTTCAAGAGAAGAAGATTAAACGAAGCTTGGTAGCAAGAAGAAGGAAGACCTACAAGAAGGTATAGCCATATTTTGCTTTAAAGATTTAAAGATTATGTGTTTTGATGCAAGATTCTAAAGAAATCATGCATGTATTCATGGTTAGATGTAAAATTAGTGTGACTTATGTGTTATATATATATAGGTAAATGATAGAACCCTAGACTCAAGTTGATAGCAAAGTTGATGGACTAGTTATGTTTATATTATAAGCTATAAATCATGTTTCAAGATATGATTATGTTGGAAATATGTGAAAGTTCATGCTAGATAGCATTATAAATGCTCAAATGAAGAATAAGTATGTTGGTTTAAGAAAAGTGTAATATTAAGTCATGAATTATTGATGATTATGTGTAATAAGATGTTGGTTTTGATGAAAACCTAGTTAAAGAGGTTGAACATGTTGGATGCATGCAATTTAATTGGTTAGATAGCATACAAGATGCTTAGATAGTTGAGATGTATGATTTGTTAAGTAAACAATTGAATATTAGGCTATACTTTGTGTATAGATTTCGTAATAATCTGTAAAGTGCACTTGGATGTGCATATGGGAGTTATAGAGACAAATAAAGTCATTAAATGTGTTAGTGATAGACTATGTGGTGCTTGGAGGTTTAAGTGTCAAGTTGAGTTCGAAGAATGAATTTGAAAAGCTTTTTAAAAATTGTTAAAATGGCATTAGAGTGTGATTTTTGGCAATTTTGAGTAATTGAAGGTCAAATGAAGCCAAATGGCTAAGTTTTATGTTATTACACGTGTTTAGGTCGATTTGGTAATCGACGGAATGAAATTTGAATAAAAAGGCGGTTTGAACGATCGAAAACGATCGTTTCGAATCAAAACGGATTTTAACGGACAAAAATCGCCTCGTGCGAAGTTTTAAGGTTTTGAAAGTTGGGACATGTCATTTATGACTTATATGAACTATGTCAAGTGTTGGAATTAAGTTTTAAAGCTTATGGCCAAAAATCACAAAGTTGGTAAAAAGTTAGCTTTGAAGTTGACAAATTTTCTAAGTCTGGAAATGTTTTAAACAGCCCTCCTAAGGGCTAGTATATCCCTATTTTTAAGAAGCCAATTGAGGCAATTAGTATTTTTTTTAAATACTAGGTAGTGAGGTCTAGATGTGGTCCAAAGTTCAGCTCAATTGGAGTTAAGATGAAGGAATTAAAAATCGGCAAAGGTAGTGCAAAAATCAGAATTTCAGATTTTGAACATTGCGCCTAGGCGCCATGTTTTGTACTAAACATTGCGCCGGGGCGTAATGTACTGTTCATACCTGAGGAGATTTCGCGGCCAGCGAGCTCTGGCGGCCCCGGGGCGAAATTGCTCTACACCGAAAAAAATTTAAGCTTCTTAAAAGCTATATTTTGATATGGAATGATAGAAATGAGTTATATAAACCCTAGAAATGATAATAATGGTAAAATTAAAGGGTGTTAAGTTATAATGAAATGATAAATGGCATAATATAACATGCCTAAAGCTAAGCCAAAACATGTTATAAGTTATGAAAAAGGTCGGAACCAAGTTAGGGTGTATTATAAACCTACATAAGGTGTAATACATCAAATGTGAAATGGTTAAAGACAGATGTTCATGTATTTATGGAATTATTTTGATAAGTTATACAATTTTATGATCTTATAATGACATATAAGCTATATGTTGACAGATAGAGTTCGAAATGAGCAAGCCGATAAGACGGATAACGAAGGATGATTGAGGAAGTACAGGTTAAGTAAAATAAAGGCGTACAGACAAGTTCTTCAGATTTAAGTATAATAGATGTTCGATATGAACTACGTGATAGTGAGTTGAAATGTGCCCTATGTGCAACTATGTGTTTAATTGCATTGTATGTTAAAATAAAGGATGTATTGGTTATGTATGTTGAGAAGGTAATTATATTCTGTTAGTTCCCAGAGGCACACAAGTGATCTAGAAGGGGGGGGGGGGGGGGGGGGTTGAATAGATCTCTTATGAGTTTTCGCTTAACTTCAATAATTTATTACCAATTAATTGATTTAATCAATATTTGTTTGCACATCGGAATATTAGTTTGAAAGCTCCCTTTAAAGATTTGTAAAACTTCTCCTTTGAGTTAAGACTGTATTGAAGATAGCCACATGCTAAGTAAACCAGTTTTAGCAGTTATATCTATATATGTATACATGACAGAATGTAAATAACACCAGAGAGTTTTAAGTGGTTCGGAGATTGAAAAACTCCTACTCCACTCTTCTACTACAACGAGTAGGAAATCCATTAAGAATGGTTCATACAGAACCCTTCAAACACATCAGGCCTGGAAACTCTGGTTCACTAAGAACCCTTCAAACCTAGCAGGTTTGGCTAGTTTAGTCACTAAGACAAGGACATAACTGCCCTCTTCAAGTCCAGCAGACTTGGCTCATTTCTTGTTGATGAATGTTGGAGTTGCTACAGAGTTGTACTTTAAGCTTCATTGTCTTTAAATACTCAGTAGCAGGATGTGATCATTCTTGAAATAATATTGAGTTCTGCAATGATGTTTGGCTTCTTTATATGCTCAATATATTTTCTTATGATCACCCATTGTGCTGCTAGGCTTTTATACTTCAGCTCCTTTGGTACTTAATAACTTCTCGAGACGAACTCCTGAGATGACTGTGAAGTCCCTTCCTTTTGGTACTCAGTTGTTCCTTCTCACCATAGACAGTTTATAGCATCTCGAGATGGGCTTCTGAGATGACTGTAATGTTCCTTCCTTTTGGTACTCAGTTGCTACCATGTCTGTATCAATTTGGCATTTCTCTTCTAGCATGTGCCTAGCAGTTCTGAACACTTCTCTTGTAATAGAGTCATCTCTCTCTATGTTTCTCTCAATTCAGTATTTGTGTTCTGATAGATCGTAGAGTTCCTCAACATATTCATTTTCTGTTTCACTCTTAGATATGTTGTTGTCCACCATCCTCTCTATTTCTATTCAACCACCATTTTCTTTTTGAGTTATCAAAGCCTTAATATCTTTATGCATATTTTACTGTTGAAAGATCCGTTGGGTTACTTTGGCTCTGTGCAGATCCTTGATATCTTTGATGTTGACTTTCTGTTGCTTGTGTCAGTGTTTTTTCCTTTTTCTGACATGTTCTAATATATCAAACTGTAGCTCAGCTTTTCTCTGAATTTATAGCCATTACACTCCCAGAGATGTTTAGCAAAGATTATTATAATCTTTGCTAATTAATCTTCTGATCTGTCAATAAATACCTTCATTGACTTTTAGAACCAGCTGTTCTGATGCATTCAGAGATGTCCCATTAGTTTGACCTTATTCACCATTTTCCTGAGCAGTGGGTCCTGACTTAGTCGATTAGGCACAAAGTCTTCTGTGACTCTGACATGCGTCTAAATCTCAAGATCACTTAATCTTTCTGGAATCTGGGCGAGGAGTGTTCTCGCACCATATTATCGTTCTGGTAGTTTACTGGTTTTGAATTGAGTGGTGAACTCGTTGAGTGACTTACTGATCATTCTGACTTTACGAATTCGGCTTTATGATTGTAACATGAAGTAGGTCAAGTAGAGCGTTGAGTTGGAGTGATCTTCTTTCTCACTCTATGATCTTGCTATTTTGTTCAGATCGTAGAGTTATTGACTGCAGTGCTTTGATTTACGATTTCGTTCTACGATCTTATCCCTCTGTGCAAAACTAGAGTTTGTTAACTGCAGTGCTTCTCAGAGGAATCGTTGAGTTGTTGTCTTCGTTGGCACATCCTTTATTTATACTCAACGATTATTCTATGTGTAGAACAATTTTCCGTATTGTCTTGTCATCCTGTTCCATTCTATGATTTCTTCTAACTGTGCAAATCGTATAGTTCTCGTATGTGCTCGTTCTTCAAGTTTACTCTACGATCTTGCTATATTGAGTATATCGTAGAGTAGTTTACTTCTCTGATTCTGCGTTAACTGTAGGCTTGCTTAGCAATCTGTTCGACGATCGTAGAGTTCAGCTCTACGATTTGTACTTGATCAGTTCTTCTATTTAGCTTGTATATTTAGTAGATCTTATCAGTCTATATGATCGTAGAACGGACTCTACGATTCCAAGCAAAGAAGACTCAACGATTCAGAATTTAGTTCTTCTTCTGAGTCACTCCAGGAGCCTTCAACTATGAAGCTTTTGTCTTTCTTCTTTTGTTTATAGAAGCTCTTGAATTCTCTTTTTGGATTTGCTTTCGTTTTGTCCCTCCTCAGCTCTTCTCTTAAGGGTTTTGGACATTTAGCAATGAAGTGACCTGACTTTTTGCAATTGTAGCAAAGGTCATTTGGTTGTTCTTTGTTATTGTTGCTTCTGAACTTCTGAGGTCTGTTCCTGTTGATGAATCTTTTAAAATGTCTGACTAGCATGGCAACTACTTCATCATCATTTGATTCATCCTTGTCAGAGTCAGAAATATCCTTGTGATTGCTTCTGTGAGTTGAGGTTGAGGCTTTAAGAGCAATGTTTTTCTCTTTCATTCTTTCCCCAGATAGATTCTCTGCTCTTTGATTTAGCTCTAGCTCATAGGTGAGAAGATTTCCATATAACTGTTGTACAATCATCTCGTGCAGGTTCTTTGACTCCCGGATGGTTGTGGTTTTGGCATCCCATTTGCTTGGCAAAGATCTCATGAATTTAATGATAAGATCTCTGTTTGGATAGATTTTTCCATAAGATCTGAGAGAGTTTAGTAGCAAGTTAAATCTCTCATAGGTGGTTGTAATGTTTTCACCTGAGATGTGGGTGAACATTTCATACTGCTGAACAAGCAGTGATTGCTTATTTTCTCTGACTTCTTCTGTTCCTTCATGCATGATCAACAGAGTTTGCCAGACTTCTTGAGCTGTTTTACAGTTGACAACGTTCTCAAATAGATCATCATCCAGAGATTGAAATAAGATGTTCTTAGCCCTTTTGTCTTTTTGAACATCCTTTTTTTCATTGTCTGTCCATTCGTCTCTTTTCTTTGCTACTAGCTTGCTTGGATCTTCAGTTGATAGTGCAAGCTTCATTGGTATGATCGGCCCATTTAGCACTGTCTCGAACAGTTCATCATCTATAGCATCTATGTAAGCCTACATACGAACTTTCCAGTTAGCAAATTTTTCTTTATTACACATAGGTGGTCTGTTACCTCCACTGAGTTCCGATCCATTCTTGTTGAGTGCCATTTGATCTACTCAAGCTTGTAAGGCTTTAGATGTGAGAACCTGCTTTGTATATGAATGAGTTTCTTCAACTTTTCTTGAGCTTTAATGATCTGCAAAATGAATTCTTAGATCCGGTGATCATAAATATATGTCCATTCATCTGTGTTGAGTTGATTTTTAGGTCTCGGGCTTGATATATGTGATTTAGAAAAATGACTTTGATATTCATCACCAAGGACATGGCAGAGAGGTATACAACTGTAATTTTCAATACGATCTACCTCCCAATTTCAGAGAGGTAGTTTCAGAAGACCATTGAAGACTTTTGAATTAGATTCCTTTAAAATCACTCAAGGTAGAGATCATTCACTTGAAGAAAGGAAAAGTGATGCTTGTGGATTTCATCATTGATTACCATATGTTGTAGCTTGACAGAACTCCTAATACTGTACTTGAATAAGTGAAGCACTTCCTTTGCTACTCATCATCAGATAATATGCTTTGAAATTAAATCCTTAAGCTTATCGTAAAGCTTAATGCTGAGCCCATCAAGTGAATACTTGGATTCAAAACTGATTCCAGCTACTGACATTTGGTATAGAAAATCATTTTACACTTTAAAGCATAGATTTCTGTTGGACCTGCTTCTGCTATAAACTTTCGAACTGATGAGAAGTAATTTTGTTAGTGCTTGGCACAGTGATGCTTCCTTTGAGAAGAATAGATACTACCTTATTTTTGAGAAAACATAAGGATAAAACACTGCTAGTTCAAATTTATGTAGATGATATCATATTTGGTTCTTCTGATGAAAAATTATGTGAAAGATTTGCCAAGCTTATGCAGAGCAAGTTTGAAATGAGCATGATAGGAGAACTCAACTTCTTCCTTGGACTACAAGTGAAGCAGACTGATGAAGGCATATTCATTAATCAAGCCAAATACATCAAAGACTTATTAAAGAAATATGGCATGGAATCTGCATCTATCATGAAAACTCCTATGACACCTGCCACCAAGCTCGACAAAGATGAAAATGGTAAATCCACTGAAATCACTCAGTACAGAGGTATGATAGGCTCACTATTATATCTTACCACTAGCCGACCAGATATAATGTTTGCTAGATGTATATGTGCTAGATTTCAGGCTAACCCCAAAGAGTCTCATCTATTAGCTGTGAAAAGAATTTTCAAATATCTTAAAGTAACTCCAAATTTAGGATTATGGTATCCCAAGGAGTCCTCCTTTGATCTTATGGGATACTCAGATGCTGACTATGCAGGATGCAAAATAGATAGAAAGAGCACAAGTGGAACTTGTCAGATGCTTGGCAACAGACTTGTCTCTTGGTTTAGTAAGAAGCAGAACTCAGTAGCCACATCAACTACAAAAAGCTGAATATATAGCCGCAGGCAGTTGCTGTGCACAAATCCTATGGATGAAGACTCAGCTTGCAGACTATGGGTTTGAGCTTAATTCTATTCCTATATATTGTGATAATACTAGTGCAATTGCTATATCTCATAATCCTGTTATGCATTCAAGAACTAAGCACATAGATATAAGATATCATTTCATTAGGGATCATGTACAAAATGGTAATATATCACTTCACTACATCCCAACTGAAGATCAACTAGCAGATGTATTTACAAAACCTTTAGAAGAATCAATACTTAATAAACTCATAAGTGAGTTAGGAATGCTAAATATAGACCCTTAATATATATCATGATTTTTAGGAAGATACTAACTCTACAGGAATAAAAGTGAGCAAGGAAAATAAGTAAAAGACAAATTCGTGGAATACACTTAACGATCGTCAAGCAAAGAATCGTAGAGTACGCTGAATATCGTAGAGATCACTCAACGATCAACAAACCAAGAATCGTAGAGTACATTACAAATCAAATAGCTCACTTAACGGTTGGCAAGCCAAGGATCGCAGAGTATTCCTCTATCATAAAGCTAACTCAATGAACATCAACAAAAGAATCGAAGTGTCAAGAAGGATCGTAAACCTCTAGGGGCAAAAAGGTCATCAACCAACTGAAATGCTCCTATCAGAACATGACACGCATCTCAGCAAACATAGAGGGAAGTTTTAAATACTTTGAAAATTGCACGTCGTTTATTTCTTCAAATCAAAAATCTTTCAGTCCTATCTATCTCTCTCAATCCAAAGCCCTAAGTTTTCAATACTAAGATAAATCGTTCCTACTGTTTCAGGAAAACTATCAAATGGCACCTGCTCAAGTCCTTTCTGGAAACGAGCTCAACTTCGAAGCCTTCACAACGGCAGATAAGCAATTCAAAAGAATAATCCAGTTACTAGAAAAGGCGGGTCTGCGAGAAGCTCTGGGAACAAATACGAGGATTCTATCAAAGCTTATGCGGGAGTTTTACATCAATGGATCCTATGCAAACGGAACTCTAACCACTATTGTAAAAGGAGTACAGCTCAACCTCACTGCGGAAGAATTTAATCTTGCCCTAGGATTCAAGCAAGGAGGCCTCACATCTCTAAATATGGTGAATACCGAAGAAGGCCTGAGAAGAATGCACCACCAAAAGAATCCAGGACTGAAAGGTTTAAAGAAGAAAGAATTTCTTCAGAAATATGAGTTCCTGGCAGATATGATTGGTAAATGCCTACTCTGCAAAAACTCGGCTCATGACTCAGTCAGTGAGGTGCAGCTGAAATTGATGACAACTATAGTCAAGAAGATAAACATCAACTATGGCTCTTTGCTGTTGGAATGGATAGGGAACTGGGTCCAAAATGCGGAAAAAGCAAAGGGGACCAGAAAAATGTTCTATGGGAGATTCATCAGCATTCTCCTTAGATCATCTTTGGGGGATCTGATTGAGCTTGATGAAGGATAAGCTCTAAATACTAACAAGAGAATAACCCAGAGAATCTTTGACAACTGGAGGAGGAATCCAGTTGAAAATAGGAAATTATCCCGGTCAGGGGATAGTGATGGAACGCAGAGTGGGGTAGGGCCATCTCTATTGAAGAACACTCCTGCAGAAGAAGAATCTCAGGAAGTCAGCAAGCAGTCTCAGGGTCCAATCAGAAAGAGGAAAGGAAAGAAAGCCCTTGAGATCGAAGAACCTCAAGGCTCGTCAAATGAGGCTCCTGATGCTGCTCCTGAAGGAAAGGCTGCATCAGAGGATGAAGATTCTGATCTGCGAAGGGAAACTCGCAGCAAGTATGAAGCTGAAGAGGCCACTCCAAAAGAGCCAAAAAGAAAGAGAAGAAGGCTAGTTAAATTAGCCGACAAAGACTAAGTAGCTAAGGAGGAGCTACTTGAAAAAGATGTCATTGCTCTAGTTGAGAAGGAGTCGACTAAAGCAGCTGAACCTATGGATGCTCAAACTGAGGGGGAGCCACCAGTAGTTTCTGAGCCAACAGATGCTCTAGCTGAGGGGGAGACTCACGAAGATACTTCAGTCCCTTCAGCCACAATGAATAATGATAAAGAGGATTACATTGAAATAGTGGTCGTCGGAAGAAATGAGCAAAGGCATCTTAACTACAACTGCCTGCTGAAATTTTTGCCACTAATGCCATTCCACCGAGCTCTGGTGCACAATGCATGGGATCAGATCTTCTGGACTTTCAAAGCATACCCAAATGTGGTGATTATAGCTCAAGGCTATTCTCAGAACCTATTTTTTGCCCAGAAGCTCATTTCATGCAGCCCCTTTTCACATTCTTTAGGGCAAAAGGTACATTTTATCCCCTTATCCCTCATTCAAATTCATTCACTCTCACGAATGTTCAATAAATTTGAGGAGTCCTTAAGTACCAACTCTGTATCAAACTCTACGATCAACACTTCCCCGATCGTAGAGTCCCCACCTTCCACGACTGGTGGTCACGAAAGCTCAAATAATCAAAACGTAGAGTGCCCTCCAGACTCTCCCAAAATTTTTCCTACTCAACAAACAATGCCTCCGGTTCCATCTTCAAGACTCCTCTTAACCTACGAGGATATTCCCTCCACCTCTGGTCACGAATACTTTCACATTCCAAGCTCTATGGCTGACCAGGGACAATCATCTCAACTCCTCCAGCAAATTCTAGATAAGGTATCTCGGCTTCCTACAACTAAGGGCTTAACTGACTTGACAAGCCATATCCATACAGAGATATAGAAAGACCTGGCATCGAAATCCTACAACATTCAACGTAGAATGGACGATGTCATTGATGCTGCCAACGATCTCTCTAACAGCCTGAATAAACATTTTTTCACAAGATTAAGGCAGTTAACGACAGCAGTCTCTGAAAATCTCCAAGAAAGGGATAAAGAATTTCTAGAAGCCTTAAACAAACATCAAAAGGCCGTTGTCGTTCTTCAAGAAACCAATGACAAATCTATCACTCTCCTCAGTAATGATATCATTGCCTTGAAGAACTCTCTCACATAACAACAACATCGGTCGAATGACACTTTCTCATTAGTGGAGCAAAAACAAATAATGGCTGACAAACGACTCCAAGCCCACCAAGATGATGTTGCTGCCACTAAGACTCAACTTCAAGAAATTATTCAGGGCATACAACAGCTTTCAGAACAGGTAGCAACAATTAATGATGCCAACAAGGGGGAGAAGAAATTGAACACAGCAGAATAAACAAGAATGAGCTCAAACTACAGCAGAAGAGGAAGAGCACCTCAAGGGATGAGGATGGTTCAAACATCAATACATCCTCCTAGATTCGAAGCAGTACCATCTCGTCCCAGACAGGAGGTGACAGCAAGACCCTCTTCCTCAACTGTGAGGCCATCTAGCTCACAAGAATGGTTTCAAATTAAAGAAGAAGAAGCCTTGTTGAGGGAAGAATAACTGAGAAAAGCAGATGAAGAAAGGAGAACACTCTTCAGGTAGAGGGAAGAAGAAAGTAAAAGACCTCCTAGTAGAAGGAGATAAGTTTTTTTTTTTGTTTTCTCAATTGTATCAACTGACTAAAACATCAATAAAATTCATATTTTTCACTAGAAAATATAGATGCTCACTATATGATTAGGCATTCAATTACTCTTGCATTTTGCCTATTTAATGTGTTCAAATCACTATCTGTTATTTATGTTGTCATCATCAAATAGGGGGAGATTGTTGAACATTGAATGGTTGAATTTGATGATAAGAAATAATGTACAAGGGTTGTATTAGATAAGATCAAAACTGTTAGGTTGATCTCCTGATATAAATGTATAAAAGTCTTTTGTGTTGTACTAGGACTTAGATAGATCAAAACTGTTAGGTTGATCTTTTGTTGTAATATAACCGTAGAATGGACTCTACGATTTCAGTCAAGAAGACTCTACGATTAAACAGACTCTACGATCAAGACAACCAATTGTAGAACGTACTCTACGATCTTGGCCAAGAAGACTCTACGACCAACAGACTATGTTCTAAGTGAGAAACCATAAAACGAACTCTACGATCAACAGTCTAACAACTGAGTAAACTCTACGATGACAGTAAGAAATGATCCTTTATAGGTCAGTCACGACAGCTAGGATATTCGTAGAGTTGATTATGGAGGGTCGTTGAGCAAAAAGGCAAGGGACATCATAGCTCTCAGATCAAAAGCTATTCTGTTCAAGAAATCAATCTGCATTGACATAACCAAAAAGCTTCTGCAAATTGATCAAAGTCAGAAAAGTCAGGGGACTGACCCAAGCGCACTATGCAACAAAAAGAAGACTTTCAAGGCAGAAAAGTCAGAGGACTGTGTCCTATCAGTCCTATAGTATAGAAGGACCAAACGACTCTATGGAAGTTGGTAGGAACCTACGACTGACATATTTGTCCACAAGGAAAAAGAAAACAACCTTCCATGGACTAACAGGTCAGATCAAATAAAATCTCATCAGAGCATTAATGAGTAATAATATAATATACAGCAGTTCTCCTCTGTGAGGTAACGGAAAGAAACAATAGCTCAAGCTAATGTTCCAACGGGAAGAAAACAGTAGCCCTCGCTTTTTAAATACCAAGATCGACAAAAGAAAAGGAGAGCGAATTACATAAAAATATATACGCAAGAAGATAAAAATATCAAACTGATAAGAAAGCTTGCATTGCTACTAAGTCATTCGAAAAACTCAAGCAAAAAGCAACTTAGTAGCACATCCAAATCTACATCACTCCAGGAGATTTCTTTGTGAACTAGAGTATCCAAGTCTGTGAGACTTGTAGAGTTCTTAGTGAACTAGAGTTCCAAGACTACTGGTCTTGAAGGAATCTTAGTGATTCTGAAATTGTAAAAGTATCCTTAGTGGATTTGCTGCTGGAAGAGCAGAACAGTGGAGTAGGAGTCTTATGAGCTCTGAACCACTTAAAACCTAGAGTCTTTCTTATTGTGTCTTTTATTTGCTATATCTGCCATATAATTGCTTGTTGAATTCTTACTTTAACATATCAACAAAAGGGCAACTAAATCGTATTCCGCCGTGCTAAACTTATTGATTAAGAATTAATTAAAGCAAGATTGTTAAAGTAAAAGAAACTTTTAAAAGAATCTATTCAACCCCCCCCCCCCCCCTTCTAGATATCTATCGTGTCATTGGGAACTAACACCTTGAAGTCTTTAAAATTTTCCATCTGATTTGGCGGTGGTGGCTGATTTGCAACTACTGGGTGCCTATTCTGCATTGCTTCAGCTAGCATCTAGACGAAGTTCTGCATTGGGTCTACGTTGTGTCCTCCTTTTTCATTGTTAAATGATTCTTCTACCCCTTGGTTCCTTGGTGGTTGTATACGTTGTGGCATTTTTTGTTATAAATAAAAAAATTAAGTTATTATACTTGTTTCATCTTCTCACTTGTTGTTTTGTATCTTAGGCAATGTTTAGCTAAAATACAAGTAATCATCTCAGCACACATATAAACATAAACATGACTGCATTTATATTCATATGCAAAAACAGTAGTGCATAACACTTTACATCGTAAGCACACTACTATAAATGCTTCTAAAAGATGGGATTTTTACTAACATATCTTACAACTTTCTAGAGTTGGGATTTACAGACACATTAACCCTAACCCTCTAATCAAACAAAAGTTAGGTTTTACTGTATCTATATACATACATCATCAGAAAATAACTAATACTAATGACTGCGCATCCCCTTACGGATCGCATCATCATACTCCTCATCCCTGATGGCCATCACCACGTTCCTGCTGATGGTGTGCATAGACTGGCCCTCCTCAGCTAAGTAGTAGTGCACCCTGCTCTGAAATCTACCGAATGAAGATCGATAGACATACCTAAGCCTATCCGTCCTCACCCGCTTCTCATGAACCTCTTCCTTCAGCTCTAGCAACTGGCCATATACGGCATCCCACTAAGTCTCCATCTCTATCCTGTCCTCTATCGCCTCCTGCTAGTGAGCATGGATGACGGCTTTCTCTGCCTGAACCTGCTGAATCTTTAGTTCAGCTTCGGCTACCCTAGCCTCTACTTCTGCTATCTTCTCCTTCAGCTCCGTGTTCTCGCCAGAGAACTGATAAGCTGCATCTCTATACTGGTTCTTCGTATGTTGGTGGGTATGATTCTGCTCCTATAAATGCTGAACTCTTTCCTCCAGCTCGTCATTCCTCGTGGTCAACCCCTCGATGATGTTACTGGCAGTAGTGCCCATGTCATCAGCAAACTCCACATCCTTAGACTCCTCAAACTCTGCCTCATCCTCACTGCAAGGCCCCATCACTCCTCCCCTGATGGGCTCCTAACGATCTCCCATCTTCGGATCAGACTCTAGATCCTCTATCGGTGCAGCCACCAGCGACTGTGCAGTATCCATGTGGATATCAATGTAATCCTCCTCAACAGTGTGACTTGACTGTCCAATCTCTGTCATCTTATATCATAAAAATAACACATGTCAGTACAGTAATAAAATATATTCATTGATAAAATAAAATGATATTTTATCATGTACATCTCGGCTCGATGAATTTTCTCAATCCACTTCCAAAAATACACCACATAATGAATCTTCCCGATTCATCTCCTAACACACTCAATATGAGTTTAGTACTAAGGTCATAACCTAGGTTTCGTAATCCTAACGTTTATAACCTACAACTTTGATACCAACCTGTGATGACCCCAAATCCGGGTTCCATAACCTTGGGTTTTGTTCTTACTGTACAATACTTAATAATAATTAAATACATAATTTGCATTTAAACATCGCGAAATAAAACAAAAGGTTCTTTATAAAAAAGCTATAATACCCAAGGTCGATTAATTTTAACATCAACAGTTCCTATCTTAAGAAATTAGAAAAGTTTTACCAACAGTATTTACATATTAAACATTTAATTAACATGCATAATTAAGCTCTGGCTTTCCCTTTTTCCTTGTCCTTCTTGGAGCATTCGTGTCTAGCTGAAAATAGTTCATGATATAGCAAGGATAAGCAACTGGTTTGCTCAGCAAGTTTAAGAACAATCATAGAGATTTATTATATCATGAGTGAAAAGGGAATGACATCAAGTGCTTCAACAATAGATATAACAATTGTGAAAGAAACAAGACTCAAATTTCAATGAACAAGAAATATTTGAATCTTAAATGCTAAGTGGTCACCAAGGACCCTGAACTAACAACGGTATAATAGAGTTTCCTCTGACCCTTTTAGTAGTTTGGTTTTCAAGAGGATCAGCCTACTCAACCCGCTGTATATGCATTACATTTAGTCTTCTGGCGCCAAAGTCGTTTTCCCGACATAAAATCCCCTTTATCTAGGCTTGATCAATTCTCAGACTTATTATAAGAATCCGCACCAAGTAATGGTTTGGATCAGCTCTTAAAGGTATTCAAGTTATTGAATTTATAAACGCAATGTCTAGCTGAACAATTAGCTTAGACATTTTTAATACAACTCAGGAAACAATAACTATTAAGCTTCAAATGCACCATGTGTGATTTTATAATCAATATGGATGTGGAATAATTTTAAATAATTAAACCACTTCAAACTCTGAAAATAAATACAAGTATAGAAACTTGTTCAACAACAATTAAGTAGGGTTAGAGAACTTGCAAAAATAAATACAAGTTAAGGTTTGGAGAACTTGCCTCGTGCGTAGTCTACTGCTAACCAATTCAATTTAATTATCTTTAGATAGACCTCACAAATTAATAAAGTTGATCTTTAAATTAGTATCATATACACATTCATATGATAACATCTATACATTTTACATCTCTAATACTTAACCACATAATTATCTAATTACGGGTATTTAAACACATAGGAAATATTATCATTACTTGATAATATTTCAATCACATAAAATCTATATTAATTATTTAATATAGTTCATATTCTTATCTAATATTAATAAAAATTTAATAATATTATATTAGTCTTTTAATATTATTAATCTTTTAATGATATTTTATTAGTCATATAATATTATTAATCCTTTAATAATATTTTATTCACTATCTAATATTATTAATCATTTAAAAATATTTTATTCATTATCTGATATTATTAATTATTTAATAATATTTTATTCATTATCTGATATTATTAATTATTTAATCATATTTTATTCATTATCTAATATTATTAATCATTTAATAATATTTTATTCATTATCCAATATTATTAATTATTTAATAATATTTTATTTATTTGCTAATATTATTATTTATTTAATAATATTTTATTGAATTATTAATATTATTATCCATTTAATAATAATTTAATCTCATACTAATATTATTAACTATTTAATAATATTTTAATCACTTATTATTATTATTAACCATGTAGTATTATTTTAATACTCTTTAAATAATACCAATAGTTAACTTTTTAAATTGGGTTAACCTTAGAATTTATTTTAAACATTTAGCTAACATTTATTTATAAATAGACTCCATATATTTTAGTTTAATATCCAAAAATATTCATTTTACACTTGTCTTAACTTAATTTTTTCAAAGAAAATCCGACCCGGACCAACTCGACCCGACCTGGACTGAACCGATCCGATCCGGATAATAAAAAAAATCTGATGGAATGGCGCGGCCTCCCCGTAAAGTGGCGCGGCCGCCCCATACATGTAGAAAATTTCTACAGTTTGGGTTGTCCGACCTCCAGTCACTCTGATAGCTATAACTTCTTAATTTCAACATATTTTGGGGTGATTCTTGATTCCATTCTCATCAAAATTTCACTCTCTACAATTTCTCTTTAGATCACAAATCTAAATTCCCAACGAAAATAGCCTTAAAATCGCTTACAATGAAAGATTGAAAACTCTAAGGTTTCAAAACGCCATATTTTACGGTAAAAGCCATACCTTCTTCATTTTTTCTATATTTTTGAAAGATTCAAGTTGGGTTTTCTTTTATAACTCATATATGTAATTTTCTAGCCATAGAAATTTATTTTCCAACTTGTACATTTCAAACTACAACATTAAATATCACATAGTCAACTAGGGTTATACTAGTAAAGTTCAATATGAATATTTCTTACATTTTTATGTAATCCACACATACCAAAACATGATCTAACCATATCAAACCATGAATATACATATATAACATAGTTTAAGACATTTAGATCATCAAAACAAGTTTTGATCGGTTAAAAGTAGATTTTAACCGTTCAAAAGCTATCTAGACTACAAAAAATGAAATTTAGGAAGGTTAGAGCGCTTTTAAACCTTGAGGATTTATGTGTTATTCTTCTTCTCCTACCAAAGTATGAAATGAGGCTAGTGGACATTCACCAAGCTTTTCCTTTTGCTATGGCTCACAACTCACAGGTAAGAACTCTATATTACTCCCAAATGCTCTCACTTTGTTCTCTAGGAAAAGCTAGGAAATGAACTAAACAGCATAACCCTTGTGTAGATTATGTTATTTATAGCCCTCTACTAATCCATCATCAATTCTCCTAATTCACCAACATAGTCAATTTAGTGCTAAAAATGGGATTACTATTGGATTGAAAGACTAGTTGAGTGACAATGTGATTGGCATAGTAGGTGACCAACTAAAGTTTGGAATGAATTAGAAGCAAAAGGAAGCAAACAAGTCCCTCAATGGAGCTCCCCCCCTCAATGGAGCTCCCCTTATTGTCGGCAATCCTCTCCAAATCTTACCAAATTTTGCTTTATTTTTTATAGATTATTTATACATATATACTCCTATATATATATATATATACACTTATATATAATGTTTGACCATAATTTTAACTTCAATTAAGCTTCACATTGGACTTGAGAATAACTTCTATTGGGCTCATTCAATTAAATTGTTTGGGCTCAATTTATTTATCCCTATTGGGTTAACATTAAATAATTTATGTTACATTTAATTAAATTAAGCATTTGGCTTATTTAATTAATTACATGGACTAAGTTTTAATCAATCACATGGGCTACTAGGTAAATTAATTTGACCTAATTTAATACCTCATTTGGATTAAAAATATAATCCAATTAGACTTCCTTTAGTTATAACACCTTACTTTATTATATTTAATAAATATACGCATACACAAGTATATTTATTCAATTTATTTAATGCACAATTAATTAGTACAAAATTTTTAATTCATTGTTAATTATTTAATAATTATAATTATAATGACTAATAGAATTTGTGGTCATTACATTCTCCCTTCCTTATAAGAATTCCGTCCCCGGAATTACAAATTTAAAGTTACTCAAAAAGATTCAGATAGTCATTTCTCATATTTTCTTCTAGCTCCCACGTAGCTTTCTCAGCGTTGTGGTTCCTCCAAAGGATTTTGACAGAATGTATAACCTTATTTTACAATTTCTGTTCTTTCCTATATAGAATCTGGATAGGAATTTCTTCATAAGATAAGTTTTTCTCAACTTGTATTGGCTTATAGGATATGACGTGCTTGTAATCTCGCTTGCATGGTCGCAACACTGACACGTGAAACACATTGTGAATATGCTCCAGCTCAGGAGGTAAAGCTACCTCGTACGCTACTTCACCCACTTTCTTTAATACTTCAAATGGTCCTATGAACTCGGACTCAGCTTCCATTTCTTTCCAAATTAGATCTTCCCTTTCTAGGGAGATACCTTCATAAACACAAAACTCTCTACTTCGAAGTCTCGCTTCTGTCGTTGTAGATCTGCATATTTCTTCTAACGGTCTTGAGCTGCTGCTAGCCTAGCTCTTATTACTTTGATAATTTCTATAGTCTGTTGAACCAATTCCGGCCCCAACAGTCGACGTTCTCCTACCTCATCCTAACATAGAGGTGTTCTACATTTCCTCCCATATAAGGCTTCATAAGGCGGCATGTCTATGCTTGCATGATAACTATTATTGTATGCAAACTCAACTAATGGTAAATGGTCTTCCCAACTGCCCTTGAAATCCATTACGCAGTCTCTGAGCATATCTTCTAATGTCTGAATTATTCTCTCGCTTTGCCCATCAGTCTACGGATGATACGCTGTACTTATTCTTAATTGTGTCCCAAATCTTTCCTGAAGACTCCTCCAAAACTTTGATGTGAAGCGCGGATCTCTGTCTGACACAATTGATACCGGCACCCCATGTCTTGAAACTATCTCCTTGATGTACAGTTTAGCCAACTGATCCAAACTGAACTTGAACTTGATTGGCAAAAAGTGCGCTGACTTTGTTAGTCGATCCACAATCACCCATATAACATCGTATCCCTTCTGTGTTGCTGGAAGTCCTACCACAAAATCCATCGTGATATGCTCCCATTTTCACTCAGGAATTTCTAACGGCTGTAGCAATCTACTTGGTCTCTGATGTTCGGCATTTACCTTCTGACAAGTTAGGCATCGGCTGACACATTCTGCAACCTCATTTTTCATATTCGGCCACCAAAAATGTTGACGTAAATCTTGATACATTTGTGTACTCCCTAAATGTATCGAGTATCTCGTGCTGCGAGCCTCTTGTAATATCTCTTCAAATAATTTAGGCACTAACGGTACCCAAACACGATTTTTGAACCTTAGCAATCCCATACTATCAACCTTGAACTTGACCTCTTCCCCTTCAGTCATCCTCTTCCTTATTCTGTCATACTCTTCATCTTTGTCTTGAGCCTCTTTCACCTTATCTAACAAGGTTGGGCTTGCTTCCACTTCTATTGACTCCTTTAGATTTTTCACCTCCAACTCCATTCGAGCCATCTCTTTCAACAATTCTTCTATTTTTTTCAATATAAACAGCTTCTCCCTGCTCTTTCTACTTAGAGCATCTGCTACTACGTTGGCCTTGTCGGAATGGTATAGAATTTCATAATCATAATCTTTGATCAATTCTAACCATCTCTGCTGCTTCATGTTCAACTCCTTCTTTGTGAAGATATACTTCAAACTTTTATGGTCTGTGAATATCTCACATTTTTCTCCGTATAAATAATGTCTCCAAATCTTAAGGGCAAACACTACCGCTGCTAGCTCCAAGTTGTGGGTAGGGTATCCCTTCTCATAATCCTTTAATTGTCTTGACGTATACGCAATGACCTTGCCATTTTTCATAAGCACACAACCTAGTCCCTTGTGCGATGCATCACTATAGACTGTAAAACCTCATGTATCGTCTGGTAAAGTCAACACAGATGCTTCACTAAGCCTCTTCTTTAACTCTTGAAAACTCTCCTCGCATTCTCTATCCATACATACTTCATTATCTTCCTCGTCAAATTGGTTAACGACGTTGCTACCTTCGAAAAGTCTTTGATGAATCTCCGATAGTAACCTGCTAAACCTAAGAAACTTCTAACCTCCATTGGCATCCTTGGTTGTTCCCAATTCATCATCGCTTCCACCTTTGCTGGATTAACTGAAACTCCCTCCTTATCGATAGCGTGACCCAGAAATTGAACTCTCTCCAACCAGAATTCACAGTTCAAAAATTTAGCATACAACTGCTCTTTCCGTAAAATCTCCAACACCAATCTTAAATGTTCGGCATGTTCCTCCTTCGTCTTGGAATACACTAAAATATCGTCAATGAACACAACTACAAATTTATCCAAGTATTGCTTGAATATTCTGTTCATCATGCCCATAAATGCGGCTGGCACATTCGTTAGTCTAAATGACATTACTAGAAACTCATAATGCCCATATCCAGTTCTGAATGCCGTCTTGGGTACATCCTCCTTTCTGACTTTCAACTGATGATAACCAGTCCTTAAGTCAATCTTTAAAAAGTACTTTGCCCCTTTCAACTGATCAAAAAGATCGTCAATTCGTGGTAACGGGTACTTGTTCTTAATCGTCACTTTGTTCAGCTCCCTATAATCCATACAAAGTCTCATTGATCCATCCTTCTTCTTTACAAACAGCATATGTGTTCTCCATGGAGAAACACTCAGCTGAATGTACTTCCTATCCAATAACTCCTATAACTGAACCATTAACTCCTTTATTTCTACTGGAGTCATCCTATATGGTGCCTTTGATATCGGTGTTGTCCCCGGTACTAAATTAATCACAAATTCTATCTCTCTATCTAGCAGTAGACCTGAAAGTTCACTGGGAAAGACATCCATGAACTCCTTAACTGCTGGTATTTGCTCTATATCGGGATTCACCATTTGTGTATCCACCACATGAGTCAAATACCCTACACAACTTTTCTTCAACAGTTTCTTGGCCTGCATCATCGTCAGACAAAAAGATTTTCTTGACGACTGGTTGCTCCATGGTTAAACAACCAATCCATTCCGAGTATAACGTCGAACTCCCCCAAACATATCGGAATTAATTTCACACTCAACTTCTGACCCCTGATATTAGCACAACAATTTTTATGTAAATACTCTACAAGGATTATTTCTTTATTTGCAACTTCTATATTCATAGGGTTTTCTAACTTTTCCCTAGGCAATTCTAATCGTCTAGCGAAATCATCAGACACAAACGAACAGGTAGCACCCAAATAAAATAATACATATGCATTTATATCATTGATCGGAATAATACCTGACACGCCGTCTTTTGACTCCACGGCATCTTGCACAATCATATTGAAAGTCCGTGTTGTCGGCTTATTTTGTGGTACCGGTCCCCCGATAGCAATCTGCTGTTATTGCCCTTGTAATCGCTTCCTCCATCATTCTTCCTTTTAAGACAATCCTTTATCATGTCAGAAGCTCCACAAGAAAATCATCTTACCTTCTTTGGGAGGGAATAATTCGAAGAAATATGCCCCACTTACCCGCAGTTGTAGCACGTATTCTCGCCTTTCTGGCATTCCCCGAAATGATTCTTTCCACAAATACTGCATGTCGTCTTCTTCTGAACATTTTCTTGTTGATTTCCCGAGTTCCTATCATTGTTGTTGTTGTCCCACTTAAGCTTATTGTTGCTGCTGTTGCCTCCACTGTTATTATTCTTACTTCCTCCTTCACTCATTTTCTTGTTTCTCTCTTGGTTATATCTGGATAATGCATCACTTCCTCCTTCAGCTATGATTGACTTCTCTAATAACGTTGAGAATGAGTCAATCTGTAGCACTGCCACTTTGTTGAATGCCCATGGTCTCAAACCATTCCCAAATCTTCGGGCCTTACGTTCTTTAGTGTCCACCTGATATGGAGCGAACCTGACCATCTCATTAAATTTTGTCGCGTACTCAGCTACCGACATATTCTCCTGCTTCAGCTCTAGAAATTTAACTTCCATTCTATTCTTCATACTTTTCGGGAAATAATACTCGTTGAATATTTCCATAAATCTCGTCCATGGCACCACACCATCACCAACCCTATTCTGATTGGCTTCCCACTAGAAATTGGCTTCTCCCTTCATCATATAGGTAGCAAAAATTGTCTTTTGCTCCTCCGCCACTCTTGCAATCACGAATGCTTTCTCTATCTCTTTTATCCATGATTGAGCCTCGATCGAGTCTACCATCCCTTTAAACTCTGGCGATCATACTGCCTTGAAGTCTTTAAAATTTGCCAACTGATTCGGCGATGGTGGCTGATTTGCAACTACTGGGTGCCTATTCTGCATTGCTTCAGCTAGCATGTCGACAAAGTTCTGCATTGGGTCTACGTTGCATCCCCCTTCGTTGTTGTCAACTGATTCTTCTCCCTTGGTTCCTTGGTGGTTGTATACGTGGTGGTATTTTCTGTTATAAATAAAAAATTTAAGTTATTATACTTGTTTCACCTTCTCACTTGTTATTTTGTATCTTAGGCAATGTTTAGCTAAAATACAAGTAATCATCTCAGCACACATATAAACATAAACATGAATGCATTTATATTCATATACTAAAACAGTAGTGCATAGCACTTTACATCGTAAGCATACTACTATAAATGCTTCTATCCCTGAGAAGTTATAAAAGATGGGATTTTTACTAACATATCCTACAACTTTCTGGAGTTGGGATTTACAGACATATTAACCCTCTAATCAAACAAAAGTTAGGGTTTACTGTATCTATATACATACATCATCAGAAAATAACTAATACTAATAACTGTGCATCCCCCTACGGATTGCATTATCATACTCCTCATCCCCGATGGTCATCACCACGTTCCTGCTGATGGTGTGCATAGACTGGCCATGTGCGGCTTCCCACTAAGTCTCCATCTCTATCATGTCCTCTATCGCATCCTGCTACTGAGCATGGATGGCGGCTTTCTCTGTCTGAACCTGCTGAATCTTCAGTTCAGCTTCGGCTAACCTAGCATCTACTTCTGCTATCTACTCCTTCAGCTCTGTGTTCTTGCCAGAGAACTGATAAGATGCATCTCTATACTGGTTCTCCATATGCTGGTGGGTATGATTATGTTCCTCTAAATGCTGAACTCTTGCATCCAGCTCCTCATTCCTCGTGGTCAACCCCTCGATGATGTCACTGGCAGTAGTGCCCATGCCATCAGCAAATTCCTCATCCTCAGACTCCTCAAACTCTACCTCATCCTCACTGTAAGGCCTCATCACTCCTCCCCTGATGGGCTCCTCATGATCTCCCATCTCTGGATCAGACTCTAGATTCTCTATCAGTGCAGCCACCAGTGGCTGTGCAGTATCCATGTGGATATTAATGTAATCCTCCTCAACAGTGTGACTCGACTGTCCAATCTCTATCATCTTATATCATAAAAATAACACATGTCAGTACAGTAATAAAATATATTCATTGATGAAATAAAATGATATTTTATCATGTACATCTCGGCTCGATGGATTTTCTCACTCCACCTCCAAAAATACACCACTTGATGAATCTTCCCGATTCATCTCCTAATGCACTCAATATGAGTTTAGTACTAAGGTCATAACCTAGGTTTCGTAATCCTAACGTTTATAACCTACAACTCTGATACCAACCTGTGATGACCCCAAATCCGGGTTCTATAACCTCGGGTTTGGTTCTCACTTTACAATACTTAATAACAATTAATTACATAATTTGCATTTAAACATTGCGAAATAATACAAAAGGTTCCTTATAAAAACGCTACAATACACAAGGTCGATTAACCTTAACATCAACGGTTCCTATCTTAAGGAATTACAAAAGTTTTATCAACAGTAATTACATATTAAATATTTAATTAACATGCATAATTCAGCTCTGGCTTTCCCTTTTCCCTTGACCTTCTTTGAGCATTTGGGTCTTGCTGAAAATAGTTCATGATATAGCAAGGGTGAGAAACTGGTTTGCTCAGCAAGTTTAAGAACAATCATAGAGATTTATTATATCATGAGTGAAAAGGGAATGACATCAAGTGCTTCAATAATAGATATAACAATTGTGAAAGAAACAAGACTCAAATTTCATTGAACAAGAAATCTTTGAATCTAAAATGTTGAGTGGTCACCAAGGACCCTAAACTAACGAGGGTATAATAGAGTTTCCTCTGACCCTTTCAGTAGTTTGGTTTTCAATGGGATCAGCCTATTCAACTCGCTGTATTTGCATTACATTTAGTCTTCTGGCGCCAAAGTCGGTTTCCCGACATAAAATCCCCTTTATCTAGGGTTGTTCAATTCTCAGATTTATTATAAGAATTTGCACCAAGCAATGGTTTGGATCAGCTCTTAAAGGTATTCAAGTTATTGAATTTAAAAACGCAAAGTCTAGCTGAGCAATTAGCTTGGACATTTTTAATACAGTTCATGAAACAAGAACTATTAAGCTTCAAATGCACCATATGCGATTTTATAATCAATATGGATGTGGAATAATTTTAAATAATTAAACCACTTCAAACTCTGACAATAAATACAACTATAAAAACTTGTTCAACAATAATTGAGTAGGGATAGAGAACTTGCAAAAATAAATACAAGTTAACGTTTGGAGAACTTGCCTCGTGCGTAGTCTACTGCTAACCAATTTAATTTAATTCTCTTTAGATAGACCTAACAATTAATAAAATTGATCTTTAAATTAGTATCATATACACATTCATATGATAACATCTATACATTTTACATCTCTAATACTTAACAACATAATTATCTAATTACGGGTATTTAAACACATAGGAAATATTATCATTACTTGATAATATTTCAATCACATAAAATCTATATTAATTATTTAATATAGCTCACATTCTTATCTAATATTATTAACAATTTAATAATATTCTATTAGTCTTTTAATATTATTAATCCTTTAATAATATTTTATTTACTATCTAATATTATTAATTATTTAATAATATTTTATTAATCTCCTAATATTATTAATCATTTAATAATATTTTATTAATTTTCTAATATTATCAACTATTTAATAATATTTTATTAGTCATATAATATTATTAATTATTTAATAATATTTTATTCATTATCTAATATTATTAATTATTTAATAATATTTTATTTATTATCCAATATTATTAATTATTTAAT
This sequence comes from Hedera helix, assembly GCA_947179155.2. NCBI lineage: Eukaryota > Viridiplantae > Streptophyta > Magnoliopsida > Apiales > Araliaceae > Hedera > Hedera helix. The sequence goes on from OX359274.1 coordinate 20,939,493, forward strand.
AATATTTTATTCATTTACTAATATTATTATTTATTTAATAATATTTTATTGACTTATTAATATTACTATTCATTTAATAATAATTTAATCTCATACTAATATTATTAACTATTTAATAATATTTTAATCACTTATTATTATTATTATTAACCATGTAGTAATATTTTAATACTCCTTAAATAATATCAATAGTTAACTTTTTAAATTGGGTTAACCTTAGAATTTATTTTAAACAGTTAGCTAACATTTATTTATAAATAGACTCCATATATTTTAGTTTAATATCCAAACATATTCATTTTACACTTGTTTTAACTTAATTTTTTCAAAGAAAACCCGACCCGGATCGACCCGACCCGACCCGGATCAAATCGATCCGATCCGGATAATAAAAAAAATTTGATGGAGCGGCGTGGCCTCCCCGTAAAGTGGCGCGGCCGCCCCATATATGTAGAAAATTTCTACAGTTTGGACTGTTCGACCTCCAGTCACTTTGATAGCTATAACTTCTTCATTTCAAAATATTTTGGGGTGATTCTTCAGTCCATTCTCATAAGAATTTCCCCTTCTACAATTTCTCTTTATATCATAAATCCAAATTCCCAATGAAAATAGCCGTAAAATCTCTTATAAGGAAATATTGAAAACTCTAAGGTTTTAAAACGCCATATTTTACGGTAAAAGTCATAACTTCTTTATTTTTCTATATTTTTGAAATATTCAAGTTGGGTTTTCTTTATCACTCATATATGTAAATTTTTAGCCATAGAAGTTTATTTTCCAACTATTACATTTCAAACTACAACATTAAATATCACATAGTCGACTAGGGTTATACCGGTAAAGTTCAATATGAATATTTCTTACATTTTTATGTAATCCACACATACCAAAATGTGATATAAGTACATCAAACCATGAATATATACATATATAGCATAGTTTAAGATATTTAGATCATCAAAACAAGTTTTGATCGGTTAAAAGTAGATTTTAACCGTTCAAAAGCTATCTAGACTACAAAAAAATGAAATTTAGGAAGGTTAGAGCGCTTTTAAACCTTGAGGATTTATGTGTTATTCTTCTTCTCCTACCAAAGTATTAAATGAGGCTAGTGGACATTCACCAAGCTCTTTCTTTTGTTATGGCTCACAACTCACAAGTATTCTCTCTATATTACTCTCAAATGCTCTCACTTTGTTCTCTAGGAAAAGCTAGGAAATGAACTAAACAACATAACTCTTGTGTGGAGTATGTTATTTATAGCCCTCTACTAATCCATCATCAATTCTCCTAATTCACCAACATAGTCAATTTAGTGTTAAAAATGGGATTACTATTGGATTGAAAGACTAGTTGAGTGACAATGTGATTGACATAGTAGGTGACCAACTAAAGTTTGGAGTGAATTAGAAGCAAAAGGAAGCAAACAAGTCACTCAATGGAGCTCCCTTTATTGTCGGCAATCCTCTCCAAATCTTACCAAATTTTGCTTTATTTTTTATAGATTATTTATACATATATACTCATATATATATATATACACTTATATATAATGTTTAACCATAATTTTGACTTCAATTGGGCTTCACATTGGACTTGAGAATAACTTCTATTGGGCTCATTCAATTAAATTGTTTGGGCTCAATTTATTTATCCATATTGGGCTAACATTAAATAATTTATGTTACATTTAATTAAATCAAGCATTGGTCTTATTTAATTAATTACATGGATTAAGTTTTAATTAATCACATGGGCTACTAGGTTAATTAATTTGACCTAATTTAATACCTCATTTGGATTAAAAATATAATCTTGTTAGACTTCCTTTAATTATAACACCTTACTTTATTATATTTAATAAATATACGCATACACAAGTATATTCATTCAATTTATTTAATGCACAATTAATTAGTACAAAATTTTTAATTCATTGCAAATTATTTAATAAGTATAATTACAATGACTAATAGAATTCGTGGTCATTACAGACAAAGTAAAGGTTTATTTTGATATTCCACTTTTACCTCAATCACATTTTCTGCATCCGGCTCCTGATCAAGAACCACAACTTCCAGTTTATCTGGTAGGCCTGAAGTTGTTGTAATCTCAACACAGATCTGTGCATAGTTCATGGGTTTCATTTTTCAGTTTGCTTATCTAAGAAAATAGGCTTGCCAATGCCACTTGCCAGATAGCTAAGGCCTTTAGGAGTCCAATAAGACATCAGAACATGACGAAATTTAATCCAAACTGTAGCAGTAGTACATGCTTCTAACGAGAAGTTCATCCCTTTCCATTTTTTGAGTATGAGAAGCTTCTTCAAAATATACCACCGGCCTAGTGCTTGGACATTATCTCAATCAACTAGATTCTAAAATTTGAAAACTAAGAATCCCCTATCTTGTATGAATACTTTTTGAAGACCATACTTATCCCAAAATATGTTTACATTTTCATCTATAAGCTTAAATGGCAGTTGGGTGTGCAAGAACCTCCAACAACACAAGATTTCCAAAGATCATTCCCCATTTTCAAAATGTTATGACGAAGTTTAATAAGAATGTGACCACTTATATAAGAAAGAGGTGAAGGAGGAAAGTTGGTGTGATGTCGTAGGCACCCAAAAATAAAATCTTACTTTGAAAAAATAAATATGTAGTAGTGCAACTAAGAGTCGATCTCACAGAGAATGATTATTTAATTTTATGTTTTTGCAAACAAAAATTGGGGGGGGGGGGGGTTTGAATCAAAGAAATAGTTTAAATAAAATTAATTAAAATAATTATGCAAGTAATTTAATAAAATAAATGAGAAGAAAAAGCCTTGGTTTAAGTTAATATCCACCATCAAGAATTTATAACTGATCATTGATGCAAAAATAAATCAATTAATATTTTGAAGATTCACCGTAGAAAGAACTACTCGCAGGTGAAATAATTTTTCTCCTCCCTCCTTAATTTTAGATAAGTAGAGCCACGTGGTCTAAATACCCTTACTACTAAACAACCTCCGGCACGTGCTAAAGATTTAATTTAATAGTAGCTTTAAGAATTAGAGAGATCGTTAAACTAAATAACACAAGCCACGTGTTTGCATTTAATTTAGATGAATATTCTTCCTAAGATAAAATAATCTTTTGATCTGCAAAATAATTATTAAACTTAGTGTCTTCACAAATAGCAGTAGATTAATATGAATAATAAACTAGTAACGCTCCTAGCAATTAAACAAAGTAATCATAAAATTAAGCATAGAAGAATATTCAATAATCAAAATATAAATTGAACAATCAAAAAAAATTAGATCTCACAGTGTATAAATCTTGATGGCTTCAATCACTTAAAGCAAGAAAAATAATTTAGCTACTCTTAATTGTAGAGAACACTAAACAATACAAAAGAGAATTTTTATTCTAATGAGAGTTGTATGTTACATTGTGTGTCAAGCCCTCTATTTATAGGCTCCAAAATCCTCATAACCCAAGTAAGAAGTACACTTTCCAAACGCTAATAGGATTTAAAATACAAATAAAAATAAAATAAAACAAAATAATTATTATTCTAACCCTAATTGGAATTAAAATCCAATTTGGAATCAAATTAATGCTCAATCCGCAAAATAATCTGTTTCTGACCAATTAACGCGCAACCAAACAGCCCATTCGCTACAGTACCAATGCGCGGTCAACGCCAGCCAACGCATTGCGCGACACGTTGTAGCTGAAACGACGTCGTTTCTTTTCCTGTTGTAGATTCTGCATCACTCCGCGCATTGCACGGACGCTTTCTTACCCGAACACCAAACAACGTCGTTTTGTTTCGCGCTGCAATTCCTTCCCCGTGGCATACGCAAACGCCGACTTTTTTGAAATTTACGGATTTACCCCTAGCAATTTGATATTGACCATTTTGCCATCCAAGCTTTAATTTTCCTATAAAATAAAATATAAAATAATTAAAAATAATATAAAAATCCTAAAAACACATAATAATAATAATAAATAAAACACCTAAAACACTAAAAATAAATAAAAACACATAAATAAAAAGAAATATAAAATTACTATAAAATTACCTAAATTAACATAGGTTAACTAAAATCCTATAAAACCTATTAAAACCAAAATGAGCTAAATAATTAAACATTTAAGCACACAATAAATATAAAAACTAAGTATTAGAGAATAAAAATATCGTATAATTTAACCCTATGAAATACCCCCACACTTAACTTTTTGCTTGTCATCAAGCAAAACAAGAACAAAAACTATAAAATTAAAACTAATAACCAAACAACTTACTTGAGCAACAAATCAATATAATTTTCAACCTCAGCCTCAAAGATTTTTTAAATGATAACTCTCGAAAAAAATTCAAAATATGCAAAGATCAAAATTTTAACATATTTATTAATTTTACTCTACTCAAGATCTTTTGTGTGTTTATGAATCCAAATGTATCAAACTAATCAAAACTCAAATAAGTTTTGGTTATTAATTACCTTATAAAAGACATACAACAAAACTCAATATACTTATTTTTCACATCACTCTTTGCTTGTGACATCCAGAATTTTAGAATACTTTCAAATAAGGATTGTGATGAATTAAGTAAATGTTAGTGTTTAAAACCTAGTGTTAAATGATAGAAGTATTAAGGAATGATTTATCGAATGTGAAGAAGAGTCATGAATATGAATAAAAAGGAGAAGGATGAAGGTGCAAAGTATGCAATAAGTGGATTGAGCTTAGTAAATATGATTAAAGCAAGGAAATTTTGAGAATGAGAAATTATCTTGATAAGTGTATCAAGAGACGAATTAAAGTATTATAAATAAAATTCTAGAGAATTGTGAAATGTAATATTATAAAGGAATTATGAATTAAGTTAAGAATTTAAATATTCTGATAGTTATGACCATTATGGTGTTATCCATGTGAGTTATGGAAATTAATGAGGAAATATATGATTATTATGGATATAGTTGTGATTCATCATAGCAATGTGCCATAAATAAAATACGTATAATTATTACGGTAATTATGATTCCGATGACAAAATCCTATTAAGGGGGGAAGAATGTGAGGACCCGAATTTTCAGAATTTCTTTAATAGTAATAAATAAAAATTTAATTAACAGAATTATCAGAGTTGTTTAATTATTTATGATTTTATGTGAATTAAGGTATATGATGAGATTTAATTAGTAAATTAAATCTGTACAGAGATCATGATAAAGTATGTTGAATTAAAATAATTAAAAAGTAAATAAATTGTTTAAAAACAATTTATGAGGAATAAAAGAAATTTCAGGTAAATGTACAATAAATGACACAATAAAATTATTATGGAAATACGAAAATTATTTTTAAATAATGTTAAATGGTAATGTGAGATATGTGAATTAGATGTGTTTTGTATATATATAAGTGTGCATTTTTAATTGATATATTTAATTGATAAGTATAAATGTTATTAATTATGAAAATTAAGGGATTAATAATTAAATTAATCCCATTTTTAATAAAAAGCGAATGAGGAAGTTAATAAATTTGTAATTATTGATTTTAGAGTTAATTAAGAATTATGGTGGGAATTTAGAAGTTTATTGAGAAGAAATGTAATTATATAAATTATATAATAATAAATTATATAATTTATATAAGAAAATTAAAGTGATGTTTAAAGGAAATTATAATTATATAAATTATATAAGGATAATTATATAATATATATAAGAGAATTAAAATAATGAGAAAGTTAATAAATGTGAAATTATTGATTAATTGATAATTATGGAAGAATTTAAGAAATTATTTAAGAAAGGAGAATGTAAATATATAAATTATATAATATTAAACTATATAATTTTTATATAAAGAAATTATTGTAAATATTAAAGAATTGAATAAAAAATAAGAAAAAGGAATGTTTTAAGTTATTAAAAATTATATTTATGTATAATGGAATTATTATGACTTTTATGAAAAATAATATTTCAGAAATGTGAACATGTTAGTGTAACATGTTGTCCAAGTAATGAAGTGAAAAATTATGAAAAATAAATTTTATAAGCTATATGAATTATTTTATGATTTTTGGAGATATAAATTACCTCATATAATTACATGCATGTCATTATGCGTGTACAAAATTTGTCAAGTAAAGTACCCAAAAGAGGTATTAATATTATTTATAAATCATATTATGATTTTTAGTGAATTAAAATAAATATTTTATATATTATATATAAAATATTTATTACACGAAACAATTACGTAATGTATTAAATAAAAAAATTACATGCGATTTTTTTTGGAACAATCTGGAAATTGGAGAAGCAACAAAGTCGGTTGATAAATTTTTTATTCCAAAATGGTTGGAGACATGTGGGATATAAAAGCATAAGGAAATAAGAGAATTATGGAGAAAAAAAATTAAAAAGAAACCAACTTTTCTCTCTTCCTTCCATCCGGCAATACTACCATCACCGAACACCACCTATAACCACCATAGCCGACCAAGAGGGAGAAGAAGAAAATATTTGAAGCTTCAAGGAAGGAAATTCAACCTTTGAAGGTATAAAATCTAATTATTTAATTTAATTTAGTATTTTTGGATGATGGAAAATTTTTATGGAAAAATAGTGAATAATTAGTATTATTATTCTAAATAATTTTTAGATGTATACCTATGAATTTCATGATTTTTGGAGTTATTTTGTGGTGAAAAAGTGAGCAAAAATGGTGTATTTTGTGCTAAGTTGGCTACTGTTCTGCGGAAAAGAAACTGAAGAAGAAGAAGGTGCGCGGCAGTCATTTTTTTTCCGAGCGCGGGTATGAAACGGCGCTGTTTTGGGCGAGAGTTTTGGTCTCCAAAACGACGCCGTTTGTTGGAACAGGCAAGGGACTGCCGCGCCATGCGCGGCCGCGGTTTTCAGGGCGAAATTACAATTTTGCCCCCGACCTTTTTCGGAAAGGACCAGCGTGTCCCTTGGCCTCGTGAATTTATAAAAATGCCCCTGAACTTTCCGAAAAATGACTAGCGTATCCCCAAGGCCACGGAAATTACGAAAATGCCCTGGACCTTTTCTATTAATGCCGGATGGGTCCCTAAGGGCGCAAAAATTATCAAAATGCCCCCAGAACTTGCTTTTAATTAAATAAATGTTTAAAAATTGTTTAAAAATCATAGAAAATTATAGAAAAATACTAAAAATATAGAAATGATGTTTGGGCATTAAATTTAATATTTTTGTAAAAATATTAAATATTGGGGATTAATATTTAAATATTTTAAATATTAATCTAATGAGTTTAAATGTTAGAAAATGATTAAATAAAATTTTTGGACAACCAGATAGGTTAAAATTTAACCGATAAGTAGGGTTGTCCGCAGTAAAGGTGTTTGATATTAAGTTTAATTAATTTATTAAAGTTCGAGGTTAATATAATTAACCATATTAATTAATAATTAACCCGGTACCCTAAAATAAATCGTCGGGTATGGTTAATTACGTTATAGATGATATTAATTAATTAAATTAATATCATGAGAGGATAAATAATTATTATTTGATTATTTTATGATCATAGGTTGACCAAGAGAGGGTTTGGGCTATCAAATTAATTAATTGGACTTCAGGCAAGTTCTTCAGTCCTTTAATGTTAAATGTTGACTGTTATAATATGATAATACTTGTTCAAAGGCATGTAAATTATGTGTTATGTGATCTGTGGCTGATATGACAACTATGTGTACTTTGTGCAATGATGTGATATATATTGCTATAGTAGAAGCACAAGCACGTAATGTATGACACACACCAAGCATGTTAAGGTATGTGCTACGTGAAGCATGAACTGTTGAACTTGCTGAGCCGTTGTGCTCATTACTTGTTTAATAAACATTTTTGCAGGAAAGAAATGAAATTCAAGAATATTGGATTATGTTAGAGATGAGTTGCCTAGAAGGTAGAAAACGTGATTGTTATAAATATAATTCAATGTGAGAAATTTGTTTACTGTGATGAATTGTATGTATATATAAGTTGAATCTGGATATGATAAAAGTTCAATTATGAACTGTGATTGATCAGGATAATTGTTACGATATAAATTATTATATGTTTGATTACGATTGACGCAACAAGGAATATTTGTATGAAAATAAATAACAGTAAATTTTAAATGATGAGTTTTATGATACGTATAAAAGAAAGAAGAAGTTAAGGTTGCGATCCAGGGACTAGGATCGAAATGTAAGAATTTTAAATATCCAAATATTTTAATACAATGATGGAATTGAGAAAAAGAAAAAAAAATTATATCGAAAAATTCGGTAATAGATGATTTTAAAATCAGTTAATAGATTAAAGAATGTGAGCAAAGATTTATTAACGGACTGAAATTTGGACGTAAGGAAGATAATGTATCATAAATACAAATTTTAAGGGAATAAAGTTGGTCGAATTTCGGGGTCGTTACATTACTAATATAGACAAATATAAATCAGAAGATCAAAAAGTTTCAAACAATTATATACACTAGGATTATTAATATGCATTTTTTTCAACTATTTTTTCATTTTTTTTTCATGGGTGCATTTATACTCCATCCCATTTTTTTTTCCACGGTGAGTGCATTTTATGCTCCATCTCACCAGCGAGTGCATTTTACGCTCTCTCTCGCTTTTCATGCGTTTATGAGTGAGTGCGTTTTACACTCCATCTCAACCCACCCCATAATTTTTTCTTTGTAAATAATAATCCTAGAAAAATTACCTAAATCATCTCCTCAAAATTATATTTTGTCTTATATTTCACTTCGAATAATGATCAAATAAGATATAGAGTTCAAAAATATATTTCATAAGCATTTAACCATTTAAACTTTCTCTTAATTAAAACTAGCTCAAACAAATGAATATAACTGTAGAAAATTTAAAGGATCTCAAGCAAAGTAATAAGTAATAAAAAGTCAAAATTCAGACTAAGCAAAAATTGATTATTTTTTCAAGAGTTATTAAAACAAAAATCAAGATTTTATCATTGGCTAAAAATTAAAATCTAATTAATTCATTGCTCAAGTGACTCATCCTAACAATAAAAGAAAAAACTACCCCATTTTCGTAGGAAACACGGTTACACTTAGCATGTGCAACAAGCCTTTAAGCCCCAAAGTTACCCCAAGTGGACGAGTTTTGTCTCGTGAGGGTTTGTAGTAAATTTACCCACAAAATTCAAAACTTCAAAATTTTTAAAATTTCCTAAAAGTTTCAAAAAGTAACAAAAATCCTAAATCCCTTCCCCCACACTTAAAATTTACATTGTCCCCAATGTAAAATAAAATGCAAAGAAAAAGCAAAAATAACTATAAAAAGAAAAAGGAAAAGAAATGCAAATCTGATTTCTTAGGTTGCCTCCCAAGCAGCGCCTTTGTTTATTGTCATTGGCTGGACAACCTACTTAAATACTACGTTACTCATTCCTCTTGAATTTTGACAATTTCATCCATCTTGACTCCCTTTATTATTAATGTGTTCAAACTCCCTTGCAGTGGATATGAATGTTTTACTCCGTCTTCAATGAACATACAATCGAGACGATTAGGGAGAGGGTTCAAATCTGGAATGTAATCCTGTAAAACAAAAGGTAAAGATTTCTTGTTAGAAATTGATAAGTCAAAATATGGATCATTACCTGTTTTCGGAGAACCATTCACAGCCGCAACAGTGTTCTTCAAATCAACACTCAAGACTAACTCCTCTTTCTCTTTCTCAAGATTCAGACTAAATGTAGTTTTCAATTCACCCTTTCCATCATTTTTAGAAACTTTTTCTACTAAAGAATCAATCACATCAACAGAGTAAACAGGATTATGACATTTCATGGCATCAAAAATATTAAACTTAATAATTTCGCCATCAAACTCCATTGTTAGTGTACCACTATGAACATCGATCTTAGTCTTGGAAGCCTTTAAGGAAGCTCTTCCTAACAAAATAGGAGCATTTTTATCACCATTTTCCATATCAAGCACATAAAAATCAGCAGGAAAAATTAAATTATCTACTTGTACAAGAACATCCTCTACTACACCCTTAGAATAAGTGCTAGACCTATCAGCCAACTGAATCACAGTATCAGTTCTATTTAAAGGTTCAAGTTGCAAAGAAGCATATATAGAATATGGCATGACATTAATAGATGCTCCTAGATCTAACATAGCCTTTTCAAATCTCGTGTCTCCTATCTTGCAAGGGATAGTAAACATTCCTGAATCTTGACACTTTGTAGGGAGTTTTCTTTGAATTACGGCAGACACATTTTTTCCTACTTGTACCTTTTCATATCTTTTAAGTGTTTTCTTTCTCTTGTGTGTACACAATTCTTTCAGAAATCTAACAAAGCGAGGTACTTGTTTAATAGCATCTAACAATGGAATTTTTATCTCGCATTGACGAAAAGTTTCATATAAATCTGAATCTTTCTCATATTTCCGTTTTTCTGTTAAAGTTAGAGGAAAAGGTGGTACCGGTTTATAATCAGAGAGATGTGGAAATTTATGCTTAGGGGTACCATTTTCGCCTTCATCCGTGTTGTTTGCTTTGCTTTGCTCGTTTGGTGCAGACTCTGTCTTTTCTGGAGTTTCGATCTCTTTACTGCTTCTCAAAGTGATTGCACTTGCATTTTCTCTTGGATTCACCACTGTTTGAGAGGGTAATTTTTCAGAACCGTGCACCTCTAATCGACTAATTGCAGTTGCCATTTGTCTCATCTGTGTTTCCAAATTCTGCATATTCGCCTTCGTTTCATGTCGAAACTGTAAATTTTCCTATAAAATTGTAAAGTGTTAGTACTAATTTGTTTAACCAAATCCTCTAAAGACATATTAGAATTAGATGATTGGCCCTGTTGTTTGTTGGGATATGGCTGCTTGTATTGTTGGTAGCTTGCAAAGTTTGAATTTGTGGATTGATTTCCTTGTGGATTTCCATAGCTGAAATTAGGATGATCTCTCCAACCTGAGTTGTATGTGTTTGAGTATGGATCATATCTTCTTTGTGGTTGACCAGAAAAACCACCTGCTGCATTTACTTGTTCATAGGACTCCTCTTGAAGAGTAGGGCACATATCCGTTGGGTGTCCTACTATAGCACAAATTCCACAAGCTTTCACTTGTTGCGTATTACCTACAGCCACTTGACGAATAAGAGTAGTTAGACTAGCAATTTGTTCTTTAAGTGAAGAAATTTCTACCTCATTGACATTCTGGGATGTAAAATTAAGCCTAGTGCCGAATTGTTGGAAATTAGCCGTCATGTTTGCAATCAGGTTTCTTGCAGCTTCTGGAGTTTTGCCCACTAAAGCTCCTCCACTGGCAGCATCGATCATGCTCCTATCGGTAGACATGAGTCCTTCATAGAAGTATTGGATGAGGAGTTGCTCGCTAATTTGATGGTGGGGGTAGCTTGCACATAGTTTCTTGAAACGTTCCCAATACTCGTACATGGATTCTCCATGGTTCTGCCTCACACCACAAATGTCTTTTCTTATATTGGCTGCCCTTGAAGCTGGAAAATATTTCTCCAGGAATAGTCTTTTCATCTCCTCCGATGTGGTGATGCTTCCAGAGGGTAGGTAGTAGAGTCAATCCTTAGCCAAATATTTCAAAGAAAATGGAAAAGCTCTTAGATTGATTTGCTTTTCAGTCACTCCAGAAGGTTTCAAACTTGTGCACACCATATGGAATTCCTTTAAATGTTTGTGAGGATCTTCACCTGCAAGGCCATGAAAATTTGGCAATAGATGGATTAGACCAGATTTTAATTCAAAGGAGGTGTTTTTATCTAAATTTGAAAAAGTTATGCTTAAAGGTTGTCGATTCAAATCAGGGGCCGCAAGCTCTTTCAAAGTTCGGTTTCTAGCCATGATTTCCATCTTCAACCTGCACAACTCAAATAAAATATGAAAACTAGAGAAAAAAAAACTTAGAATATTTACTAAATTAAATAAATATTTACAAAAGCACAAAATTAAATTAAAATCAGTCCCCGGCAACGGCGCCAAAATTTGGTGTAATGTCGCAGGCACTCAAAAATAAAATCTTACTTTGGAAAAATAAATATGTAGTAGTGCAACTAAGATTCGATCCCACAGAGAATAATTATTTAATTTTATGTTTTTACAAACAAAAATTGGGGGGGTTTTGAATCAAAGAAATAGTTTAAATAAAATTAATTAAAATAATTATGCAAGTAATTTAATGAAATAAATGAGAAGAAAAAGCCTTGGTTTAAGTTAATATCTACCATCAAGAATTTACAACTGATCACTGATGCAAAAATAAATCAATTAATATTTTGAAGATTCACCGTAGAAAGAACTACTCGCAGGTGGAATAATTTTTCTCCTCCCTCCTTAATTTTAGATAAGTAAAGCCACGTGGTCTAAATACTCTTGCTACAAAACAACCTCCGGCACGTGCTAAAGATTTAATTTAATAACAGCTTTAAGAATTAGAGAGATCGTTGAACTAAACAACACAAGCCGCGTGTTTGCATTTAATTTAGATGAATATTTTTCCCAAGCTAAAATAATCTTTTGATCTGCAAAATAATTATTAAACTTAGTTGCTTCACAAATAGCAGTAGATTAATATGAATAATAAACTAGTAGCGCTCCTAGCAATTAAACAAATTAATCATAAAATTAAGCATAGAAGAATATTCAATAATCAAAATATAAATTGAACAATCAAAATAAATTAGATCTCACAGTGTATAAATCTTGATGGCTTCAATCACTTAAAGTAAGAAAAATAATTTAGCTACTCATAATTGTAGAGAACACTAAAGAATACAAGAGATAATTTTTATTCTAATGAGAGTTGTATGTTACATTGTGTGTCAAACCCTCTATTTATAGACTCCAAAATCCTCATAACCCTAGTAGGAAGTACACTTTCCAAACCCTAATAGGATTTAAAATACAAATAAAAATAAAAGAAAAACAAAATAATTATTATCCTAACCCTAATTGGAATTAAAATCCAATTTGGAATCAAATTAATGCTCAATCTGCGAAATAATCTGTTTCTGACCAATTAACGCGCAACCAAACATCCCATTCGCTATAGTACCAACGCGCGGTCAACGTCAGCCCGCGCATTGCGCGGCACGTTGTAGCTGAAATGACGTCGTTTCTTTTCCTGTTGCTGATTCTGCATCACTCCACGCATTGAGCGGACGCTTTCTCACCCGAACACCAAACGACATTGTTTTGTTTCGTGCTGCAATTCCTTCCCCGCGCCATGCGCGAACGCCGACTTTTTTGAAATTTACAGATTTGCCCCTTGCAGTTTGATATTTACCATTTTGCCATTCAAGCTTTAATTTTCCTATAAAATAAAATATAAAATAATTAATAATAATATGAAAATCCTAAAAACACATAATAATAAATAAAACACCTAAAACACTAAAAAAAATAAAAAAACATAAATAAAAAGAAATTTAAAAATACTATAAAATTACCTAAATTAACATAGGTTAACTAAAATCCTATAAAATCTATTAAAACCAAAATGAGCTAAATAATTAAACATTTAAGCACACAATAAATATGAAAACTAAGTATTAGGGAATAAAAATATCATAAAATTTAACCCTATCAAAAGTATTCCAGTGAAACATTAGGTTTCTGATCTTGTTAAGCCACAATAGCACTCTATGATTTAGGGGGTCTAGGAGCATTAGCAGTGTTTGATAATTCCCCACCCAAGATGACACCTTTCAAATATGTGTTGTTAACCTTAATAAACATAGCTTTTTCTGCTTCTTTACCTTTACTGATGAGGTCAGTACAAGGTTTGGGAGTGGCTTCTTGTGCAACATTATCAGCAAGACTGCCTTCTATCAAGGACTTAATTTTATCGAATAGCTTGTGTGCAAAATTCCTTATATGAAAGCTGCTCTCATTAATATTATGTTCATTTACTCTTCTACTGAGGGTAAATTCTGTGAGGATCCGAATTTTCAGAATTTCTTTAATAATATTAAATGAGAATTAATTGATAAATTTATCAAGATTGTGTAAATTAATTATTATGTGATTTAAGGTATTTGATGAGATTTAATTAGTAAATTAAATCTGTGCAGAAATTATGATAAATGGTATTAAATTAAATTAATTAAAAAGTAAATAAATTGATTAAAAATAATTTATTAAGAATAAGAGAAATTTCAGATAAATGTACATTAATTTGTACAATTAAATTGTTATGAAAATGTGGAAATTTAGATTTAAAGGAAATTATATGGTAATATGAGAAATAAGATTTAAATATGTATATTTATATATGTGAATGTTTAATTGATAATTATAAATATTATTAATTATGGAAATTAAAGGATTAATAATTAAATTAATCCAATTTTAAATGAAAAGCGAATGAGGAAGTTAATAAAATTATAATTTTTGATTTTTGATTTAAGTAAGAATTTTGGAGGAAGTTTAGAAATTAATTGAGAATGAAAGGTAATTATATAAATTATATAATAATAAATTATATAATTTATATAAGAAAATTAAAGTAAGATGTGAAGAAAATAATAATTATATAAATTATATAAGAATAATTATGTAATTTATATAAGGTGATTAAATGGAATAAAGTTGAAGGAAATTAAGAAATTATTTAAAAAGGAGAATGTAATTATATAAATTATATAATATTAAATTATATAATTTATATATAAAGAAATTAATATGAATATTAAAGAAATTGAATAATAAATAAGAAAAAGGAATGTTTTAAGTTATTAAAAGTTATATTTATGTATAATGGAAGTATTATGACTTTTATGAAAGATAATATTTCAGAAACGTGAACATGTTAATGTAACATGTTGTCCAAGTAACGGAACGAAAAATTATGAAAAATAATTTTTATATGTTCTATGAATTATTTTATGATTTTTGGAGGTATAAATTACCTCATATAATTACATGCATGGCGTTATGCGTGTACAAAATTTGTCAAATAAAATACCGAAAAAGGTATTAATATTATTTATAAATCGTATTATGATTTTTAATAAATTAAAATAAATATTGTATATACATTATATAAAATATTTATTACACGATATAATTACGTAATGTATAAAATAATTAAATTGCATGCTTTATTTGGCTGGAACATTCGAGAGATTTGGCTAAGTCGGTGGTTAAATTTTTACTCCAAAAGAAAGAAAAAATTGGTTAGCCTTGTATGCCTATAAAAGGATAAAGGAAGAACAGAAATCAAGAAAGAGAAAAGAAAAGAAAAAGCCAAACAAGCTCTCCTTTTCTTCTTCCACCTCCACCCGTAACCACCGAACCACCATGTCACCACCACCTTGCCGGCAAATCCATAACCACTATCAAGAAGGAAAGATTTTTGAGCCATCAAAGAAAGGTGTTAAGCTTCAAAGAAGGTATAAAACTATTTAAATGATTTATTTTGTATTTATGTTGTTAAATAAAGTTTATGAAAAAATTGTAAATAATTAGTATAATTATTCTAAATAATTATTGGATGTTTATCTATGAATTTTATAATTTTTGGAGTAGTTTTGTTGTGAAAATTGTGAAGAAGTTTTGGATATTTTGAGAAAAGTTGGCCTACTGTGCGGCGGGAAGAAGAAGAAGAAATAAAAAAGGCTTCTGCGCATGGCGCGACAGCCATTTTTTTTCGGAACGCGACATAAAACGACGGCGTTTTGGGGTGTTAAGACATGGCTGCGCATTGCGCGATAAAAATTTCTGGAAACGGCTGGGAAACGACGTCGTTTTGGGCGTCGGCAGAAACAGTTGCCGCGCATTGCGCGGGCGACCGGCAACGCTGGAAATTACCAGCGTGCCCCTGCCCTTTTCAGATTATACCGACTGTGTCCCTAGAGGCACGAAAATTACAGAATTGCTCCTTGACTTTCCGAAAAATTCCGGATTTGTCCCTAACGTTGCAAAAATTACAGAAATGTCCCTGGACTTTCCGAAAAATGCCGGTTGTGTCCCTAAGGGTGCGGAAATTACTAAAATGCCCCCAGAATTGATTTTAATTAAAATAAATGTTTTAAAATTATTTAAAAATCATAGAAAATTATAGAAAAATACTAAAAATATAGAAATGAGGTTTGAGCATTAAATTTAATATTTTTGTAAAATATTAAATATTGGGGATTAATATTTAAATATTCTAAATATTAATCTAATGAGTTTAAAGGATTAGAAAATGAATAAATATAAATCTGGACACCCGAATACGCTAAAATTTGTCCAATGAGTCGGGTTGTCTGTATTGAAGATATATGATATGAAGTTAAATTAATTTATTAAGAAATGAGGTTAATATAATTAACCATATTATTAAATAATTAGCCCAGAAATGATATTAATTAATTAAATTGATATCATAAGAGGATAAATAATTATTATTTTATTATTTTATTATCATAGGTTGATCGAGTTAAGGGTTTAAACTATCAATTAAATAACTGGACGCCAGACAAGTTCTTCAGTCCCTTTTATGTTAAATGTTGGAATGTTATGATATGTAAATCTTGTTTTAACTGCATACAAATTATGTGTTACATGATACGTGATTAATATGACTACAATGTGTATTTTGTGCAACGATATGGATATATATGAGATAAATTGCTATAGTAGAAGCACAAGCACATGATGTATGACACACACCAAGCATGATAAGGTATGTGCTACGTGAATCATAACTGTTGAACTTGCTGAGCCGTTGTGCTCATTGCTTGCTTAATAAATATTTTTGCAGGAAAGAAATAACTTTCAAGAATATCAGATATGATAGAGACGAATTACCTAGAAGGTTAGAAACGTAATTGTCATATGTTCAACATTATAATTCAATGTGGATAATTTGTCAAAGTTACGTTAATATTTTGTATGTACATATATGTTGGATCTGGATAGAGCGAGTAGTGTTAAATTATGAATTGTGATTGTTCATGATGATGGTCAGGATAGAAAATTATTATGAATTATGAATTATGAAACAAAGAAAATTGTATGGATATGAACAATACTAAATTGTGAATGTTGAGCTGTTTGACACTAGTAAAAGAAAAGATAAATGTTAAGGTTGCGATCCAGGGACTAGGATCGAGATGTAAGGATTTTAAATATTCAAATATTTTAATACAATGATTAAATCAAGAAAAAAGAAAAATTTATATGAGAATTTTGATAATAGATGATTTTGAAATTAAATAATGGATCAATTTAGGAGATGAAAGATTTATTAACGGACCGAAATTTGAATGAAAGGAAAATAATGTATAATAAACATGAAAATTAATGGGTCAAATTTCGGGGTCGTTACAAATTCATTGACTTCTTGAGTTGTAAAGCCTTAGGCAATAATAAAGTTCATTAGATCTTGATTTTTCTTCCTCTCAGTCACGACTTCAAATCTATCATTTTGAGAGAAATGATGGGCTGCTTTAAAAATCTCTTGCACATTCGTCTCTCTACCAAGAGCTTGATTAACATCCAACTCTATGTTATCACTTTGTACATCACTGGAAGAAACATCTTAGTTAACATGGACCTCGATAGGCTGAAATTCAAATTCACCAATATCAGGGGAGTTCGACTTGGAAACTCCATACTCAGCATACAGATCTTTCAAATCACTATTAAGAGAATTACCTTCTGACAAGTGAGGGTAGTATACCATTTGTCTCGAAGTAAAAAGAACATAAAAGCTACTTAAACAGAGAAGAGATGAGAAACAAGGAAGGGTTGAGGGTCTGTTAGGGTTAGGGTTTAGGAAGAATTGAGGATCAACTAGGGTAAGATAAGGGTGAGGGTTAGGCTAGGGTTTGGGATCAGCAAGGGACGGGTAAGGGTTCAACGGTGAAAGGTTTAGCTAGGGTTAGAGTTATAGAGAAGGAGGAGAAAAGATGTTAGAGAGAGAGAGAGAGAGAGAGCCATCTTTTGTATGAGTTACTAATTGTTTCATTATTTTTTTCTAATTTGTAAACATTCAACAATCTAGAATGGATAGTTATGCATCATGATTGCTTCGGCCATTTTATCCCTATAAATGAGTTGATTAAATGTTCTATTACGCATTTTTCCTTCACAATCTAGATGCATTTGAGTCACATTTTGGTTAATTAAATCGGGACATGATTTTTCATGTGTGCAAAAATTTCTAAGTCCCGTGAAAATTACCACCATCTCTGATAGCATAACTTTTTGTGCATGTTTTACAATATACTCTCAACTTTTTGGTTATTGGATCTACCTTTTTTTCAGAGTGTTCCCAAATTGAACTTTCTTCCGTTTTCACACATTTTCTCTTTGACCCGTTAATTGGTTGTGTCAAATTATTTGAGCTTTCAACTTACTCATCAATCAAATCAATTGTTATAGGATCCATAATAACTCTACAAAAAAATTGTAACACCCCCTTCCCGACTAGTGGAAAAGGAGGCTACACATAAAAGAACTTTAAGCATAATGTTAAAACAAAAAGGAACTCTCTTCACACTTTCACTTGAATCCCCTTACAAACCCTGCTAGAAGAAAAATACAGAATGAGGCAAATACCCAATACGAATAAAGAGTGTAGAAATAAGAACTGAAATTGAATAATAAAATCAACTGAACTAAACTAAGATTAACAAAATCAACTGAACTGTATTACATAATCTTACTGAACTGAACTAAATAACATAATTTAGTAAACTGAACTAATCTACTGAACTGGACTGATTTAATGAACTAAAACTAATCTATTGAACTGAACTGATTTACTGAACAACATAAAAGACTGAATTGAATGATTGTGTTTAATTCATAACGAGCTCAGAGCAAAACAAAAATATACCTTGTCACAAAGACAAGTCCAAATACTTCCACACAGGCAGTCACACATTGAACTGCAGATCCAAATGCATACAAAATCCAAAAGGTGTGCTCGGCACTATGAACAACATCAGATCACAGAACAGAATAAAATACTAGGGCCGACCCATACACCTCCCATAACAAAACACCAAATGTCCACCGAAACGCAAAATGGAGACGCCGTAGACTGATCACACCGCCACGGAAGATGTCATACTTCAGTGTCCAGAAACATATTTGTGGTACCCCCACATGTGGTAATAGCTCAAGTATACCTTACGATACTTTCTAACAAAAATATTATGTTACAACAAATGTAACACAATATCACAAAAAAGGGTTCTAATAAGCACATGCTAAACCAAAACAAATTGACACAAAGTCTCCCAAATATACTAGCATGTACGTTTCTACAGAATCAAAATAATTACTATACATGCTTAATAAGTCTAAAGAGTACAAGATAAGTTGTGAATATCTAAAATCAAACAAAAGTATCATATGCATTTGACTATGAACAATATATCGAGATAATATCCAAATTCTAATGAGGAACAAAACAAACAAATTAAAATCAAATGAGTATCGCTGAAGGAGTACGGAATCCGTACCTGAAATAAGCAATTTAATACTCTAAAATTATATTGCAAAACTGACTCGTTAAATTCCCTCCGTAGGAACTAATTAAACATAATAAAATAATTGATAAATAAATAGTTAATCAATTGATTAAGTTGTACACATTTTCTTTCTCTAAGGCGAATCTGAAATCCTTCCGTTCTATACAAAATTCTACCTAAAGTTATACATAGATAAATATTATAATCATGGTAACGTATATATTAATAAATAATAGTATTCTTGTTCATTCCGAAATACATATAAGTATATTCACAAAAATATTCTTTTGATTTTTTATTTCTATTACAAACAAATATTTTATTATTATTTTATGTCAAAACTTTAAAGTTACAAAAATTCTAATTTAATATTCCAAAATGCTAATTACTAACAAAGATATGCCAAAATATATTAACTGACAAATTAAATAGCATACAAAAATTAAAACTACAAAATTAAAACTAATACAGAAAATTACATAATTACACAAAGAAAGAAAAATAGACATACTTAAAATTATAAGGTTCGCAGTTCGACCACGTCCTCGACACCGAAAATTTTAGCTAGGGAGATCCTTACTAAAAAGGTCATCACACAAAAAGGTTTCCTCAAATTGGGTAAAACCTTAATGTTTTTGTAAAATAAAACAAAAAGGTGGTCTTTCATATATAGGCTAAGTGGGAAGGAGAGTTAGAAGAGGTGAGCTATGTGGGACTTTTAAAAAAAAGGGTCAGGTATCACATTACCTCTCCCTTAAAAAGGATTCCATCCCTGAATCAATAAAATGGGATGAACCTAATTATCAAAAGATGCGAATACTTTGCTCAAATAGAATTTTCACAAAACAAACAAAATGGTTTTCCTCTGAAATCTTATCAAAACGAATGAAAGTGCACCACGTGCAACAAATGATAATGATAACTCTTCAACACCGAGACACAAATACGTTATACACATAAGCTAACTGTGGAGAAAAATCTAACCAAAATGCGACTTCGCTAACCCTTTCTAAAATTTCAAATGGAGAATAAAACGCGAACTAAGTTTACCCATTAACCCAATTCGTCGAATACTGATTGAGCAGACCTAAATATCTCCTTAGTCACGGCTACAATCTTCGTAATAGTTTGAACAAACTTAGACCCTTATATAGCCTTCTCATTAACCTCAATCCATCAAATTAGTGCCCACACTTCCTACCATGCAGTGCCTTAAACGAAGTCATCCCAACGCTTGTATGCCAGCTTTTGTTATAAGAGAATTTAACAAGGCTCAAATAATCGTCCCAATTAGTCGACCACTCTAATGCACAAGACCTTAAAATATTCATCGAAGTTTAGATATTCCACTCTAATGCACGTCGATGTTGTTCTATTTTGTTGATCTATCTGCTCTGCAAATCTTCAACCTAGTCTATTATATTTTTCTATCTAAAATTTTAGATCAACCTAACAAATTTGATCCTTAAGTTCTTTTATAATGATTACAATATTTTCAATCATAAGGACTATTCAGAGTTTATTTAATTCGAATTATCCTAACAATTTTGATCCCTAAGCCCTTGTATAATAGATTCAAACATAATGACTGTACAAAATAAAATTACTTGTTATACATTAAAATCTTTTATATAATATTTTTCATTAGTAATCAAACGTTGTCTTACACCTCACATGGCCCAGGGCTTAGCGTTGTCTATTGTTTAGCGCCACATAATATTCTTACAGGCTTCACACCTGAAACAAGCTCGATGGTAAACTCAACTTCCTATTGCAATGAAAACCTTGATAATTCTTAATTAAATAAATCAAAAAGCTCATGAACGACTGAAATATTTTCAATACAACTCTTTCAAAGAGGATCCTTTACAAATGTTAAATACTCCTCACAACCCTTAGCCATCAACTTTCTGACTTTTAAAACAAAAATCGATTTCACCGCATTACCTGGTAGTGAACCTTGAAACACAAACTCAAGAGACTTCAAAATTTCAAAGATAACCTTCTTCAGTTGGCAATCAATAGTGGCCTCGTACTTATCCAACCAATTCATCCAAAGAATCACATCAAAATCATATATACGCATCGAAAAAGATTAGCAAAAATAATTCTCATCGGAGCAGTAATAGACATAGGAGAATCTAAGGACTGAGATGGCACACCAAGATGCCGAACAAAAGAATACGAAACAATCGAATGAGTAGAGTCAAAATCAATATAAGTCTGACGACTGCCAACTAAAATAATGCCAAAAATATAACATAGTGCATCCATCACCTAATTATATGACAAGGCGAACATACGTACTCCGTGGTGCCGACCAACATTGCCACCATTATCACCGCCTCCACCACCTCTAATGGTTTTACAAGCCCTCGAAAAAATAAAACAGACAAAAGCGAAATTGATTTAAGGCAAATTCGAATACAAACTCATATGATAGCTGAACAAGAATTCAAATAAAATAAAAACCTATCCCAGATGTCTACCCATAACTCACAGGTCAAACCTAAATAGTTTTTCTACAAGAAAGAAATCTAGCTCTGATACCAACTCTATAACACCCCCTTCTCGATTAGTGGAAATGAAGGCTACGTACAAAAGAACTCTAAGCAAAATGTCGAAACAAAAAGGAACTCTCTTCACACTTGCCCTTGAATCCCCTTGCGAACTCTACCAGAAGAAAAACACAGCATGAGCTAAATACCCAGTATGAATAAAGAATGCAGAAATAAGAACTGAAATTAAATAACAAAATCAACTCAACTAAACTGAGATTAACAAAATCAACTGAACTGAATTACATAATCTAACTGAACTGAATTGAATAACATAATCTACTAAACTGAACTAATCTACTGAACCGAAACTAATCCACTGAAATGAACTGATCTACAAACCGAAACTAATCCACTGAAATGAACTGATCTACTAAACCGAAACATAAAAGAAAGAATTGAATGATTGTGTTTATTTCATCCCTAGCTCAAAACAAAACAAATATATACATTGTCACAAAGACAAGTCAAAATACTGCTACACAGGCAGTCACACATTGGACTACAGATCCAAATGTATACCAAATTGAAAAGGTGTGCTCGGCATAACGAATAGCACCAGATCGCAGACCAAAAAAAAATACTAGAGCCGACCCAGACACCTCCCACAATAAAACACCAAATGTATACCGAAACGCAAAATGGAGACGTCGTGGACTTATCACACCGCCACAAAAGGTGTCATGCTTTAGTGCCTAGAGACATGTATGTGGTACCCCACAAGTGGTTATAGCTCAGGTATACCCTACGATACTTTCTAACAAAAATATTATGTCACAACGAATGCAACACAATATCACAAAAGGGGTTCTAATACGCACATGGTAAATCGAAACAAATCGACACAAAGTCTCCCAAATATATTAGCATGCATGTTTCTACAGAATCAAAATAAATACTAGACATGCTTAATAAGTCTAAAGAGTACAAGATAAGTTGCGAATATCTAAAATCAAATAAAACTATCATATGCATTTGACTATGGACAATATATCGAGATAATATCCAAATTCTAATGAGAAACAAAACAAACAAATTAAAATCAAATGAGTATCGCTGAAGTAGTACAGAATCCGTACATGGAATAAGTAATGTAATACCCGAAATTATATTACAAAACTGACTCGTTAAATTCCCTCTGTCAGAGCTAATTAAACATAATAAAATAATTGATAAATAAATAGTTAATTAATTGATTAAGTTTTACACATATTTTTTCTCTAAGGGGAATTTGAAATTCTTCTGTTCTATACAAAATTATAGCTAAAGTTATACATAAATAAATATTCTAATCATGGTAACGTATATATTAATAAATAATAGTATTCTTGTTCATTCTAAAATACATATAAGTATATTCATAAAAATATTCTTTCCATTTTTTATTTCTATTACAAACAAATATTTTACTATTATTATTATTATTATTATTATTATTTGTCAAAACTTTAAAGTTACAAAAATACTAATTTAATATTCCAAAATGTTAATTACTAACAAAGATATATCAAAATATATTAACTAACAAACTAAATAGCATACAAAAATTAAAACTACAAAATTGAAACTAATACAAAAAATTAAGTAATTATACAAAGAAAGAAAAAGAGACATACTCGAAATTATGAGGTTCGCAGTCCGTTCATGTCCTTGACACCAAAAATTTTAACTAGGAATGTCCTTACTAAAAAGATCCTCACATAAAAAGATTTTCTCAAATTGGGTAAAACCTTATAATTTTTTTAAAATAAAACAAAATGATAGTCTTTCATATATAAGCTAAGTGAGAAGGGGAGTTAGAAGAAGTGAGTTATGCGGAACTTTTAAGAAAGAAAAAACCGGATATTACAAAAATAATTTAATAAAATTAAAACATACGCACTCATAGTCATATAAGTTCCAACAAGGTACACATTCTCATTTACTATAGGCAAGTCAAGCATAAAAGACCTAATATGCATCTAAAAGTCATGTTCTTACTTCCTAATAACATAAATCAATAGTTAATATCACATATAACAAGACTAACATGTTGGATGTTCCTGAAACATGACTCAGACATCCCCCAATATCCGAGAAACTAACAAAATATGAAAATGGTTAACAACGGATTAATGGAAATTAAACCCATCATAAGTCCAATTTATGATACTCAGTGTTGGATGGTCACTTGGTCAGACTCCTTTCAAATACGACTATACAAGATAAGGGATTCAAGAAAAATCACATTGGAGACTACGTACTTTTAGAGAGAAAGAGAAAAAGGGAGCAATACCAGAGCCAAGAGGTCCAGAAATAAGATTGGATTCGTTGTTTGGTGAAAGTTGGAATGGAGAGCATGGAGACGAAGGCACGAGGCTGTTGTGGCTGCCGATTTAGGGTTTGTTTTGGGATTTGTTGCTGACTTGCTGCTTTGGAGAGTTAGGGAATAACAGAATAAGAACTTTAAGTTAGGCATAAGGCGTGAGGGTTTCAATTCTGCCTTTCTGGTTTGAGTTTATTAAAAAAACTTTGTGGTTTTGTCTTATTAAAAAGCTCTTAGTTTGGACTTACAGTGGATATTTGGACTGAACTTTGTTCTGGCTACTGGTTTATTTTATTTTCCTTCGGGCTGGCCCAAAATCAAGTCGAGCTAAAACGATTCAATTTTTTTTTTTAAACTAAAAAAATAAACTCAAAATCTGATTTTATTCGCATAGACTTGGCTGACCCGCGGGCCCGAGTCTTTGCTGCCTGGTCTAAATAATACTAGCTATTTAAATATTTTACAATTTTTATAGTTATATCATCTAAAATTAAATTTATTTTAAATTTATTTCAAAAAACTTCTATTAATTATATATTTTAAAATAGAGGGACTGCTTTTGTTTCTCACGCATTTTCCCTATTTTTCTTGATGAAATTTTATTAATAAATTATGGTCGTAATAAATTAAGGTTGTATTCAGTTCACATAAAAGGCGGAGCCCTTATCTTGTGTTTTTGTTGCTAACTAAAAATCAAAAAGTGATGATGTGGCACATAGCAATTGGAGGCTATAAATATAAGCATATTACAGCCAGTCTGCAACGAATTAATACTCTTATTCAAAAAAGCGAATTCCTACTTTCTCATGGCAACCTCGTGCTTTAGGATCAATAGTACATGTGGTTCACTGTAAATAACTTTTGAAAAATAAAAAAATTAATTATTTAGAAAGAAAATTGTGGGATAAGAGAAGTTGCATTTAAATGATTTTTTTCAGTAATCGAAGTTCCATTTAGTTAAAATTATATAAAATAACATAAAGGTGTAAAAACACTACACATAAAGCAACCATCAACCATCCCTGCACTCTCTTGTATTTGTCTTTTCAGAGATTACTTAGTGCGACTCACAAACAATGAGACTTTACTTATTGAATGTGTTTGTTTTCAGAATTTTTCTATTTCGTCTTTATTTTTTAAAGATGTTTGTTTTTTAAAACTTATCTATCACGGCCTTAATTTTTGAAGATGTTTGTTTTTCAGAATTTTAGTACTCCCTTGTTTCTTTTAATATGTCTATTTAGTAACATTAGAGGTTTTTAATCTTTAAAGATGTTTGTTTTTCAAAATTTTGCTACTTTACTTGATCTTTTTTATTTGTCATTTTATTTGGTGACTCACAAACAACGATACTCTAATTTTGAAGGTGTTTGTTTTGAAGAACTTTTCTACTCCCTGCGTGTTCCTTTTTATTGGTCTTTTTACATATTATTTGTTGTAACTCAAAAACAACCAAACTTTAATTTTTGGAGATATTTGTTTTTCAATGTTTACTATTTAGAACACACTATGTAGGTAGTACCCTACAATAACTTCACTACGTTAGAGCAGGGATGGCTCAAGACAAGTGTAACGATCCGAGATCCCGACCTTCCTTAATTATATCCGATTTTCTCTGGATATCATAATCATTAACTTTAAACCACATTAACGGGAATCTCGTGCGTTAAAACTTAACCTTTAATCTTTGAAACCATTTAGTTGACCATAATGCGGTCCATATATATTTTTTCTTTGTACTCCTTACATGTCTCAGGATCGCAATGTTCACTTAACATTCATTAGCACTTAGGTCAAACATTTATAAATTGTGACCTAGTCTATTACTGTTTCACAATCATATATATATATTATGATTTTTGTCTTAACCTATGAGTACCAATCACCATGCATAAATATCCATACCTAATTCTGTCTGTTGTTACCTGTTCTATATCTGATCCCATTCACATTTCTCTGTGCCATACATAATCTTGTCTACTTATAATTGATCCATACATACGAGTTTATTACATATAAAACTCGACCACTTTTACTTTATCCTTCTAAAACCTTTTCCTGAATAACACATACATACATACATTTATCACTATGGATTTATAAGTCATACATTCCTTAATACCATTATGCGTTTACATTTATCTGGCTTATTAGCAAATTACACAAATACATATATAAAATTTCCTCATGCTAATCCATTTATTCACATTCTTTACCTTAGTTGCACCGGAACCTCCGGCCTTCTTGTACCTTACCTGAAATATTAGTTTATAGCAAGAGTGAGCATAAATCTCAACAAGTCATTTAGATAACACATTACATGCTCGCAGTATATAATATGCATCATGCCTTCCTTTACTTTTCTATGCTATGCATAATGTCACAAAATCCATTTAACAGTTAGAACACGTAGTGGCAGAGAGTGCACATATCAACTATCACATAGTTCACGTAGAATATTTAGTACAATCAAGTCTGAAAAACTTGCTTGGTATTCTTTATTTACACATAACCTTTACTGTCTCGCTTGACCTTTCTATCCTTCATTGTGTTGGTTTGCTTAATCCAAACTCTATCTGTTCACATTGAACTTACATGTTATAATAAGATCATAAAACTTTACATACATGTCAAACTTAATCCATAATTATACGACCACTCGTCTCTAATCATTTCACATTTGATGTATTATACCTTATGTAGGTTAATAATACATCCTAGCTTGTTCCCAACATTTTTCATAACTCATAACCTGATTTGGTTTAGCTTTAGGCGTGTAAACTATGTCATTCATCATTTCATTAAACCTTAATACCCTTTACATTGACCATTTTTATCAATCTAGGGTTTACATAACCCATCTCTATCATTTAGTATCAAAACATTTCATTTCGGATCAAAATAACAATTTTTTTCAAAGTCTGCTATCCACGGCCCCGACCGACTTTTTCAGCCTAGAACCGTAGCTCCGACCGTGACCTCTCAGCCAAACATGGCCCTGACCGGATTTTGCCTACAAAACCATGGCCCCGGCCATGTTTCTCTCTCTTGCCAAAAATTGAAAATTTGATTTTTTCCTCTGCTTTGCTGATTTTTGACTTCTTCCTCACACATCCAATTAAGTCCAAATTTGGACTAGTGCTAGACCTCACTACATAGTATTTTATAAAAAATTTACTTGCCTCATTTGACTTCTCAAAATCAGTGTAAAACTAGCCCGTAGGAGAGCTGTTCAACTTATTTTCAGACTTGGGAAAATTTTCTAGCTTTGAAATCCAATTTTTTCAACTTTGTGATTTTTGGCCATAAGATTCAAAACTCCATTCTAACACATGACATAGTTCTCTTAGGTTATATATGACATGTCCAAACTTCCAAAATCATAAAACTTCGCACGAGGCGAGAATTATCCGTTAAAATCCGTTTCGAATCGAAATAATCGATTTCGATCGTTCAAATATCCAATTCAATCAAATTTAAATCCGTTGGTTTTCAAATCGACTCTAACACGTGTATTAACATTAAAGTAAGCCATTTGGCTTCATTTCAACTTTAATTACTCAAATTTGCCAAAAATCATACTTTAACGGTAATTTACAAACTTTTCAAATTTCAAAAACTTAAACTCTCTTGACAACTTAATCTCAACACACCACATAGGCAATCATATACACATTTAACAACTATACAAGTCTACATAACTTCTAACTATACATTCTAATACACTTTACAGATTACGATTTGGTCTATACACAAAGTATAGCTTAATATTGTAACTTTTTCTTAACAACTCATACTCATGAACCATTTATGATTCTTTAAAACTTTCTAGCATGAAATTATGCATGGTTCGTATATGATCAACCTTTTAAGCTAGGTTTCCATCAAAACTTTCCACAAATAATACATGATCATCCAATAATTCATTATTTCTAACTTCATAAACATACTTGAATAGTATATCACATTTGTTCTATATCCTCAACACTTTCAAGCCTAGGGTTTCATTAAATAATTCACATAAAGCACATAACTCACATAATCTTTACTTTTATCCATAAATTCATGCATGGCTACCTTCAAACTTTCATTAAATCATATGAACTTCAAATTTCATGGCTTGAACATAAGCATACCTTTCTTGTGGCTCCTCTTTCTATAGCT
Organism: Hedera helix; assembly: GCA_947179155.2. Classification (NCBI taxonomy): domain Eukaryota; kingdom Viridiplantae; phylum Streptophyta; class Magnoliopsida; order Apiales; family Araliaceae; genus Hedera; species Hedera helix. The sequence continues at coordinate 20,968,085 of OX359274.1, forward strand.
TTAAAGCTTCTAAGAGATGTATTCACTACATTGATAGCTTGTACAACTCTCCTTGATCACTTTTGCACTTGAATCCTTCATGAATCCTTGAACCCTAGCTTATCTTCTTCTTTCTCTCTTTGCTTGCTGTATTGTTATTTCGGATTATGAAATGAAAATAAGCTAAGTAACTTAGCTTATACTTACAAATTTATACATACATATATTGTATCTCACTTTCCAACACTTCACCACCTTTGGTTAAGTTTGACTCATGCATGGTAAGGGATAATCAAGACATTTCACATGACTAAACAAGGACATATTGGTCATTATACATCTTTAGGACACATTTGTCATTAGTTGAATTGTTAAGGGGCATTTTGGTTAATTGCCACAATTGCTAGATAATTTAATTCACAATTTGCTTAATTCCAATCCAATTCAAGCCCTTTTTTATCCAAATTCGTTTCATTATGCTTGAACTTTATTCCACCATCAAATACACCATAATTGGCTTGTCCCATAACACTTATCACATTTCCAAATACTAAATTTCGTCAATCAAATATAATAATTTACACTAAATATAAATTTACATAATATTCCATACTAGTTTTTTTTCTACAAGCCCTTTTTGGTTCCCTATTCCTTTCATTTCACTTTTCGACATCTCACGTAGTCAAATACTTACTTTGTCCATAAACCTCTTCCTCGAGAAGCGAACCTCGATCGGATTATCAAAATACATCGTCCTCTATCCTTTTAATCTCATAATATCATTTTTCGATCTTTACGTTCTTTCGCTTATTTACTTCACATACATAAACCAACTTTGCATCTTAATTGCATCCAACATACTTTGTATTCATTCATGGGGTATTACATTATGTGCCTACGAATCGCAATAACGATAATCTTATAACAATCAATTAACGTCAATTTCATGATAACTTTCAAATATGCATATATCATTCCTTTAATATTCTGTTCATTCCTAATATGCCAGTTAGGTCAAACTGTTCTAACTTTTTGCACATACCTACATACCTTAACTTGTCATTTTCATATTCTCGCCTCTTCAGGTCCGTTCATTAAATTCACTGTCAATATCCATAACTAACGCATCAATTCAAATATACCTTACTCGTTTTATTTATTTTCTAATTTTAACTTTTATTTCCCTATCTGCTCAAATACATACATAAACACATATTCATACATATCCTGCTGACTCATCACTGTACCTAACCTTGATTCTTTCCAAACAACCCTATTGTGGGTATTACCATAAATCATTCATCATAAATCCGTTATATTAACCATTATTCATCGAAATTTATATTTCTTAAAATTCCATTATCTGATACATCCCTTATACATATATAACTGATCATTTCTATTATGCTTTCTCATTTCCATAATTCTCTAACTCAACTCATATTTCTATATTCGACCACATAGGTTCCCATTTAATATTTCAACCACACAGGTCCTTTCTAACACATTAATCACATAATAATTCAATTAATCTCTTATCATTATACTCTATCCTTCAAATCTAGGTTTTATCACATAACCTTTACTTAATTAATCATAATCCTCATTTGGAATTCTCATAAAATCCTGGGGTGTCACAACAAGGGCCTAAAATAATATTTTTAAATGAAATTTTTTATATTTGGTATGTTTTTGATTGACTTTTATGGTTAAATTAATTATTTTTTAAATCATAAAATTTAGTACTAATCTCAATATTTACTTTTTTGAAAATCTAAATACATATGTTTAATTATAAATTTTAAAAATGGTCAATTTGATTATAAAAGTTAATGGACGACTTTTATTTTGGGACTGATGGAGTATTAGTATTTTTTATTTAAATGAGATTATTTTTTATATTGTTAACTTTGTTTAGGTATTTAATATTTGGATTGGACTTATATTTTTATAAGATTTTTTTTACATGGGTTATTTATGGTGTTTAAAATTTTGGGACATTCCTTTTAAATACAGCCTAAAGCCCAAGTTTTTTTGTTTAGGCTATAGGGCCATCCTTGCGTTAGAGTAGATAAGTTTGATAGTCCGGACAAGGCATGGGTTAATTTGTATAATTTTTTTTATAAATATTTAATAATTATTTATTAATATATTTTTTATTTTTTATTGACATAATACATATATAATGTTAATAATTTAGTTTAATAAATTCTACTACAATTGAAAGGAATTTAATTATTTTTAATATTTATGTGATTAAAAATTACAAATTAATTATTAAGAAGAAACTTTTTATATTTTTATGTCCATAATTTGAGAGCAATTAATTGAAGCGTTTTGAGGGACATACTAACATTAAAAATATAAACAATAAAATCAAAAAAACAAACAAACGTAGAACAGATCATTACAATTGCAGCAGAAGAAAATAGTTGATCATATCGGGCACACTCGTATAGCTTCATTCACAAAGGTAACAACGAACCAAGGCCAAAGCAGTAAATATAATCAGTTCATCCCTTTTTCGGCATTGCTGCAAGGTCAGTGTACATCTTTGCCATGGAATTGAATCCTCCAATATCACCAGAACGGAGAAGATTGCCTGCGGAATGATCAACAAATAACTATTGGTGGTATATAAATGGGTAAGAACCTCGCACTTGTGTAGCAAAACACTGATTAATAATATGGACGGAATTAGGAGAGGGAGACATATGGATAGAAAGGGAATTTGAAAGAAGAGTTTTATAAAAGAAAGAGAGTTTGGGAAAAAACAACCGTTGACCTTATAATCCTTTTTTCGAAGAATGAGAGTTTGTTAATGACTCTTTGAAAGAATAGTTTTATATGAGAAGAAGAGTTTGAGAAGGAAAAATCCTTCGACCTTAAAATTCAAATTAAATTAAGTAAAACTTGGTTAATTAACTCTTACCAATTTAAATTGGGTTAAATCAAATCGGTTAAATCAAACTCGATTAATTGACTCGTGAACAACAACTCGGAATAATTGGATTTAGAATCGCCTCTTAAATTATTATAATAAAATTAACTCGGAATAATTGAATTTAGGATCAACTCTTGCATTATTATATATTAGTATTGAAATGAATGAATACGAAAGAAAATGAAAAATCTTGTTATTATATCTAATCGACTACAAAATTTGTGAATATAAACTCGGAACACAAATTGACCGTTACAATGTCAAAATTAAAGATGGGCTAAAATTACATGCTAATAAACCACTGCAGACATTAGTACATGCTCATTTGAGAAGAAACGGTACCATTATATTTGTAACAGAAAAATGATTCATGTCTATAAATTTCATGACGAAGTTGAATAATATTTAACGTAAAACTCTTAACAATAAGATAAAATAATAATATGTAAGACTTTTCTTATTTTTTTTCTATTACGTATAGATATATACTTCAACATTTAATACTCTTTGTAATTTACTAGCAATTTGCTTAATGTGTACTCTGCAGCCAAAAATGACACTAAACTAGTGCATATTTACCATTAGACATTGCTGCGACCAAAATATCTTCAATCAATCAACCAGTTCCATCTAAATTGTGATACTCAAGTATAAAATAAAATAAAGTTGAAAAAGAACTAAATCAATTGCACATTTTAAATAGGCAACACTATTTACCCCATTTATTGAGAAAAAAATAAAAAGATGATGTAAAAGGTTGATAACCTTGTCAATTAATGGTATAATCCGCATATTACTTTTTTTCCCTATTTAAGCGCAATTGTTTGTGAATAGTTTGCGCACATAGAATTAGTCGTCTAACAAAACCTAACCTATGAAATTTCTCCCACTCTCGAGGCAGGACAAACTTCATTTTAAATAATAAAACATAAAAAAAAAAAGTAAAAGGAAATGAAAGTGCTTTAGAAAGTTGCAGCTGTGGCAGTAGAGAGACAAGGGAGAGAACATTACGCATGGCTAAAAGTAATCCAGCAATAATCTCCACCACCATTTGTTCAGCCAATCCACCAAGTATCAATTGTAAATGTGCAACAGATGATCTTCTTATAGAAGAAGAAGACAGAACTCCAAGGTTACTCCGAGGTCCAACACGTTTATCGGTATCAAATTTCAAAAGCATAAGCCGACAAAAATGGCAGAATTTCAGACCACAGCCAGAATGCTGCTTAACTGAATGATAAGGACCACCATTATCGAACGAGCCAAGTATTGCAACATTTCCAAAGAGAAACAGCAACTTTTTCTCAAGTCCCCAAACAAACAAACAAGCAAACAATAGAGAAACAGTTAGCACAAATGTATACTATAGTTTCAAAAATGAAAAGTTTTCCTCTTTTAGATCATAGTCTATCATAGAGTTATCTGCTGAAACATCTCTTTCTGCACGAGTACTACTTACCAGCAACAACAAAGTCGGCTCCTAAAGCACACTTACATACATATCAAGAAGAAAAGTACGTTAATTACTAAAACTGCAGAGAGCACCAGTGAGGTCATTTGCATATGTACAAAACACACAACTGTTTTGGAGCAAAAAGTACCTGCAAGGCAGAGCTTCTTCCTACAGCCTACATCACGACACTCCCAATGCATTCACGTCTTCTGGCGTATGGACACCACCTGCAGAAATCAGCAGGCTTTCTAAGTAAATATGCAATAAGGAATTGGACAAATATGGCTTGGATTTTCTCCACTTCCATAATAATATCATTTTCGATATCATAATCACTAGCAAAAATCTAAACATCCAACATTTAGTTGCAAGTGGTTCTTACTAGTTTCAACAATTGCTGATTCAATGGAACGGAATGGACATAATTGGAACATAGAATCTCAAATACAGATAGAAGATAACCATTTTTTTATGCCTGTTCTTATAAAAGTAATACAAATAGGCTTCCTAGTCCATGTGAGCAAATATTTGGACCACAATAACAAACATAAGTAGAAATTCTGATATGTGCAAAGGAAACTTTTCTGAACATAATTAAATTACTTGACTCTTCATGAGGCTAGATCCTTAAATTTATTTGAACCTCTATATAATTACCAACAAGACTTACATCAATTAAAATATTGAGCTTGCTTTAATTCATTAATGGATTCTATACACCAACTTTATAATTAAGTTACTTAATTAATTACTTTTTAATATTGTCATTGTAATATCCGGTCCTTTATAAGTCTCACATCACTTCTTTTTAAAACTCCTTCAATTCCTTTCGCCTATATATATGACCTCACCCCCTTTTAGTTTTATATACCAAACATTAAGTACCTCCTATTTTATGAGGAACTTTTTGTATGAGAACTTTTTTAGTAAGAACATCTCTAGTTAAAATTTTTTGTGTTGAGGACGTTGGCGGACTGCGAACCTCATAATTTTGGGTATGTCTATTTTTCTTTCTTTGTATAATTATTTAATTTTTTGTATTAGTTTTAATTTTGTAGTTTTAATTTTTGTATGCTATTTAGTTTGTTAGTTAATATATTTTGGTATATCTTTGTTAGTAATTAGCATTTTAGAATATTAAATTAGTATTTGTGTAACTTTAAAGTTTTGACAGGAAATAATAATAATAATAATAATAATAATAATAATAATAAAAAAAAATAATAATAATAATAATAAATAATAATAATAATAATAATAATAATAATAATAATAATAATAATAATATTTATTTGTAATAGAAATAAAAAAATGGAAAGAATATTTTTGTGAATATACTTATATGTATTTCAGAATGAACAAGAATGCTATTATTTATTAATATATATACGTTACAATGATTACAATATTTATCTATGTATAACTTTAGATAGAATTTTGTATAGAACGAACGGATTTCAGATTCGCCTTAGAGAAAGAAAATATGTAAAACTTAATCAATTGATTAATTATTTATTTATCAATTCTTTTATTTTGTTTAATTAGTTCTGACGGAGGGAACTTAACGAGTCATTTTTGAAGTATAATTTTGGGTACTACATTGCTTATTCCCAGTACGAATTTCGTACTCCTTCAGCGATACTCATTTGATTTTAATTTGTTTGTTTTGTTGCTCATTAGAATTTGGATATTATCTCGATATATTGTTCATAGTCAAATGCATATGATAGTTTTGTTTGATTTTAGATATTCACAACTTATCTTGTACTCTTTAGACTTATTAAGCATGTCTAGTATTTATTTTGATTCTGTAGAAACATACATGCTAGTATATTTAGGAGACTTTGTGTCGATTTGTTTCGGTTTAGCATGTGCGTATTAGAACCCCTTTTGTGATATTATGTCGCATTCGTTGTGACATAATATTTTTGTTAGAAAGTATCATAGGGTATACCTGAGCTATAACTACTTGTGGGGGTACCATAGGCATGTCTCTTGGCACTAAGGCAGGACACTTTCCGTGGCGATGTGATCAGTCCACGACGTCTCCATTTTGTGTTTCGGTGAACATTTGGTGTTTTGTTGTGGGAGGCGTATGGGTCCGCTATAGCATTTTGTTCTGTTCTGCGATCTGGTGTTGTTCATAGTGCCGAGCACACCTTTTCAAATTTGTATGCATTTGGATCTGCAGTCCAATGTGTGCCTGCCTATGTGGCAGTATTTTGACTTGTCTTTGTGATAAGGTGTATTTCTGTTTTTGTTCTGAGCTCGGTATGAAATAAACACAACCATTCAATTAAGCCTTTTATGTTGTTCAATAAATCAGTTCAGTTCAGTGGATCAGTTTTAGTTCAGTAGATCAGTTTTAGTTCAGTAGATTAGTTCAGTTTAATAGATTATGTTATTCAGTTCAGTTCAGTAAGATTATGGAATTCAGTTTAGTTGACTTTGTTAATCTCAGTTTAGTTCAGTTAATTTTGTTATTCAATTTCAGTTATTATTTCTGCACTCTTTATTCGTATTGGGCATTTGGCTCATGCTGTGTTTTTCATCCGGCAGGGTTTGCAAGGGGATTCAAGGGCAGGTGTGAAGAGAGTTCTATTTTGTTTTGACATTCTGCTTAGAGTTCTTTTGTGCGTAGCCTCCATTTCCATTAGTCGGGAAGGGGATGTTACAGTCATTCTAGACAACCATTCTAGTTTTTCTATAACTTTAACTCATAACTAATATAATTAACCTAGTTAATTATATTTCATGACTTCCCTTCTTACTTCATATTTTAAACAAAGTAAATTATTAGTTTAATTGAGTATTTAGTTTACTCATCTTCTTATTTGGCTAATAAGCACACTCTAGGCGTATATATATAACCACATTCACTTCTCAAATGAATTTATTTCCTTAATAAATTATCTACATGCATCATTAAAATATTCTCACATTTAATTTATAACAAATCAATTATGTTAAAAAAAAATGTTTACCCATTTTTTACACATCTCACTTCTCCAACTCTAGGTTTTAAACCATAATTTTTAATTGATTATTTAAAATCTTATCTATAAATCTTGTAAATATCTGAGATATTACATGTACTTTCTACAGCACTTTACAAATTATGATTTGGTTTACATGCAAAATATAGCCTAATATTTTATTTTCTCTAAACAAGTCTTGCTTTCCAACCTTTAAGAAACATATGATGCTATCTAGTATAAAATTTTACATGTATCAAACATGTTCAACACTTCTAACTAGGTTTTCATCAAAACTTTCGACAAATAACACATGATCTTCCACAAATCATGCTTCCTAACTATAAATACATGTATGAATAGCTCACCACCTTTGTAATACAACTTTAATGCTTAGGGTTTCTTCATAAATCATACATATAACACGAACTCACATAAATCTTACTTCTATCCATTGATACATGTATGGCTACACTTAATATTGCATTTAAACACATAGATAGCAAGTGATGTTGGAGCATCTGAGCTTGATCATGCTGAGCTTGATCATGCCGATCTATCAGCTAGCACATTAATGGCTCTACAGTACCTGGAGAAAGCGGATCGGGACAAAGTTAAAAGGCACCGATGCCCTCGGGCAAGTAAGATGGGATCGACCTATTAACTTTAATCTCGGCGGGTCAATAATACTCTTCGGGGGGACCTTGAGGTCGGGACCGAACATACTCTTCGGGGACCTTGAGGTCGGGATCGATAATGCTATTCGGGGACGGCTTCAGTTCAGACTACTTCAGTCCTTTATTTTTGATAGTTTTTCCTTTTATTTTATTTCCTTTATTATTATTGAGCATATAATCTAGCTATTAATTATTAGGTGTCATATGGTAAGTGCACGTGAGTTGGTTACTAAAGAAAGGTAGTGACAGATATTGGGGACCAGCTACGTGGCAGGAGAGAGAAAGATTTGTCAGAATCTGTTAGCCACCTTTCTAGTTTTTTCCCTTTTTAATATTTCATTTTCTGATATTTTCTTTCTTTGTGCCCAAGTTTTACCTAGCTATATATACCCGGCTTGTGGGTATAGAAAGGGGGTGGAATTTTTGATATAAACTTTTCTAAGAATTCGAGTTGAGAATTTTCTCCTCTTGTTTCTTTTGGTGAATCTCTTGTATCTTTACCTGTAGATTTATATTAACTTAGCCCGCAGGATAATCACTATCCCGCCCCCGCGTCAGTTGGTATCAGAGCTCATCGTTCACCTGGAAGTTAATACTCACCGGTTTCAATGGCTGGTAGTCGTGGTCGTGGTAGACGTGGACAGGTTCCGACTGAGGAAGTTCCCCACCGTGATCGCAACGTTCAGGAAGTGATGATTGAGGATTTACAGAGACAAGTTGCAGAGTTAACCCAGCGTCTAACGACGCGAGATCAAGGTCGTCGAGAGCGGGTTCTGACTGAAGAGGCTCCACACCTTAATCGCCACTATCAGGGTCGTCATGGGCAGTTTCCGGATGAGGAAGTCCAACACCCTATGTTTGAGGTAGCTGATACTGATGTTGATTCCAGTTTTGATAATCCTTATCATAACCGGAACCAGTTCTGGAAATGAAGAGGTCAAGACGATTATCGTCGGGATCTGGGTTTCAAGGTAGATCTACCAGAGTTCTCTGGTACGCTTCAAGCGGAAGGGTTCATTGATTGGATGAATGAAGTAGAGAGAATCTTCGAATATAAGGAGGTTCCAGATGCTATGAAGGTGAAACTGATTGCCATCAAGCTAAAGGGCAGAGCATCTGCTTGGTGGGAACAGTTGAAGAAGTCAAGAGCAAGACAGGGAAGATCCAAGATAACTGAGTGGGAAAAAATGAAGAAGAAGATGCAGTCTCACTTTCTCCCCTTCGGCTATACTCAATCCCTGTACAAGCGCTTGCACCTATTAAGGCAAGGAGTCAGGTCAGTAGACGAATACACTGAGGAGTTCTACCAGTTAATCGCTCGTAATGACCTATCTGAAACAGAGGAGCAGTTGGTGGCAAGATATTTAGGAGGGTTGAAGCAATCTCTGCAGGATGTGCTTAGCCTTCATTCAATATGGACTGTGTCTGAAGCCTACCAACGAGCACGTGAGGTCGAGCAACAGCAGAGCAGAAGGCCGATGCCCAGAGGCCTCCCCAGTAGTAAACCGACCCCGCCACCTCAACAAGCACGTCCGGCACCAACCCAACCACAGGGTAATGTCGGATCTACTATTAAGTGCTTCAGATGCGGAGAACCAGGACATCGGGCAACCGAGTGCAGAAAGCCTGCTAACCAGAAAGGCAAAAATCTTCTAATCGGGGAAGAGGTAGAGGAAGCCGAGGAGTTCGGCGAGCCTGTATATGATGACTATGAAGAGGATGACGTGTTGTACGGTGATGGTCGAGAGACCTTAGTTATCAGGAAGAGCTTATTGACCCCTAAGGGTGATACCGATGATGATTGGTTGAGAACCAATATCTTCCACACTACTTGCACCGTAGCCGACAAGGTCTGTAAGATGATCATTGACAGTGGAAGCTGTGAAAATGTGGTGTCCGAAGAGGCTGTTCATAAATTAAGCCTGAAGACGGACCAACACCCAAAACCATACAAACTTTCATGACTCAACAAAGGGAATGAGGTAACTGTAGATAAGAAGTGCCTGGTTTCATTTTCAATTGGCAAAAAGTACTTCGACAATGCTTGGTGTGATGTGGTTTCCATGGATGCATGTTATATACTGTTAGGACGACCTTGGCAATACGACCGAAGTGTCACTCATGATGGTCGGAAGAACACTTATTCCCTTAGCATCAAAGGAAAGAAGATTGTGTTAGCCCCGCGTCGGGAAGCAAGGAGTTCGGGTTGGTCAAGTAATCATCCCAATTTGTTATCCATGAAAAGGTTCTTACATGAGGTCGGACAAGGAGTAGTGTACGCCTTGATTCCTTGTGAAAACAGTTCATCAGATAGCCACACCGAAGTGCCAACCGACGTTCAGGAGTTGTTAACCGACTTTGCTGACCTTATGCCCGAAGAGCTTCCATCGGGACTACCACCGATGAGAGACATTCAACATCAGATCGATCTTATCCCAGGATCAAGTCTGCCGAACAGACCAGCTTACAGACTCAGTCCTAAGGAGTCCGAAGAACTACAAAGGCAGGTGGTCGAGTTACTGGAAAGGGGATACATTCGTGAAAGTATGAGCCCGTGTGCAGTGCCAGCTTTGTTAGTACCGAAGAAGGATGATTCGTGGAGAATGTGTATAGACAGCCGAGCCATCAACAAGATTACTGTGAAGTATCGATTTCCAATCCCACGTTTAGATGACATGTTGGATCAGCTGTCAGGAGCCAATGTCTTCTCCAAGATCGACCTCAAGAATGGTTACCATCAGATTAGGATCAGACCAGGAGATGAGTGGAAGACAGCGTTTAAAACTCAACACGGGTTATATGAATGGATGGTTACCCCCTTTGGGTTATCCAATGCTCCGAGTACATTTATGAGGTTCATGCATCAAGTATTACGACCATTCATGGGTAAATTTGTGGTTGTATACTTTGATGATATTCTAATTTATAGTCCGAACCGAGAAGCCCACCATGAGCACCTCCGATCTGTCTTTGAAGTTTTGAGAAAGGAGTGTCTGTTCATCAACCAGAAGAAGAGTTCATACATCACGACTTCTGTAATTTTTCTCGGTTTTGTTGTATCAACTGAGGGTGTGCATGCGGATCAATCGAAGGTCGATGTCATTCGGGAATGGCCAACTCCAAAGAATATACATGATGTCAGGAGCTTCCATGGTCTGGCTTCCTTTTACCGACGGTTCATCAGGGACTTCAGCACCTTAATTGCACCTATCACAGAGTGCCTTAAGGGTAGGGAATTTCAATGGTCGGAAGAAGCCGAAACCATTTTTCAGCTAGTGAAGCAGAAGATGACCGAAGCACCGGTGTTAGCACTCCCTGATTTTGATAAAGTATTCGAAGTGAACTGTGATGCATCAGGGATCGGCATCCGTGGAGTATTGAGTCAGGCGGGTCGGCCAGTGGCATTCTTCAGTGAGAAGTTGTCAGGATCGAAGAAGAATTACTCTACATATGATCTGGAGTTCTACGCCCTAGTTCAGTCTTTGAAACATTGGCGTCATTACCTGATACAGCGGGAGTTTATTCTCTTTACCGACCATGAAGCTTTGAAGTATATTAATGGTTAGCATAAGCTGAGCCGAAGGCATGCCAAGTGGGTGGCATATTTGCAGGAATTCACCTTTACACTTCAGCATCAAGCAGGAAGTCTAAACCGTGTTGCCGATGCTCTCAGTCGACGCACAGTACTTCTTACTACCATGAGCAATACAATCATTGGGTTTGAAATCTTCCCTGATATGTATACAGAAGATCCTTCCTTCGGGAAGATAGTTCGGGAAGTGACGGAAGGTCAACGATGTTACTTCGTCCTGCACAATGGTTATCTGTTTAAGGGGCTTCAACTTTGTATACCAGATTGCTCGCTCAGACAGCAGATAATTGGTGAGCTTCACAATGAGGGTCACTTCGGGAGAGATAAGACACTAGCCCTAGTCTCGACTAACTACTATTGGCCGAAGCTGTCAGGGGATGAGGCTCGACATGTTGAAAGATGTTATGTCTGTCAGTGGTCAAAGGGGGCGCTCACTAACGCAGGTCTATATATTCCCTTACCCGTACCAGAAGCTCCATGGATAGATGTGAGTATGGATTTTGTGTTGGGATTACCTCGAACTTAGCGTTCAGTTGATTCTATCTTCGTGATAGTAGATCGATTCTCGAAGATGGCGCACTTTATTGCGTGTCGAAAGACCATGGATGCTGACCGAATTGCCAATCTTTACTTTAGGGAAATCATCCGACTGCATGGAATTCCAAAGTCAATCACCTCTGATCGGGACACCAAATTTGTCAGTAACTTCTGGAGGAGTTTATGGGGAATGTTCGGAACCAAGTTGAACTTCAGCAGTGCTTATCATCCTCAGACTGATGGTCAGACCGAGGTGGTGAATCGAAGTCTAGGCAATATGTTGCGATGTCTGGTTGGAACAAAGCCGAAGCAGTGGGATCTTGCTTTAGCTCAAGTCGAGTTTGCTTACAACAGGTCTAAGAACAGAACTACAGGGATGAGTCCGTTTGAGATTGTCTATGGTCAAAATCCATTAGGAGTTCCGGATTTGTTCCCTATTCCCAGGATCGGACGAGTGCATCCGAAGGCAGATGAGATGGCCGAACACCTTCAGACTATTCATAATCAAGTTCGTCTATCTATCATCGAACATAATGCCACCTACAAGGATCAAATCGACCAATGCCGACGTCAAGTACTTTTCAAAGTTGGTGATTTTGTTTGGGCTGTTTTGACCCGAGAACGGTTTCCTGTTGGAGAGTACAATAAGCTTAGAGATCGAAAGATCGGCCCGTGTGAGATCCTACAGAAGATCAATGATAATGCCTACCGTCTGCGAATACCGAGCCATTTACGGACCTCGGATGTCTTCAATGTCAAACATTTAAGCCCCTGCTTTGACGAAGCCGAAGACACTAATGACAACTCGAGGACGACTTCTTTTCAACCCGAGGTGACTGATGCAGGAGCATCTGAGCTTGATCATGCTGAGCTTGATCATGCCGATCTATCAGCTAGCACATTAATGGCTCTACAGTACCTGGAGAAAGCGGATCGAGACAAAGTTAAAAGGCACCGATGCCCTCGGGCAAGTAAGATGGGATCGACCTATTAACCTTAATCTCGGCGGGTCAATAATACTCTTCGGGGGGACCTTGAGGTCGGGACCGAACATACTCTTCGGGGACCTTGAGGTCGGGATCGATAATGCTATTCGGGGACGGCTTCAGTTCAGACTACTTCAGTCCTTTATTTTTGATAGTTTTTCCTTTTATTTTATTTCCTTTATTATTATTGAGCATATAATCTAGCTATTAATTATTAGGTGTCATATGGTAAGTGCACGTGAGTTGGTTACTAAAGAAAGGTAGTGACAGATATTGGGGACCAGCTACGTGGCAGGAGAGAGAAAGATTTGTCAGAATCTGTTAGCCACCTTTCTAGTTTTTTCCCTTTTTAATATTTCTTTTTCTGATATTTTCTTTCTTTGTGCCCAAGTTTTACCTAGCTATATATACCCGGCTTGTGGGTTTAGAAAGGGGGTGGAATTTTTGATATAAACTTTTCTAAGAATTCGAGTTGAGAATTTTCTCCTCTTGTTTCTTTTGGTGAATCTCTTGTATCTTTACCTGTAGATTTATATTAACTTAGCCCGCAGGATAATCACTATCCCGCCCCGGCGTCAGCAAGTTTTAAAGCAAAAACATCCTTATACCTTCTTTGTGCTCTTCTTCTCTTTAGCTAGAAGCTTCTAAGAGTTGGATGATCCACCTTGATGATAATTTTTTACTTGTCTTGGACACTTTCTCTTGAATCCTTCAAGCTTTTTTACAAACCCTAACGCCTCTTCTCTTTTCTCTTATGAACCCTCTTACCAACTTTGGATGATAATATGAAGATGAACTAAAACTAGCTAGCTATACTTACAAAATCTATACATACATATATTATATCTAATAATCCAACACTTAACCATGTCTAGTTAGGCTAAACCATGCTTGGTTAGTGTTATGCAAGACTTTTCACATTACCAAGTAAGGACATAATAGACATTACACCAATCTAGGATACCATGGTCATTTCTCAAGTTGTCAAGGGCATTTTGGGCAATATCCAAAATTCCTAGAAAATATATTCTAATTAAATCATATCTTGCTTATTTCTTATCCAATTTAAGTTCTTTTTTATCCAAATTTATTTTATTAGGCTTGAATTTTATTTCACAATCAAATAATACATAACTTGCTTGCCCCAAAACACTTGTCATACTTTAAAATTTTAATTTTATTATTTATTTATACTATTTTCTATGATAATTTACATATCATTACAGTATGACTATTTCAATTTTTCTAGCTATGTTAGTTCTCAAAATTTCTTCAAAATGTGCTTGAAATCGCACTCATGTGGCTTTGAAAATGATTTATTCCCTTATTAAACTGTTGAGTTTTTGAAAGATCTGTTGTCCATATATCTATGCTAAGTGTTTTAGCTAGACAAAATTATTTTTAAAATATCAAAAAATATATATATTTTAAAAAGAGTCATCAACACACCATTGAACCTGGTGTGGCATGACATGTGATGGAACCATCAACGTATGGTAATGGCGGTACGACTATGGACTGTAGAGGATCATCAACGCACTATTGCACAATGCGTGTGAGGAAGTCATAAAATAATTTTGGTTTACTTAAATAATTCAAAATTTTGGGATTCATGATTCATGAACAGTTTGAGTTGCTCTTGGTTACTTCGGAGTACAAAGTGACTTAAGTCAATACCTAGGGGCAACTCCATAATTATAAAAAAAAGTACGAAACTCTAACAAGAACAGTTTTTCATCTCCAAACCGTATTATCCTACCACAATTAAATATAAATAAATGTTTATATTTATGTACGAAAAATAGATGTCCCAGAATTAATAAATACAATAAAAGAAGTCATCATTACTAGCAATATATAAATATTTTCCAAAAAATATTGACTTATAAAAAAACAATAAAAAAAATTATTTATTTTAAACGAAAATTATTTTTCACCCAAACAACAACAGTTTTTCTCAAACTCAGATTCTGACCATTGGAATTGTTTGCTGGAATAGTGTCACCGGAATCTAAAAAGAAAAAAAAAAGATAATTTAGTTAGACTTTTAAGATTCCAACCCTACCCATAGGTATATGGGTCTAAAATTATACAGATAAATACAAGTATATATTTATTTGTTAGACACGGTAAATAAAAAATTAAATGAAAAAAAAATATCCACAACACAGTAACTAATAGCAACCTCATAATAAATTTTATTTATTATTTTTTACCAGATAAACCACCAATCTTTGCTAGAGCACACTTGGGAAATAACCATCATTATTTCCACTATATCAATCCACCACATTTGTCGTAACAAAAATTCCAGAAATACTAATTACCGGAGAGTAAACGCGTTGCGCTTACATCATCCCACTACACTAACCTAAAAAAACTAAAGTTTTTTCCTACCACATTTTCCTTGCCATCACTAAAAAGCATCACCTACTTTTACTGTAGCTCGCCGCTACAGAGCCACATCCACTTCAGTCGCCCTTTATTATATTATATATAAAGGGCGACCCTTAGGTGTGTACTAGTAGCTGCAAAAAAAACAGATTTATTACTCTTACCACCTCCCTCCTGATCATAAATTCGATTTTTAATTTTTTTTTTTTTTGATTATGAACACACCTCATAATTTTCAATTTTCTACGAAAAACCATTTCTTAAGGAATTTTTTATTTTTACAAACCAATGCTCCAGACCTCTAAAAATCATGATTTTTGGATATGATATTAAGAATTAAGTCTTCTATGACATATAATTTTGTCAGAATTTTTGGATCAAGAGGCTATTTTTAACGATTTTTTAAGCTTAACATATGCATTAATTCAGGTGTAATGCAAGTGGTGAGGCCCGCTGTCACGTCAAGAAAAGATTCCTTCTGAACCAACAAAAAAGTGTCACGTGTCCCAAAATCTACAAGAACTCACTTCACTTATATTGGTCACTTCGGAGAATGAAGTTACTTAAGTCAATACCCAGGGGTACTTCCATAATTATGAAAAAAGTACGGAACTCCAACGAGAACAGTATTTCATCTCTAGACCGTATTATGCTACCGAAATTAAATATAAATAAATATTTATATTTATGTACGAAAAATAAATATCCCATAATTAATAAATACAATAAAAGAAGCCATCATTACCAGCAATATATAAATATTTCCCAAAAAATATTGACCTGCAAAAAAATAATTAATAAAAATATAAAAAAATGTTTATTTATTTTAAAAGAAAATTATTTTCCACCCAAACAACAACAGTGTTTCTCAAACCCATATTTCGATCATCAGAACTGTTACCCGGAATAGTGTCACCGAAATCTGAAAACAAAGAAAATGCAATTTAGTTGGACTTTTAAGATTCCAACCCAACCTATAGGTATATGGGTATTAAATTGTACAAATAAATATAAGTATATATTTATTTGTTTGACACAATAAATAAAAAATTAAAAGAATAACAAAAGAAATATCTATACCACGTAGTAAATACCAGCAACCTCATAATAAATTTTATTTATTATTTTCCACCAAGTAAACCACTAGCCTTTTCTAGAGCACACCTTCTAGGAAATAACCACCACTATTTCCACCATATCAATCCACCATTTACTGTAATAAAAATTAAAGAAACACCAATTGCAGAGAGTAAGTGCGTTGCGCTTACATCATCCCACTACACTAACCCAAAAAACTAAAGTTTTTTTCTTGTCATCACTAAAAAGCACCACTTTATGGTGAAGGCCATTTGAGGGGGGGGGGGGGGGGGAGGAAAATATGAACAGGGCACGCGTAGCGTATTTTTAGTGAAAAGTGAGTTATTGTAGCGATAAGTGAGTTACTGTTGTGGTAGTTGGGCGTTGTAGCAAAAGGCACCACATGCTTTTATTGTAGCAATCAGTATTATTTTGAAAATTTCACAATTCAAATATTCAAATTTTAAAATTCAAATTGTGTTGAAGCTTGTCGAATAAGCTTTGTGTCTTATCAATTCTTTTTTTAGATATAATAATAAATTAAAAATACTGTTAGTAATCGAATATTTTTTAAATTTAACCTTTTGAAATTCAAAATTTTAAAATTCAAACTTCCTTCCCGCCTAAGCTAGCGCACTTGCTCTCCGGTAACTAGTGTTTCTGGAATTTTTGCTATAGGAAAGGTGGTGGATTGATATGGTGGAAATAATAGTAGCTATTTCCTAGAAGGTGTGCTCTAACAAAGGCTGATGATTTATGTAGTAAAAAATAATAAATAAAATTTATTATGAGGTTACTGGTAGTTACTGCGTGTTGTAAATATTTTTTGTTCTTTTTCTTTTAATTTTTTATTTACTATGTCTAACAAATAAATATATATTTATATTTATTTGTATAATTTAAGACCCATATACCTATAGGTTGGGTTGGAATCTTAAAAGTCTAACTAAATTACCTTTTTTTTCTTTTGTTGAAGCTTTTCGAGTAAGCTTAATGTCTTATCAATTCTTTTTCAGCTATAATAATAAATTAAAATTACTCATTGATTTTTTTTAAATTCAAACTTTTGAAATTCAAAATTTAAAATTTGAACGTTTCTTCCTGCCTAAGCTTGTAACAATACGCATACTGCGTACAATCCTTTTTGTCAGTACTTGTGGGCCTCTGATGCCATGTGTTAGCATTTGATTGGATCACATTAAAGACTTGTCTTTCCTTCTGATTATATAAAAAATCTGCTTTACCACCCCTAACCTTCCAAACTACATTTTTTCTAAAAATGTCGTGTAAGTGGACGAAATGTCTTATAATGGCAAAGTGCCAGTTCTCACATTTCAGGAATTTTTTGATTTTTGCTAAAATTTATGGTATTTGGGCTTTGAACGAGTGTTGAAGTTATATCATGAAGACATCAAAGAGCATGGTGATGCTAATGACTTGAGGAAGTATGCACTGGCATTAAAAGAATGCCAAGAAGAAGTTTACCACTCGATAAATGATTTGAGAGGTGTAGAGAAGAATGAGAAAGTCTCAACTGAGTTAAAGTTGGGAACTAATAAAAAATAGGATTTGTGAAGCTAGTGTTTTCTTTTTATTTTGATTTGCACAATATGTGTTTATGTAATTTGCAATAATATTAATAATAATTAATAATTCCATTCCTCGTCATAAAATGAAATATATTTCCTTTCTATATTATGATTAGAACATAATTTCCAATCAGCACAACTTAAGTTACAAGCTAAGTACACAGAATCAAGACTAATTACTCCTAAATTATCAATCATTGAATAAATCCTGGCTCTGATACACATGGTAAAGTAATCCTCCGTCATAGAGCTGGGAAAAATAGAGGTCATCCAGGCCGTGGTAGTCAGTATCCCTGTCTTGATCATCAATGCCTTTCAGAGATTATAATTGAAAGGTATTATAGTTATGAACTAATTGTCGTTCATTGTTTTCTTGGACTGGAAATGCAGAGGGTTTTTTATGTAGTCAGAATAAACCCCTATTTGCATGAGACGGTAGCAGTTGGTGGTCGGCGCTGCAACCATTGATATGAAGGAGAAGGCAGCCACAGTTGAATTTAATTTGTTTCATCCTCATTCTCTTCTTCGCTCTCACATGTTGGGGTTTGATTTCAGGAGGAGTTGGAGAAAAACGATTGGGGGACAAAGAAAAATTTAGCGTTTAACAGTGTCCATGCTTTGAGGGTGACATTCTTAATCCTATCTAGGAATTCTTTATATGAGCTTTTTGGTCCAGAGTTGCATAGAAAAATTGTCGGTACACCCTCTTTTATTAGAATAGGTTTGGCGTACTTGCAATTTGATCTTTAGTTATGTTGAATTCCAAAGAATTCTTTCCAATATTTGATGTACTTTGGTAGCACACCATCAATGATGTTGTAATAGACGTCATTGTTATGTTTGGCCTAGGCCCACAGAGTTTTACCCAAGCAAAATGGTCCCTCGATCACAATACTGTGATCTTTATCACGAATATTATCCCTAGCCCATTCTAGAATGTCCACAGGGACGTTGTTGAATTCTGTACAGGGGCTGATGTACACTTCAGGACCTTTTTTGAACATTCGATCTCAATTGTGTGAGAGTTTTTTCCCAATTGTTACAAAAAGTTTTGGAATCACCCTCCATGATCAAGTTCATAGTTATTTCCTTATCTTTCGTGGCAAGTATAGTGTAATAAAGCTGATTTATGCTATCAGCTAATTTATGTCCCACTGACATGATGTCACTATTTTTGTCTGGCTAATGGGGAACATGTGATACATGTCCATTGGTGCATATCTTCTTTTTTCCGACACCCTTCAGCGTTTTTACTGATTTACAAGATGGGTGTATATTTGTCCTTTCCAATATATATTTACTCTATTTTATCAGGTTATGGGTTCAAGACCCATTAACTGATGTTTAGTTCTTCTTGTATTCTAGAAGGTTATAGTTTGATACTGACCCTGATTATTTCCTCTATTTTACTTTGTATTATAACTGGGTACTTATTGTACGTTTATTGTGTACTGAGATTATTGTACTTGTATTATCTTGAAGATAAGAGGGAATACTCAACATAAGAGAGGATTGGATCTTATTACTCCTCAAAAATATGGTGGAAAGAGGAGGTTGTTTGTTCCAGAAAACAAGGTGGTGGTTAGATGGCCCTACAAAAAGTGTGTTTATCGGAGGACTCAGTCTGGTCCATTTTATGACAAAGGCATTCTGGATAAGATCACTACTACAAAATAGTAAAAAGATAACACCTAAAAAACGTTGTAATTTTCTCCCAGAAACGTCGAGGTTAAGGGTGTCATCTATTTGACACATTTTACACAACGTTTTTAAAACGTTGTAGTTGGCTCATAATACAACGTCTTTTAATAAAAAAACGTTGTACATTGTCTTTAAATAAATACTAAGATGCTTGAAAACGTTGTAGATGGTATCATTCCACAACATTTTCTGGTATAAAACGTTGTAGTTTGATACATCACATAACCTTTAGACTAATTTATACAACGTTTAAAAGATGTCATATATTGTAGTACATTTAGACAACGTTTTTAAAATGTTGTAGTGTAACATAAAAATGTTATAATATATCTTTGTTAGTACATTACACAATGTTTAGGCTCATTTATACAACGTTTTAAAGATGTCATCTATTTAGCACATTACACAATAGTGATGCACCTGCAATGTTGTACTTGTAGAACTGCTAATATCAATGCAATGATATATAGTTAAAAAAGCTCTAAATTCTCATTTAAAACCAAAATGTATCAACCATTCTCAGTTTCAAAATACATCCAATAATATCATCCGTTTATAGTTTCAAATTATTACATCAACAAAATATACCAACTATCCACAAAATATATCAAATTAACTGTGCCGCACTACTACCTAATCATGTGCAAAAATCTTCTCCCAAAATACATTAATCTAAATTAATATGTATATCCACCATTAACTCCCAAAATAAATATCTAAACCTGTACGGACAGACGATTCAGAACCTATACTGATACAGAGGCTTTCCATCTTTGAGTTGATTCAACCATTCTGCACCAAGTTCAACAGACGGAGATGGATTCTTAAGGGTTGTATTCTTGTGGTGATACACTTCTTTTCTTCAAGGGAACTTCTCATTCAAAAGTTAAAAGAGAGATTCTGCAAAGAAAGACCACCAAATTCATCAAGTTACAGACACATTATCCTATTCATTCCAAGTAATGAAATTAGTTCAATCTATATGCCTAAGTACGAACTACAGATAATGGATTTATTTCTATCCATCAAACATGGAAATGCAAGAATAGTGAGTTATATAACACATGGTAAAAATGAACTAAATTCGAATTTATTGAACTAACCTCTTCCAACAGCGATTTATTTCTGAATATGATTCTCATTTGTTCATATCAAATCCTCTTCCAACTGCTTCATGAAAGTCTTGACCTTCTGCTATTGGTTTTATCTTGTCTTCTCCTTCAATATCCTCTGTATGAACATAAATGATTGATTTCCATTAGACAATAAAAGAGTTTTAATTGGTCAGATAAAAATAAGAGATTACTAGCCTTTTTCATCCGAGTTCTATTTTTCGACATGATAATCCCCAACTTTATCATGAAAATCTTGAGTGGGGGTAGGAATTAACTTTAATCTAAATTTGTAACCAGGAAACAAATGGGTTTTGAATATTGCTAGTAGATAGGATGAAAAGAAAGAACTCACTGAGTGAGGATCATGCTTGCGGCGTTTATCTTTATGCTTCGTATCTGACTTCAGCTCTGAAACAATATTAGCCAGTTAGCATGTTTAGATTTCTTAGTTCCCTGTACGAGTCGTACCCGCAATTTCAGATTAATAAAGTTCATCTAAACAATAATCATATCTCTAATAAAAAAAAATCATGGGCATCACAACTTCAGCTTCTAAGGGTTGTTCTAAATTAATACATCCACAAAATACACCAACTATTCACAAAATATACCAAATTAACTGTGGTTCACTACTACCTAATCATGTGCAAAAAAAACCTTCTACCAAAATATATTCATCTAAACCTGTACATCCACCGTTATGAACTGTAAAAATTACCTAAAGCAATACTAAGGTAGGTAGATTGTAGACTCATTTTTCAGCATCTTTTACTTCCATCTCCTTCATAACCCTCTCGACAAGAACATGAATG
Organism: Hedera helix; assembly: GCA_947179155.2. NCBI lineage: Eukaryota > Viridiplantae > Streptophyta > Magnoliopsida > Apiales > Araliaceae > Hedera > Hedera helix. The sequence continues at coordinate 20,989,916 of OX359274.1, forward strand.
ACTGTCAACTGGTTGGTTTAGACATATTTTGTCTTCAGGGCGAGGATTTGTTTTCTCCTCGTCACATTCGTTAATATCTGGAAATTAGAAGAACACCATATCAGAAGCAACAAATGAGGATCGAGCCAGATATGATATCAAACACATGAAACAAATTTGAGCATATATATTTATGTGTGTGTTAGTACCTCTGCAACCATTTGCCACGTAAGGGTTTCCTTCATAGCCGGATAGGCAACTGCAGCGATACCCTGGTCCATTACTTGAATCGACACGTACAAGTGCTGTTTATTGTTGTACATGAATAGCTCGAGTGTTTTTTCTTAGTATTAATTAATCAGTTATCAACTAATTTGAAGTTTAACAAAAAGGAGAACAGGGTATGGAATAACATAAATTTTAAGAATAATGTATTGATATGTCTAAGTTAATAATGCATTGATATGTCCAACTACTTAGCCTTTGTAACTAGAGAATGCCAAAGTCGTCAATTAAAACCTTCTTACTTGCTGCTGCGTTTGATGAGAAGCAGAGGATTGGGAAACCAACTGCTCTGAACTAGTAGAAGGCCCATCAGGTGGTTGTTCACACCAACAGAGCTGATTGTCATATCAGATTGTGAGGGTTCCATCAATGCACGTATCTGAGTCAATACAACAATAGTCGTGTCAATATTCAATAGAGAACTCTAAGCACCCAATCAGAGAAGACATATGGAAGGCATTTCTGTCGATGTGATTCTATGCACTTCATAAAAAATAGAAAAAAAAATTATGCTAGTTAATACATGCACAGATCTATATAAGCACACGTGTATTTCAGATTTACGATGCTTTACCAAACTGCATGCAAATGAAGTAACCTACAAAAAGCCGCAGCAGGAGTTTATTAAGCAACATAATTTTTGTGGGTGAGGGGGGGGGGGGGGGGTTGTTGTTGAGGGAGGCAAAAAAAAAAAGTGTCACTAGTAACAAACCATCTCAGGTAAATTTTAGATAAGCACAGAACTCAGAACTTTTGCCAGAGCAAATATCTTGCAATGCCAAGAATCGAAAAGGAGGAATGAGGATCTAACATTAGAAGTCATACAGGCACACTGAGAATCATATTGTGAGTCTGTGACTTGAAGCAACAAAAAGAACGCTGAGGTGAAATTTCTGTAAAGAAACAAAAGGGAAGTTATGACTCATGTCTACAAATGGATGTTAGTGTAGAGATCCTTCATAGCAAATTCATTTGGTAAATTGTTAAGGAACGCTGAGGTGAAATTTCTAAGAACCACAAAACAATGATAGGTTCCTTCAACTGCTAAAACTTTTCCCATCCAATTGTTTGTCCATCGTGGTATTCATTAGGAAAACTTCTTTTGTTCACGAACAGAATTCTTAATTCTGAAGTAGAAAAGCTCAACATGAACAAAGAAGTTAAAGGTCATGGATCTTTTTCTTTTATGGAAAGAGAAATTTATGAATCTACAGTAGTAATGCACAGGAATGTCAATTACTAAATTGTCAAACTTAGTACAATTATCTATAGCTAATAGCACAAATATAATTAAAGAGAAAATACAGGTTAATAAAAGAATGAAGAGAACATGGACAAAGAAATATACCGTTTTTCATCTCATAGTTCCACAATAAATCTTCAGTAATGTTGTATAATCCACTGCAGAGAGTAAACGAAATAGTCCAAACTATATAGACACTTACATAATTAATGCCTCCATATTCTACATGTAGCATTTGGATACTTCTTCACCAGCCAAAGAAATCAACAGTTGTAGTTATGCTATTCTATGAGTCGATAAATCCCCACGCTTGTTTTTCAATATAAGATGCACGGAACTTCAACTTGTTTGTCTGTTGTTTGATGATTACTGCCTATATCATATTTTTAACGAATGTACACAAATGATTTTGGCTGTACAACATAGTGTCATTATGATACCAATCCCCCACCCCACCCAACATATAAAAAATAAAAAAAATTGCTCCTTCCTTTCCTTACCCTCTCCCACACAGTGCTCTTGTACATGCACATAAAACAGATGATCAAATGACTGAAGAGGAAATTTGGAACACCAGATTTGCAAGTTTAGCAACTCTTATGTCTTCAGTTACTTATCAACACGTCATTTTATATGTATGGGTACACACGTACACAGTTTTGATATGTCATCAAAAAAGACAGAAAAATTAACTGACAAGAATTGCTCAAGCTAACTCTATTATCCTAAAATAATCATACTATAGAGTCCCCATGAGCTATGATAAACTATCAAATATCAGTCTCCTCAATTCAAAGAGTCAGTCAGAGCACTATACATACACCAACAGGTCCACTTGCAAAGGATGAAGTAGAGAAGATGAAAGCCTGTTTACCATTTATTCATTTCTTCCAAAAGTCCTCTCTTGGGCTAAAAGAAATTGAACTAAAACCATAAGCATATACCAATACCAAACTCCAAACACGCAGATAAATTAGTATAAAAAGTGCGAGTTGACAAAGAATGCGAAGAAACACGCAGATAAAATATTTATCAACACAACTCAACAATATCTTTTATCCAAATTAGTTGGGGTAGTCTGAAAACCATAAGAAAGAAAACTAATAGGTTTGTACCTGGAATATTTCTAAGCAATTAAATTTTTCAAGACGTGAACATCTCTCATCAGCCTCCAAACGGTTTTGCACTTTCCGCTGCTTGCCTAAAGAGGAAATATAACCTATTAAGAAAAAGAGTGAGTAGATTGTTCTAAAAATTAAAAGGACTTTCATAACAAATTCAAAACTCCAGTAAGAGAACACCTTAATAAAGTCATAAGACTTCAAGAATTCAATGTACTCCATTCTATTTCGCTTATGCTCCTCCAATGCCTTTGCTCTCTCCTAACAAAATCCCAATCCAAAATCAGTAAGTTATGACAGTTCTTATTTGAAGAATCAGTGAGTTACCACTCTTCAAACCATATATATACCTTGATAAACATATTAAGCATATTAATAGTACTTGTCATATTCAACAAATACTGATAATATACTAATTGTAAAAGACCCGACATATAAGAGAGTCAACCTTAGTTATCCCCAAATAAGAATACTATTTTTTTCTTACTGAGTTTTCAGTCAAATAAAGAAGCATATTGAAGAACTTCATGACCATCAACATGTAACCTGATGTACTTTAAATTTTAAATTTTAACCTGATGTAACCTGAGTTTTCAAGTCGTATTTTTCTGCGCTGTTAGTGGCCAAAGTTGAAATCGGATCTTTCGAACTCTTTAATGTCTCGATCGGAGAGTAACTGGCAAGGGCATGATACTGTAACAGCGACACAAGCTCCGTATTGGTGAGCTTCGTCAGATCCGACAGTCCTTTCGCCTTAAACGCCTCATTGTTCGGAGCAAAAACCGTCAAACCTTTCTCCAACGCCGTCTGGTACACTTTATCACTCCGGTACTCAGTATAGAGAATGAGCCGGTTAGTTGAGATAAGCTTGCAGATAGTGAGAATTCTGTTGCCATTCGATCAAATTGGGTGTCTTGGATGGTGGAGACGTATAGAGAGAGAAGCAAACTTTGGAGGAGGAGGATAGTTACCATAGACGGCTTTTGAGCGAGGATATCTGGATTGAGCGATAAGGGGAGAGAGCTAACATAAGGATGAGTGAGGTAGATGAATTCGATCGGGGATGAGAGAGAGTTGCTTCACTTGTGAGGATGAGTGACTTCTGTGTTTTAATTTCTTAAGGAAAATGTTTTAATTTCAATGATTATAAGTAGTTTTAGGGATTATGGGACAGTAGTTTGGGGGATCTATTCTAATTGTAAAGAGAATTATCCCTTGATCTTTTTGTGTATGTGAGAGTAGAGATAGATGTCGTATTTCCATTAATGTAAACTCAAGAATTGTGTATTATCATTAATCAAATAAATGTTTATTCCGCCTCCTTAATTCATGTTTAATTCTACACATTTCATTAAGTTGTGAGAGATAAGAAAGTATGAAATACCAAAATTTAACAAATCTCTTATTGATGGTGGTAAGTGCAGCAGGCCTTTACAACAATCAATAAAAAAATAAAGGAAAAAATTAAAATTTTGGTTTGCCGAGTGGTGTCATCTGCGCTTACTCTCTGGTAATTATTTTTCTAAAATTTTTGTAATAGGAAAGGTGGTGGATTGATATGGTGGAAATAATGGTGGTTATTTTCCAGAAGGTATGCTCTAACAAAGGCTGGTGGTTTACTTGGTGAAAAATAATAAATAAAATTTATTATGAGGTTGCTGGTAGTTATTGTGTTGTAGATATTTTTTTCTCCTTGTTCTAATTTTTTATTTATTGTGTCTAACAAATAAATATATACTTGTATTTATTTGTATAATTTAAGACTCATATACCTATGAGTCGGGTTAGAATCTTAAAAGTCCAACTAAATTGCCTTTTCATTTTTTCTAGATTCTGGTGACACTATTCCGGCCAACAGTTCCGATGATCGGAATATGGGTTTGAGAAACACTGTTGTTGGTCGGATGGAAAATAATTTCCTTTTAAAATAAATAAATATTTTTTTTATTTATTTATTAATTTTTTTTATAGGTCAATATTTTTAGGAAATATTTATATATTGCTGGTAATGATGTGTTCTTTTCTTGTATTTATTAATTCTTGGACATCTATTTTCTGTACATAAATATAAATATTTATTTATATTTAATTTTGGTAGCATAATATGGTCTGGAGATGAAATACTGTTTTTGTTGAAGTTCCGTACATTTTTCATAATTACGAAAGTGCCCCTGGGTATTGGCTCACTTTGTACTCCAAAGTGACCAAGAGCAACTCACTACGCTAAACAGTAATAACTGCTAATTCAAAGTCATACATGGTTGGAGTAGTGAAGTGACTTATTTAATATATAAAAAAAAAAAAAGCGAAAAGACGATCTTACCCTTACCGTCTGGGAGCGTCTTTAGTATAATATTACAAAGGTTTTCCCCGCCACGTGTTGGGCCGAGATTGGTTAAGAGGGAATATTCGAAGAATATTCGCTATAGTGAGGGTAGTACGGTGAAAGACATTTTGGGAAAAAAATATGAACAGGGTATTTTTTGTGAAAAGTGAGTTACTGTAGCGATAAGTGAGTTATTATTGTGGCAGTAAGGCGCTATAGCAAAAGGCGCCACGTGTTTTTACTGTAGCAATCAGTATTATTTTAAAAAATTCACAATTCAAAATTTAAAATTCAAATCTTTCCTGAAGCTTGTTAAGTAAGCTTTGTGTTGAAGTTATGTCGTGAAGACATCAAGGAGCATGGCGATGCTGTTGACTTAACGAAGTATGTACTGGCTTTAAAAGAATGCCAAGAAAAAATTTACTGCTCGATAAATGATTTGAGAGGTGCAAAGAAGAATGAGAAAGTTTCAACTGAGTTAAAGTTAGGAACTAGTGAAAAAATAGGATTTATGAAACTAGTGTTTTCTTTGTATTTTGATTTGCACAATATGTGTTTATGTAATTTGCAGTAACATTAATAATAATTAATAACTCCATTCCTCATCATAAAATGAAATACATTTCCATTTTATATTATGATTAGAACATAATTTCCAATTAGCACAACTTAAGTTACAAGCTAAGTACACAGAATCAAGACTAATTACTCCTAAATTATCAATCATTGAATAAATCCTGGCTCTGATACACACGGTAAAGTAATCCTCCATCACAAAGCTGGGAAAAATGGAGGTCATCTAGGTCGTGGTAGTCAGTATCCATGTCTTAATCCTCAATACCTTTCAACAATTGTAATTGAAACGTATTGTAGTTATGAACTAATTGTCGTTCATTATTTTCTTGGACTAGAAGTGGAGAGGGTTTTTTATGTAGTTAGAGTAAACCCCTGTTTGCATGAGATAGTAACAGTTGGTGGTTGGTGCTGCAACCATTGATATGAAGGAGAAGGCAACCGCAGTTGAATTTAATTTGCTTCATCCTCACTCTTTTCTTCGCTCTTTGCGTGTTACGTTTTGATTTTGGGAGGAGTTGGAGAAAAACAATTGGGAGACAAAGAAGAATTCAGCATTTGACAGTGTCCACGCTTTGAAGGTGACATTTTCAATCCTATCTAGGAATTTTTTATACGAGCTTTCTGGCCCAAAGTTGCATTGAAAAATGGTCGATACACCCTTTTTCTATTAAAATAGGTTTGGCATACTTACAATTTGATCTCCAGTTGTGCTGGCTTCCAAACAACTCTTTCCAATATTTGACGTACTTTGGCGGTACGTCATCAATGACGTTATAATAATCGAAAATTAGGAGGTGTGGCCGATTCTTGGGTCGAAACCTGAACAAAATATTTTTTTAATTTCATAAAGAATAATATAAAACTTATTTTGGACAATTATTATCTTATTCGGTATTTATTAAAATTAATGATTGATTAATACCTTACTAAATAACAATATTATTTACTACTAAATAATAATTAAACTAATTATTTATTATTTAATTAATATTAAATCATAGGTAGGAATAATTAATTGATTAAATTATTATTTAAGTAACATTAAATAATAATTAGAAGGTAATTAAGTTGTTAACTAATTACTTATTACTAAATAATAAGTAAGGATAATTAATTATTATTTAATTAACATTAACTAATAATTTAAGGGTGAGTAAGTTCTTAAATCAATTATTTATTATTTAGTTAGTATTAAATAATAAGTAAGGTTGATTAATTAATTAATTAATTAACATTAAAGAATAATTAAAGAATATTTAAATAATTAAAGTAATTATTTATTATTTAATTAACATTAAATAATATGTAAGGTTAATTAATTGATTAATTATTATTTAATCAACATTAAATAATAATTAAAGAATAATAAAGTTAATAAACTAATTATTTATTATTTAATTAATATTAAATAATAAGTAAGAAATTAATTAATTATTAGTAATATTAAATAATAATAATTAAAGGAAGATGGAGTTGACAAAGTAATTATTTATTATTAAATAAGGATGATTAATTAGAGAATACTTAAAGGATTAAACTAATTAATTATTATTTAATTAACATTAAATAATAATTAAAGGAAATAAGGTTAATAAACTAATTATCTATTATTTAATTAACATTAAGTACTAAATAAAGGTGATATCGGTAATTATTTATCAAGTAAGTGACCAAATAATAAGGTAATTAATTAAACAATTATAATAAATTGTTTAAGGGTTTAAATGAATGGAAGATGGATGTTTTAAGTTTAATAAATTAATATTACTTAAGGGGGAGTGATATTTGGTAATTAAATCATTATCCTAGGTAAATTAAATATTTTTATAGGGATAAATGATATAAAATTGAATTGTGTGTGTTATGTGATTATCCTAGTTGATATAAATGAGATAAATGGCGTAAATTGACAATCAAATGAACAAGTATGTGTTGTACTAATTGATAGACTGAAATTATTTATGTTAGGCCTTTCAAAGGAAATTATGTTAAGAGAATTATCAGTTAGTCGACAGACAAACAAGTTACCTAACCTTACTCAAATTTTATTGAGCAAGTTCCTAAACCCTGACTTATTTTGTATTGCAAATTATTCTACATAAATATTATTGTTATTCGCATATAGTGCAATTGAATTCATATTCCATTCTTTAACTATGAATCGTTTAAAGTTCTTATGTTCATGAACTAATTAAAAAGGAAGTCTAAGTCACTCATTCGGCCAGAAATATGTGTAATTTGTTTTAAAAGTTATCCAAACCATAATGGTATGGATTCTTAGACTGAGAAGAATAACCTATAATGGAGAAAAACCTAAGTATCAGATAAACTATACAGACGGAATAAATATTATGAATACACATAGTGTACGAGAGGTCGATCCCCTCAAGTACTGTTTTGAAAATATAACATAAGAGGGTCAATCAAGAAGCTGCTTCATCAGCAGACATTCACGGTCTATTTGACAATTCAACATTTAAATAATCAATTGTTATTCATTATTCGAGCGTTGGTCATATTTAGATATTTATTCATGAATTCATTAAATCATTCAATTCTTATTCAATCATGATATACCTCGTATTATTCATGTAAAACTTGTTGAGCAAGCTCGTTGCTCACCCTTGCTATGTCATGGTAATTTCATTGCAGCTAAACCTAAATGTTCAAATGAAGATAAAGGCAAGGGGAAGATAAAATCGTAGACGTGCTAAATTATTAATTGCCTGTTGATATATTTTGTTTAAAACTGACTACATGTAACACAAATCCTATTTTATATATTAAATTCTTGATGTATTTTGTTAAGGTTTTGTACATTGGGACTGGTAGTAACCCCTTTTGTATAAACAACATATGTTTATTTTTTTCAATAGATATTATATGTTATTTTTGGAATGTGTGTATGATATAGTTGTATTAGATCGTGAGCACTGAGTTCGAGGTATTAGTACTTGAATTTGGGGGTGTCGTAGTAAATCTCTCCAAGAAATTGTCCCCAAAGACATCGAAAAAGAGAGATTGCATGAGTAAGATACATTATGCTTCGAAAATAGGATCTATCATGTATAGGATGATATGCACTAGACCTGATATAGTATATGTATGATAAGTAAATATATGTTCAATCCTAAAAAGGAACATTAGAAAGGTGTTTCTAATTTAGTGGTGGGTTTGATTTTTCAGAGAGACCAACACAACAATAAATCCGTTTCAGGTTATATGATTACCTTGAACGGTGGTGCAATGAGTTGAAAAGGTTCCAAGCAGCAAAGGGTTGTTGATTTAGTGATAAAGACATAATATATAGCTATAAGTGAAGCTACAAATGAGATTGTTTGGATGAACAAGTTCATTACAGAAAATAGAATAGTTCTTAGCATTAAAGGAGTTTAATTTACCTAGGAACCTATGACTCGTCTAAAATGCAAATATGTGATATAACACTTTCGTTTGATTACAGAAATTATTATAAGAGAAGATGACGGCATAAAGATGGTTGACTCTCAAAACAACAATACATGTCCATTAACTAAATCATTTTCTCAATAGTAATATGGTCGCCACTTAGAGAAGATAAGTATTAAATACCAAAGCGATTGGCTTTAATGCATGTAGGAGATTGAAATGAGTATGCCCTCAAGCCAATCACATTTGATGTGATAGCATTTACTTTGCAATCTTATTTTATTTATTAATAATAGAATTTAATTAAAGGCATTTACTAATAAATTGAATAAGATTACAAAGTAAATGCTATCATATCAAATGTGATTGGCTTGAGGGCATACTATTTTCACCAATTTCATATAGGTTACCATACTAATTATTGACCAGGTAATTAAATATTAAAGCACAAAATATGACAAACGATTCACCTATAATTAACTATAAAAAAAGAACGCAATTAATTCAAACTAATCATTAGGTTCCATTAAAATCTTAGATTGAAAATTTAATTCATAGCCAATATAAAAATCATAATTCCCAAGATATTCAACATCAATGGAATACAGAAATAAATAAAGAAAGAGTTTAGAAAAGAAAAACAGTTGTCATCCAATCTTCTATCTCCAAATCTTCTTCAATCCATGACCTCTATTAGTGTTGATCTTACCTACTCTTGAACTCCAAAATTATTGAAGAATCAACAGCCTCACATAGAGATCAGTTGCCTCCTTTTTTTTATCTTACAAAATAAAATAAAAACACATAAAAGTAAATAAAAAAAACTTAAAAAAATTCACAAAATGTCAAGCTTAGAAGTAATCAATTCGTTAGTATAAAACACACTCATTAGTGGGGTAATCCCCTTTTTGCTGAAATATTATTCAAGGAGTTTAAATTCTTTGCGGATTAGTCGCAAAATTGTACTTCCACAACACCCAACTACACTGCGCCACATCGTCAATTTACTAAGTTTATAATAATGTTAAATTAGCTAAAAACAACTTATTATTACAATTTACAAGGCTGCTATGAATGTGTTGTCAAGTTACTCTCCACAACTGTCTGGCACCTCGCAGACCAGTTGGAGTTTGTGACTTTCATGCAAAAGATGAAAGAATATAGCTATTAAAATTCCTCCATTTCACAAAAATGAATTTTATTTATTTATTTAGTAAATTTATAAAATTTTAAAATTGATATAAATTTAATTAATTTTGACTTAAGAGTCAATATTCTAAATTTCTTAAAAGTATTACCAAGGACTCCATCTGTTTCATAACTACAAATACATCTTAATTTTTTATAGTCAATTTTTAAAATCTTAAATAAATTAAAAATTAATATGAATTTATTTAAGTTTTAAAACGTATAAACATGGTAATCAATATTACATTTTAGCTAGTTTACGATAGTTCTTGTTGTATAAAATAAAATCAAATAAATACTTATTGGTTTTGAATTTATAATTTAAAAAGGAAAAAAAGTCAAAATCTATCTTTAATATTGAAATGAAAAAGTCAAAAAAGAAATATTAAATTTTAAATAAATTCACATCACAATTTAATATTAAAAAAAATCACAAATTAACTAGCTCAAATGGAACAACTAAGGTGGATCTGGATTATGAGCTGCTAAGATTTAGTTAGATATTCAAATGTTTTGCTCGTAATCGGTTCTAATTCAAAATTGAATTTAAACAACATACTCGAGTTCAACTCGATGATAAAAAATGATAATAAAAATCGATTTGATTAAACTCAAAAATATTTTTGAATTACTTGTTTTGATTGGAACTCGAGTAAAAACGAACTAGTATCATATTATTGATTTTAAATTTTCAAATTACACTATGCAATTTTAAAAAGTTTAACTCATGTTGAATTCCAAAATTTAAATTTACACATGAACTACAAAATACAAATTGCAGTTGTCAATTTCATTCTTCAAGCTTTTACAGCAATCTTTAAACTTCGTTCTTCAAGCTTCGAACAATCATCATTTTCAAGCTTCAATTCACAAGTCTTGAGAATATAATACATAAAAGTAATCAATTTTGAGTTAAACAACTAGACTTATGATCACAATAAAATGAATAACAGAAAGTTAGAAACATTAACAGTGAAAACCTTACCTCAAGTCATCAATGGCAATTACAGAACTTCTAAGTTCTAAATAAAATATGTAACAAGTTAAGTTCATAATTCTAACTTCTATGTAAGTATATGAAAGTTAATAGCATCACAACAGCATAATTAAGTTTACAACCTAAAATTAATAGCAACACAACAAACATATGAAGTTAATATAAATAGCAAATAGCAATAATTAAGTTTACAACCCAATCAAAATAGTATCAATCCTCACTTCCACTCAACTGAACAAACAAAACAAAAATACATCAATAGCATAACAACATATTACAAGCTTATAGCACCAACCCACAATCAGTAGCAGCACAACAACACCACATCACTAACCTTTTCATTCCAAATTTAAGTCATTAACCCCCATCTTCAATGGTAGGGTTAGCCAACACACTTTGTCTTGTTTTAATATTTTTTTTAAAAATAAACTGTGCAAGTTAACAAGTGTCAACTTAAATGATAAGTTGAACCAGTGCTTTGATGTGCAAGCTTAGCAAAATAGTGATTGCTTTAAATTTTTTGGGTACCATATTTTAATGTTATGATGATAAATTCAGACCAAACCTTCTTTTTGCCTTCTCTATTTTCCTTTGTTATAAGATAAACATCAGCATCTTTTTCTCCTCCCACAAGATTATTAATCATAATTACAACATTATTGTTAGCATTAGTACTATTTTCCAACGCTTATGAAGGATTAACTATCATTGACTGATTGACCAAGCCATCTAGGAATTAAAAGGAATTTTTTTTAGATAAATCATGAGAATTTATGAATCTTGAAAATAAAAATGAAATTAAGAATCCTAAATGAACATTTATTAAAATAGAACAACCATTACCATTATCACGACCATTAAGTTGGGTACCAGACTCAAAAATTGACATTTTCAAAAGAATAAAAAGTAGGATTTTTAATTATTTAAAGAAAATGAAATAAGGGGTATTGAGGTTTATGTAGATGCATTTATGGATGGATAACTTACCATCACTCCAAATTAAAACCTAAATCTCTTCGAATTCACGCAAATTAAAGCCATGCATCTTCAAGTCTTGAGAATGCCTAAAAAATAAATGATGAAAAGTTAGTTAATAACTTAATTGAGCATGCTCAATCGAATACATGATGAACTCTTCGAAGGGGATCAAACTGCTCATGGAGAAAACGAGTAGAGTAATACACCTCTCAAATCTCACTCATTTGATACATCTAGTGTGACACCCCTAAATCCGAATTTTTTAAACCTCGATTTTGGTGCTCATTATTCATGAATTCTACTTTCAATCACTACCACTCAAAATTACCATTAATATACATTACATTTGTTAATATTCAACTTAATACAAAATATGTCTAACAAACCCCCAGGGTCATCAACCTTTACCTACATACAGCGTTACTAAGGTGAATATTTCACATTTAAAGCCATAAAATGGATTTAAGACTACCAACTGGGGATATTTCATCACTCCTTCATTCCGACATCTTTCCTTTAACTTTGTCTTTCTTATTTAGACCCTTAGATTTAACATCTTTGTTTGCGATACATTAATCAAGCAAGAGTGAACAACCAAAGTGCTCAACAAGTATAAGGAATTGAATAATAATGCTTTATGAGGAAAAGAATTTATAACAACAACGTAACCAACAATGTAACATTAACTCATTTCAAATGACAGGAAATAACTGAAAGAAATATCTTTTGAAACATAATAAATAAGAATTATACTGAGGGTCACAAGACCATTGAACATAGGTTAATCAATGGTAACACTGATAACCCGTATATGTCATAAAGACCATAAAAACTTGAACACATACTCGAGGTGATCGGCCTCTCGTACCTATGATTGTGCACATCATATTATCGCATTTCGCATGATATCAGAATTTAAAGCATCCGACAAGCTATATCCACTAAAACAGGGTTGTTCATCTCAGTTTCTAGGAGTCCGCACCAAAATAATCTGGTTCGGCTCAGCACTTAACGATAAAGAGTAATTTGAGATTCAACTATATCAACAATCTAGTCGAACAAATGGCATAGACTCATAATCATCAACACACTTATCAACAGTTATGATTTGTTATAATTGGCATTTAAGAATGAATGTGAATAACAACAGAGATTTTCAATTTTAATTGAACAATTTACAACATCAATCGAAATCAATGTTTAAGAAAATGGAATAATGATAAAACTTAGGAAATGGAACTCAGTTAGAATTTTAATATATATAACATATGATTAATGGGTCAAGATTAAGGTTTAGGAACTTGCCTCGATGTCCGATTATTAAATTAACGGCTAATAACCCTTTCTTGAATGACATATAATAATAACATAATCAAATAATATCAATTTAGTAACCCATGATATTAATTTATATAATTAATATTGCTCACACCATAATTATTCTACCCGTCGGATCTTTAGGGTTTACAATTAATTGTAACCTAATTTGGTTATTTAATCTAACCGTGCCCTTTTATGTTCTCATATGTAAAGCACTTAAATGTTAATTGGAATTATTCCTCAAAATTGGAGAATTGTTAAATTTAATTATAAAACATTTATATATATTTTACTGATTTTTTTAATATTATTTTCACATAATTTTTATTAATTTTTAAACATTTATTTTAATTAAATAAAAATCTGAAGGCATTTTCGTAATTATGTGAAAAACTGAACCGGTGGCAAAATTGTAATTTCCTGAAATTTGGGCCGCCGCGCATGGCGCGGCCCTACCTCCCCCCTGTACCAAGAGACATCGTTTCCTAGGTCGGTTACCGAAATTTTTTTGTCGTCGCGCATTGCGCGGCTCATCCCCTTACGCTCCCAAAATGCCGTCGTTTTATTCCCGATTCCGAAAAAAAAAATTGGTCGTCGCGCCATGCGCGGGCTACCTTAAATTTTTTTTTCTTCCACTACGTTAACAGTAGCCCAACAATAAAATTTTAAACCATTTTTTATCACCATTTTCAGAACATAAATACTCTAAACATGTTATAATCTATAAGTATACATCCAAAAATTATATAGAATAATTATTCTAAATATTTACTAATTTTTTTCACCAAAATTATTTTATCACCAAAAATACTAAAATAAATCAAATATGATAATTTTATACCTTCCTAAAACTTGAAAACTTTCCTTTGAAGCTTGTTCTTCACCTTGATGGCACCAAAAAAATTCCTCTCTTGATGGTGATGGTGTTTTCGGGTGGTGGTGATGGTTGTGGAAAGAAAGAAAATATAAAGAGATGAGATGGTTTTGTCGGTTTGTTTAGTGATTGCTTTTATTATTATTAATATTTTCCTCATCCTTATTTAAGCCTTAGATGTGTGAATGATTCTTAAATTCTACTCCAAATCCACCAACTTAGGAGTAGAATTCGGTAAAAGTCATTTACACATAATAATTTAATACATTACGTAGTTATTTCGTGTAATAAATATTTTATATAATATTTGTAAAATATTTATTTTAATTCACTAAAATTCTTAAAATGATTTATAAATAATATTTATACATTTTAAGGTACTTTACTTGATAAATTTTGTACACGCATAATCGCATTTATGTAATTATATGATGTACTTTATAATTTCAAAATTAATAAAATAACACACATAGCTTAATAAAATTAAATTTCTCACATTTCTACCTTGTTACATATACGTTACATATACATTTATGTATTTCCTCCCACTACATAATATGTACATATATCATTTATTATATATACATATTATGTATAATAATAAATTCTTCCACATATTTAAATTACAAAAATATTAAGTCTCATAAAATAGAAATAATTCTATTTTACATAAGCACAATTTATCTTATTAAAATAAGACTTATTCATATTTATTAATTATTCCTTTTTTCACTATTTCATATATTTTATATAAACTATACAATACTATATTGTATAATTTATATAATTATTAACCTTTCTTTAATAAAATTTTTATTCTCTTATATAAATTATATATTTACTCTTATATAATTTATATGATTATAATTTTCTCTATACTTAAATGTATTTTCTTATATAAAACATATAATTTATATAATTTTATTTTATATAATTAATTACTCTTCTTAATAATTCCCAAAAATTCCCCATAATTATTCATTAATCTATAATTAATAATTATTACCTTGTTAATTTTCTCATTAACTTTTAATTAATTTAGAATTAATTTTTAATATTAATCCCCTTTTTATTTACACAATTCATTAAAATTAGTAATCGTAACAATAATATATATATAATTCACACAATTCATATTATTTACTTAGTTTAAATAATTAAAACACACACAAATTATTTATTTAAATTTTTTTACGTCGTAATATCTTGGATATTACATTCTTCCCCCCTTATAAAAATTTCGTCCCTGAATTTCTACACTAAACTACTCAAATAAATGGGGACAATTCTTTCGAATTTTCTCTTCTAATTCCCACTGTCGACGCCGGGATTTTCGTTCGTCTCGTTTTTTATTATTAAAATGCCCTTTTCCAATTTTAGCCTTTTGAATTAAATGTGGTTTAGAAAAGGGTCGGCTTAGTGTCGACGGGTTTTGAAAGATCGATTTTTTATGAGCCAATTGCCCAGAGTCGCCAGTTGGTATATTTGAAATGGATGTACCAACTCATCCGAATTTATTTTCGTAATCGCTGGCTCATATGTGACTCCGATTAATTGGTCCGCAAACCGAGATTCATAGAGTTCGGGGGCTTGCTTAAGCGAGGGGAAGGTGTTAGGCACCCCCCGACTTCCGTGAAACACGGTTACCGCAATCTTGATATTTTCCTATCCTTTTTAAATCCTAAAATGTGTGGTTTGCGTGTGTGTGCGTGCGTGCCTAGATGAATGTTTGTGGTGCGTTTTGCATAAAAGTTCGCTTTTATTTTTATATGGCAAAAGTGTTATCTGGAAAGTGTTTTGGACGTTCTTTGACCCAAATGACGAGACTTCGCTTTTTATAAGAAAGATTGATTTTAATTTCGAAAGCGTTGAGGATTTTTTATTTAGATGTCTTTTTAGAAAACAATAGTTTTAAACTTTTGTCAAATAGGAATCGAGACTATACATTGCCTTCTAACAGTGAATATAAATAAATCGAGGGCAACTTCTAGAACTCTTTAACCCTATGCACAAAGTTTAATGAAAATATTTATTTATTTGCAAAATCGTTTTTTGTGACGTTTTAAAACCAACTAAAGCCTATTCATCAATTATGGATTAAAGTTTACCAAAACACTTAACCTTTAAACCTCGTGAATCTAATATCCTAAATTTGCTTGATTTTTATAAAATCTTCATTATTTGCCTTATTTTGAAAACCATTTTTTCGTGTCGTAAATTAAAACAAGCATCCACAACGTGTCGGGGCCATCCACGGGCATGTGAGCCATCCAGACAACCCCAAACACCCACAATCACATATTTTTTATTATTATTACGGGGCCTTAACCCGAACACGACTCGGTATCGTTTTAAGGCCCAATATTACAAAATACACATCCATGGACTCTACATCACGATTACATATGCCCCAAAACGTCCATCATCGGGATTCGACCGCTAGGATCTCCTCCCTAGGCTCACAATCATCCAAATAGCTACATAACCAATAATAAACAAATCTAACAAGATCTAGACATTGGCTAACACATTATATAACCCAAATATCGCCCAAATCAACATTACACATTACTTATCACCATAACGAACGAACAAATCACCGTACGGATGTCATCGGGGCGTTAGGAGGAATTATGTTCCGATGGAACCCTCGCTAATCAACCCCTAATCCACGGATCATTACCAATATGTAACAATAAACTACATCAAAAACACCAATCACAATATTATACTAACAATACAACAAAAAAACTCAAGAATGAACTCATTTCACCTTGCAAAATGCCGATTAAAGCTTCTATATTCCACAAATCGGACAACACTACAAGAAGACTAGATTACCTAGCACAATACAAGAGATTTGTTGCTTGAAACTAGCAAAATCCGACCTCTCTCTCTCTCCCGCGCGATCTCTCTCTCCTTCTTTTTCTTTTTTTTTCTTCTCTCCTCTGGTTCTCGGGTTGAAAATGGCGATCTATAGTGCTTCAGCAGGCAGCCGCAGATACATCTGCGGCCAGCCGCAGATGCATCTGCGGCTGCCTGCTGTGGCCGTCTCCTCGGCTGCCGTGTGCCGCCCTCGAGCCGTGCGAACCTCGAAACTCGTTTTGGCCGCAGATGCATCCGCGGCTGTCTGGCTGGCTTTTCTCAGTTTTCGTGCCACGCGGTCCTAATTCGCCAATTTCTGCGGTATTATTTTGGGAGGCTGTATTTTTGCAGTCCGGAACTCCCTGGGAAACGTGCCATATTGTTCTGGGAGGCTAGTTCAGAGGGTTGCGACTTGATGTAGCTTTTGACAATTGTGCCTGTCTTTCAGGGGGCGCTGCCCCCTACCCCCCCGCCAGCTCACCGGCGAGCTGGGCAGCCGCTCGCTCACCGGGGAGCGAGACCCCCGAACATTGTAAGCGGAGTGGCCATCAGTCGTCTTTTGTGGTCGGCTCAGGTTTTTCTGGATCAACTGTTCGCCTTGCCTCAAGTGACCGGATGTTCGTTATCCGTTGTGGCGGCTTTGACCGTAAATCGCTGGGGTGGCTTGATGTTGGGGTCCACCTTCCTTTTCGCTCGTCGGGTCAAATGACGATTCTGCCCTCCTGTCAGGGTTAGTGCAAAAGTGCAAAATTTGGGTGTCTACACCCACGTGACTTCTTCAACGTTATGATTTCGCCAAAGCACTTTAACAGAAGGAATCACCTTATTTCTTAAGACTTGTTCTTTCCTATCTAATATTTGGACAGGAATTTCTTCACAAGTTAAATCATTCTCTATTTCAATCGGTTCATACGCTATAACGTGCTTATAATATGGTGCCGACGCCGGGATTTTCGTCGTTTCGTTTTTTTATCTTTAAATGCCCTTTCCAATTTTAGCCTTCAGATTAAGATATGATATTTTTGAAAAGGGTCGGCTTAGTGTCGACGGGGTTTCGAAAGATCGTTTTTTTAATGAGCCAATTGACCAGAGTCGCCAGTTGGTATATTTAAAATTGATGTTCCAACTCATCCGATTTTTATTTTCGTAATCGCTGGCTCATATATGACTCCGATTTAATTGGTCCGCGAACCGAGATTCATAGAGTTCGGGGGCTTGCTTAAGCGAGGGGAAGGTGTTAGGCACCCCCGACTTCCGTGAAACACGGTTACCGCAATCTCGATGTTTTCCTATCCTTTTAAATCCTAAAATGTGTGTGTGCGCGTGTGCGTGTGTGTGTGTGTGCCTAAATGAATGTTTGTGGTGTCCTTTTGCATAAAAGTTGCTTTGATTTTTATATGGCAGATGTGTTTTGTCGGGAAAGCGTTTAGACGTCTTTTGACCCAAATGACAAGGCTCCGTTTTTTTTTATTTTATAATAAAGATTGATTTTAATTCCGAAAACGATGAGGTTTTTTATTAGATGTCATTTTCAGAAAACAATAGTTTTAAACGTTTGCCAAATAGGAATCGAGACTATACATTGCCCTCTAACAGTAAATTTAAATAAATAAAATGAAGGCAACTTCTAGAACTCTTTAACCCTATGCACAAAGTTTAATGAAAACGTTCTTTTATTAATTTTTTGCTTTTTTCACGAAAACATCTTTCATGACATTTCAAAATCAAATGGAGCCTTTTCGTCAAACAAGGATCAAAGTTTCGCCAAAAATCTTTACTTTTTAAACCTCGTGTATCTAATATCCTAATCTGATTCTTTTTAGAAGATCTTTATCGGTTACTTTATTTTTTGGAAAATAGTTTTGTGTCGTAAATCAAAATAAGCGTTCAAAACGTGTCGGGGCTATCCATGGGCATGTGAGCCATCCAGACAACCCCAAACACCCACAATCACATATCTTTATTATTACGGAGCCTTAACCCGACCATGATTTGGTATCGCTTTAAGGCCCGATATTACATATATACAATCGTGCATCCTATCTAATGATTACATACACCCAAAAATGTCCATCATTGGGATTTGACCACGAGGATCTCCTCCCTAGGCTCACATTCACCCAAATCGTTGCACTATCAACATTGCGACCAATCTAACAAAACTAACTCATTACAATATCATATGCATCACAAATCTCAAAGCCAATACTACAACTATCTATGAACCCAACGAATGATATGTCACCGTACGGATGTCATCGGGGCGTTAGGAGGAAGTTACGTTCCAATGGAACCCTCGCTAACGACCCCTAACCCACGGATCATCATCCATATAACAACATACTATGTTATACAAACCCAAAACACAACATTATCACATTAATACAAACAAGAAAATATCAAAAGAAAACCCTTTTCACCTTGCAAAATGCCGATCAAAGCTTCTTATTTCACAAATCGGACAACACCACAAGAACACTCGACTAACTAGCAAGAGAATACAAATATTTCACTCAAATCTAACCAAGAACAACACTCTTTTTCTCTCCTCCCGCGAGCTTTCTCTCTCTAAAACTCCCTAATTTCTTCTCTTCTTCTTCTTCTCGGGTGGAAATGGCCACTGTATAGAGTTCAGCAGGCAGCCGCAGGTGCATCTGCGGCTGCCTGCTGTGGCCCTCCGCGCCGAATCCTCGGCTGCCGGGTTGTCTCCTCGAGCCTCGCACTGTCCCGTTTGTCGGTGGCCGCAGGTGCATCCGCGGCTGTCCGGCTTGCTTTTCTCGATTTTCGTGCCACGCGGTCTTAATTCGCCAATTTTTGCGGTATTATTTTGGAATGCTGATACCTGATGTATAAACTGCTCTTTGTGCTTGGCTTCCAGGGGGCGCCGCCCCCTTTCCACCCCCGCCAGCTCACCGGGGAGCGAGACCCCCGAACATCGTAAGCGTAGTGGCCATTAGTCGCTTTTTGTGATCAACTCGGGTTTTTCTGGATCAACCGTTTGCCTTGCCTCAAGTGACCGGATGCTCGTTGTCCGTTGTGGTAGCTTTTGACCGTAAATTGTTGGGGTGGCTTCGTGTTGGGGTCCACCCTCCTTTTCGCATGTCGGGTCAAATAACGATTTTGCCCTCCTGTCAGGGTTAGTACACAGGCGCAAAATTTGGGTGTCTACATATGGCTTGTACGGTCGGAACACTGACTCGTAGAAAACATTGTGTATATGCTCTAATTCTGAAGGTAGAGCCACTTCATATTCCAGTTCCCCAACTTTCTTTAATACCTCGAACGGTCCAATAAATCTAGGACTTAACTTACCCTTCTTTCCAAATCTGATTTTTCCTTTTCATGGAAACACCTTAAGAAACACTTAGCTTCCCACCTCAAAATCCCGACTTTGCCTATGCAAATCTGCATACTTTTTCTGTCGATCCTGAGGTGCTACTAATCGAGCTTGTATCAACCTGACTATATCCGCCGTTTGTTGAACTAGTTCAGGTCCTAGCAGTTGACGTTCGCCAACTTCATTCCAACACAAGGGAGTTCTGTATTTTCTTCCATATAAAGCTTCATAAGGCAGCATTCCTATACTTACATGGTAACTGTTGTTATACGCAAATTTCACCAAAGGCAGATGATCATCCCAACTTCTTTTGAAGTCCATAATACATGGCCACAACATATCCTCTAAAGTTTGTATCGTCCTTTCACTTTGACCATCAATTTAAGGATGGTAGGCTGTACTCAACTTCAGTTGTGTCCCTAACTTCTCCTAAAGACTATTCCAAAAATTTGATGTAAAGCGGGGATCCCGATCTGACACAATTAATACTGGTACTCCGTGCCGCGATATAACTTTTTTAATGTAGATTCTAGCCAATTGATCCAAATTGTATTTGATTTTGATTGGCAAGAAGTGGGCCGACTTTGTTAGTTTGTCCACGATCACCCATATAGCATCGTAACCCTTTTGAGTAGTTAGAAGTCCTATTACGAAATCCATGGTAATATGTTTCAAGAGGTTGTAGCAGCCCACTTAGCTTCTGATGCTCAACTTTGATTCACTGACACGTCAAACATCGGCTTACATAGTCCGCAATTTCTCGTTTCATGCTTGGCCACCAAAAATACTTCCGTAAATCTTGGTACATTTTTGTTCTTCCTGGATAAATCAAGAATTTTGAATTATGTGCTTCCGATAATATCTCCTTCTTCAATTCAGATACTGCTGGTATCCAGATTCGCCCCTCAAATTTGAGAATTCCATTACTGTCTAACTGAAATTTTACTTCATCATTTGATGTAATCCTATTTCTTACCCGAGTACATTCATCATTTGCTAATTGGGTTTCCTTCACCTTATCTAACAGTGTTGGTTGCATCTTTAAAATAAATAGCATCGCATCTTCTTCGGAGGGATACTTCACTTCTATTTCTAACTTTGTCATCTCCTGAATTAGTTTATCCTGAGCAGTTAATTTTATCAATTTTTCTCTCTCCTTTCTACTTAAAGCATCCACTACTACATTAGCTTTTCCTGGATGATAGAGGATATCACAATCATAGTCTTTTATTAATTCCAGCCACCTCCGTTGACACATATTCAACTCTTTTTGCGTGAAGAAATATTTCAAACTCTTATGGTCTGTATATATCTCACATTTCTCCCCATAGAGGTAATGTCTCCATATTTTCAATGTAAATACACCCGCTGCCAATTCCAAATCATGCGACGGATACCCTTTCTCATAATCTTTCAACTGTCGTGATGCATATGCAATAACCTTACCGTTCTGCATCAGCACACAACCTAATCCTTTATAAGAGGCATCACTATATACCACAAAATTTCCTTTTTCATCAAGCAAAGCTAACATCGAAGCTTCACTTAACCTTTTCTTTAACTCACAAAAACTTTCTTCACATTTATCTGTCCATACAAATTTTACAGCCTTTTTGTTTAAATTGGTTAGCGGAGTTGCTATCTTAGAAAAATCTTGAATAAATCGTCGATAATAACCCGCTAGACCTAAGAAACTTCTCACCTCTGTTGGTGTCCTTAGCTGTTCCCAATTAATCACAGCTTCAACTTTTGCAGAGTCCACAGAAATTCCATCTTTATCAATAACATGACCCAAAAAGTGAACTCTTTCCTACCAGAATTCACACTTCGAGAATTTAGCATATAACTTTTCCTTTATCAAAGTTTCCAGCACTGTCTTTAAATGATCTGCATGCTCTTCCTGAGACTTGGAATATATCAAGATATCATCTATGAACACCACCACTAATTTATCCAAATAGGGTTTAAAAATCATATTCATCATATCCATGAATGTCGCTGGTGCGTTCGTCAACCCAAACGGCATCACCAGAAACTCCTAATGACCATAACGAGTTCTGAATGTTGTTTTCGGTATATCCCCTTTCCTTATTTTTAGTTGATGATACCCTGACCGAAGATCAATCTTTGAAAAATATTTTGCTCCCTTTAACTGATCAAAAAGATCAATAATCCTTGACAAAAGGGTATTTATTCTTGATGGTCAACTTATTTAACTCTTTGTAATCGATACACAATCGTAAGGTTCCATCCTTCTTTTTAACAAATACTACTGGGGCGCCCCACAGAGACACACTCGGCTGAATAAGCTTCTTATCTAATAGCTCCTATAGTTACTTCATCAACTCTTTCATTTCCACTGGAGCCATTCTATACGGAGCCTTAGATATTGGAGTTGTTCCCGGTTCTAAATCAATCATAAACTCGATTTTTCGATCTGGCAGAAGACCAGGTAAGTCCTCCGGAAACACATCGGGAAATTCGTTCACTACCGGTATTTTCTCCATTTTCATCTCCCCTTTCTGGGTATCCATAACATATGCTAGGTATCCCATGCCTCCCTTCCTTAACACCTTTCTAGCTTGCATGACTGACAGATAACTAAATTGTCTCGGCGGTTTGTTACCATAAAACACTACTTTTGACTTTTTGGGAGTCTGTAAAGTTACACACTTCCTCTGACAATCAATCACGGCCTTATGGTTATACAACCAGTCTATTCCTAGAATGACATCAAATTCCCCAAAACATATCAGAATTAAGTCCGCATATAGCTTATGCTTTCTTATCAACATATGACAATGCTTATGCACATGGTTAACGTGTATCACTTCTTTATTTGCGATCTCTATGTTCAAGTGTTGCTATAAGTTTTTATGAGTCAATCCTAGTCTTCTAGCAAATTCATCAAATATAAAAGAACACGTAGCACCCGAATCAAAAAACACACATACATTAGTATTGCAAATTGAAATGGTACCTGACACCACGTCTTTAGATTTTTCTACATCTTGCACCGTCATGTTAAAGGTTCGGGTAGTAGGACGACCTGGTTGAACTGATGAAGGGAATGTCAGCTTCCCTCCGGTGTTTGCTCCTTTCACTCCACTGGTCACCTCCATCGTCTTCTTTTGACAGTTCTGAGCAAAATGGTCTGTCGCCCCACAGTTAAAACATCATGTTTTCTTCAGTCTTGGACATTCTGGGGCAATATGTCCCTCTTGTTGACACTTATAACAAACCTTCTTTCCCTTCAAACAAATCCCTGAATAATTCTTCCCACAATTACTACACGGTTCAATTTTCTTCTTTACATCTCCTGATTTGTTTCCAGAGGTGTTGGTACTATCCCCCCACCTTTTCTTATTAGGAGGGTTGGTACTACTACCACTTCCCCCCTTGAAATCTCCTTCACTTTTCCTTTTCTTTTGTTCTTGATGATATTTCGTAATAGCTTCACTACCTCCCTCAGTCAAGATTGCCTTTTCCAATACATCAGCGTATGTTTTTAACTGAAACATACTCACCTTACAATAGATCCAAGGCTTCAATCCTTGTTCAAATCTTTTAGCTTTCCGCTCTTCTGTACTGACCTGGTATGGAGGAAACCGGGCCAGTTCATTAAACTTAACTTCATACTCAGCTACTGACATGTTATTCTGCTTTAATTCCAAAAATTTAATTTCTAACTTACTCCGCGTAGTAGTTGAAAAATAATTTTCAAAAAATAGTTCCTTAAACCTATCCCATAGAACTATTTCTCCTGCATCTCTATTCCGATTTGCTTTGACACTAGTGGACAGCCTCTCCTTTCATCATGAAGGTTACGAAAGCAGTCTTCTGCTCCTCTACTACCCTAACCATCTCAAAAACCCTCTCCATTTCCATAATCCAAGTTTGAGCTTCTATAGGGTTTATAGAGCCTTTAAATTCTGGTGGCCCAGCTACTTTAAAATCTTTAAAATTTGCAAAGTGAGGGGGTTGGGTATTCTGTTCAGCAGGAACTGGATTCCTATTTTGCATTGCTCCTGTTAGTAAGTCTACTAACCTTGGTACCAAATCAACTGGGGTTGTTTCTGGTTCTGTTCTTGTATCTATCCCAGTGATTTCATTCACTGATTCCTCTGGTGCCTTCCTAGCAGGTCTACCTCTCTTTGGCGGCATTTTGAAATATAACTTCATATCAATTTACATTACTATATTTATTATGCAGAATTTAAAATTAACAATTTATATTAAAACATATCTCATAACACTACCATTCATATATTTACATTAATAGTCAACTATTTTACAAAGTACATACATACCCCAAGTCATACATACATCCTGTTCACATATCTCATCTCTATTATTTATATCAAAAGTAGGATTCCATACTATTTACATAAGCACAAATATATATATATATATATATATATATATCACATTAACCTACGTTCCACGGATTCATTCCTCTTCTCACTGCTCCCTCATATTCTTGTCTTATAATATTGATCGCCATATCACGATCAATGTCTCGCCAATACTAGCCATCCTCCACCGGATAACATCGAATCCTGTTGTGTGCTCTTTCAATTACGCACCAAAAGGCATACTCCATATCGTCCATTCTTACCTGTCTAGCCCTCACCAAATTTTTCGCGAAGTCTACTCGCCTAGTTGCTCTACCCTAAGCATTTTCAATCCTCGAACGATCTGCCATCTCTCTGTTTAACCTCTCAACGAGGATATGTCTTTCTGTAGACAGCTCTGCTATTTTATGTTCAGCTTGGGATAGTTGATTTACTGCCTCATTCTTCTGTTATGTGAGGACCTGAAGTTCTTCTTCTTTTTGCTGTGACACAATATTTTGAGCTACAGCTTGGGCTTCTAACTCATGTACTTGGTGTGTAAGATCAACTACCTGAATCTCTAAACCATTTATAGTGTCTATGGCATTAACTATTAATTCTTCATTTGGGTCTAAATTTTCATGTGGAGTACCTTCAGAAGACCCTCCTAATTCCTCTTCTTCTTCTTCATTTACTTCCATATGCTCTTCAAGTTCAAGGTCCGGTCCATACTCTGACCCTCCCACAGACACTGGCGGACTAGCAACCACCTACTCATGTACTACATGTATATCCCTAACTTCTTCCTCTTCGAGCCTAGCTCCACTTGGCTCGCCTGTTTCTGACATATTATAAAACAACAACACAATAACCTTCTATTAACGTTAATCTAACAATCACATAATAATTTTTAAATAGTATATAAGTTATTGACTTTTAGATCGCCTAAATTGCCTACTTCCCCTTTTCTTAAACTTAATTTGAGTTGCGTACTTATATCTAGGTTTAGTACTAAGGTTTCCCCCCCACTTATAGTCTTAAACCCTTCGGCTCTGATACTATCCTGTGACACCCCCAAATCTGAGTTTCTTAAACCTCGATTTTGGTGCTCACTATTCATAAATTCTACTTTCAATCACTACCACTCAAAATTACCATTAATATAAATTACATCTGTTAATATTCAATTTAATACAAAATATGTCTTACAAACCCCCAGGGTCATCAACCTTTACCTACATACAGCGTTACTAAGGTAAATATTTCACATCTAAAGCCATAAAATGGATTTAAGACTACCAACTGGGGATATTTCATCACTGCTTCATTCTGACATCTTTCCTTTGTCTTTGTCTTTCTTATTTAGACCCTTAGATTTAACATCTTTGTCTGTGATACATTAATCAAGTAAGAGTGAGCAACCAAAGTGCTCAGCAAGTATAAGTAATTGAATAATAATGCATTATGAGGAAAAGAATTTATAACAACAACATAACCAACAATGTAACATTAACTCATTTCAAATGAAAGGAAATAACTGAAAGAAATATCTTTTGAAACATAATAAATAAGAATTATACTGAGGGTCACAAGACCATTGAACATAGGTTAATCAATGGTAACACTGATAACTTGTATGTATCATAAAGACCATAAAACCTTAAACACGTACTCGAGGTGATCAGCCTCTCGTACCTATGATTGTGCACATCATATTACCGCATTTCGCATGATATCAGAATTTAAAACATCCGACAAGCTATATCTGTAATATCCCGGATATTTAAATGAATTAGAAATAAAATATTTAATATTTAATAAAGGTTGGAGTTTAATAACCTAGTGGTGGTAGATAAATAAAGGTCCAAATTAAATTTAATTGAATAACTTAGATAAAGTGATATCAATTGTTTTTTATAAGTTAGCGAGTAAAGTGAAAATTCAATAAGTTTGACTAATAGCAAGTCTAATTAGATTAAGAAAATTAATTAGTGGAGTTAGGTAATTATGCGATATGGTTGCGTGTAAATTAAATATGTATATATATATATATATATATATATATATATATATATATATATATATATATATATATATGTGTGTGTGTGTGTGTGTGTGTGTGTGTGTGTGTGTGTGTGTGTGTGTGCGCGCATATTTAGTAACATAATTTAATGGTTAATTAAATTGTGGTAAATAAATGGATTAATATTAAATTAATCTGAATTGAATTAAACGGTTTATTGTGGAATTAATTTAGTTATTATATTGATTATATTCATTAATGAATATTTATCCAAATTATTGATAAGTTATTTGTGAGTAATAATTATGTAATTTTATATAATTATAAATTATATAAAGTAGTTAAATTAATTAAGGGAGAATAGTAATTTTATATATTGTACAATATTTAATTGTATATATATATATATATATATATATATATATATATATACATATATATATATATATATATATATAAAGTGATTAAATTAATTGAGTAATTTAAATATTAATTGAATATATTAAATAAATATATTCCATAGTTAAGTAAATCATTGTAAATGATTTATGGAAGTGAGTAATTTAATTACACAATTATTTGTGTAATATTTAAATAATTTCATAAATTATTTAAATAAGGAATTAATTAAATAAATTTTTGTTTTTAAATACATTAAAAATATATTATTTTTAATGTGTGTAAATGTGTAAATGTATAAGATATATATATATATATATATATATATATATATATATATATATATATATATATATATATATGTAAGATTCATGTGTATGGTAATACAAACATATATATATAAAAGCATGTGTGTGGCGTGTGGGTGTGCATGTTACAGGATATATAGATTTATGTGTATGGTAATACAAACATATATATATATATATATATATATATATATATATATATATATATATATATATAAGCATGTGTGGGTGTGCATGTTTCAGGCCATGTCTATGCGTGTAAGTGTGTTTATATATATATATATATCAATTATTTAATTTCACAATAAATGGTAAAAATGTTTATATAATGAATTAAATTGTAAAAATAATATATATATTAATTATATATTTTTTTTTTATTATTTTTGGAGGTGTAAAGTGTACTAAATTATTATTATGTGGTAAAATAAAGTATATCCGTTTTTAGTGTAACGAATTTTAAAATGATCGTGAAGATATATACTATTTTATGGTATATTTAATTTTTATACATATGATAATATTCTTTTCACTGTGTGTATAATTAAGGAGTATTTAAAGTATAAATATTAAACAATTAATATATTAAAAATGTGCCAGTCATTGTGGCGTGTTTTGTAAGAAGTTTTGGAGTGTTTCTTTGTTGTTGGAGTGTTCCAAGTTGCATGTCAGTAGAGGTATGAGGGTTATTGTTTCTTTGTTCATTATCTCTCTCTTCTCTCTACGGAAAGCTAAATTGCTCAAGACCCTCCATACAATTCTCATCCGAAACTTGCACAGCCAACAAGGAAATTACTAGAGGAAGAATATTAATCTAACTCTCAAATAGAAATCATCAAAGAAGGTAATACTTATTTTACTTTTTGAAAGTATATTTTCTTTCCTATTTTAATTATCTAGAAGAATTGTTTGTTATGTAATAAATTGTTTGGATAATGTAGAAAAATTAGTATTTTGGTATAGAATAATTTGTAGTATTTGTTTATGTGATTATTTATGGGATTTGAGGTTGAAAATCATAATTTTGATGTATTTATGGAATTAATTATGTGAACAAATTTTTCTCCAAAAATTTGTGAAATAATTCATGGGTATTTAATTTTTAATGTTATTAATTGTTGTTAAGTTTTTGGTAATTGATTTAGAAATTTTTGGGTAGATTAAAGCTTGCTTGATGGTGTTTTAATGGAGGTTTGTACTATCGAAGAGGATGAAGATGGCGAACTGGTGAAGTGCTAAGGAAATTAGAGATTTTGGCCAAATTACGAAAATGCCCTCTGAATTTAGTTTTAGTTAATTTAAATGATTAAAATTTAAATCACAATTATAAAAAAAATAGTAAAAATACAAAATTGATATTTAGGTATTTAATATTATATTTTTCAAATATAATAAATATTTAGGATTAATATTTAAATGTTTTAAGTATTAATCTAGTTAGTTTAATATTATATTTTTCAAATATAATAAATATTTAGGATTAATATTTAAATGTTTAAATATTAATCTAGTTAGTTTAATATTATAATTTTCAAATATTATAAATATTTAGGATTAATATTTAAATATTTTAAATATTAATCTAGTTAGTTTGATATTATATTTTTCAAATATAATAAATATTTAGGATTAATATTTAAATGTTTAAATATTAATCTACTTAGTTTAATATTATATTTTTCAAATTTATGATTAAATTAATTATTTAATTAATATTAAATAATAAACAAGGATGATAAATTAATTAATTATTATTTAATTACTATTAAATAATAATTAAAGACAACTAAGATTGATTATTTAATTATTTATTATTTGGTTAACTTTAAATAATAAATAAATCCAGTTAGTTATTATTTATTATTAAATAATAACTAATGATATTTAATTATTTACTATATAATTTAATTATTTATTATTTAATTAACTTTAAATAATAAATAAATCTAGTTAGTTAGTTATTATTTATTATTAAATAATAACTAAAGATATTTATTTATTTACTATATAATTTAATTTTTTTTAACTTTAAATAATAAATAATCTAGTTAGTTAGTTATTATTTATTTTTAAATACTAACTAAGGATATTTGATTATTTACTATATAATTTAAATATTTATTATTTAATTAACTTTAAATAATAAATAAATCTAGTTAGTTAGTTATTGTTTATTATTAAATAATAACTAAAGGTAGTTAATTACTTACTATTTAATTAATGTTAAATAGTAATTAAATGAAATTAGATTTAATGAAATAAAGAAAATGTCTTTTAACTCATTTATCTAAACAATTATAATAAATTATTTAATAGTTTAATAAGTGTTTAACATTTGAGAAATATGATATAAATTAATTAAATTATTAACCTAAGATTGATTAATTTTTTTATAGGTTAATGATAGTATATTAAATTATTTGTTATGTCACTTTTATTTCTTAGATAAATAGCATAATTGAGCGCATAATTGTACAATTTTACGTGATGCTAATTGCTAGACCAATGTTGTTAATATTAGGTCATTCAAAGAGAGTTATTTAAGGCTAGTTAGTTGTAGATCGACTATCAGGCAAGTTTCCTAAACCCTACTCAATTTATATTCGAGTAGGATATATTATTTCATTGTTCAAGTTCCTAACTCAAACTCAAGTTATTATGTTTCAAGCATGCTATGGTTTAATTCTGTATAATTATTCCACCTCTTTAAATTGTTGATTCGCACATAGTGCTTGTTGCATGTGTTCATCAGGTATGAAAGGCTGATCACCTTCATTACCATAAGGTTCAGTTAAATTTGTTCATGGTCATTATTGACACTCAACATTAATTGATTCAGTCATTCAATTATTGAAATTATGATTCGTACTTTTTCACAATTATTATATTGTTGAAAATCCAAAAGCTTATTCTTTCTTTCAATCATGATATATCGTTATTGTATTTAAACTTGCTGAGCAAAGTCGTTGCTCACTCTTGCTATATCATGATAACAAATTTCAGAATAATACGAATGTTCGAGGAGAGACGGAGACAGAAGCAAAAGACAAGATTATAGTGTTATGCATGATAACTAAATTGTTATATGATGTAAGTAATTTTGT
The DNA here is from genome assembly GCA_947179155.2 of Hedera helix. Lineage (NCBI taxonomy): Eukaryota > Viridiplantae > Streptophyta > Magnoliopsida > Apiales > Araliaceae > Hedera > Hedera helix. Next base: position 21,020,581 of record OX359274.1, read on the forward strand.
AAACCTTTTTATGAATCTAAAGGCATATATGTAAGTTAAGGTTAGAAACCTTGGGAAATGTTGTAGAATAAACAATTTATGTTTATATATTCCGTATTAGTTATAGAACATGTATGAAGATGATGTATCGTGACGTACCAAGTCTAGGGTTCAAGGTACCCAGATTTGGGGATGTTACAATATCCACTAAAACAGGGTTGTTCATCTCAATTTCTAGGAGTCCGCACCAAAACAATCTGGTTTGGCTCAGCACTTAACGATAAAGAGTAATTTGAGATTCAACTATATCAACAGTCTAGCCGGACAAATGGCATAGACTCATAATCATCAACACACTCATCAACAATTATGATTCGTTATAATTGGCATTTAAGAATGAATATGAATAACAACAAAGATTTTCAATTTTAATTGAACAATTTACAACATAAATCGAAATCAATATTCAAGAAAATGGAATAATGATAAAACTTAGGAAATGGAACTCAGGTAGAATTTTAATATATATATATAACATATGATTAATGGATCAAGATTAGGGTTTAGGAACTTGCCTCGATGTCCGATTATTAAATTAACGGCTAATAACCCTTTCTTGAACGACCTACAATAATAACATAATCAAATAATATCAATTTAGTAACCCATGATATTAATTTATATAATTAATATTGCTCACAACATAATTATTCTACCCGTCGGATCTATTTTAGGGTTTACATTTAATTATAACCTAATTTGGTTATTTAATCTAACCGTGCCCTTTTATGTTCTCATATGTAAAGCACTTAAATATTTATTGGAATTATTCCTCAAAATTGGAGAATTGTTAAATTTAATTATAAAATATTTTTTAAATTTAATTATAAAACATTTTTATTATTTTAATTAAATAAAACTCTGATGGCATTTTCATAATTATGTGAAAAACTGAACCGATAGCAAAATTGTAATTTTCTGAAATTTGGTCCGTCGAGCATGGCACGGCCCTACCTCACCCTTGTACCAAGCGACATTGTTTCTTAGGTCGGTTACCAAATATTTTTTGTCGTCGCGCATGGCGCGGCTCATCCCCTTACGCTCCCAAAACACCGCCATTTTATTCCCAGTTCTGAAAAAAAAAATTGGTCGCGCCATACGCGGGCGACCTTAAATTTTTTTTCTTCTTCCTCTACATTAATAGTAGCCTAACAAGAAAATGTTTAACCATTTTTTATCACCATTTCCATAACATAAATACTCTAAACATGTTATAATCTATAAGTATACATCCAAAAATTATATAGAATAATTATTCTAATTATTTACTAATTTTGTTCACAAAATTATTTTATCACTAAAAATACTAAAATAAATCAAATAAGATAATTGTATACATTCTCAAAGCTTGAAAACTTTCCTTTGAAGCTTGTTCTTCACCTTGATGGCACCAAAATTTTTCCTCTTTTGGTGGTAATGGTGTTTTCGGGTGGCGATGATGGTGGTGGAAAGAAAGAAAATATAAAGAGATGAGATGATTTTGTTGGTTTGTTTAGTGATTGTTTTTATTATTATTAATCTTTTTCTCATCCTTATTTAAGCCTTATCAAAATTAACCTAAGCACAGGTAGCAAGCAAGGATTATCAAATCAGTATCATTACCTCATAATCAGTATGTCAATATTTAAATATTCCAGAGGAACATCTAATCTTACTAAAAATTTATTAAAAAATCTTTAAAATATGCAATGGCAGTATGGCACATACATCAAAAGAATTGCAAAACTGTGATAACATTCAAGAGAAACCATACATGCAACCCACACCAAAAGTAGAAAATCATGAACTTCATTTGTTAAGCCCATTGATATACTATGTTAAAGAATATTGCAGGCTCCATTTGCTGCATCCTGCCAAAAAGTGGCATCCCCTACAGTTGAGTAGTAGGCCATTTTGTTTTGTCTTTTTAGCCCAAGCCTATGTATAATGAATGCCATTCCAGTTTCTCCCCTAAATAATGTAAGACATAAATGTGCACATTCCTTTCAGATATTACAAGTTACAACTCATAAACTTCTACAGAATAAATTTCAACATAACAATAGAATAAATATCAACTACTTGAAAATAGAAAAAATTTGCTAACTTTCATACCAGGAGTGCATTAACAACATTGGTAATATTAAATAGAAATGGAAAGTATCAGTTCTCTAATGGAACAGCACCAGGCAATTCAGTAGTGAAATATTTTAGTATCACAAGTATATGAATTTTAAATAGAAAAGTTTCACATCCACCATTTTAGACATGGGAATGAAGAACTACTATATTCTTACACAAAAATCAAAGATATATTCCATATAAAATGAAGTACTTACTAATGAGTAATATCTAGTCACTCCTAACACTTGCAATTTTGACCACGTTAAAACCCTTTGACTCTTGATTTGCAACTAGTGGTACCAAAAGTTGTTCATCCAGCGGCCTATCATCTACATTAAAAATATCAATACCAAAAAAAACACTATAAGTAAAGTAAAAAAAATTCAACTAGAACAAACCTTGTATTTCATATCTACAAATCCAATTACGTCTACAAATTAATGCTTGTGCGTTATCCAGTAAAAGCGAACTACGATATTTTGTGAGAACTTTTGCTCCAATGCTAAAGGCCGACTCCGAAGCAATCGTTGTAATTGAAATTGATAAAATATCATATGTCATCTTCTCTAGTATTGGATATCTATAATAACATAATATTTTGAAGTACTAAATAGTCATTAATCATTATAAAATAAAGGTATAAAAGTAGAATAAAAAATAAGGATTGGGTACCTGTTAGAAAGTTTTTTTCCACTCTTTTAGAATATTAAAAGAACTTTTGTTAATGACCATTTTCTCTTCTAAGTATTGTTCCAATTCCATTCTTTTTAATGTAGTACATTGCACTTCCACAAACTCCTATTTAAAATTCTAAACAAAATTACATCAACATAAATATGTAATATAGATAAATATGCAAAAAATTAAAATAGAATTTATAATACATAAAAGCTTTACGTACATCAAACTCATCATCATTGTAATGACCGAGATTTTTTCACGTGCCATTGTAAATATATTTTTAATTGAATATGTATGAAATGAATTTTTATGAGAATTATTTTGTGCAGGTATGTGTGTGATGAAAAGTTGTTAACTTAGTTGATTTAATAAATTTAACTAACCAAGGAATTGAGAGAAAGCAAAGGGATTAATTTATTTAAATCAAGAATTTTAACAATTAATGATTAATTAAAGAAAAATTAAATAAATAATTTAACTATGTAATGCATGAATATTCGCATGAATGAGGGTAATTAATTAATAAGCCAAAACTATGTGTTAGTTTTGTGTGATATTTATTTAGTAGTACAATTATTATAGCAAGTCTAATTAGATTATTGTAATGGGTTAATTTAATTATGAGCCCAAGCATTTCATTGTTAAACAACTCGTAGAGATTTGAGTAGCCCAATTGGTGGGTTCTTATTACTAGAGAATTAGGATCCCAATAGAGAATAAACTAGTAGCCCAAGGATTGGTTAAATATTAGTGTGTTGTGGCCCAAACTAAATGAAATAAAAGCTCAATTGATGACTCAATTGGTGGATGGCTTCTAGAAGGTTTATTATTCAATATTGACAATAAAAAGAAAAGCAAAATTTATATATTAGAGAGAGAGGGGGCCGGTCATGGAGGGAGACCCACTTGGGGTGTGATGGTTCCTTGGATTTTCTTCTATGGTACAAATTATTTACCAAACCTTACAAACCCTAAGTCATTGCAAGCAAAATAAGTACAAGAAATCCCTTAATTTATGGAAAGCTAAGGATAAGAGATAAGATGAGTTGGGATATTATATAGAGATATATAAAGTTTTTGTATAGATTTGGAAATCTATAAATAGAGTTCATTAGTGTTGTGGAGAGAGTTTTCTTATTTGATAGTGTTCACTTATATTGAGAGAGTAAGAGCTTAGTGAGAGCTATAATACACTAAGTGTTGGAGAGCTAAAAGGGTGTAGAGATCCATTTCAAGTGGAGCTAGTGAATCCAGGTGGAGATTCTCAACCATTTCATTGCTAGAAGGAAGAAACATCCAAGAATAGAAGGTTTTAAAGTAATTTTATCTCAAACCCTAGTTATATTTTCTTTTGTTTAAGTCTATGTATGCTTGGTTATGGGAGAAATCGTGTGTTGGGAACTATGAAGAGTTCCAAAGAAATAAGGTTGGAGTTATGATGGAGATCTATGTGATTTATATGATTTATATGTGTTTTTGAGCACATTAGATAAAGTATGTGTGTTTGAGCATTTGGTTTTATAAACTATGCATGAAAAATGTATTCTCTAAAGATATATGATTATTTACCTAGTTGTATATGAAGATTTAGTGTTAAAGATGCTAGGTGTGTGTGTGGGTGTGTGTGTGTGTGTGTGTGTGTGTGTGTGTGTGTGTGTGTGTGTGTGTGTGTGTATTATATGTCTTTGATGGTAGATAAACATGATCATAGGTCGTAAACCTAGATTTATGTGTTATGTGAGGTCATGAGGGTCAAGATATATGATGGTACATGATTTAGTATGTGTTTTGTGTAAACAATACATGAAAGTGGGGAAAATGAGTTTTAAAGCTTAAAACCCTAGAAACCCTAGTTGGGTTTCGTTTTTAAACCAAGTGATGTTATACGTTTTGATTATTTTCATGATCTAAAGGCTTTAAAATGTGTGTCATGGTGTTACGGGGCTAACCCAAGTGGAACGATTGAAAAATGATTCTATAAAAAGCTTAAACCAATTTTTGTGAAAATCTAGTCTAAGGGTTAAAATGTGGTTAAACACTATTTTTCATGCCATGATATACGAGTTTTAAAATGGTCTTTAAAAGCAAGACTTATTTTTGTAAAGTACTCCATAGTATAATGAAGCCACTACCCAAACATGAACTTAATCAGAGTAAAAGTGAGCAAGATATGATTTTTCAAATGTTGCATGAAAATAAAAAATAAAAATTGGAAATCTGGGCAAGGGGTCTTGGTCGGGGCCAGCGATCTAGGCGCCGGGGCGCCAAGTCCAAGCCAGGGCGGCCCTGGCTGCTGGGTCCCTGTTTAGTGCAGTCTTTTTTTTTCATCGTTTTGTTTCGTTTTGTGCAATTTTGTCGCATAGTTTGTGTTGTAATGACTTGAGGTGTACAAGATAACCTATATAGGGTGTCAGACATCATATGTAGAGTAAGTTTAGAATTAGTGAGTTAATCTTGTAAGAGATTAATCTGAATGGTAATGTGATATTTGTTAGTTAACTAATAAACCGACTTAGAAACAATTGGTTGTACGAAGGATGTATAGATAAACAATAGGTAATGATCATCGTGTAAGGCAAGTGTCATATCCTAAACTCTTTATTGGTATATATTATTATATGTATGTCATGATTTGCACTATATGTACTTTGTCAGAATATTCATATATTTAATTATTTAAACTCAAAGTCCTTTTATATTTGAACTAGATTATCGCATGAGGGCTATTAGATCCGGCTGGACCAATATTGTCAAAAATTATTGACTTCAAATAAATTCCTTGAAGCTAATCCTAACCACATTGTTGTGGTGCGGAATCATAATGTAAGACTGAGTTGAACAAAATCCTAATATAGGGAATTTTTATTGGTTAATCTGGTGCAGAAAACTAAACGATATTCATATTCGTAAAGTACAAGAGGCTAATCACCTTAAGTACTTGTTGAGAATATTTTTCATTATTGTAAATATTAAATATTTCGTAGAATTACTGTTCATACCTCACAATTATCCATGGTTCTTTATAACCACTCAACATGTTAAATCAGTTATTTATCTTTTTGATGAGAATGTTATTATTCATTTTACTTCACAATTATTGTTCAATGGTTGAAGCCATTGAGAAGCTTATCTTTACTTATTGATAACGGATCGTTATTGTACGTTTTAAACTTCTTGAGCAAATTATTTGCTCACCCTTTCTTGTATTAACAATTGCAGCTAAGCCCGAGACTTCAGAAGGAACTAAGAAAGATAAAGGGAAAGACAAAGCTCAAGAATAGCTTGTTTGTGTTTCATTTTGCTTAATTATGTTGTAGATCTTATGAACTGTATGTTTCTAGGATGAATGTACGAATGGTTAAGTTAATATAATATTTATATTTCCGCACATGGATGGGTAGTTAGATGTTAGATTTTATATTTGTGTTGGATCGTGAGCACCGAACACAAGGTTCAAGGGACCCAGATTTGGGGGCGTCACAATCACTATGTTCACTTGTGTTAGTGGTGGCAATAGTTGAAGTTCTAGACCATCTTGAGGTTGTTGTGAACCATCTTTTGAAAACTCCGTTACATATTCCATGAACAAAGATTTTATTGCATCCACAATTTTGTCCACTTTTCTATTTATCACATACTCATCCGTCTCAACTTTCTTCAATTTAAATTTTACAAATTTCACCTTATACCTTGTGTTAATGATGAATGAATTTTATATTTGTGAATCGAGTACCTTTAGCCTTAATAATTTGTGCATTCTTAGGGAGTTTATTTAGTTTTGATGAGTTTGTATGTTATTTTCATAGGTTATGTTTTATATTACTTTTAAGTGTTTTATGTAATTTTTATGTGTTCTATTCATGTTTTGTATAATATGTTTATATACTACTTATGTATGTTTTTGTGTTATTTTGTAGGAAATAGAATAAGGGCTTGTTGGTTCAAAGTTTGGAATTGTCATGTTTGGATTTTTGCTTGCCATTGTCATGACAACCACTTGAGGCCCAATTTTGACCTTGATTCAGCTAGTAACTCTCAATTCGTTCAACATAAAAGTTGTAGATCTACTTCTCATCTTTTTATAATATCTTCAATCTTCTCAATCGGAGCTCGGACGAGAGGATGCTGGAGCAGTCCAAGCTGTGACGCCGGGACGCCATTGCACAAGGTCGGGGCGCGAACCAAGCAAGGATTTCACACCTAGGCGTGAGTTTGTGTGCGCTAGGGCGCCCGAGGTGAGCCAGAGCGGCCATTTTTTGGCGCCGAGGCCCCTGGGTCGCGAGTTTCCAGCGAACTTTGGGTGCAGTACGTCACATATCTTTCATTCTCTCTTAGAGAGGCTTGGGGGGTGGCGGCTGAAAAATCTTGGGAGCTTAAGAACAAAGCTAGACATCAAGAATTGGATAGCATGAATTGAAGGGGAGTTATTGGAGATTGAAGATTACTTCAATAGAGTTTTCTCTCTCAAATCCTTTCATTTATTTTTGTAATCTAAGAATGATGAATACTTTGTTAATGATGTTTAATTCATTTACTATGAACTAAACTTCCATTCTAAGATTATAATACAACCGAGTATGGATTTATAATTGATTTTCTCTTTATTTGGTTGGCATCATATAGATTGGATTATCATATTTTGGGCTTCATATATCAATTAATTGCAAGTAATTGATTTGGTAACCTATATGAAATTGACAAATAGATTATAGTGTTTAGACCCGAATATAATAACATGTGTTATGTTATTTTCTCTTAGGATTGAATACATAATTTGTGTAGAATAGACATATACATATATGCTATGTGTAACCAATTTAAGAATGTGAGCTTAAATTCCTTGCTAATATTAATTTTCATAGAAATATAGTGAATTAGTTAGCTTGCATGTTCTTGTCTAAATTTCGTCGAATAAGATAGTTTTAGATAGGATATGTTTATATGGCTATCGAAATATACGTATAAGTACCAACAGATTCTTGATTAATAATTCATCATGACCGTATATTCTAAGGGAGAGTTAGGATATTTAAATAAAGTATTAGGAGAAATTGTAATCTTAGCTTGTCTCCTCTTGATTTCAGTCGTTAATCTTTGTTTAAACTATTTGTAGACACCCAAATTTTGCACTTCTCTACTAACCCTGGCAGGAGGGCAAAATCGTCATTTGACTCGACATGCGAAAAGGAGGGTGGACCCCAACACGAAGTCACCCTAACGATTTACGGTCAAAGCCGCCACAACGGACAACGAGCATCCGGTCACTTGAGGTAAGGCAAACAGTTGATCCAGAAAAACCTGAGTTGATCACAAAAGACGACTAATGGCCACTACGCTTACGATGTTCGGGTAGCAGCCTTCCAAAATAATACCGCAGAAATTGGCGAATTAAGACCGCCCGGCACGGAAATCGAGAAAAACAAGCCGAACAGCCGCGGATGCACCTGCGGCCACCGACAAACGGGACAGTGCGCGGCTCGAGGAGACAGCCCGACAGCCGAGGAATCGGCGCGGGCGGCTTGCAGCCCAGCCGCAGATGCAACTGCGGCCAGCCGCAGATGCACCTGCGGCTGCCTGCAGATGCACTACAGAGCGGCCATTTCCACCCGAGAAGAAGAAGAAGAAGAAAAATATAGAGATTTTAGAGAGAGAGAGCTCGCGGGAGGAGAGAGAATAGGCTTGTTCTTGGTTAGATTTGAGTGAAAAATTCATCCTTTCTTGCTAGTTAGTCGAGTGTTCTTGTGGTGTTATCCGATTTGTGAAATAAGAAGCTTTGATCGGCATTTTGCAAGGTGAAAAGGGTTTTCTTTTGATATTTTCTTGTTTGTATTAATGTGATAATGTTGTGTTTTGGGTTTGTGTAGCATAGTATGTTGTTGTATTGATGATGATCCGTGGGTTAGGGGTCGTTAGCGAGGGTTCCATTGGAACGTAACTTCCTCCTAATGCCCCGATGACATCCGTACGGTGATATATCATTCGTCGAGTTCATAGATAGTTGTAGTATTGACATTGAGATTTGTGATGCATATGATATCGTAACGAGTTAGTATTGTTAGATTTGTCGTAGTGTTGGTTGTGCAACGATTTGGGTAAATGTGAGCCTATGGAGGAGATCCTCGTGGTCAAATCCCGATGATGGACATTTTTTTGGTGTATGTAATCATTAGATAGGATTCACGGTTGTATATGTGTAATATCGGGCCTTAAAACGATACCAAATCGAGGTCGGGTTAAGGCCCCGTAATAGTAAAGATGTGTGATTGTGGGTGTTTGGGGTTGTCTGGATGGCTTACATGCCCATAGATAGCCCCGACATGTTTTGGGATGCTTGTTCTAATTTACGACACAAAAAATACGGTTTCAAAAATAAGGTAAACAGTAAAGATTTTCTAAAAGTGATCAAATTAGGATATTAGATTCACGAGGTTTAAAAGTTAAGAGTTTGGGCGAACTTTGATCATTGTTTGACGAATAGGCTCCATTGGATTTTGAAATGTCATAAAAGATGTTTTCGGAAAAAATAAATAAACATTTTTTATTAAACTTTGTGCATAGTGTTAAAGAGTTCTAGAAGTTGCATTCATTTTATTTATATTTATTGTTAGAAGGCAATGTATAATCTCGATTCCTATTTGACAAAAGTTTAAAAACTATTGTTTTCTAAAAAATGACAACTAATAAAAACCTCATCGTTTTCGAAATTAAAATCAATCTTTCTTATAAAAAGGGAAGCCTCGTCATTTGGGTCAAAAGACGTCTAAACACTTTCTCGACAAAACACATTTTGCCATATAAAATCAAAGCAACTTTTATGCAAAATTCACCACCGCCATCACCTAGGCACGCACGCACACACACGCAACTCCCGCATTTTTAGAAATTTAAAAGGATAGGAAAACATCGAGATAGCGGTAACCGTGTTTTCACGGAAGTCGGGGGGTGCCTAACACCTTCCCCTCGCTTAAGCAAGCCCCCGAACTCTATGAATCTCGGTTTGCGGACCAATTAATTCGGAGTCACATATGAGCCAGCAATTACGAAAACAAAAATTTGGATGAGTTGGTACATCCATTTTAAATATACCAACTGGTGACTCTGGTCAATTGGCTCATAAAAAATTCGACATTTCAAAACCCCATCGACACTAAGCCGACCCTTTTCAAAAGTCACATCTTAATCTAAAAGCTAAAATTGGAAAGGGCTTTTTTATTAAAAAAACGAAACGACGAAAATCCCGGCGTCGACACTATTAATTAGATTTTCTTCATATTCACTATCTTAATTTGGTTGTTTAAATAAAGTTTGACCGATATAAAGTTTATCGTTGGCAAATATTATTGGTAGTTCCTCGTGGGATTGATACTTTACTTATCAGTATATTACTTGTTCACCGTGTATACTTACACATTGTATTCATTCAAACGAATTCAAAATCGGAATATAACTATTCTAATTTTGCCCAACAGTTAAGAAAAGTAGCTATGGACAAGATAACAACATAGTCGTTCCAATATTTTTCAAACTTCGGCAACATCTCATTTGCCATGTTTCTAATTACCACAATCTCACAAAACTTATTAAACATCAAAAGTTCTTTTATCCTCAACATGTGTAAGAAATACATATTTGTCGTTAGATAACTCATACCTGGAAAAAGTTCTGTAATTTTCCAAAATGGTTTCAAAAAGGTAGTGATAGCTTGTGTTATTTCTCACTCATCATTTGATGCACAAGTTATGTAAGCTGATTCAACTATAGAATATTGAAAGAATACATCTTTAAATTTTAGAACACAATCAAGCATCTCCCATGTAGAATTCCATCTAGTAACACAATCTAAACGCAAACCCAGTTTTACCGACACATGTCATAATAATTCCATTATGCACAAATATAATTTTTAATAACTTAAAACATTTCTTTTCCTTATTTATTATTCAATTTCTTTAATAATCATATTAATTTCTTTATATATAAATTATATAATTTAATATTATATAATTTATATAATTACATTCTTCTTTTAAATAATTTCTTAATTTCCTCCAACTTTATTCCATTTAATCACTTATATAAATTACATAATTATTCTTATATAATTATTATTTTCTTCATACCTTATTTTAATTTTCTTATATAAATTATATAATTTATTATTATATAATTTATATAATTACCTTTCTTCTCAATTAATTTCTAAACTTCCTCCATAATTCCTAATAAATTTAAAATCAATAATTACAATTTTTACTAACTTCCTCATTAACTTTTCGAAATTTTCGGATTAATTTAATTATTAATCCCTTAATTTTTTCATAATTAATGAAATTGATAATTTATCAATTAAACATTCACATATATAAATATACATATCAAAATTAATATATTTCACATTACCACGTAACCTCAATTAAATCATAATTTCTATATTTCCATTTAATTGTACAATTTATTGTACATTTAATCGAAATTTCTCTTATTCTTAATAAATTGTTTTTAAACAATTTATTTACTTTTCAATTACTTTAAATTCACACAAACCATTACCATCTTTGTCCCGATTTAATTTACCAATTAAATCCCATCACATACCTTACAATCACATAAATAATAATTAATTTAAATAACCTTGATAATTTTATCAATTAAATTCTCATTTAATATTATTAAGAAAATCCTGAAAATTCGGATCCTCACATTCTTCCCCCCTTAACAGGATTCCGTCCTCGGAATCATAATTACCGTAATATTTATACGAATTTCATTTATAGCACCTTGTTATACCTTTATCTTGATGAATAACAACTATTTCCATAATAGTCATATCTTACCTCGTTAATTTCTATAACTCACATGGATAACCCCATAATGGTCATAACTGTTAGAATATTCAATTCTTAACTCAATTCATAATTCCTCTGCAATATTACATTTCATAATTCTTAATGCACTTATCAAAATAACTTCTCATTCTCTGAAAATTTTCTTTTCCTTAATCGCATTTACCCTTACTCAATCCACTTATTTCATACTCTTTAATGTACATCATTTATACCCTGCATATTCATCCTTCTCTTTTTAGTTCATATAATTCTTCTTCACATTTCATAAGTCATTCCTTAATACCTTCATTATTCAATACTAGGCTTTAAATATTAATCTTTACTTAATTCGTCATAATTTTTATTTATAATTATTCCAAAAATCTTGGGTGTCACATTCACCCCTCCTTCATAAAATTTCATCCTCGAATTTTCTATGTACTCATACTTCACAATTTCTTTACATTTATTTCACATATGTTTATTTTCTTCCTTTCTCGCGATCATTGCCTATTGCAAATTTTTTTTCTAATCCTTCATATTTCATAACTTTCTTTACTTTACCATTATTACTTTCATTGTTATTCACATTTAAATAATACTACCTTATCCTACCATCCAATCTTCATAAGAGTAGAAGAAAAATAAAATAATTTTATTTTGGTAACTTTCATACTTTGTTGAATGAACATTTATCCCGATTTACAGTACTTCGCTCACCGAGTACTTCGCTCACCGAGTACTTCATACTGCAAACCCTGACAGTGGATCAATCTGTCATTAAAGTAATGGATGTTTCACCATATATTGGCACGTCAGATGATCAATCTGCAATGCCTGTGTCTTCTTATGTCAGGTGACCATTCGATCAACCTGCAATATTCTTAATCTTTTTGTTCATCTCAACCTTAGAATTCATTCAAAAGTAATTTGATTGGGTATAATTTTCAAAGAATAGGAATTCAATATATTTTAAAATTTATCTAGCTGAATCAAATAGCTTAGACTTGTAGTTTTTCAACGTTTGTCTAGCTAGGTCAATTAGCATAGACTTTCTTTTAACACTTTATAATCTGCAGCAATTTTTTTTAAAACATTTATCATGTCAAAACTTTTCAAAACGTCTAGCCGAGTCAAATGGCATTGACTTATAGCTTTGACATACTTTTATAGATCAAAATCATTTATGACTTCATGTTACCGCATCATTTTGACAGTCCGTTGAGAATTCTGTCGTTAATAATTCATACACCATAAACCATACTTTATGGTGTTGAATCATCTTATAACGAAATAGTACCGCACCGTCTCCACAACACGTTGAGCATTCCGTCATTTATCACATCTGCACCGGGTTAAAAGGTGCGTGTGATTCTTTTGGAATACATTTTGATGTAAAAACATTTTTGTCTAGCCGAGACAAGTAGCATAGACACTTTTTAAATTGCTTAAAGATTTCATTTATATTTTCAAAGCACACACGTGCCAAATTAACTTGAGGCCAAAATTTTCGAAATCTAGCAAAGCTAGAAAAGTGGGAATATCCTAAATTCCCTAACATTCACCTTCTACTTCTTCACTTAATTATTAACTTTATTGCTAGGACTATTATCATATTAAAATTTCTATCTACTCCAACATTTCTATACCCCCGTATAGTTCATCAAACTTGCCACACATTATAAGTCCAGGAACTTACCACAAGAATATGAGTTTAGAAGCTTGTCCTAGTAATACGTAGTCTAAGAACAAGTCAAAGACTATCCGTATGCTGAGGGGCTCAAAACATACCATACGATTATGAGTGATGGACTTACCATATGCATGAGTTTTAAGAACTCGTGCCTAACTTAATATTATTTACCTATCAGAAACTCTTAGCGCGACTCTAAAATTTCAATGATTATCACATAGTAACTAAGTAAACACAAATCCCCCGCCCATACAAAGGATTATGCAACTCAGTCACCACATGAGTCCTCAATTGAAATTTCGTACCCAAGCTTCCTGCCCCCTTATCATAACATTTGTCATTCATGTCTTATCATTCTCTGAATTCTTCTTGTACTATTTCATAGTACCAAATCTCTTTATAGCATCCAACTATACCTCTTTGACCATTAACAGGTCACTGATAGGTAGGTTTTATACCTACTATTTCGATGCCAACTTGCTTTAACTTTCGCTTGTTATCATTAGTTTTTATTACTTTTCATGCTTTTATGTCTCTTTTGTAGGTTTCATGCTCCTTAGCTCTTTATTGGTATTTTTCGTCTTTTTGGGGATAAACCGGCGTGTTTCGGGCTAGAACTTGTGCGGGGAGGAAGAATTGCAGTTTTTGGGACAAAAGTGGTTCAATGCGGGAGTGATATGCGCGATGATCGAATGCAGCAGAAAAGATGGCGCAGATTCCAAGACTGGTGCACGGCACAGCTGCGCCGCAATCCTTCACAAACACTACGCAGTAGCTCTTCAGGCTGCCTGACTGGTGCACGGCTCAGCTGCGCCGAATTCCTTCACATTTTCTGCGCAGCTGCGCAGTCCCTCTGCTGAGTCTTTGACTGCCGTGAGGCGTAGCTGCGCCCCATTTCAGTACAATCACGACGCAGCTGCGCCGGTCCTTCGCTCCAAAATCCGAGAAGACTTATTTTAAACGGGTCAATCACAAACTTCTTGCTACAGTGATCGCGAAGGAGCAGCTTGAGGCTATATATATCAGTAGTATCACTCCAAGCCATTGAGAGAAGATAATAGATAGAAAAGCTAGGTCAAAAGGAAGAAGAGAGAGTGCATTGTTCATTTCCATTCTTTGTTTTCTTTGTTCTCTCTTGTTCCTTGTGATTTAGCTAGGGTAGTTTAGCTTAGAGCTAGGCATTGGAAGTTTGAAGCATTGTGTCAACCTTGTAACTCCGGATTTGAAGAAGAGAAACCGAGCTTTGCATTTCTTAACTTTGTTTTCTCTTTCTTTTCATTTGTAGCTTCAATGTATGAACATATGTGGATGATGGTTGTTATTTCTATTATGAACTAACTTCTCTTATGGGATTATAATGAAACCTAGGGTTTAGTTCAATTTGTATGCTTCCTTGTTTTGGCTAAATGATTATGTATGGATTGTCTAATGTGGTTTATCTTAATTGTTTAAATGCTTGATCATCATTTACCTTGTTAACTCACACGGAACCGAGATGGGGAGTGTGAGTTTAGAACCGACCATGTTAGCTTGTGTTCATGATTTCACATGACGTTGGATTGCATGATTAGTGCTAAGGATAGACATATACCGAAGCACCACACGTAGTCTTTTGAAAACCTGTGCTTAAACCCGTTTTTCTCTAGGTCACATAGACATATAGTGATTTAATTAACTTGGGTGTTCTTTCCCGTTCTGTTGCCCTTTGGGTCGGATCTGGGTTGGATATGGGTATGATGCAACTAGAGTTGGTCATGCTTTAGTTTCGTGTTTTCGACTAACAATCCGAAATAATCAGTTAGGTTTAACAGGAAGTAGCACAGTTGAATGACACCCTAGGTGAAGTTATAATCCCATGCCTCCTTTGTCTGCTTAAATCGTTTATTAATTATTTGTCTTTAATTTTCACAACTTAGATTTAATTCACAATTACTTAATTTACTTGACCACTGTTTAAAGAAACCAAAATAGTTATAAAACTGCTGCATGATAGTGTAATAGCTAACCATAGTCCTCGTGGGAATAATACTTTACTTACTTTATATTACTTGTTGACCACGTGCACTTGCGTGTAAGTGTTGATTTGTCATACGCACGGTTTGACACCCAACAAGTTTTTGGCGCCGTTGCCAGGGACTTTGAGTAGTTTTTATTACTTTCATCGTCAGTTTAAATTAGATTGGTTTAGTTAAACAATCTTTTCGTACCTCATTTCTTTTTATCAATTTCTTTGGTTTCAGGTACTTGTGACTTGTGCATGCTAACTCGATCAAAGAAACGTAAGTTGTTGGCTCGCAACGACAACGTTAATACACAAGTTCAACAAGTGATTGAGAGTTGCCCTGACAGTCAAGAGAAAATTGAACAGCCAGAAGTCATGGCCGGAGAACAAGAGGCACCTAAGCCACTAAGAGATTATGCAACACCGCGAATCAATGAACTGCAAGCAAGTATCACAAGGCCAGCAACCACAGCCCTCTCTTTTGATATTAAACCGAGCACCATTCAAATGGTGAAGAATTCAGTACAGTTTGGGGGAATGGCTAATGATGATCCGAATGATCACTTGCTGAGCTTCCTGGAGATATGTGATACATTCAAGTTTAATGGGGTAACGGACGATGCAGTGAGACTTAGAATCTTTCCATTCACACTGAGAGATAAAGCAAAGAGTTGGCTTCACTCATTACCTCCGGGGTCGATTACTACATGGGAAGACTTGGCGCAGAAATTTTTGAAGAAATTCTTTCCTCTTGCAAAGACAAATAAAATGAGAAATGATATTTCTATGTTTGCACAACAACATGGAGAGTCATTATATGAAGCATGGGAGAGGTTTAAAGAATTGCTAAGAAGATGCCCGCATCATGCACTACCCCAATGGATGCAGATGAACACATTTTACAGTGGTTTGAGTGGTAACACTCGGACTAGCATTGACGCAGCATCTGGCGGGGAATTTATGGCAAAGAATTTTGATGAAGCATATAAGCTGCTTGAAACCATGGCTGCCAACAATTATCAATGGCCTACTTCTAGGCTAAATCAACCAAAAGTGGCCGGGGTTATAGAAGTAGATGCTATCACAGCCTTAGCAGCTCAATTTTCAGTCATGTCCAAGAAGATTGATGCAATTGCGGATAACAAAGTGCAACAGGTGGCTTATGTATGTGAGCTATGTGCAGGGGAACATCCTACAAAGCAATGTGCTATCAACTCAGAATCAGTACAGTTTGTGAGTAGCTACCAGAGGCAACCAAATCAGTATCAGAATACATATAACTCTGGAGCTAGGAATCACCCAAACTCATCATGGAGCAATAATCAGAACCATCAACAAGCTCCAAGACCACACTATCCTCCGGGTTTTTAGAGTCATCACCATGCAGCATAACCGTCCCAACCAGAGAGAAAGCCAGACTTAGAAGAGTTAATGCTGAAATACATGGCTAACACTGATGTGTTGATAAAGAGTCAGTCTGCTTCCATAAAAAATTTGGAGAACCAAGTGGGCTAAATGGCCAATTTGCTGGCAAACAGACCTCAAGGATCTCTTCCAAGCAATACAGAAGAAAACCCAAGAAGGGAGGGAAAGGAGCACTGCAAAACTGTCATGACTAGAAGCGGGAAACAGTTTATACCAACTGGCTCGGCTGAGCCGGCAGTACAAAGAGAAACAGAACAGTTGCACCCCGCCTCAGACTCAGTTGGTGCAGAAAGCTCTAAGGAAAAAGAGGAAGGTGTAGTGGGGACAGAAGCAGGAAATAAGGATCAACCAGAAAAGCCTCCGGTTACTCACACACGAGTCTATCCTCCAGTACCTTTTCCACAGAGGCTTCAGAAACAGAAATTGGACAAGCAGTTCGCTAAGTTCCTGGAAATTTTCAAGAAGCTGCAAATAAACATACCATTTGCAGAAGCTTTAGAACAAATGTCGAGCTATGCTAAGTTCATGAAAGGGATTCTATCAAGAAAGAAGAGATTGGAAGACTTTGAGACTGTGGCTCTAACTGAGGAATGCAGTGCGGTCTTACAGAGAAAACTACCTCCTAAATTGAAAGATCCGGGGAGTTTCACCATTCCTTGCGAGATAGGGAGTGTGTCTTTCAACAGATGCTTGTGTGACTTAGGAGCAAGCATTAACCTCATGCCATTGTCAATTTACACACAGTTGGGACTTCCTGCACCAAGGCCCACAAACATATCCCTACAGCTCGCAGATAGATCAATTACATATCCAAGAGGGATCGTAGAGGACATTCTGGTCAAAGTTGACAAGTTCATATTCCCCGCGGACTTCATTATCCTAGACTATGAAGAGGACAAGGATATTCCCATCATTTTGGGGAGACCATTTTTAGCCACGGGGAGAATTCTCATCGATGTACCACTACTACAAAACAGTAAAAAGATAACACTTAAACAACAAGGTTTTTATAAAAAACGTTGTGGTGTTTTTTTTCACAACGTTTTTTCAAAAAACGTTATAGATACATATGCAAAAACGTTATGTATTTATAAGGAGCAATATTTGGTTTTAAAGTTATAACGTTTTCTTAAAGAAAACGTTATCTATTTAAAAAACACGGAGCTTAAAAAAAATAGCGCGGAAGTGAAAACTTGAAATTAAAACACGGAACTCACTCATCCTCACAAGTGAAGCAACCCTCTCTCATTTTAGATCAAAGTCATCTACCTCACTCATTCTTAACTTAGCTCTCTCCCCTTCTCGCTCTCTCTCCGATCGGGACATTGAAGAGTTCGAAAGATCTGATTTCAACTTGGCCACTAACGGCCCCGAAAAATACGACTTAAAGGTTCAAACTGCCGGTGATTCTGTGAGTTTTAGTACCGGCCTCGACACGTCCCTCTCTTTGTTTATTCGGAGTTTAATCAGTTAATGGAATCTCAATCGGGCTTTAATAATTTTCAAATTAATTTTTCTCACTCTAGGTTCTGCTTTAATTTGAAGTTGTTGTCCTCTCCGTGTGTATCTAGGTTAAGGTTTCAACATTCGTAAGTAACAATTGTATCTCGATTTAGGACTGAGCAACCAACTCTCGCTCTCGCCATCGCTGTACCGACCCTCCAGTTGTCCCCAAATCAGACACGCAGTCGCTGACTCGACTCTCTACTAGTCTGCTCCTCTCCGTGGCTCCGTTGATTTCTTAATAGGTATCAGATCTGTGCGTCTCTCTTTTTTTCCTGGTAGTTTATTGATTTCGCTCTAGTTAATCCTCGTCTGACTCCTCGTTTAGGACAACTTATCCAGAATTTCCTCGCCGGTCAATTAACCATATATGGGTGAGTGGGCTTCTTCTTTAGCTACATTTTTCAAAATCTATATATTTGTGTTAAAATGTAGCTAAGATCCTTCATGGGAGGTATAATATTAAAACCACAACCTCACCTGACATAACACAATGGTATCTCTGACCTTAACTATAAGCATATTGTTGAGACTGGACTCCTAAGTTGGTTAGCGTTGTTTAAGGGGATTTTTAACATAGCACTTATTTTTAAATTACTAATCTGGGATTAAATGGCCGTTCCACCATGTCTTTTGGAAGATAGCACAGACTACTTCCAGAAAGATTTTAATGATGTCATAGCATGAAGGTCCCCTGTGTTAGCACATGGATATTGCACCCTTTAATTACAGATGAAGATGTATTTGTAATCATCCATTTTTAAAGAATATTCCAAGTTGAGAGTCATGGTTCAACCATGTGTAATGGAACTATTAGACATGCATCGTGTCTTGTTCATTCCCGTGAAATTAGTCACTAAAACACATTGTCAATTGATGAAATGGACAAAATAATTAATAGAGGCTCAAATGGTTCTTTCTGTTGTATAATAAGAGAATAATGATTATTGATTGCAGTCTGCCGGCTTTCAAATTCAAATGTACTAGTGACTTTACAAACATGTTTTACCCATTATAACTTGGAAGGCATTCTTTCTTCTATTTGAATGCTCCCGCGTAAAATAAAAGACTTTCAAATTATTTTGTTGAAAATTATATCTAATCCTGTTTTGATTCTGTATGAAGGAATCAAAGGAAGATCCAGTTGTTTCTGATGTAAAGCTTGCCAATCTCTCTATAGAATTGTAAATGTCTTTTAATAAGAAATCTAGCTAACATATTGGAATCTATTTTCCAGGCTGAGGATGACGGAGATGATGTTGTCGATTCCAATAAGGAAGATCATAAAGACGACGATCCCGTTGCCGAAGTGGATTCTGATGTAAAGGAAAGGCCATAAGAATGTGCTTTCTTCTATTGAAAGCTTTAAACATACCATTTGCCATTTCTTACTCTTCTCATGTTATATATATCTTTTACTATTTCTGCAGGATGAACTATAGGCAATGAAATACAAGCCTGTTGGTTAGGCGCTCGGGAGAGTTTCCTCTTCTTTTGTCCTTTCTTCTTTTTTTGTCTAGCGGTAGCTTTTCATGTAGGAAAGGAAACAGTTGGTGGCTGCATAAATCTGGTTCGACTTACGCTTTAAATCTCACTTAACCTGAGGGAAGTTGAACTAAAAGGGAGACGTTTTTGTTCACACTGACTTCCATTTTCTGCTCATAAAGTAATCAGTTTTATTGGGAGTTGATATTACCACACGCAATTTTGTTATTTTCGTAGGCTATATGGGGATTTAACTTATGTAGAGTTGTATTGATTATACTTTTTTCATTCTTCGCTTGTTCATATTTCTGTAGTCTGTGGGCTGTAAAGTACAAGCCATTTTTCCCTGACCTATCATGGTAATAGTTTTGAAATGTCAAAATCTTTCCTGGAGCATGCTATGCACAACATTCAAACAAGGGTTCAAATGTATGTTAGGAAGTAAAATTCCCCTCATCTGCACCTCACAGGCATTCCTTTATAACCTTTATAACCTGGTTTTGTTGTTTATAATTCCAGTGTATGTCTGCAAACATTGTTGAAGATGAAGTGATTACCTTAGTGATCTTTTTGGCTCAAGTCACTTAGCTAAGGTCACTGGAGTAACGAGCTTGTTATAGATCAGTGGATACCCATGAGGCACTAAGGCTACGAGTTGGCAAGTGCAGTGTGCCTGCTTTGATGTCGAGCTTTTAAGTTTTTAACATATCACAGATGTCACTTGTCTGAAACGTTTGCCTGATGAGTGCATGTACAAACTATATATAATGAGCTGGTTGTAACAGGCTTAGTTTAACTGCTTGTTAATATTTGTACCTCCCCACTGCTCCAAATCCAACGAAAGGGGACTTCTCTAGTCTAGTTGCTACTAATGTCTTGAAAGAAGCTGAACATCTCAGAGGCTGTGCCGATCATCTTAAGGTTCTTTTAGATTGCTCTTTATTCAGTCTATGTTTCCTTTTCCCCACTTGTTCGACTAAATCGTTCTTCACATTGTATTGCTGTTATTATTTTCTGAAGTCTTAATATTTCATCATCTTTTACAGAACTCTGGATTCAAATATGAAAGCAACATGACATATTTCCAAGCTGCCTTGAAGTTTCTTCTTGGTGCTTCACTTTTAGAAACCTCTAAATATGAAAGTAGAAAACATGGGGAAATGTCTCAAATACAAATCTATAATAGTACTGCCAAACTTTGCGAGTAAGTAGATTTGCAAGAAGTGTTGTTTATTTTCATATTTTGCCAATATGATATGTAGTATTGTCTTTTGAAGATCTATACTTCGTTCTCAAATTTACTTTTGCAGCCCGACATATTGATTTTGGTAGTTCATTCTTTCCTTGCATTAGAATTTATTAATAGGCATTGTTGGGAAAAGTGAATATGTGATCATTAATTATTTGGAGAGAAACTTCACATGAAGTTCTTGAAGCTAGATCTTGGAAGATGTACTTTGTAATTAAATGCTTAACGCTAGCTAAACCTCCCAAGTCAAAGTTCTATGGGGCAATGGAAGTATTAATTGTTCTATTTTTGATCGTCAGAAGTCTTGTTATACTGTTGGAAATACTTCGGAAATTTTGTAATCCTTCTGATTACCTTTTCTTTTTGTGTCTCCCTGGTTGCTAATGCATTTCTTTTGCTTCGAAGTTAGTCTTTCCCTTTTTTTTTCATTTTTTTTTTCATTTTTATAAAAAATTTATGTGTTAAGCATGCAGAGATAATGTATTTCATTAGGAATGTGTATGGTGTATATGTTTTAAACCATTTTGTCAAGCAAGATAATTTAAATATCTCAATGGTAAAAATTATCTGCATTACTACATTCTTTATTTGGATTTCTCCTCAACTCTATTGAATTTGCAGGACCTGTGCCCAAGAATTTGAGAAACAACAAGAAATGGCTGCTGCTGCTTTGGCCTATAAATGCATGGAGGTGGCGTACATGAGGGTAGTTTATTGCAAAAGTTCCAGTACTAACAGAGACCGGCATGATTTGCAAGCAAGTTTGCAAATGGCTCCTCAAGGTACGATCAAGAGTCAAGACTGACATGAATGATTGACATACATCTATCCCCTTGTATTTTTTTAACTTACAGTTTGTTCCTACTATGTCTATCTACTATGTATGTAGCTGTGTTTATCATGACACTACTGCCTGCCAAGAAGGAAACTGGGACTGGTTATAGATAATCACTATTTTCTCTAGTTTTGTTCTTATTATGCTGGTGAATCGAATATAGGGAATTATGCATATGCAAGATATTTAATGAAGGGTGTGATTTCAAGATTTTTTTTTCTATCTTTTATTTCTGGATTTATTAATATTTTTTGTTTTTCTTGATTTGTGGATAGGTTGCGGAGAGATTGGTGAAGAGGGGTTTACCAGAAGCTGTGAAGTTAGTGAGCTTAGTTTTGATGGTTCTTTCAACTAGATTGGGAACTTTATTGCTTTGTGGGTTTGTTTGTTTGTTTAGAATGGAGATGGCCTTTTATTCTCAACTTTTCTCAACTTAGATTAATTAATGTATTTTGGGAGAAGACTTTTTTGCACATGATTAGGTAGTAGTGCGCCACAGTTAATTTGGTATATTTTGTGGATAGTTGGTATATTTTGTGGATGTAATAATTTGAAACTATAAAAGAATGGTATTATTGGATGTATTCTGAAACTGAGAATGGTTGATACATTTTGGCTTTAAATGAGAATTTAGAGTTTTTTTAACTATATATCATTGCATTAATATTAACAGTTCTACAAGTACAACATTGCAGGTGCACCACTACTGTGTAATGTGCTAAATAGATGACACCTTTAAAACTTTGTATAAATGAGCCTAAACGTTGTGCAATGTATTAACAAAGATATATTACAACATTTTTATGTTACACTACAACATTTTAAAAACGTTGTCTAAACGTACTACAATAGATGACATCTTATAAACGTTGTATAAATAAGTCTAAAAGTTGTGTGATGTATCAAACTACAACGTTTTATACCAGAAAATGTTGTGGAATGATACCATCTACAACGTTTTCAAGCATCTTAGTATTTATTTAAAGACAATGTACAACGTTTTTTAGTAAAAAAACGTTGTATTATGAGCCAACTACAACGTTTTAAAAACGTTGTATAAAATGGGTCAAATAGATGACACCCTTAACCTCGACGTTTCTGGAAGAAAATTACAACGTTTTTTAAGTGTTATCTTTTTACTATTTTGTAGTAGTGTACAAAAGGGAGAATTAACAATGAGGGTCCAGGACCAAATAATAACCTTCAATGTGTTCCGGGCAATGAAGTTCCCTACCGATGAAGAAGAATGCTTCCGAATGGATGTGGTAGAGAGGGTGGTGGAAGATGAGTTTCTTAGAATAGCAAGTAAAGATCCGATGGAAACTACCTTGGTGAGGGATAGTGACAGTGACAATGATGAGTCCGGGATGAATGACTGTATCTATGAGCTGGAGGCACTACCACAGGTGAACACATGGAAGATACCTGTTGAGCAGTTAGAAAGTGCAGAAGAATCTCCAGATCGCTTGAAACCATCTTTGGAGGTACCTCCTACTCTTGAGCTTAAACCGCTCCCATCACATCTCAGGTATGCTTATTTAGGTGAATCAAATACTTTACTTATGATTATTGCATCTGCACTAACCCCTTTACAGGAAAATAAGCTGATAAGAATCTTGAGAGAATTCAAGGAAGCTATCGGATGGACAATAGCCGACATCAAGGGCATTAGTCTGTCCTTCTGTATGCACAAGATTCTTATGGAAGAGGACAGTAAACTAACTGTGGAGCATCAGAGAAGGCTCAATCCCATCATGAAAGAGGTTGTCAAGAAGGAGATTCTGAAATTGCTAGATGCAGGGATCATATATCTTATCTCCGACAGTGCATGGGTGAGCCCTGTCCAATGCGTGCCCAAGAAAGGAGGGATGACAGTTGTGAATAATGAACATAATGAATTGATACCGACAAGGACAGTGACCGGTTGGAGGGTGTGTATGGACTACAGAAAGCTAAACAAGGCAACAAGAAAAGACCACTTTCCATTGCCGTTGATTGACCAAATGTTGGACAGACTTGCGGGTCATGAATACTACTGTCTGCTGGATGGATATTCGGGGTACAATCAGATAGCCATTGCGCCTGAGGACCAAGAAAAGACAACCTTCACTTGCCCCTACGGGACATTTGCGTTCAGACGAATGTCTTTTGGGCTCTGCAATGCACCAGCAACATTTCAAAGGTGCATGATGGCCATCTTTTCTGGCATGGTGGAGCAGAATGTCGAAGTCTTCATGGACGATTTTTCTGTATTTGGGGATTCCTTTGAATTGTGTCTGGAGAATTTGATTCTGGTATTGAAATGCTGCATAGAGACAAATCTGATTCTAAACTGGGAGAAATGCCATTTCATGGTACAGGAAGGAATCATCCTTGGACACAAGGTCTCCGGGAAAGGATTGGAGGTTGACAAGGCGAAGCTGGAGATTATTGAGAAATTGCCACCACCTACAACTGTTAAAGGGGTGCGCAGTTTTTTAGGTCATGCGGGCTTTTACAGACGATTCATCAAGGACTTCTCCAAAATCTCCAAGCCTTTATG
Source organism: Hedera helix (assembly GCA_947179155.2). NCBI lineage: Eukaryota > Viridiplantae > Streptophyta > Magnoliopsida > Apiales > Araliaceae > Hedera > Hedera helix. Next base: position 21,044,963 of record OX359274.1, read on the forward strand.
CAGTCTACTAGAAAAAGAGGTCCAGTTCAAATTTGATGAAGACTGTTTAAAGGCATTTGAGCTTTTGAAGTCAAAGCTAACATCAGCACCCGTAATTGTAGTACCGGATTGGTCTGTACCATTCGAACTGATGTGCGATGCTAGCGATTATGTAGTGGGGGCAGTTTTGGGTCAGCGCAAGGAAAAGATCTTTCATGCTATCTACCATGCCGGTAAGACCTTAACAGATGCTCAGCTTAACTACACCACCACCGAGAAAGAGCTATTAGCGGTTGTATACGCTTTCGACAAATTCAGGTCATATCTCGTTGGAACAAAAGTTGTGGTGTATACGGATCATGCTGCTATTAGATATCTGATTTCCAAGAAAGATGCAAAGCCTAGACTTATCATATGGATTCTTCTTCTCCAAGAGTTCGATCTAGAAATTCGAGACAAAAAGGGTTCAGAAAACCAAGTGGCAGATCATCTTTCTAGATTGGAACATCTGAGGCAGGATAGGAAGGACGAGGCGGATATAAATGAGTATTTTCCCGATGAACAGCTCTTCACTGTGACCTCAGAGATTCCTTGGTACGCTGACTTTGTCAACTACATAGTAAGCAATGTTCTCCCACCAGAGTTAACTCGCCAGCAAAACAAAAAGTTTTTCCATGAAGTAAAGAGTTACCTGTGGGATGAACCCTTCTTGTTCAGATAGTGTGCAGATCAGATAATCCGCAGATGCATCCCTCACAGTGAGACGTCCAGTATATTGCATGCATGCCATTTTTCTCTCTATGGAGGTCATTATGGGACGGAACGTACCGCATCTAAAGTACTTCAAGCGGGGTTCTATTGGCCGTCTATATTCAAAGATGCCCACCAGTTTGTAAAAAGCTGCGATCGATGTCAACGAGTGGGTAACATTTCCAGACGAAATGAAATGCCTTTAAATTCAATTCTGGAAGTGGAAATCTTTGATGTTTGGGGAATCGACTTCATGGGCCCATTTCCATCATCGTCCTGCAATCTGTATATTCTCTTGGCAGTCGATTACGTCTCAAAATGGGTAGAAGCCAGTGCTCTACCATCCAACGATGCCAGAGTAATCCTGAAATTCCTTCAAAGGAACATCTTCACTAGATTTGGCACTCCTCGAGCAATCATCAGTGATGGAGGTAGCCATTTCTGTAACAGGCTCTTCACAGCATTATTAGCCAAGTATGGGGTGAAGCACAGAGTAGCCACAGCCTACCACCCCCAGACCAGTGGCCAAGCGGAAGTATCTAATCGAGATGTGAAGAGAATTCTAGAGAAGATGGTAAATCCGTCAAAGAAGGACTGGTCAATGAAGCTTGACGATGCACTATGGGCATACAGGACAGCCTATAAGACTCCCATTGGTATGTCGCCTTTCCAGATGGTTTATGGTAAGGCTTGTCACCTTCCAGCTGAGTTAGAGCATAAGGCTTACTAGGCCATCAAGAAGTTGAATTTTGATCTCTCAGCCGCAGGAGAGCAGCGACTGCTCCAACTTAACGAGTTAGATGAATTTCGACTGCGAGCTTATGAGAATATGAAACTGTACAAGGAGAAGGTGAAACGATGGCATGATCGAAAAATAATTGAAAGGAAGTTCGAGCCGGGGCAAGCAGTATTGTTATTCAATTCCAGCCTTCGATTTTTCCCGGGCAAACTCAAGTCTCGATGGTCAGGACCATTCACAATCAAAACTGTCTATCCTCATGGCGCCATCGAGATTGTGGGAAAAAAGCATGAACAACCGTTCAAAGTCAATGGGCAGCGTCTGAAGCATTATTGGGGAGGCGACTTTGATCGCCAACAGTCCTCAATTGCCCTCGAGGAGGCCGAATGAGCCAAAGAACAGTCGAGCTACGACTATAACTAAAGCGCTTGTTGGGAGGCACCCCACTTTTTGTCTAAATCTCCATTTGTTCAATTTTTGAATTATGAAATTGTTAAGCTTAATGTTGAAATACTCTTGGAGATTTGAATTTTGTTTTTGTGATTTATTTCAGGAGGAGTAGAGCTGAATAAGCATGTATGGATCACAGAAAATTTGAAGCCTCAGTTTTGGATTGACTGGCAGGAGGCGCAGCTGTGCCGGGTTTACACTGCACAGAGGCGCAGCTGCGCAGGGAAGCAGTCAGGATTCTGGAGACAGGGAAAGGCGCAGCTGCGCCGTGTTCCAGTTCATTTGCTGCGTAGCTGTGCCTCACACCAGTTTCAGTTTTTAAGTTTTGTTTAAAACCCGACCGATTGGCTTCCCTCTATATGTCAAATCATTTCATTCCCTAAGCCCTTCCACATCAGAAATTCGAGATAAGAGCTATCAAAAAATATCAAACCCTCACTTCCCCTACCCATTTCCTAGCACACATTTGCCCTAATCTCCATCCATAGAAACCTCCATACATAGAATCCTCATCTAGCCCTAGTCGAGCACATATTCAGATTACCAACACTAAGGTTGTGTGAAGCAAGTTTGGGGGTTCTTCAAGGTTGAGAGGCTACATTTTTACAGTGAATCACATCTAGCCCTAGCACTTTCAAAATGCCGAAGCGCATCCGTACTCCATCGTCTTCATCGGCGAGTAGTGATGCGGGGGGAGAAGGCGATGACAGAAACACGCTAGATGCATCCCGGTTTGTCAACCTTTCTGCACAACACTACTATTGGGATGTCATGATCACGAAATCATTTGTGTTAGAAATGGGCCTCAAGCCCAGTTCTGCGGATGGAGGGCTGCTACAGCAGATCAGGAGTCGTGGGTGGGTTTTGCTTGTGGAAATGCCCATAGCGGCACCGATGTCTATTATGCGGGAGTTCTATGCCAATGCCCGAGAGACTCAGAACGGAATTTCATATGTGTGGGGCAAGCAAATAGACTACTCCCCTCGAGCCATAAACGAGCTATTCAGGATGCCGGCCCTGACTGCGGAGGCGATTCAGTGGACGCGAGAACTGCGGTTCCAGACCAACTTGGACACCCTGATGGAGGAGATGTGCAGGCCCGGTGTGGAATGGAAGATTAGGCCGGACACGAATCAGAAAGTACATTTTCCTCAGACGGCCTTGAGCAGGTATGCTAAGGCCTGGTACAGTTTCATATGTGGCAGCATACTGCCTACGACCCACCATCAGGACGTGACTAAGGAGAGGGCCATAATTTTGTGTGGCATTTGCAAGGGTCAGAGTATGGATATAGGATACATCATCCATCACTCCATGCTTAAGTTCATGAGGGCCAGTACTTCAGACGGAATCCCGCATGCCTCCATCATTACGAGGTTATGTTCAGCAGCAGAGGTAGAGTGGGGCGAGGAGTCTTCTCAGTTGCCGATGAGGGATATCGATCATACTGTCATTGAGAAGTTCACGGTCTGGAAGGGTATGAGATCGCATCCAAGGGGTCTCAGTTTTATTAAGGAAGAGGTTCCTGAGGAGCAGGTTGTGGCAGCTGATGAGCCACAGGCCGGAGGGCTCCCTCCTGATTTTGTAGCTAGGCATGATAGAGAGATGCGTCGCTTGCAGAGGCGCATGGACTCTATGCACACGGACTTCAGTTCATATACTGCCGACTTCTCAGCGGCATTGACCAGTGCATTCTCTCAGCTAGGCGCGGACGTACAGTTCCCGACCTTCGGGCAAGGAGGCTTGTACCCACCGCCAGATTCACCACCCGAGGCCTAGGGGAGTTTTCTCTTTCACCCTTATCTCCAATGAGGACATTGTAACATTTAAGTTTGGGGGTATTGGGTGCATGCCATGTTTTGCTATATCTTATTTATTATCATATTTTGCTTTTAGTTGCATTGCATTTAGTTTAATTTGTTTAAATTTGCATCATATTTATTTCTCGTACTGCATTTAGGTTATTTGCATCTTATTGCATGAATCCTAGCGTTTTGTCGGTCGAAGTCATATTGGCCTATGATGATACTCGGCTTTGCTTGATCATATAACGGGGTTGAAAATCGAGTCATAGTCTTAGTGTCATGTTGATTTATGATTCCTAACTTGTTTGACTCTGATATAACCGGATAGCACTTTGTGCATAATGGTCTTCTGGTGGAAAATTTTTCGTTAAAACAATAGAATTTTGGTGAATGGGTTGTGTCGGCTATAATAACACAGAAATCAAGTTTGGGGGTTAAGAAAGCTATTGCGTGAGATGGAGCGTTAAAACGCACTCACATAAATAAATAAATAAAATAAAATAAAAATAAAAAATCACATTTGGCTAGTTTAGTTCTGTGGCCGTAGATACTCGAGTTAATAGGCCCGTAGGGGTGTCTTTACACCTAGCGCCCTAAAGCCGACTGGTTTGGGAGTCGTTGGTCGAAAGCTTGCTACATGGGTATCTTCGAAGCCTAATAGGACTAGACATTGCACAGCCGGGTGTCAGCGCGAGATAGAGCAATTATTGCCCTCGTGGTTGTATTTAAAGTCGGTTAATTCTGAATAACCCTGATATTGATTAATGTGAAGTCATAGCTGACAGTTTTCCTGTTATCGTCTTTCTTGAGTTAGAACTGTTATTTTCCCTCTAAGAAGCGCATTATGGCAATATTTGCATCATACCAACCTTAATGATGGCCAAGCACACTACACACTGTATCAGTAATAATATGTTGTGGAATTGTCGATTGATATGACCTACTGACTGTTTCGTGATTAGATGCTATGTTGAATGATCATTACAACTTTTCTGAGGCTGCTCAATTAAGCTTTGTACTGACAGACGTGGATTCATAGGCATGTAGCGTAAACTGCATCTGTAGCTTAACTTGCATTTCAGATTTCTTGTGAGTTTGCTTATTATGTAGCTTGAGGGCAAGCAGCGGGTTAAGTTTGGGGGTATTTGATAAGTAGGTTTTATACCTACTATTTCGATGCCAACTTGCTTTAACTTTCGCTTGTTCTCATTAGTTTTTATTACTTTTCATGCTTTTATGTCTCTTTTGTAGGTTTCATGCTCCTTAGCTCTTTATTGGCATTTTCCGTCTTTTTGGGGACAAACCGGCGTGTTTCGGACTAGAACTTGTGCGGGGAGGAAGAATTGCAGTTTTTGGGACAAAAGTGGTTCAATGCGGGAGTGATATGCGTGATGATCGAATGCAGCAGAAAAGATGGCACAGATTCCAAGACTGGTGCACGGCACAGCTGCGCCGCAATCCTTCACAAACACTGCGCAGTAGCTCTTCAGGCTGCCTGACTGGTGCACGGCACAGCTGCGCCGAATTCCTTCACATTTTTTGCGCAGCAGCGCAGTACCTCTGCTGAGTCTTTGACTGCTGTGAGGCGCAGCTGCGCCCCATTTCAGTACAATCACGGCGCAGCTGCGCCGGTCCTTCGCTCCAAAATCCGAGAAGACTTATTTTAAACGGGTCAATCACAAACTTCTTGCTACAGTGATCGCGAAGGAGCAGCTTGAGGCTATATATATCAGTAGTATCAGTCCAAGCCATTGAGAGAAGATAATAGATAGAAAAGCTAGGTCAAAAGGAAGAAGAGAGAGTGCATTGTTCATTTCCATTCTTTGTTTTCTTTGTTCTCTCTTGTTCCTTGTGATTTAGCTAGGGTAGTTTAGCTTAGAGCTAGGCATTGGAAGTTTGAAGCATCGTGTCAACCTTGTAACTCCGGATTTGAAGAAGAGAAACCGAGCTTTGCATTTCTTAACTTTGTTTTCTCTTTCTTTTCATTTGTAGCTTCAATGTATGAACATATGTGGATGATGGTTGTTATTTCTATTATGAACTAACTTCTCTTATGGGATTATAATGAAACCTAGGGTTTAGTTCAATTTGTATGCTTCCTTGTTTTGGCTAAATGATTATGTATGGATTGTCTAATGTAGTTTATCTTAATTGTTTAAATGCTTGATCATCATTTACCTTGTTAACTCACACGGAACCGAGATGGGGAGTGTGAGTTTAGAACCGACCATGTTAGCTTGTGTTCATGATTTCACATGACGTTGGATTGCATGATTAGTGCTAAGGATAGACATATACCGAAGCACCACACGTAGTCTTTTGAAAACCTGTGCTTAAACCCGTTTTTCTCTAGGTCACATAGACATATAGTGATTTAATTAACTTGGGTGTTCTTTCCCGTTCTGTTGCCCTTTGGGTCGGATCTGGGTTGGATATGGGTATGATGCAACGAGAGTTGGTCATGCTTTAGTTTCGTGTTTTCGACTAACAATCCGAAATAATCAGTTAGGTTTAACAGGAAGTAGCACAGTTGAATGACACCCTAGGTGAAGTTATAATCCCATGCCTCCTTTGTCTGCTTAAATCGTTTATTAATTATTTGTCTTTAATTTTCACAACTTAGATTTAATTCACAATTACTTAATTTACTTGACCACTGTTTAAAGAAACCAAAATAGTTATAAAACTGCTGCATGATAGTGTAATAGCTAACCATAGTCCTCGTGGGAACAATACTTTACTTACTTTATATTACTTGTTGACCACGTGCACTTGCGTGTAAGTGTTGATTTGTCATACGCACGGTTTGACACCCAACAAGTTTTTGGCGCCGTTGCCAGGGACTTTGAGTAGTTTTTATTACTTTCATCGTCAGTTTAAATTAGATTGGTTTAGTTAAACAATCTTTTCGTACCTCATTTCTTTTTATCAATTTCTTTGGTTTCAGGTACTTGTGACTTGTGCATGCTAACTCGATCAAAGAAACGTAAGTTGTTGGCTCGCAACGACAACGTTAATACACAAGTTCAACAAGTGATTGAAAGTTGCCCTGACAGTCAAGAGAAAATTGAACAGCCAGAAGTCATGGCCGGAGAACAAGAGGCAGCCTAAGCCACTAAGAGATTATGCAACGCCGCGAATCAATGAACTGCAACCAAGTATCACAAGGCCAGCAATCACAGCCCTCTCTTTTGAAATTAAACCGAGCACCATTCAAATGGTGAAGAATTCAGTACAGTTTGGGGGAATGGCTAATGATAATCCGAATGATCACTTGCTGAGCTTCCTGGAGATATGTGATACGTTCAAGTTTAATGGGGTAATTCCTGATCATGTTTGTAGACACCCAAATTTTGCACTTCTCTACTAACCCTGGCAGAAGGGCAAAGTCGTCACTTGACCCGACATGCGAAAAGGAAGGTGGACCCCCAACACGAAGTCACCCCAACGACTTACGATCAAAGCCGCCACCACGAACAACGAGCATCAGGTTATTTGAGGCAAGGCAAACAGTTGATCCAGAAGAACCTGATTTGATCACAAAAGACGACTAATGGCCACTACGCTTACGATGTTCGGGGGTCTCACTCCCCAGTGAGCGAGCGGCTGCCTAGCTCGCCGGTGAGCTGGCGGGGGTGGAAAGGGGGCAGCGCCTCCTGGAAGCCAAGCACAACGAGCAATTTATACACCAATGAACAGCCTTCTGAAATAATGCAGCAAAAAATGAGGAGTTAAGATTGCGTGACACGGAAATCGAGAAAAAGAAGCCAGACAGTCGCGGATGCATCTGCGGCCAACAACACGTGGCGCTTTTCGTGGCTTGAGGGGGGCGCACGGCAGCCGAGGCGGCGGCTCAGACGGCCACAGCAGGCAGCCGCGGATGCACCTGCGGCTGCCTGCAGATCAGCTATACATCGCCTGTAATATCCCAACTATTTCCAAATTGATCTAACAAGATCTAAGCAAGGTTGTCAATTCAAGTAGTTAACCTTAACACTGATTAAAAATCAGAAGTCAATTTAGGGCAAAAATCTAAATTGGAAAAAGAGTTAAAACCTAAACCCTAACCCTAGGGTCTAAGCCCTAGAAAATAACTTAGGCCCTTGAGCAAAATGTGAAGGTCAAATTGACATTCCGTTTCAAGATTCAACCTTCCCACGATTTGAAAACACGTAACAGTCAATAAAAGTTTTTCTCGAAAAACGTGTAAAAGCACTATTCACGAGGTGACGTTTTTCATTCATTTGATTGTTTCATTCATCTGTAGGACTTCTTGTATTTCACGATATAGTGTTAATATGAGGTTTAGATGTCAGGGAACCAATAAATTTTTTTGAGGAAAAAGACGAAAAAGACACGATTTACGAGAAAACGTTTGTCGTCTTTTTGAACGTTCTTTTCAACGTTTGGACTTTTTCCATTTCACGATATAGCATTTATACGGGGAATAGATACCAGGGAGCCACTGATATTTTTCCTAAAATAAAACGTAAAACGCTCTTCAAAAGAAAACGTTTTCCGTTTTTGATCAAACCGTTGATGGATACAGTGTTTGTATGCAACACCGGTGTGTAATAAGCAATAAAAGATTTTTCTCGAAAAGTTTGTCGGGAATAAGAAAAAATAGGGAAAAGACGAAAATAAATATTATTTTTGACTTTTTGGTCTTCTAACCATTTTCTGAGAAATGGTCGCCAAAAACACTATTCACCAAAAAACGTGCCAAGTCTTTTGGACTTTTCACTTTACAGAAAAGTTTTTATTCGGAACAAAACTCAGTAATATCAAATTTTTAAATCAGTATAAGTTAACCATTTAGTTGGAATCAGACTGTTATATAATTAACTGCTAATTCATCCGTTTTGTTTTTATCAAACGGATCATGAGATAGGTTAACATTAAATTTGAATAATCAAATTTATCAGATTAATACCTAATTATATTATTCCATCATAATTAGTGTCTAGAATGAAAGAAATTTATCAATCACGTCGCCCGGTAGGTGTATTTGAGAAAAATACACGGAAGATTATCCGAGATTAATTCAAGGAAAACTTCGAGGGTCCGACGAGACATCATATTAATACTGTATAATGTATTTTATGAATAAAATATGTATAACTAATTAAAACTTAAATTACTAGTGCGAAATATTTTAAATTAATCGCACGCGATTTATCCGATATACAGAAGTCGGAAGAAAGAGCTCACCAAGCTTGCTTTGGAAGCTAAAAGAAGTGTGTTGGAGAAGCTTTGTTAAGCTTGTTCAAGAAGCTTGGTCCTAATGACCAAAATACCCTAACTTTGAAAGTCCTATAAATAGAAGGCTTAAGTTCATTAGTTCTTTACCATTTTGGAAGCTAAAAAGCAAATATAGAGAGAGTTCTTGTGAGACAAGAATCGATTGCAAAGAAATAGTTAAAGCTTGCAATAATAAAAGGTACGATTCTTAATCGTTATTATGCTTAAAGTTTTATTTTATCGATGAGGCTCAAGAACATAAGTCGTAGCCATGTACGATTTTTCGTTCTCCGTGTTCCTTATGACTTGAGCAAGTCGTTGTTATGTCAAATTTCATTTCATAGTTTAAAGTTCAAGAACATACGTCGTATCCATGTACGGTTTATCCGTTCTTCGTGTTCTTCGTATGTTCTGGAGTATTATTATAAATTGTTATAATTAAGTAAACAAGTCGTTATAATGACCAAATTTTGTCAATTATAAAGTGTTATAATCACATATGTAAGCAGTTATAATGCTCAAATTATTTCAAGTATGAAATCCAAAAGCTCAAGAACATAAGTCGTTACCATGTACGATATTTCGTTCTTCGTGTTCTTCGTGTGTTCTTGAGCAAAAGTCATAATTTCTACATAAGTAGGTTTATGATTTGGTAATTTAGTGTTATGAGATGATGAAACATGATGGCCTTGCTAAATAATGCTTGTGGCGTCAAGTTTTAATAGTCGAAACGAAGAACGATGAAACTTTGTTCTTCGTGTTCTTCGATTCGTTCTTCGTGTTCTTGAGAAAAAGTCATGAAATCTTATATAAGTAGGTTTATGATTTTGTTATTTTTATGTTATGAAGTGATACGAAGTGTTAGAACATGTTATCTTAGCAAATTAATGCTTGAGGTATCATGTTTTACCAATCGGATCAAAGAAAGTTAAGTCTAATATAGTCGCAGAATATTTTTGCAAATTTCCGAAATTTTAAAGTCTGAATCTGCCTTACCAACCTAAATAAAAGTTGTAGATCATGAAATTCTAAGCAATTTAGACTCAAGAATCACTCAAAAATGTTTCTGTATGACAAAGTTATGGCTGTCGCAATAAAATAGGTCGAAGCTGAATTTTTTTAAGTACCATTCGGATCCTAGCACTAAAAAATAAAATTTTGAGTTCTCCACTTAATGAAATGATTCCACCTATGGAAATAGTCTAGTTAAGTTATTCTAAGACTTATTCAAAAGGAAAATTCGATAAACTAACATTCGGGGTCGCGTAACCCTTTTTGTAGGCGTTTAACGATTTCCCGGGAAACCCTAACATGGTTTCAAGGCAAGTCTTCTAACTCTTGCTATGTGCTACTTGTTTAGTATTGTTAAAATGATAAAGGAGATGTGTAATGTCATGTTATTATGTAATAGATGATATGTGAAGTCTTTAACTGATGTTTACAAGCCTTCTAACTGTTATGCGTTATGTTTACAACTTATGAACATGATTTATACACTTTGTGTGTCAATGTGATATAAATTGTTGGAACGTGAGTTATATATGATATTAAATGGAGAATTATGTTCAGTCAATGCATGTTAAAGTTTATATGAAAGCATAAACTGCGTATGTGCTGTATGTTAGACTTGCCGAGTCGTCGTGCTCATTCTTGCGAATAAAACCTTATTTGCAGATTAAAGATGAACATTAAGAAGATCATGAACGTAAAGATGAAGCGTAGATTAGGTTTTCATGTTTATTACTTGTATTTGTATAAGTCATATTGACTGTTATAATACGAACAAACAAACATGTAACCGAATATTGAATGAATGATATAAATTATTATCATCAGAATGTTGTTATGTCTTTACTTTGATAGAACTTAGAATTGTTAAAACTTAACATAGTATTGATATTGATCTATTTATCTGGATGAGGATCGGTAAATAACTTGTGAGTGTTGTACATCCGAGACAGGACTAAGCGATGTTGACTGGTCAAATCCATCGTTAAGGTTCCTCGGACCCAGGTATAACTCGTTATTACTATTCTGAATACCATATAAGTAGGATTATTGATATGAAGAGATATCACTATAAACAAATATGTTTCGAATGAGGGTTTTAACTAGTTGGGTAATGTTCTGTACGGAAAGAGAATTTTGCACTGGACAAAGATACAACCATTTGTCACGGATAAAGATGCAAACATTTATCACGGGTGAAGATACAAACATTCACCGCGAGATTCTCTGTTCCCAAGAGCCGTCCTAATGATTTAATACCGTGGATGTTGGAACATGTAAAGTTATAGAATATTTAAATTCTAAGGTTAAAATTAAACCGTTATATATGATTTTATCCATTTTTACGGATGAAATACAAGTTGATACTTGTATACTTATGAGACTGAGATCAAGTTAAGATCCAGGGATAAAGTTAAGAGAAAATTTTAATGTATAGTCTAAAATAAGACTAATTCAACCAATATGATTATGGGATCATTGGTTAAGTCGATAGATGTACGAAATTAACGCACAAGGTCCGCCGCAGTTAAAAGTGGGGGGATTTTGGGGGCGTTACATCGCCATTGTTGCGTCCGAGAGAAAAAAGAAGAAAGAAAATGGCGGAAATGTAGAGAGAGAAGGGAGATTTTAGAGAGAGAAACCTTCGGGTTTGGTAAAAAATGTGAGGAATCTTCATCGTTTGTTCAATCTTTACATTATATTATGTCCTATTTCGATTTCCAAGTGTCAAAGCGGGTCTTTCATCATTTGAAATGTGAAGAAATCCAAGTTTATAGCATTTGAGGTTTTATATAGTTAGATCTAGTTCTCATTTCATCTTATCGTTTAAGTTGTTATAGATCTAATATTTGTGCATTTGTTGGGTGGATCTACTGTTAGATCCGAAATATTTGGTGCATTGCGATTTACATATTTTGATTTTGTGTATGTTGAAGTTATATCCGATGTAGTCGATATGTGTTTTGGATCTATGGATTAGGGACGGTTAGAGAGGATTTATTGCGGATGGAATCTCCTCCTAACCTCCCGATGATATCCTTTTAGTTTATTTTCTAGCTTCTACGTATGTAGCGATGGCGATGCATTTGTATTGTAAATATGTAATTTTTGGGCCTTAAAGCGATGTCGGATCGAAAATCGGGTTTAAGGCCCCGTGATAGTGAAAAAATGTGATTGGAGGTGTTTGGGGCTATTTCGACGGCTCACATGCCCATGGATAGCCCCGACACATTTTGAATGCTTGTTTTGATTTACGACACAAAAAATGGTTTTCCAAAATAAGGCAAACGATGAAGATTTTCTAAAAGGGATCAAATTAGGATATTAGATTCACGAGGTTTAAAAGTTAAGAGTTTGGGCGAACTTTGATCATTGTTTGACGAATAGACTCCATTGAATTTTGGAATGTCATAAAAGATGTTTTCGAAAAAAATAAATAAACGTTTTTTATTAAACTTTGTGCATAGGGTTAAAGAGTTCTAGAAGTTGCCTTCATTTTATTTATATTTATTGTTAGAAGGCAATGTATAGTCTCGATTCCTATTTGACAAAAGTTTAAAAAACTATTGTTTTCTAAAAAATGATAACTAATAAAAAACCTCATCGTTTTCGAAATTAAAATCAATCTTTTTTATAAAAAGCGAAGCCTTGTCATTTGGGTCAAAAGACGTCTAAACACTTTCTCGACAAAACACATTTTGCCATATAAAATCAAAGCAACTTTTATGCAAAATTCACCACCGCCATCACCTAGGCACGCGCGCACACACACGCAACTCCCGCATTTTTAGAAATTTAAAAGGATAGGAAAACAATCGAGATAGCGGTAACCGTGTTTTCACGGAAGTCGGGGGGTGCCTAACCCCTTCCCCTCGCTTAAGCAAGCCCCCGAACTCTATGAATCTCGGTTTGCGGACCAATTAATTCGGAGTCACATATGAGCCAGCAATTACGAAAACAAAATTCGGATGAGTTGGTACATCCATTTTAAATATACCAACTGGCGACTCTAGTCAATTGGCTCATAAAGAAATCGATCTTTCAAAACCCGTCGACATTAAGCCGACCCTTTTCAAAATCACATTTAATTCAAAAGGCTAAAATTGGAAAGGGCATTTAAATATTAAAAAACGAAACGGTGAGAATCCCGACGTCGACAATGTTATTATGATTTCTTTCTGTACTTTTTAGATTACCTTGTCATCTTTATTGCTTAAATCAGGTATCCCCTGATTTTCGTCGAGATTCATCTTTGAATCCATTCAAATATTCTTTCAGATTGAACTTATAAATTTTCTCAATTCGTTACTTTCATTCAAATCTTTCTTAACATCTTCATCTTTTTCTTAGATTCTTATAACTTTCATAATTTCTTTCCTTTAGCCACTATCTGAGATCTGTAGTTCTTAACTTACATCTTTCTCAAATTATATCTCTTCATTCTAATCCCCCCATGTTCATCAAACTGATCACGTACTTGGGCTCAGGAACTTACCATAATCATATGGTTTGAAGAGCTTGTCCTAGTCAGGCCATAGTCGCCCATTCGCTAAAGGGGCTCCACCATACAATCATGAGTCATGAGCTTACTATACGCCTGGGTTTTTAGAACATGCAACTTTTTACTCTTTCTTACCTAGGTTATAGCCTAAGGTATCCTTTACCTAAGGTTCATAACCTCTAGCTCTGATACCAACTGTAACGACCCCGAAATTCGACCCACTTTATTCCCTTAAATCTTGTATTTAATAAACCTTATTTTCATTACGTCCAAATTTCGGTCCGTTAATAAATCTTTCATCACCTAAATTGATCCATTATTTAATTTATATATCATCAATTACCAAATTTTCGGTATAATTTTTTTATTTTTCTTAATTCAATCATTGTATTAAAATGTTTGGATATTTAAAATCCTTACATTTCGATCCTAGTCTCATGGATCGCAACCTTTACTTTTTCTTTCTCTCACTTATATCACAAAGCTCGGCATTCAAATTTTAATACCATTCATATCCTTACAAATATTCCTTGTCTCATCATTCATAGATTAAACATATAATAATTTCTACTGTAATAATTGTCTTGATCAATCACAGTTCATAATTGAACTTATCATATCCAGATTCAACTTATATATACATACAATTCATCACAGTAAATAAACAAGTTTCTCATATTGAATTATAACAATCACGTTTTCTACCTTCTAGGCAATTCATCTCAAACTTAATCTGACATTCCTGAAACTTATTTCTTTACCCTGCAAAAGTTTATTTTAAACAAGTAATGAGCACAACGGCTCAGCAAGTTCAACAGTTATGATTCACGTAGCACATACCTTATCATGCTTGGTGTGTGTCATACATCATGTGCTTGTGCTTCTACTATAGCAATATATCTCATATATATTCATATCGTTGCACAGAATACACATTGTGGTCATATTAATCACGTATCACATAACACATAATTTGTATGCAGTTAAAACAAGAATTACATATCATAACATTCCAACATTTAACATAAAAAGGGACTAAAGAACTTGCCTGGCGTCCAGTTATTTAAATTGATAGCTCAAACTCTTAACTCGATCAACCTATGATCATAAAATAATCAAATAATAATTATTCATCTCTTTATGATATTAATTTATTTAACTAATATCATTTCCGGACTAATTTTCAACTTATACGGTTAACTATATTAACCTCTTCCCTTAATATATTCATTTAACTTAATATCAAATATCTTCGTTACGGACAACCCGACTCATTGGATAAATTTTAGCATAATCAGTTGTCCGGATTTTCATTTATTCCTTTTCTACCCTTTAAACTCATTAGATTAATATTTAAAATATTTAAATATTAATCCCCAATATTTAATATTTTTACAAAAATATTAAATTTAATGCCCAAATATTATTTCTATATTTTTACTCTTTTTCTATAATTTTCTATGATTTTTAAACAATTTTTAAACATTTATTTCAATTAAAACAAATTTTTGGGGGTAATTTAGTAATTTCCGCGGCTTTGGGACATAACAGGAATTTCTCGGAAAGTCCAGGGGTATTTTCGTCATTTTCGCGCCCTTAGGACTCATCCGGCATTTTCTGGAAAGACCGGGGGCATTTCTGTAATTTCATGCGTCAAAGGACACGGTCGGTATTTGCCGGAAAGGCCAGGGGCACAATCGTCAATTCAGCGCATTGCGTCGGTTGCGCATTGCGCGCGGCCCCTCTCCGCCCATACCAAACGACGCCGTTTGACCCTTGGCAGACGAAAACACAGCCGCGCATTGCGCGACCCTGCCTCAACGCCCCAAAACGGCGTCGTTTAACGCCAGCGACTGAAAAAAAATGGCTGCCGCGCATGGGATTTCCTTTCTTCTTCCTCCCGTAACAGTACACCAACTTCTTACAAATTTAACCATTTTTGCTCACTTTTTCACTACAAAATAATTCCAAAAATCATGAAATTCATAGGTATACATCTAAAAATTATTTAGAATAATTATACTAATTATCTACAATTTTTCCATAAAATTATTTTATCCTCTAAATACCAAAATAAAACAAATAAAATACTTTTATACCTTAAAATTTCTTCCTTGAAGCTCCAACTTCCTTTTTTCTTCCTTAGCAGCCATGGTGGTTGCCGGCAAGGGTGGTGGTGTTCGGGTGGCGGTGGGAGAGATGAGAAGAGCTTGTGTGTGTATATTAGTTTCTTTTCTTTTCTTTTCTTTTTTGCTTTCTTGTTTCTTCTTGTTTCTTTTTTTTTTCTCTCCTTTTAAAGGCAAAAGGAACTAATTGCCTTTAATCTTAAAACTATTCCACCGACTCTCTCTCTTTTTCACGCCAATTTCCGAAAATTTTTGGACAATTCCCATGCGCAAATTAGAATTTTAATATATTACGTAACTATATCGTGTAATAAATATTTTATATAATAAATATAAAATCTTTATTTTAATTCACCAAAATTCATTATACAATTTATAAATAATATTATTACCCTTTTCGAGTACTTTATTTGACAAATTTTGTACATGCATAAAGCCATGCATGTAATTATTTGAGGTAATTTATACCTCCAAAAATCATAAAATAATTAATCTAACATATAAAAATTATTTCTCGTAATTTTTCACTTCGTTACTTGGACATCATGTTACATTAACATGTTCACGTTTTCGAAATATTATCTTTCATCAAAGTCATAATAATTCCATTATGCATAAATATAATTTTTAATAACTTAAAACATTTCTTTTCCTTATTTATTATTCAATTTCTTTAATAATCATATTAATTTCTTTATATATAAATTATATAATTTAATATTATATAATTTATATAATTACATTCTTCTTTTAAATAATTTCTTAATTTCCTCCAACTTTATTCCATTTAATCACTTATATAAATTACATAATTATTCTTATATAATTTATATAATAATTATTTTCTTCATACCTTATTTTAATTTCCTCATATAAATTATATAATTTATTATTATATAATTTATATAATTACCTTTCTTCTCAATTAATTTCTAAACTTCCTCCATAATTCCTAATAAATTTAAAATCAATAATTACAATTTTTACTAACTTCCTCATTAACTTTTCGAAATTTTCGGATTAATTTAATTATTAATCCCTTAATTTTTTCATAATTAATGAATTTGATAATTTATCAATTAAACATTCACATATATAAATATACATATCAAAATTAATATATTTCACATTACCACGTAACCTCAATTAAATCATAATTTCTACATTTTCATTTAATTGTACAATGTATTGTACATTTAATCGAAATTTCTCTTATTCTTAATAAATTATTTTTAAACAATTTATTTACTTTTCAATTACTTTAAATTCACACAAACCATTACCATCTTTGTACCAATTTAATTTACCAATTAAATCTCATCACATACCTTACAATCACATAAATAATAATTAATTTAAATAACCTTGATAATTTTATCAATTAAATTCTCATTTAATATTATTAAGAAAATCCTGAAAATTTGGATCCTCACAAGAGAAAAGATCTTTTCAATTCCCCAATCCTTCAAAAACTCAAAGATTTTTTTGTGATAAAAGCATACTATTATGTGGTGGGGGCAAATGACATAAATTTATAATCCTTTTGTGCAACACAAAAACACGATCAATAAAGTGAGCGGTTAAACAACTATAACCCCCACTAATGCCGAATGACCACAAATTGAAAGTGAGACAAATTCTACCGCGGATGTTCTCAAATGCACATTTCAATTTCACTTTCTCAAGCTTATAAATTTTAATGTAATCCGCTTTAGCAGTGTTTCTAGTGTACGATTTCACATCCGAATTCAAATAGTTATGCACTCTTCATAATCCTTCATGTTTTTTTTTTTTTTTTGTTAAATTAAATTTGTATTAAAGAAAAATAGGAGAACAAAAGCACAGGGGCATCCCCCAGAACCAATATAAAGTGACCATCGAAGGATAAGCCCAAGGATGGTGAATCTATACAAGGTTATCAATTATCATATATGTTAAACCAGTTCTAACAGCATTTTTCCTAAACTTTGTTAAGCTATAGAGTTTACACTTGATAATATGGGAAATCTCATGAGATAGACATGAGGCAATCTTAATGATCTCAACATGAATTCGAGAGTTCCTTTCTCTCTATATAAAGTAAACCACGGCAATTAAAGCTACGAAAGCAACATATTTTTTTAATTCATAACATTACAAACCCATAATGTAATTTGTTATGGTACTTTAGTCTCTATTAAAGCCCCTCCATCCACAAAATCTCATTACAAAATATAGAACTTGGAATGAGTACATACAGTTAAAGAAGAGATGCTGGAATGTTTCATTATGGGAGTAACACAATATACATATTGGATTAATGACCAGCCCATATTGCTACAGTTTATCCTTAGTTCGAAGTCCTTTATGAAAGGCAAGTGATGAAGTAAAAGAATATCTGGGGATGTGGAGCTTGTTCCAAAGAATTTTACACCAGTCTACAGTCTGTCCTCTATTTCGAATTGAATTCCAAATACTAGTTGTTGAGACATCAGTTAAAGTGTTCCTCATAATTTTATCTTGCTTACTCAAATCAAATTTTATGTAGCAGTAGAATTTGAAACGAAATTCCCCTACCTACACATGGTTAGAAGAAGGGAGAGACTAGCCATTCTTGGATAGAATATCTACAACCTTAGCCCTAATCACAAGCCCAGAATTAACAATAATAGGATCATCGTTATTGAAAGCTAGAGGCTTCTTCAGGTACCATTGATCAAGCCATAATTTAGTTTGGTTGCCATTACCAATAACATAGTGTATGAATTTTATAACAGTACTTCTCAACTTTAGAACTTTACGCCATATTCATGAGCAGTCTGAAGGTATGGGGATGTACCAAAAGTGTTTATCTTTAATAACAATATCACGCACCTATTTCACCCACAGAGAAAACTGATGGAATTAAGAATCTGCCATAAATGAATAAAGATAACATCATTATTCCAGTATTGCAACTACTTTAGGTTAAGTCCACTTTTTAAGAGAGGGAGAGCCACTTTGTCCCAAGCTACCTTTGAGCCATGTTTTTGAAGAATAGAGCCTTTCCACAGAAATCTAGTGAGAATAAACTTTATATCTTTTAAGATGCTAGAAAGAAAAATAAAGGAGGACTAGTAGACTTGGATAACAAATAGAACTAATCTTATCAGTTGCAGTGCCAAATAATGAAAGCATTTTGTTTGCCTGGTTAGACAACCTAGCAATAATTCTATCCAGCAAAGGCTTGCAATCTGAGGAATTAAGTGAGTAATCTAGGATTGTCAAATTTATATCATGTGAGTACTCTTTCCATGTTAGTTGAAACAAATAAATTGATTGGTGGTTACCATAATTAAAGAAATCAAATATTTCCTTATTGGTCAATTATGGTAATGATTTAAAGGAACAAATCTGTCAAGATTAAATCATGGATTAATGTAACGGTAACCGATGCTATGGAAATGAATCAATTATGGTTACCTATAAAATCCTGCTGAGTTGTGTTAATTTGCTGCAATTAAGGTCAAATAGATTTGTGCTATATATCATCTCTTTTCCTAGCAAACACACGGAGCACTCAGAACATACACACTGAATAGAAATAATTCATATAATATACAAGTTCTTTATTCTGTTTTATATACTTCATCCTCTCGGTCGAAATTGTTTAAAATCATTGTTGAGGTATTCAATTGCTGAAAAGCCCAAACCGAAGCAACAAAATTCAGTTTTCGACATCGTTATATTGTGATATATTGGTGATATCTCTTACTTTCATACTTGATCATTGCATATAGGGTTTGAGCCTTGAATAGATGTATTCTCTCTTGCTTTGATCATATATTTTGTGTGTAATTCATTTTAAATCTATTTGTTGTCTAATCTAGGTTGGGTTAGGTTATTTTACAATTAAATTCCAAGTAAGCTTAGAAGCTCGGTGAGTAAGTGTACTCAAAGGGTGCATTTGTTTGCACAAGGGGAGTATAAGTGCTGAATGTTGGAAATTTAAATTGTAAAAGTGTTATTTAAAGTTAATTAATGAAAAGAGTCTCTAATACTAATTGGTATTGGACATGGATTAGGTGTAATATCCAGGATATATTACGAGTATTAAAAGTTTAAATAAATAAAATGTGTGTATTTTAATTATTTAAACTTGGAAAGTAATGTGAATTGTGTAAATTAATTATGTATAAATATATTCTATTGTATGGTTATAAATTTTAAATGAATTATGTCAATAAAAAGGGGATTAATATTGGAAATTAATCCTAAATTAAATTAAAAGTTAATGAGAAAATTAATAACGTCAAAATTATTAATTATAGATTAATTAATAATTATGGGGAATTTTTGGAAATTTTAAGAAGAACAATTAATTATATAAAATATATAGTAATAAATTATATATTTTATATAAGGAAATGCAATTAAATATATTGAAATTTATAATTATATCAATTATATAAGGGTAAAAA
Organism: Hedera helix; assembly: GCA_947179155.2. Lineage (NCBI taxonomy): Eukaryota > Viridiplantae > Streptophyta > Magnoliopsida > Apiales > Araliaceae > Hedera > Hedera helix. Next base: position 21,065,002 of record OX359274.1, read on the forward strand.
AATATAATTTATATAAGAGGATAAAAAATTGTTAAGGAAAGATTAATAATTATATAAATTATGCAAAATTATACTGTATAGTTTATATAAAATAAATGAAATAGTGAAAAAGAATAATAAATAAATATGAATAATTCTTATTTTTAATAAGATAAATTGTGTTTATGTAAAATAGAATTATTTCTATTTTTATGAGATTTAATATTTTGTGAATTATGTATGTAAAAGAAATTATTATAATACATAATATATATATATATATATATATATATATATATATATATATATATATATATATATATATATAATTGATATATGTATATATTATGTAGTAATAGAAAATACATGAAGGTTTACGTAATGTATATGTAACAAAGTTGAAACGTGGAAAAATTTAATTTTATTAAATTATGTGTATTATTTTATTAATTTTAGAGGTATAAAAGACCTCATATAATTACATGCATATTCTTATGCGTGCACAAAATTTATCAAGTAAAGTACCCTAAAAGTATATGAATATTATTTATGAAGTATTTTATGAATTTTAGTGAATTAAAATAAATATTATATATATATATATTATATAAAATATTTATTACCCGAAATAACTACGTAATGTATTATTTTAGCAATTGTCCATGACTTTTCCCGCATTAGCTAAGTCGGTGGACTTGGAAACAAACACTTAAATCAAATTAAATCATACTTGATGCTTAAATATGTAAGTGCAAAGAATAAAAAAATAAAAACAAACAAAAAACCAAACATAACCATACTATCTTTATCTTCCTTTCTCTTACCACACCACCATCACCGCCACGGGAATCACCATCACCACCAAGTAAGGGAAATTTTAGTGCCATCAAAGTGTTTAACAAGCTTTAAAGGAAGGAATTCAAGCCTAAGGAATGTATAAAACTAATTTTATTTGATTTTTTCTTTGTATTTTTGGAGACAAAATAATTTTGTGAAAAATTAGTAAATAATTATATAATTATTCGATATAATTTTTAGATGTGTATTGATAGATTATATTATGTTTAGAGTGGTTATGGTGTGGAAAATAAGATCAAAAATTGGCGTAAAACCTTTGTTGCTGGCTACTGTTAACGTGGGAAAAAGAAGGAAAAATTTTAAGGCCATATTTTTTTTTCCGGAACAGGAATTAAACGGCGTCGTTTCGGGGCGAAAGGGAATAAGTCGTGCCCGCGGCCAATTTTCCCGGATGCAGCAAACAACGTCGTTTGACTGGCCAGGGGGGAACCGTGCGCCATGTGCGGCCGACCGAGTTCAACTTATTTACCATTTTGCCACCGCTGATTTTTTAGGATAATTACGAAAATGCCATTGGAATTTAATTTAATTAAAATAAATACTTTTAAATTGATAAAAATTATATAAAAAAATATATAAAATCCGAAAAATATATATATAAATGTTTTATAAATTAAATTTAACAATTTTTCAATTTTGAGGAATAATTCTAATTAATAATTAAGTATTTTATATATGAGGATTAAAAGTGAGTAATTAGATTAAATAACCAAAATAGGTTATAATTAATTGTAAACATCAATATAGATCCGATGGGTAGAATAATTATATTGTGAGTGATATTAATTATATAAATTAATATCGTAGATTACTAAATTATTATTATTTGATTATGTTATGATTATAAGTGGTCCAAGAAATGATAATTAGTTGTTAATTTAGTAATCGGACATCGAGGCAAATTTCCTAATTAAACCCTAATCTTGAACTATTTTTCATATGTTCAATATTAAAATCTCAATTGAGTTATACTCTCTAAATTTTATAGCTATTCCACTTTCTTGAATATTGATTACAGTTGATGTTAGAGATTGTTCAATAAAAATTTAAAAATCTCAGTTGTTACTCGCATTCATTCTTAAATGTTATCCATAACGAATCATAATTGTTAATTAATGAGTTGATGATTATTAATCTATGCCATTTGTTCGGTTAGACTTTTGATACAACTGAATTTCAAATTACTGTTTATTGTTAAATGCTGAGCGAAACCCAATTGTTTTGGGTACGGACTCCTAGAAACTGAGATGAACGACCCTGTTCCAGGGGATATAGCTTGTCTGATGCTTTAAATTCCGAGATTCTGTGGTATGCGGTAATATGATGTGCACAATCATAGGTACGAGAGGTCGATAGGTACGAGAGGTCGATCACCTCGAGTACACCTCTCGTACGGGTTTAAGGTTTTATGGTCTTTATGACACCTACAGGTTATCAGTGTTACCACTGACTAACCTATGTTCAATGGTCTTGTGACCCTCAGTATAATTCTCATTTATCATGTTTTAAAAGATAATTTCATCAGTTCTTTTCTTCCATTTGAATTGAGATCATGTTACGTTATTGTTATAAATTCTTTTTCCTCATGTTGCACTATTATTCAATTCATTATACTTGCTGAGCACTTCAGTTGCTCATTCTTGCCTAATTAATGTGACGCAGACAAAGATGTTAAACCTGAGAGTATAAATAAGAAAGACAAAGGCAAATGAAAGATGTCGGAGTGAAGAAATGGTGAAATGTCCCTCGCTAGTAATTTTAAATCTATTTTGTGGATGTAGATGTGCAATATATATCCTAGTAACATTGTATGTATATAAAGGTTAATGGCCCTAGGGGTTTATTAGATATCTTTTGTATTATTTTGAACCTTAATGGATGTAATATATATTAAAAATACTTTTGAATAGTGGTAAATGAAGTTAGAATATATGAATCGTGAGCACCAAATTCGAGATTCAAGGAGCCTGAATTTTGGGGCGTCACAGGGTGGTATCAAAGCTAAAAGATTTAAGAATATAGGTGAGGGAAAAACCTTAGTACAAAACTAGGTAGGAGTACGCAACTCAAATCAAGTTTAAAGAGAGGAAAGTAAGAAATGTAGGCGATCTAAAAGTCAACAATTTATGTGTTATTTAAAAGTTATTATGTAATTGTTAGATTAACGTTGATAGAGGATTATTGTGTTGTTGTTTATAGGATGACGGAAGCAGGCGAGCCAAGTGGGGCTAGGATTGAAGAGGAAGAAGTTAGGGATATACACGTAGTACCTAAGCGGGTGATTGCTAGTCAACCAGTGTCTGAGCCTGGGTCGGAGTATGGACCAGACTTTGAACCAGAAGAACCTATGGGAGTAAATAAAGAAGAAGAAGAAGGAATAGGAGAATCTTCTGAAGGTACTCCTCATGAAATTAGAACCAAATGAGTAATTAATAGCTAATGCCATAGACACTATAAATGGTTTAGAGATTCAGGTGGTTTATCTTACACACCAAGTACATGAGTTAGAAGCCGAAGCTGTAGCTCAAAACGTTGTGTCACAGCAAAGAGAGGAAGAACTCCAGGTCCTCACCCAATAGAAAAATGAGGCAGTAAATAAACTAGCCCAAGCTGAACATAGAATAGGAAAGCTGTCTACAGAAAGACAGGTTCTCGTTGATAGGTTGAATAGAGAAATGGCAGATCATACGAGGATTGAGAATGCTTGGGGCAGAGCAACTAGACAAGTAGGCTTCATAGAAAACGAGGTGAGGGCTAAAAAAGTAAGAATGGATGATATGGAGTACGCCTTTAAGGGCGCATCGGAAAGGGCACAACACAGAATTCGATACTTTCGAGTGGAGGAAGGTCAATCTTGGCGAGACATTGATCGCGATGTGGCGATCAATATTATAAGACAAGAATATGAAGATGCAATGAGAAGAGAAATGAATCCATGGAATGTAGGGTGAGGTGGTATTAGGATATACATATATATGTATATATATGTGTATATTGGTATTACATAAATAGTATGGGATCCTATTTTTGATGTAAATAGTAAAGATAGGGTATGTAAATAGGATGTATGTGTGACCTGGGGTATGTATGTATCTTGTAAAATAGTTGGCTGTTAATGTAAATATTTAAATGGTAGTGTTATAAAGTATGTTTTGATATAAATTGCTACTTTTAAATTCTGCATTGTAAATATAGTAATGTAAATTAATATAAAGTTCATATTTCAGAATGTCGCCAAAGAGAGGTAGACCTGTTAGAAAAGCACCAGAAGAATCAGTGAATAAAATCACTAGGACAGGTACAAGAATAGAACCAGAAACAGCCCAGTTGATTTAGTGCAAAGGTTAGTAGATTTACTAGCAGGAGCAATGCAAAATAGGAATCCAGTTCCTGCTGAACAGAATACCCAACCCCCTCATTTTGCAAATTTTAAAGATTTTAAACTAGCTGGACCATCAGAATTTAAGGGCTCTATAAACCCTATATAAGCTCAAACTTAGATTATGGAGATGGAAAGGGTTTTTGAGGTGGTTAGGGTAGTAAAGGAGCAGAAGACTGCTTTTGCGACTTTCATGATGAAAGGAGAAGCTGCCCACTGGTGGCAAGCAAATCAGAATAAAGTGACAGGGGAAATAGTTCCATGGTTAAGGTATAAAGAATTGTTTTTCGAGAATTATTTTTCCACTAGTATGCAGAACAAGTTAGAAATTCAGTTTTTAGAATTAAAGCAGAATAACATGTCAGTAGTTGAGTATGCAGCCAAATTTAATGAATTGGCCCGGCTTGCTCCATACCAGGTCAGTACAGAAGAGCGAAAAGCTAAAAGATTTGAACAGGGATTGAAGCCCTAGATCTTTAGCAAGGTGAATATGTTTCAGACAACAACATATGCTGGTGTATTGGAAAAAGCAATCCTGGCTGAGGGAGGTAGTGAAGCTATTACAAAATACCATCAAGAACAAAAGTAAAGGAAAAATTAAGGGGACTCCAAGGGGTGAAGTGGTAGTAGTACCAACCCTCCTAGTAAGAAAAGGTGGAGTGGTAGTACCAACACCTCCGAAAATAAATCCGGAGATGTAAAGAAGAAAATTGAACCGTGTGGTAATTGTGGGAAGAATCATTTAGGGGTTTGTTTGAAGGGAAAGAAGGTTTGTTATAAGTGCCAACAACAAGGACATATTGCACCAGATTACCCAAAATTGAAGAAAACATGATGTTTTAACTGTGGAGCGGCAAACCATTTTGCTAGAAATTGTCCAAAGAAGACGATGGAGGTAACGAGTGGAGTGAAAGGAGCAAACACTGGAGGGAACCTGACATTTTCTTCATCAGTTCAACCAGGTCGTCCTACTACCCGAACCTTTAACATGACGGTGCAAGATGTAGAAAAATCTAAAGACGTGGCATCAAGTACCATTTCAGTTTGCAATACTAATGCATGTGTACTTTTTGATTCGGGTGCTACGTGCTCTTTTGTATCTGATGAATTTTCTAGAAGACTAGGGTTGACACATGAAAACTTAGAACAACCCTTGAATATAGACCTTGCAAACAAAGAAGTGATACATGTTAATCATGTGCATAAGCATTGTCCTATATTGATAAGAAAGCATAAGTTATATGTGGATTTAATTCTGATACGTCTTGGAGAATTTGACGTCATTTTAGGAATGGACTAGTTGTATAACCATAAGGCCATGATTGATTGTCAAAGGAAGTGTGTAACTTTACAGACTTCTAAAAAGTCGAAAATAGTATTTTATGGTAGCAAATTACCGAGACAATTTAGTTGTCTGTCAGTCATGCAAGCTAGTAAGGAGTTAAGGAAGGGAGGTACGGGTACTTAGCATATGTGATAGATACCCAAAAAGGGGAGATAAAAATGGAAGAAATACCAGTAGTGAACGAATTTCCCGATGTGTTTCCGGATGACTTACCTGGTCTTCCACCAGATCGGGAAATCGAGTTTATGATTGATTTAGCACCAGGAACGGCTCCAATATCTAAGGCTCCATATAGAATGGCTCCAGTGGAAATGAAAGAGTTGATGAAGCAATTACAGGAACTATTAGATAAGAAGTTTATTCAACCGAGTGTGTCCCCATGGGGAGCACCAGTGTTATTTGTTAAAAAGAAGGATGGAACCTTACGATTGTGTATTGACTACAGAGAGTTAAATAAGATGACCATCAAGAATAAATATCCTTTGTCAAGAATTGATGATCTTTTTTATCAGTTAAAGGGAGAAAAATATTTTTCAAAGATTGACCTTCGGTCAGGGTATCATCAGTTGAAAATAAGAAAGGTGGATGTGCCGAAAACAGCATTCAGAACTCATTAGGGTCATTACAAGTTTCTGGTGATGCCGTTTGGATTGACGAACGCACCAGCGGCATTCATGGATATGATGAATAGGATTTTTAAACCCTATTTGGATAAATCTGTAGTGGTGTTCATAGATGATATCTTGGTATATTCCAAGTCTCAGGAAGAGCATGCAGATCATTTAAAAATAGTGTTAGAAACTTTGAGAAAAGAAAAGTTATATGCCAAATTCTCGAAGTGTGAATTCTGGTTAGAAAAAGTTCACTTTTTGGGTCATGTTATTGAAAATGATGGAATTTCTGTGGACCCTGCAAAAGTTGAAGCTGTAATTAATTGGGAACAACCAAAGACACCTACAGAGGTGAAAAGTTTCTTAGGTTTAGCGGGTTATTATCAACGATTTATTCAAGATTCCTCTAAGATAGCAACTCCGCTAACCAATTTAACTAGAAAATCTGTAAAGTTTGTGTGGACAGATAAATGTGAAAAAAATTTATGTGAGTTAAAGAAAAGGCTAAGCGAAGCCCCAGTGTTAACTTTGCCTGATGAAACAGGAAATTTTGTGGTATATAGTGATGTCTCTCATAAAGGATTATGTTATGTGCTTATGCAGAACAGAAAGGTTATTGCATATGCATCAAGACAGTTGAAAGATTATGAGAAGGGGTATTTGACGCATGATCTGGAATTGGCAGCAGTAGTCTTTGCATTGAAGATATGGAGACATTATCTCTATGGGGAGAAATGTGAGATATATATAAACCATAAGAGTCTGAAATATATCTTCACACAAAAGGAGTTGAATATGAGTCAGCGGAGGTGGCTGGAATTGATAAAAGACTATGATTGTGAAATCCTCTACCATCCAGGAAAAGCTAATGTAGTAGCGGATGCTTTAAGTAGAAAGGAGAGAGAAAAATTGATGAAATTAACTGTTCAGGATAAATTAATTCAGGAAATGACAAAATTAGAAATTGAAGTGAGGTACCCCTTTGAAGCGGATGAGATGTTATTTGTTGTAGAGATGCAACCAACACTGCTAGATAAGGTGAAGGAAGCCCAATTAGCCAATGAGGAATGTACTCGGGTAAGGAATAGGGTTACGTCAAATGATGAAGTAAAATTTCAAATAGACAATAATGGAATTCTCAAATTTGAGGGGCGAATCTAGATACGAGGAGTAGTTGAATTGAAGGAGGAGGTATTACAGGAAGCACATGTACCAAGATTTACGAAAGCATTTTTGGTGGCCAAACATGAAACGAGAAATTGCGGATTATGTAAGTCGGTGCTTGACGTGTCAACGAATCAAAGCTGAGCATTAGAAGCCAAGTGGACTGCTACAACCTCTTGAAATTCCTGAATGGAAATGGGAACATATTACCATGGATTTCATGGTAGGACTTCCAACTACTCAACAAGGCTATGATGCTATATGGGTGATCGTAGACAGACTAACCAAGTCAGCTCACTTCTTGCCAATCAAGATCAAATACAATTTGGATCAATTGTCCAGAATTTACATTAAAGAGGTGATATCGCGGCATGGAGTACCAGTGTCAATTGTGTCAGATCGTGATCCGCGTTTTACATCAAATTTTTGGAGGAGTCTACAATAGAGGTTAGGGACACAAGTGAGGTTGAGTACGGCCTACCATCCTCAAAATGATGGTCAAAGCGAAAGGACGATACAAACCTTAGAGGATATGTTGCGGGCATGTATTATGGATTTCAAAGAAAATTGGGATGATCATCTACCTTTGGTAGAATTTGCATATAATAACAGTTACCACGCAAGTATAGGAATGCCGCCTTACGAAGCTTTATATGGAAGAAAGTGCAAAACTCCTTTATGTTGGGATGAAGTTGGCGAACGTCAACTGCTAGGACCTGAATTAGTTCAACAAACGGCGGATACTGTAACGTCCTGAGATCCCACCTTCCCTTAATTCTATTCGATTATCTCTTGATATCATAATTATTAACTTTAAAATCATTTATAATCACAAAACACTTTCCCGGCGATCTCATGCATTAAACTTAACCTTTAATCTTTTAATACCTTTTTAAATGACCATAAATGCGGTCCATAGTTTTTTTTATCTTTATTTAACTTACATTCCTTAAACCTATCTCAGGATCATAATGTTCACTTACTCTTTATTAAAGCTTAGGTCAAACATTAATATTTTGCAAACTATTATAATCATATACAAATTTCATGATTTAGCATATCCTATAAATAAAATTTCGCCATGAACTATTCATACATGGCCATATTTAATTTTACCTGTATACACACATCTGCATCATACCTGTACACATATACCTTATTTCATACCTCGATACTATACATACAAGTTTATCACATGTATAAATTTAAATAACCATACTATTTCATTATAATAACATTACATCATTCTACTGAATATTACATCATACACATTCATCCTTTCTATAGATAATACATCACCTACAATTCTATCTCTATGAATTTACATCATCTACTTTACGTACACATTCACGTATTACAATTTTTGTTCACGCTTATCAATGCATTCATCATTCTTTAACTTAGCTGCACTGGAATCTCCGACCTTCTTGTATTTTACCTGAAATGTTAGTTCATAGCAAGAGTGAGCATAATGCTCAACAAGTAATTCAGATAACACATTTCATGCTTACAGTTTATACTATGCATCGTGCATCCTTTAACTTAACATGCTACACTTAATGTCACGTAATTTATTTAACAATTAATTCACGTAATTGCACATAGGCACATTTCAAACTTCTTTACTACCACATAGTTCACCTAGAACAATAGTACATTTAGTCTGAAAACTTGCCTGGTACGCCTTAATTACTTAACCTTAATTGCCTCGCTTGGCTTTGTTATCCGTCATTTTGTTGGTTTGCTACTTCAAGTGCTATCTGTAAACATACAATCTATATTCATCATTATAGGATCATAAGTTAATATAACTTAACAAACTTAACTCATAATTACACGACCATTCGTCTCTAATCATTTCAAATATGATGTATTATACCTTATGTAGGTTAATAATATATCCTAGCTTGTTTCTGGCATTTTACATAACCTTTAACATGTTTTGGCTTAGCTTTAGGCATGCTATATTATGTCATTCATCATATCATTATACCTTAACACCCTTTAATTTGACCATTATTATCAATTCTATGGTTTATATAACTCATTTCTGTCATTCCATAAATATAGCTTTCTGGAAGCTTAAAAAAAATTTAAATGCACAGAAACTTTGCCCCGGCGCCGCCAGAGCTCGCTGGCCGCGAAATTGGCTCGGCCATGAACAATAAAATTGCGCCCCGGCTAGATGCCGGCCAAATATTCAAAAATTTCTGATTTTTGCCCTACCTTTGCCGATTTTTAATTCTTTCATCTTACATCCAATTGAGCTGAAATTTGGACCACATCTAGACCTCACTACCTAGTATTTTACAAAAATACTACTTGACTTATTTAGCTTCTCAAAAATAGAGATACATTAGCCCTTAGGAGGGCTGTTCAACACAATTCCAGACTTATAATTTTTTTTTTCAACTTCAAAACCAACTTTTTACCAACTTTGTGATTTTTAGCCATAAGCTTTAAAACTCAATTTTAACACTTGACATAGTTCATATAACCTATATATGACATGTCCGAACTTTCAAAACCATTAAACTTCGCACGACGCGATTTTTGTCCGTAAAAATCCATTTCGAATCGAAATAATCGATTTCGATCGTTCGAATCGCCTTTTTGCTCAAATTTAATTCCGTTGATTTCCAAATAAACCTCAACACGTGTAATAACATGAAAATAATTCATTTGACTTCATTTCAACTTTAATTCCTCAAATTGCCAAAAATCACTCTTTGGTTGGATTTTTATAAACTTTTTCAAAACTTTCAAATTTCAAAACTTAACTCACTTTTAATTCTTAACTCCACACACCACATAGGCTATCACATACTCAATTAACGACTTCATAGGTCCACATAACTTCTATATGCACGTACTAATGCATTTTACAGATTAAAATGTAATCCATACACAAAGTATAGCCTAATATTGTCACTTCCTTATATAAAACAGGATTTTCAACCTTCAATGCATCTTTTATGCTATCGAACATGAAATCTTGCATGAATCAAACATGTTCAACCTCTCTCACTAGGTTTTCATCAAAACCATCAACTTATTACACATAATCATCAATAAATCATGACTTAATATTACACTTTTCTTAAACCAACATGCTTCTTCTTTATTTGAGCATTTAAGATGATCTCTAACATAAAAATATACATGTAACAAGCATGTTCAACATCTCCAACTAAGGTTTCATCAAAATTCCCAACAAATAACTTATGATCATCCTTTAACTGATGATTCTAGCTTCAAAAATATACATACATAGTATATCACCTTTGTTCTTCAACCTTTGATCCTAGGTTTTCATCATAAACATAAATATATAACACATAGTCCACATAAATCCCATAATCAAACCATGTATCTCAAAGATACATGCATGCTACCCTTGAACTAACATGTAAACACATAATCCTCAATTTCTATTACAAAAACATGGCTATACCTTCTTGTTGTCCTTCTTCTATTTGCTACCAAGCTTGCTAGAGTTGCACCTTCCATTTTGATGGCTATTTCTTACTTCACTTGATCATTTTCTAGTAATTTCCATCAAGGTTTTATAAACCCTAGCTCCTTTCCTCTCTTTTCTCTCTTGAGCTCTCACTTGAGCAAACTTCGAATGAATGAAATGAATAAGTCTGCATACTTGAGTCATATACATATATGTGTTGTAATAATTCTCCATCACTTAACCCAATCTAGTTAAGCTTAACCATGTATGATTAAGGGAAATCATGTCATTTCACATAACTAACTAAGGGTATATTAATCATTACCCCAACATAAGATTTGTCATTTCATAATTTGATATGTCCAACATGGTCATTTGTCCAATTTCCTAGAGAATTTAACTCTCAATTAAATCATAACTTACTTAATTTTGCACCAATTCAAGGTCCATTTTGCTCCAAACTTACTCTATGAAACTTGAATTTTATTCCTCAATCAATTACTCCATAATTTGTTTGTCCCAATTTACTTGTCACCCTTCCAAAATTGCATTTCCTTGCTTAATCATAATAATTTACAACAATTACTAATTTCCATACTTAACTTTCTACAAACCATTTGGTTTCACAATAAATCAATTCCATAAATTTCAATTATCGACATCTCAATACCATCGAATTACTCATCTTTTCATAAACTGTTTCCTAGAGAAGCGAACCTCGACCGGATTACCATAATCCACCGTCCTTTATCCTTTTAAACTCATATTGACGCTTAAAAATCTTTACGTCCTTTTTGCTTGTTATTTCACCCACATGAGTCAATTCTCAACATATATCAAATCTACGTTCCTTCTACTCGTTCTTGAGAGTATTACTCTTTTATCTTTACACATCGTATCACGATCATCTTATTTCAATCGTTAAAAAAAAAATTAATTTATTAATAACCTCAAATATTCAAAATCATTATCCTTATTATTCCTTTAATTCATAGTAGACCAATTAGGTCAATTGTTCTTTCCTTTCACAACTCATAAAGTCATACATCACCTTATCATCTCTGCCACTTAGCCTTTCAGGGCCTATTTGTGAGGATCCGAATTTTCAGGATTTCCTTAATAATATTAAATGAGAATTTAATTGATAAAATTATCAAAATTGTTTAAATTATTTATGATATAAGTAATTCAAAGTGTGTGAAGGAATTGATTAGTTAAATTAAATATGTATCAAGATGGTGATGAATTGTGTGGATTTAAAATAAATAAAAATGTAAGTAAATTGTTTGGAAACAATTTATGAAAAATAAGAGAGATTCCATATAAAGGTACAATAAATTGTACAATTAAATTATTGTGGAGGTATAGAAATTGTTGTTAATAGTGTTAAATGGTAAAGTGAGATGTATGAAATAGGTATGTATATAGATTTATTTGCATGTTTAATTGATAAATTATCAATTTCATTAATTATGAAAAAAAGTAAGGGATTAATAATTAAATTAATCCGAAAATTTACGAAAAGTTAATGAGGAAGTTGGTAAAAATTGTAATTATTGATTTTAAATTAATTAGGAATTATGGAGGAAATTTAGAAATTAATTGAGAAGAAAGGTAATTATATAAATTATATAATAATAATTATATAATTTATATAAGGAAATTAAAATGTTGTATGAAGGAAATAATAATTATATATAAATTATATAAGAATAATTATATAATTTATATAAGAGAATTAAATTAATTAAGGGTGGAAGAAAATTTTATAAATTGAATTTGTGTAAAATGGAAATTATTTAAAAAGGAATAATGTAATTATATAAATTATATTAAATTATATAATTTATATAAGGAAAGTTAATGTGAATATTAAAGAAATTGAATAATAAATAAGAAAAAGGAATGTTTTAAGTTATTAAAAATTATGTTTATGCATAATTAAACTATTATGACTTTTATGAAGGATAATATTTCGGAAACGTGAACATGTTAATGTAACATGTTGTCCAAGTAACGGAGTGAAAAATTATGAAAAATAATTTTTATAAGTTATATGAATTATTTTATGATTTTTAGAGGTATAAATTACTTCATATAATTACATGCATGTCATTATATGTAAGACCCCGAATTTTATGAAATACAAAATTTAATTTTTCTTCATATATATATTTTTTGAAACAGTAAGTGGTTAAATCGATAAAGTTAAAAGTTAAGGATGTTATGTGCAAATTTTATTTTGTCGGACAATATTCGTTTGGTCGGGGAATATTCGTTTGCTCCGACGGCGCCGAAATAACAAATTATTGGTGGACCCCACAACGGAATATTTGTCGGATATAGAAAACGACAGAAATAACCTTTTTAAATAAAAATAGTCAACGGAACTGTTAAAATACCGGTGATAAAAGAGTAGTAGCATACGGTAGTTATTGGTATTTTCTGTAGCACTCGGTACTCTACAGTAACACACGGTATTGCATAGTGTCTCATATTATTGGTCTGATAATTGACACCGTAACTGTTACGCATCATTTCATCGATAATTGTCACTGCATAATATTTTATATTATCAATTCAATAATTGTTGTTACACAGTATTTTGCATTATTGATTTAATAATTGTCATTACACTGTATTTTATATCATTGAGTCAATAATTGTTGTTGCACTATTTTTAAAATTATTGAACCTAATAATTGTCACAGTAAAATATGCACAGTAATTCACATTATTGAATCAATAATTGTCATTACACAGTAACGTATGCTTTATTTTACATTATTGTTATCTCTATTATGATGTTATTTAAACAGTTGTATTTCATTAATTTATTGACTTGATATCTAAGAGCTAACTATACTGTATTTATAACAATTAGTCATAATAATTGAATTGATAAAGTTATTTGTTTATAATATAAAGTTAGGTGATTATTAGGTGATATGAAATGAATGGTGTAGATTAAAGTGTGAATTATTGTTGAATAATTGAATTGATTTGTTTATAATATAAAGTTAGGTGATTATTAGGTGATATGAAATGAATGGTGTAGATTAAAGTGTGAATTATTGTTGAATAATTAAATTGATTTGTTTATAATATAAAGTTAGGTGATTATTAGGTGATATGAAATGAATGGTGTAGATTAAAGATAATATAATATTTGAAATGGATAGTGTAGATTAAAAGATGATCTTTAAATGAATGGTTTAGATTAAATGAATGATAAGATTTTTGGCTATAAATAGAAGCCTTAACTTAAGGATTTTTCATAAACTTCCTTACTTGTTCTTTCTTTCTCTCTCTAAATACTTCTTGTGAAAGTTCTCTCTAAGTGTGCTTAAGTCATCTTGAGTATTTGTGAAGATCTATAAGTATATGTGTACTGTTCAAGTTAATCAACCTCATTTAAATCAATATCCAGTCACGTGTTGAGGTAAGGGATACCATCTTTTTCATCTTCCATTATTCAAACATACTATGGTAAGGGATTATCATTATTTGATTCTCGATAATAATATTGTTTCTTCCTTACTCATAAGACGTGCCTTTTATTTCCATGTATTAAATTGTGGGAATAACCTTACGGAGCGGATTGCCGCCTGTTGGTGAATAACCTTTCGTATTCATTCATTATTAATCTCTGAGAATAACCTTACGGAGCGGATTGCCGCCTGTTTGGTGAATAACTCTTTGTACTCAAATTCTATTAAATTGTGGGAATAACCTTACGGAGCGGATTGCCGCCTGTTGGTGAATAACCCTTTGTATTAATTTCCTTCACCTTTTGTTAATCAAACCTGCTACGATAAGGGATATTATTTTCTTTCATACTCCTAAATCGAAATTTATTATGGAACTATTGCTTCTATAATTTCTGAAAATATTATATGTTCCATAATAGTTGAACTTCATTATTTCAACTGAACCTTCCTATTTACGTGAACCTTTCTATTGAATTGTAACCGTTATTCTGAACTGTGGATCTTGAATATCATTTTTAAATTTCACTCCACATCATGTTGACAATTTGGACATTATTTGAATCTGTACAAAGTAAACTTCCGATACTTATTGTTATCCTATTTCTTCTGTTCATCATTTATATCATTCTAATCATCCAAAAATCAAGCTGTTGTGAATATCTGTGGCCGGGGGCACAGATGTGATATATTTGTTGAACAGATGATAGGTTAAAGGCGATATAATAGGTTAAAGGCGATACATCTGTTCGGTGTCTTTTATGGCACGTGGTGAATGTTCTCTTTGGCCCGTAGTGCAAAGATGAACTGTTGTTTGGTATGATTATGACCAAAGGCTGAATCTGGTATAATCATGACCGTTGGTGCTATATTGAATATCTTTGGCCCGTAGTACAAAGATGAACTGTTGATGTGCATGATTATGATCAGGAACTGTGAATTTGTATTATCTTGACTAATGATATTTCAGATGATAAAAGTTGATGATGTTTTTCCTAGAAAGAGAACCGAGTGGACATTATAGTCTGCATTATTCTTCTAATAGATTACTCATTCCGCTGCTATTATTGATCTGAACGTTGTTTAAGAATTTAACTGCAGTTTTTGATATAAACCTTGTAGTCTATTGTATTCTATCAAGAACTCAACTGTTGAAGACTAATGATAATTTATTCGTCATTATCTTAGTAATGATATTCTTTACTGGGCTATTTGAGCTCACCATTTCTTTTGTTCCATTGTTTTTCAACAGGAGATGAAAACATAACAGGGTCTAGCCGGGGAATGGAGTGAGGGTCCGAGGAATAGTTATCATAGTCTTCACGTTTTGTAAAATAGTGTGACAATAATAGTGAAGACTTAGTTGTGTATTATTATACACTGTATTGTTGTACGTTGTGCTTTGTTGTAATAATTTTGTTGTAGTATTTTGACGACTCAAGTTTGGGCTGTGTGGGCCCAGATTTGGGGGCGTCACAGTTGGCATCAGAGCTTAGGGATATGGTCTTTAATGGAGATCTGGGGTAGAACTAGGAGGGGGGAGACGAATAGAATCAGTCACTAGTGTGTCCTACCTAAAATAGATTTTATTATCTAATGAGTCGATTTGAATGTAGGAACATGAAGTGATGAGTCAGTTTATTTGAACTAACATTTATTTTGTGACCACAGTTAATTATGGCATCTGGAAATCAGGAGGTTAACTATGAAATTACTGAAACAAATGTAGCTGCAAAACAAGAGGCGACGAATAATCTTCTTACAAACTCAGAGTTGAATCATTTGCCTAAGGCAAAAATTATGCGTGTTCTATCCAGTAAGGATGAAGGTGAAAGCTCTGCTACAGTCGTTCCAGATCCATTCTTAGAAGCAATTAAAGGAAGTAACGAACTTGCGGAAATTATTGCCTTTAATTTACTCACTAATTGGGAGAGTGATATCACCTGGTTATGCTCTATAACAAAGGATCAGAATATATGGACTTTTCATATTAGTCTTTGGGATTTATGGTGTTCCAGCTATGATTTTCAAGATTATTTAAAAATGATGTTTATATACTTTTGGGCGTTACAATTTAGAGGAATTCAGGTTAAGTTAGTCACTATCGTGGAAACTGCAGTCTATCGAAAATACTATTTTAATGGAAATCATTGGTACCTTACTACTGATGAAGTTGATGAATCCGAGAAACAGTTTGCTAGAAAATTATTCAGTGGTATTCCCATGGTTGAAATACGTGAAGATCCGAATGAAGTATTCGGGATTCGATTTGACGATAACAGTCAAGAAACCGAATGAGGTGATAACCGGTAAGCTATTCATAAATTCTCGTGAAGTCTATGCCATGTTAGATACTGACTCTACCCACTCTTTTATCTCACCTATATGTACTCAACGTTTAAATTTGACTATTGAAAACTTAAATCTTGTCTTATCAGTTGAAACCTCATTGGGAGAAATACCTATTACATTTACTATCTATAAATCTTGCCTAGTTCAAATCAACAACCTTACATTACTTGTTGACCTTATTTCTTTGGAGATGCGTGAATTTGATGTGATTTTAGGAATTGATTGGTTGACTACCCATCATGCTAAAATTGATTGTTTTCATAAGATTATTAGTTTTCATATTCCTAATCAACCTGTCATGCAAATTCAAACAACTAAACCATTGAAATCTATAACTGTTATTTCTAGCCATAAAGCCATTCGTTTATTGAAAAACGGATGTCAAGCCTTTTTAGCTCATGTCACTGATTTGAACAAAAATACGTCAAACTTGAATGATATTCCCATTGTTAATGAGTTTCCTGATGTTTTTCCTGAAGAACTTCCTGGCTTACCCCAAACCGTGAAATTGATTTTTATATTGATCTTGAACCCAGTACCAAGCCCATTTCCAAAGCTCCCTACCGAATGGCTCCCATTGAACTTCAAGAGTTAAAAGTCCAACTACAGGAATTGTTGGATACCGGTTTCATTCGTCCGAGTGCATCACCTTGGGGTGCTCCTGTTCTATTTGTGAAGAAGAAAGACGGGAGTATGAGATTGTGCATTGACTACCGAGAATTGAACCATGTCACCATCAAGAACAGGTACCCGTTACCTCGGATTGATGACATGTTTGATCAATTGCAAGGCGCTCAACATTTCTCAAAGATTGATCTCCGTTCTGGATATCATCAGTTAAAGGTTAAAGCTGAGGGCATTCCAAAGACTGCTTTCAGAACTCGTTATGGGCATTATGAGTTCTTAGTCATGCCTTTTGGACTAACTAATGCTCCTGCAGCTTTCATGGACATGATGAACCGGATATTCAAGGAACATTTGGATCATTTTGTGGTTGTCTTTATTGATGACATCCTCATATACTCCAAGAGTCGCGAGGATCATGAACAACACCTGAGATTGATACTACAAAAGCTCCGTGAAAACAAATTATATGCCAAGTTGAAGAAATGTGAGTTCTGGCTTGAGGAGGTCGCGTTTCTTGGGCATGTGATTTCTAGTCAAGGAATATCAGTCGATCCTGCGAAGATTGAAACGGTACTAAATTGGGAACAACCCAAAACAGTAACCGAAGTCCGAAGTTTTCTGGGTCTAGCTAGTTATTATCGGAGATTCGTAGAAGGATTTTCTCGAATCGCCACTTCATTAACGCAGCTTACTCGGAAAAGCACAAAATTCATATGGAGCGAGAAATGCGAGAAAAGTTTCCAAGAACTCAAGAAGAGACTGGTTTCAGCTCCTGTTCTGACCATACCATCAGGATCAGGAGAATTTGTTATCTACAACGATGCTTCTGGCAAAGGTCTAGGCTGTGTCCTTATGCAACATGGAAAGGTTATAGCCTACGCCTCTCGACAACTCAAAGATTATGAGAAAAATTATCCTACTCGTGATCTAGAGTTGGCAGCAGTCGTTTTCGCGTTGAAGATCTGGAGACACTACTTGTACGGAGAAAAAGTGGATATCTATACGGATCATAAAAGTCTCAAGTATTTCTTCACCCAGAAGGAACTCAACATGCGACAACGACGTTGGCTTGAGCTGTTGAAGGATTATGACCACACAATCCAGTATCACCCGGGAAAGGCGAACGTTGTAGCTGACGCTTTGAGCAGAAAATCTTATGCAAGTACAAGTGCACTGCTGACAACACAAAAGTGTATTTTGTACGACTTGCAAAAGATGGAGATAGAGCTAAAGACACCAGGGACCCACTCGAAGATTGCTCACGTGCGAGTAGAACCAACTTTAATCGATAAAATTAAAGCTGCTCAAGCTACCGATCCGGAACTGATAAACATGATAAAGAAAGTACAAGAAGGTGTCATTCCCGAAGCAAGAATCGACGAGAAATGAATACTTCGAGTCAACTCTCGACTATGTGTTCCTAACGATCCTGAATTAAAGCATAAAATCATGATGGAGGCACACAACACGCCGTTTGCAATCCACCCAGGAGGTACCAAGATGTATCGAGATCTTCGACATACATTTTGGTGGAACAATATGAAAAGAGAGATTGCGGAGTTTATCTCAAGGTGCCTAACTTGTCAACGTGTCAAGGCAGAGCATCAAGTTCCTAAAGGTCCATTACAATCACTTGAAGTTCCTGAATGGAAGTGGGAACACATCAATATGGACTTCGTGACGGGTCTTCCAAAAGTTTCTCAAGGCTTATATGCAATTTGGGTGATCGTAGATAGATTGACCAAATCTGCTCATTTCTTGCCTATACGAGAAAACTTTTCACTTGAACGTCTTGTCGGTATGTACATAAATGAGATCGTGAGATTGCATGGCATGCCAGTTTCCATAGTTTCTGATCGAGATCCTAGATTCACTTCACGCTTTTGGATCAGTCTACAAAAAGCTATGGGCACTGAACTACGTTTTAGTTCTGCATACCATCCTCAAACGGGCGGACAATCGGAAAGGACGATCCAGACCCTCGAAGATCTTTTGAGACTTTGTGTATTAGACTTCAAAGGAAGTTGGGATAAGTACTTGCCGTTGGTGGAATTTTCTTACAACAACAGTTACCAAGCAAGCATAGGCATGACTCCATTCGAGGCATTGTATGGAAGGAAGTGTCGCTCTCCAATATCTTGGAATGAGGTAGGAGAAGCAAAATTGTTGGGACCCGAGTTGGTACGCTTGACGACCGAAAAGATCCAAATGATCCGACAACGAATACAGACCGCACAAGAACGACAAAAGAGTTATGCTGATCTTCATCGGAGAGACGAAAGTTTCAACGTCGGAGATCATGTATTCTTACGTGTTTCTCCATGGAAAGGGGTTACGAGATTCGGAAAGAGATGAAAGCTCAACCCTCGATTTATTAGCCCATTTGAAATCCTCGATCGAATAGGAACCGTAGCCTACAGACTAGCCCTACCACCAAGTATGTCTCGCATCCATAACGTTTTTCACATATCTATGTTACGTAAATATGTGAAGGACCCAAACCACGTCATTTAGTTAGAACCAGACGTTATAGCAGAGGATTTAACATACGAGGAGGTACATGTTAAGATCCTGGATAAGAAGGAGCAGATCCTACGCTCAAAGGTTATACCTCAAGTTAAGGTTTTATGGAGGAACCAAGATACTGAGGAAATGACCTGGGAGCTAGAATCTGAGATGAAATCTAAGTATCCTTACCTCTTCGATATGTCAGGTACGTCAATTTCGGGGACGAAATTTCATAAGGAGGGGAGGTTGTAAGACCCCGAATTTTATGAAATACAAAATTTAATTTTTCTTCATATATATATTTTTTGAAACAGTAAGTGGTTAAATCGATAAAGTTAAAAGTTAAGGATGTTATGTGCAAATTTTATTTTGTCGGACAATATTCGTTTGGTCGGGGAATATTCGTTTGGTCCGACGGCGCCGAAATAACAAATTATTGGTGGACCCCACAACGGAATATTTGTCGGATATAGAAAACGACAGAAATAACCTTTTTAAATAAAAATAGTCAACGGAACTGTTAAAATACCGGTGATAAAAGAGTAGTAGCATACGGTAGTTATTGGTATTTTCTGTAGCACTCGGTACTCTACAGTAACACACGGTATTGCATAGTGTCTCATATTATTGGTCTGATAATTGACACCGTAACTGTTACGCATCATTTCATCGATAATTGTCACTGCATAATATTTTATATTATCAATTCAATAATTGTTGTTACACAGTATTTTGCATTATTGATTTAATAATTGTCATTACACTGTATTTTATATCATTGAGTCAATAATTGTTGTTGCACTGTTTTTAAAATTATTGAACCTAATAATTGTCACAGTAAAATATGCACAGTAATTCACATTATTGAATCAATAATTGTCATTACACAGTAACGTATGCTTTATTTTACATTATTGTTATCTCTATTATGATGTTATTTAAACAGTTGTATTTCATTAATTTATTGACTTGATATCTAAGAGCTAACTATACTGTATTTATAACAATTAGTCATAATAATTGAATTGATAAAGTTATTTGTTTATAATATAAAGTTAGGTGATTATTAGGTGATATGAAATGAATGGTGTAGATTAAAGTGTGAATTATTGTTGAATAATTGAATTGATTTGTTTATAATATAAAGTTAGGTGATTATTAGGTGATATGAAATGAATGGTGTAGATTAAAGTGTGAATTATTGTTGAATAATTAAATTGATTTGTTTATAATATAAAGTTAGGTGATTATTAGGTGATATGAAATGAATGGTGTAGATTAAAGATAATATAATATTTGAAATGGATGGTGTAGATTAAAAGATGATCTTTAAATGAATGGTTTAGATTAAATGAATGATAAGATTTTTGGCTATAAATAGAAGCCTTAACTTAAGGATTTTTCATAAACTTCCTTACTTGTT
This sequence comes from Hedera helix, assembly GCA_947179155.2. Classification (NCBI taxonomy): domain Eukaryota; kingdom Viridiplantae; phylum Streptophyta; class Magnoliopsida; order Apiales; family Araliaceae; genus Hedera; species Hedera helix. The sequence continues at coordinate 21,086,196 of OX359274.1, forward strand.
CTTTCTTTCTCTCTCTAAATACTTCTTGTGAAAGTTCTCTCTAAGTGTGCTTAAGTCATCTTGAGTATTTGTGAAGATCTATAAGTATACGTGTACTGTTCAAGTTAATCAACCTCATTTAAATCAATATCCAGTCACGTGTTGAGGTAAGGGATACCATCTTTTTGTATTAATTTCCTTCACCTTTTGTTAATCAAACCTGCTACGGTAAGGGATATTATTTTCTTTCATACTCCTAAATCGAAATTTATTATGGAACTATTGCTTCTATAATTCCTGAAAATATTATATGTTCCATAATAGTTGAACTTCATTATTTCAACTGAACCTTCCTATTTACGTGAACCTTTCTATTGAATTGTAACCGTTATTCTGAACTGTGGATCTTGAATATCATTTTTAAATTTCACTCCACATCATGTTGACAATTTGGACATTATTTGAATCTGTACAAAGTAAACTTCCGATACTTATTGTTATCCTATTTCTTCTGTTCACATTTATATCATTCTAATCATCCAAAAATCAAGCTGTTGTGAATATCTGTGGCCGGGGGCACAGATGTGATATATTTGTTGAACAGATGATAGGTTAAAGGCGATATAATAGGTTAAAGGCGATACATCTGTTCGGTGTCTTTTATGGCACGTGGTGAATGTTCTCTTTGGCCCGTAGTGCAAAGATGAACTGTTGTTTGGTATGATTATGACCAAAGGCTGAATCTGGTATAATCATGATCGTTGGTGCTATATTGAATATCTTTGGCCCGTAGTACAAAGATGAACTGTTGATGTGCATGATTATGATCAGGAACTGTGAATTTGTATTATCTTGACTAATGATATTTCAGATGATAAAAGTTGATGATGTTTTTCCTAAAAAGAGAACCGAGTGGACATTATAGTCTGCATTATTCTTCTAATAGATTACTCATTCCGCTGCTATTATTGATCTGAACGTTGTTTAAGAATTTAACTGCAGTTTTTGATATAAACCTTGTAGTCTATTGTATTCTATCAAGAACTCAACTGTTGAAGACTAATGATAATTTATTCGTCATTATCTTAGTAATGATATTCTTTACTGGGCTATTTGAGCTCACCCTTTCTTTTGTTCCATTGTTTTTCAACAGGAGATGAAAACATAACAGGGTCTAGCCGGGGAATGGAGTGAGGGTCCGAGGAATAGTTATCATAGTCTTCACGTTTTGTAAAATAGTGTGACAATAATAGTGAAGACTTAGTTGTGTATTATTATACACTGTATTGTTGTACGTTGTGCTTTGTTGTAATAATTTTGTTGTAGTATTTTGACGACTCAAGTTTGGGCTGTGTGGGCCCAGATTTGGGGGCGTCACATTATACGTGTACAAAATTTGTCAAATATAATACCGAAAACGGTATTAATATTACTCATAAATCATGTTATGATTTTTAGTGAATTAAAATAAATATTTTATGTATATTACATAAAATATTTATTACACAAAATAATTACATAATGTATTAAATAATTAATTATGCATGAGTTGTGGCTTATCCGAAAAGTGAGTGGAAGCTAGATAAGTCGGTTATGCCATTAAGTCGGTGGAATTGAATTATCCCAAAAAATTGGTTAAGTAATTTGCTTACAAAAAGGAAACAGAGAAGAAATAAAGAAAAGAAAGGAAAAAGAGGCATAACACAAACTCTCTCTCATTTTTATTTCCCCACCCGAGACCACCATCAAGCTACCACCACCGACCACTATTGGCTACTAAGGGAGAGAAATCAAGGAGTGATGGCAAGTTTCAAGGAAAATATCAAGCTTGGAAGGTATAAAAATGAATTTAATTAATTTATTTTGTGTAATTATGGTGATAAAATAATTATGTGGAAAATTAGTAAATAATTATAATAATTATTTCAAATAATTTTTGGATATATATGTGTGAATTACATGATTTTTAGAGTTATTTTGTGGTGAAAAATTGAGCAAAAATGGTTATTTGTTGGAAAAGTTGATACACTGTTTAACGGAGGAAGAAGAAAGGAATTCCAGTGCTGCCGCGCATTGCGCGTCAGCCAATTTTTTTTCAGCCGCAAGGATGAAACGGCGTCGTTTTGGGCGTACGGAAGAGTCATCCGCGCAATGCGCGGGGCTCAGAAAAAGGGCCGAGAAACGACGTCGTTTTGATGGCGTCGGCAGAGGCAGGGTGGAGCATGGCGCGACCGACGGCAACGCTGGAAATTACCAACGTGCCCCTGCCCTTTTCCGTTAATACTGAATGTGTCCTTTAGCCACGGAAATGACAGAATTGCCCCCGGACTTTTCAGAAAATACCGGATGTATCCCTAGGGGCGCGAAAATTACGGATAAGCCCCTGAGCTTTTCTGTTAATGCCGGTTATGTCCAAAAGCCGCGGAAATTACTAAATTGCCCTCAGAAATTAGTTTTAATTGAAATAAATGTTTAAAAATTGTTTAAAAATCATAAAAAATTATAGAAAAATACTAAAAATGTAGAAATGATGTTTGGGCATTAAATTTAACGTTTTTGTAAAAATATTAAATATTGGGGATTAATATTTAAATGTTTAAATATTAATCTAATAAGGTTATAATTTAGAAAATGTTTAAATAAAATTTTCGGGCAACCAAATATGTTTAATTTTATCCGATGAGCCGGGTTGTCCGTAGTGAAGGCATTAAATATTAAGTTATTTTAATATTTTAAAGAACGAGGTTATTATAGTTGGCCATATAAATTAATAATTGACCCGGAGATGATATTAATTAAGTAAATTAATATCATAAAGAGATAAATAATTATTATTTGATTATTTTATGATCATAGGTTGATCGAGTTAAGGGTTTGAGCTAACAATTTAACTAACTGGACGCCAGGCAAGTTCTTCAGTCCCTTTTATGTTAAATGTTGAACTGTTATGATATGTAATTCTTGTTTTAATTGCATAAAAATTGTGTGCTATATGATACGTGATCAATATGTCCACAATGTGTAATTTGTGCAACGATATGAACATATATGAGATATATTATTATGGTAGAAGCACAAGCACATGATGTATGACACACACCGAACATGTTAAGGTATATGCTATGTGAAGCATGAACTGTTGAACTTGCTGAGCCGTTGTGCTCATTACTTGCTTAAAATAAACTTTTGCAGGTTAAGAAACAAAATTTCAGGAATATCAGAATATATTAAAGACGGATTGTCACAGCAGGTTGTAAATGTAGTTGCTATGTTTTCAATAGCATAATTCAATATGGTAAATTGCAAAGTTATATGGATATTTCGTATGTACATATATGTGGGATCTAGCTAAGATGAACAGAGTTAAAATGTGAACTATAATTGTTCAAAACGGTTGTTACGCAAGAAAGTTATTATATGGTTAATTATGAATTATGAAATAAAGAATAATTGTGAATGATACTAAAATTTGTATGCCGAGCTTTATGGTACATGAAAGAACGAAGAAGTAAAGGTTGCGATCCAGGGGCTAGGATCGATGTAAGGATTTTAGATCTCCAAATATTTTAATACAATGATATGATTGAGAAAAAGAAAAATTTATACCGAAATTTTGGTAACTGATGGTTTTAAAGATAATTAATGGATTAAATAAAGTGGTTAAAGATTTATTAACAAACCGAAATTTGGACGCAAGGAAGATAATGTATAATAAATACAAAAATTAAGGTAATAAGATTAGTCGAATTTCGGGATTGTTACACTATTCATTACGCTCGCTGTTAATATATATATAACTTAAAGCTTAATTTTACATATACATTCCTCATTTTCATTATTTCCTCCATTTTCAACTTTTCTTTCCTTATCATATCAAGTATACATATACACATATTCAGTCAACCACATAGGTCCTTGCTAGCACATTGATTACATAATAACTTATTCTTACACTTTCCATCATTCATAACTAGGTTTTAACTGTTAACCTTTACATAAATAACCAAAATTCTTATTTAGCAATCTTATAAAAATTCGAGATGTCACAGATACAGTCAGATGGATATGGGCTCAATTAGTAGCAGCTCGGGATCGATAGAAAAAGTATGCAGATTTGCATAGTCAAGGTCGGGATTTTGAGGTGGGAAGCCACGTGTTTCTTAAAGTGTCTCCATAGAAGGGAAAAATCATATTCGGAAATAAAGGTAAATTAAGTCCTAGATTTATTGGACCGTTCGAAGTATTAAAGAAAGTTGGGGAAGTGGCATATGAAGTGGCTCTACCTCCAGAATTAAAACATATACATAATGTCTTCCACGTGTCAGTGCTCCGACCGTACAAGTTATATTATAAGCACGTCATAGCATATGAACCTATTCAGATAGAGAAGGATTTAACTTATGAAGAAATTCCTGTCCAAATATTAGATAGGAAAGAGCAAGTCTTAAGAAATAAAGTGATTGCTTCCGTTAAAGTGCTATGGCGAAATCATAACGTTGAAGAAGCCACATGGAAATTAGAAGAGAAAATGCGAAAGAATCATCCTAGTTTATTTGAATAGTTAGTTTAGAAATTCTGAGACGGAATTTTTATAAGGGGGGAAGAATGTAATATCCAGGATATTACGACGTGTAAAAAGTTTAAATAAATAAAATTTGTGTGTTTTAATTATTTAAACTTGGTAGGTAATGTGAATTGTGTAAATTAATTATGTATAAATATATTTTATTGTATGGTTATAAATTTTAAATGAAATATGTCAATAAAAAGGGGATTAATACTGAAAATTAATCCTAAATTAAATTAAAAGTTAATGAGAAAATTAATAACATCAAAATTATTAATTATAGATTAATTAATAATTATGGGGAATTTCGGAGAATTTTAAGAAGAACAATTAATTATATAAAATATATAGTAATAAATTATATATTTTATATAAGGAAATGCAATTAAATATATTGAAATTTATAATTAAATCAATTATATAAGGGTAAAAAGTATAATTTATATAAGAGGATAAAAATGTGTTAAGGAAAGATTAATAATTATATAAATTATGCAAAATTATATTGTATAGTTTATATAAAATAAATGAAATAGTGAAAAAGAATAATAAATAAATATGAATAATTCTTATTTTTAATAAGATAAATTGTGTTTATGTAAAATAGAATTATTTATATTTTTATGAGATTTAATATTTTTGTGAATTATGTATGTAAAAGAAATTATTATAATACATAATATATATACTTTTGAATATGATGTGCACAATCATAGGTATGAGAGGTCGATCACCTCGAGTACGGGTTTAAGGTTTTATGGTCTTTATGACACCTACAGGTTATCAGCGTTACCACTGGCTAACCTATGTTCAATGGTCTTGTGACCCTCAGTATAATTCTCATTTATCATGTTTTAAAAGATAATTTCATCAGTTCTTTTCTTCCATTTGAATTGAGATCATGTTACGTTATTGTTATAAATTCTTTTTCCTCATGTTGCACTATTATTCAATTCATTATACTTGTTGAGTACTTCAGTTGCTCATTCTTGCCTAATTAATGTGACGCAGACAAATATGTTAAACCTGAGAGTATAAATAAGAAAGACAAAGGCAAAGGAAAGATGTCGGAGTGAAGAAATGGTGAAATGTCCCTCACTAGTAGTTTTAAATCTATTTTGTGGATGTAGATGTGCAATATGTATCTTAGTAACATTGTATGTATATAAAGGTTAATGACTCTGGGGGTTTATTAGATATCTTTTGTATTATGTTGAACCTTAATGGATGTAATATATATTAAAAATACTTTTGAATAGTGGTAAATGAAGTTAGAATATATGAATCGTGAGTACCAAATTCGAGATTCAAAGAGCCTGAATTTCGGAGCGTCACATTAGGTCACTAGAATAGAGGTTAGGGGTCAAATCACGTTAAAATTCTTAACATTCATGTGATTGTTTGATCTATTTAATTTCTTATGTGTTTTATGTTTCTCAATAAATAAAAAGTATTAACAGTTTCAAAATAGTCTTATAAAGCTTATTGTATTGGTTATATAACAAATGGAATTATTAGTACAGTGAACTATTTTTATTTCTAGCCAACTGAATCCTCTATATAATGAACTGTTTTTATATCCAGCAGACTATATCTTTATTCTAGTAAACTATTTTCATATCCAGCAGACTAATTTTCTTATTCAGTTAATTGTTTTGAATTGCATAATAAACTGTTTTCTTTATTTCACAAAAAAAATTGGGCACTATTTACTCACACACTTATTTAACCCCCCTTCTAAGTGTGCCTACGTATATTTCACCTAGCAAATGAGCAAAGTAATTAATTACAACCCTTTGAACTTGATCATGGCCTTAAACCAGATTACCATTTTCATCTTCAATGGATATGATTTTGTTGGTATTCCAATGACTTTTAATTTTGCTATGAAAGAAAGCAGTGTTAGAATCCCCCTCTTTTAGCCATAAGATTCTGGACTTTTGCTTAAGAAGGGCCTCTTCTCTGACAAGGGCATCCCACATATTATTTGAATATTCCTTTTACAATTTTAGCAAGTTATAATCTATTAGATTATCATGAAGATCAGTCCGAACTTTGTGAAGGAACTATCTAGCCCAGGGCCACATTTTCTGTAAGATTACCAACTCCCTTACTCATTTCACATATAGCTCTTTTTGTCTTTTTAAGCTTTTCAAAAAGAATATAGATGGGATCACCAAATACCTAACTACTCCAAACATTGCTAAGAGTATCTTTGAAACCATCCAAGTCAAGCATGATATTGAAAAATTGAAAGGGTTTATGGATTTTCTTTAGAGTCATTCTAGTATAAGGAATTGTAGGGCAATGATTCGACAGCTCCATAGGACCAAAATGAGCATAAGATGTTTCCATTGAAGATAAACATGTGTCATTCACAAAAACACGATCAAGTTTCTTGAAGATATGGTGGGCAACCCTGGAGTCCCACCAGGTGAGATGAGCCCCTATAGCCCTAATGTCCTCCACAGGGATACCGTCCAAACAAGCTTTGAATTCTACATTTCCATAATCCCAATTACAAGCCCCTCCTTTAGTTTCATTGGTATAGAGTATTTCATTGAAGTCCCTAAGAATGTCCCATGGTCCCCCCATAGCATTGGAAATCCTGTTTAAATCATACCACATATGTCTTCTTTCCACAGGTGTACAAAGTAAATAATTGAAATATATAATTGAGACAATAACATCTCAAATTTCACTAAGCAATGAATGATTTGGGAGGATTTGAATAGGATATTGACATCCCATGTCCTTGGATCCCAACCCACCCATATTCTACCATTAGCATATGACTCATAATTGAATTCACATCTCCACCTGTCACTTATTTTACCAGAGACAAATGAAGCATAATGAGCTTTAACCCTGGTCTCAATCAGGCCCAAAAATGAAATGTTGTTAGTTGTAATGAAGTCATAAACAGAGACCTGCTTAGGTCCTTTATTAACTCCTATAATATTATAAGAACAAAAATTAACCATATCAAAGATTGGTTAAGTTGAGGGTTGACACCCCCCTTCTTACTTTCCTTTTTGGATTTATGGCCCTAGTCACCTTCCCTTCGATCTTTATTTTTAAGCTCTTTGCTTTCAACTTTATCAATGAACTTAAGCTTGCTGGCTAAATGGTTAGGGGAGGGGGACTCAATATCATAGGCATTACTGAAGTCTTGATCTTCGGCTCCAAGAGGTAGAAAGGGATTAGAAGTTTTTGGTTCAAAAGTTTTTGGAGAAGCCTCATAGTCCATAGCAGATGATAATGACCTAGCCCCCCCTGAGCTAGGGGCTGTGTTATTACTTCAGGTTGAGTGGATGTAATAACTTCGATAAGAGAAACTGAAGGAACCCCAAGTGTAGAATAACCAAAAGGATTTGTCCCTTCCTTAGGTTTAGCTCTAGACTCTCCTTCAAAATTGGATGATTTAGGCACCCATTTGTAATTAGCTTTAGGGCATTGTTGGGTATTTTCTATATGAATATTTGCGTGCAAGTATACACAGTCAACAAGTAATATAATGATAAAGTAGAATTTAGAACCCACAGGGAATTAAATAATAATTATTACCAAACACTAATTTAATATCAAATTAATTATATTTAAACAATCTCAAATTAAGTCTAAAATAAACTAATTAAAATTACTAACTAAATTAAACTAAGGAAAATGATGAAATCAAATTAAAATAGTTAAGATCACAATTTTCCCTAATGCTTCATTTAAATCTCTTCACTCTATTTTTAATTAATTAACTATATAGAATTGTTAACTGAGAATGCCTAGCTATTTATTAACATTTTTCAAGAATTAATAAAAAGATTTATTCCAATTAAGTTGCTATATTGCTATGCAAAATAACTTGAAATAAACTCAGTAAGATTCAACTCTCAATAAAGTTACATGTTGCATATAGATATATTCACTCTATACACTATTATGCTACTCTTCCTAGAAAGAATAAACAAATTCACATGTTATCATATCAGGATCTAAATCTATAATCCACTTTTGATTTCATATAGATTATCCTAATAATTAATCACAATTAATTAATACATTAACGCACAAAATAATTAATTAGGTCTAAACATTATAATCAATTCGTTAACTTCTTATAGATTATCACATTAATTAATGAAACTAATTACATACTTGAACACACAAAATATGATAAACAATTCAATTATAATCAATTTAATTAGAAAGAAAATAAATTAATTTAAACTACACATTTGGTTCAATTGCAATCTCAAATAAAAATTAGTTCATAACTAAATAATAAATTATCCACAAATAATTCAACATCTCAAAATTATAAAAATAAAAGAGAAAGAAAAGAAATCAAATCTGTCTTGATATCCGTCTGTCACTCGGATCACAGTCTCCAATTTTCAAGCTTCATCTTTAATTATTGAATCATCCGTGTTGAATATTTTCTTCTAATTCTACTCCTAAAATACTCTAATATAATATATTCTACTCTAAAACTATGTTAATCTATTCTAATGTACTGAATATAAGAGTTACATAGTCTATTCATAGGAGTACAACAATAATCCTAAGCTAATGTGGAAAAGAAATCCAATTAGGAATCAAAAAGTATTAAAATCCGCGAATAATCCCGTTTCCCAGAATTAACATACAGCCAAACGCAACCTTCGCTCGGTTTGACCGGTCAACACGCTGAAAACCCGCTCCCGCGCATGGCGCGCTTAGGCCTATCCTACCACGAAACGATGTCGTACACGCCTCACTCAACTCATTAACATCCACGCAATGCGCGGTTCTTTTTCCTGGCCCAAACAACGCCACACGCCGCCATTTTGGCGCGGCTAGTAATCTTCTAGCGTGCCAGGCGCGAAAATGCCAAGTTGCTATATTTTCTAAATTGCCCCTCCGTGCTGCTTAATTACAATCATGTCATCCATGTTTATATTACCTATAAAATTAAATATAAAATAAATAAAAATTATATAAAAATACTAAAAATAATAATAATGCATAAAATTAAATAAATTGCCTAAAATCAATTAAATTACTTAAAAACTAACAAATAATTAAGCCTAAAAATATTAAATAAATAGATATAAAAATCCATTATCAGGTATATAATTAGAGAATGATCAAAAGACTTGCAATGTTGACAAAGTAAAGGTTTATTTTGATATTTCACTTTTACCTCAATCACATTTTCTGCTTCAGGCTCCTGATCAAGAACCACAGCTTCCAGTTTATCTGGCAGGCCTGAAGTTGTTGTAATCTCAATACAGACTCGAGCATAGTTCATGGGTTTCCTTTTTCAGTTTGCTTATCTAAGAAAAGAGGCTTGCCAATGCCACTAGCCAGATAGCTAAGGCCTTTAGGAGTCCAATAGGAAATCAGAACATGACGAAATTTAATCCAAACTGTAGCAGTAGTGCATGCTTCTAAGGAGAAGTTCATCCCTTTCCATTTTTTAAGTATAAGAAGCTTGTTCAAAATATATTATGGGCCTAGTGCTAGGACATTATCTCGATCAACTAGATTCTAGAATTTGAAAACTAAGAATCCCCTATCTTGTATGAATACTTTTTGAAGACCATACTTATCCCAAAATATGTTTACATTTTCTTCTACAAGCTTAAAATGGCAGTTGGGTGTGCAAGAACCTCCAACAAGACAAGATTTCCAAAGATCATTCCCCATTTTCAGAATGTTATAACGAGGTTTAATAAGAATGTGCCCATCAATATAAGAAAGAGGTGAATGAGGAAAGTATTCCAGTGAAACATTAGGTTTCTGATCTTGTTAAGACACAATAGCACTCCATGATTTAGGGGGTCTAAGAGCATTAGCAGTGTTTGATAATTCCCCACCCAAGATGACACCTTTCAAATATGTGTTGTTAACCTCAATAAACATAGCTTTTTCAGCTTCTTTACCTTTATTGATGGGGCCAGTACAAGGTTTGGGAGTGGCTTCTTGTACAACATTATCAGCAAGACTGCCTTCTATCATAGGACTTTTATCGAACAGGTTGTGTGCACAATTCCTTATCTGAAAGTTGTTCTCATTAATATTATGTTCATTTACTCTTCTACTGAGGGTAAATTCATTGACTTCCTCAGTTGTAAGGCCTTGGGCAATAATAAATTTCATTAGATCTTGATTTTTCTTCCTCTCAGTCACGACTTCAAATATATCATTTTGAGAGAAATGATGGGCTGCTTTAAAAATCTCCTGCACATTCGTCTCTATACCAAGAGCTTGATTAACATCCAAATCTATGTTATCACTTTGTACATCACTGGAAGAAACATCAGAGTTAACATGGGTGTCACACAAACCCTAGCCTAACCCTCACCTTTTTCTTACTCTAGTTGATCCTTAATTCTTCCTAAACCTTAACCCTAACAGATCCTCAACCCTTCCTTGTTTCTCATCTCTTCTTTGTTTAACCAGCTTTTCTGTTCTTCTTTTTACTTCGAGACAAATGGTATACTACCCTCACTTGTCAGAAGGTAACTCTCTTAGTAGTGATTTGAGAGATCTATATGCTAAGTATGAAGTTTCCAAGCCGAACTCCCCTGATATTGTTGAATTTGAATTTAAGCCTATTGAAGAACTATTGATGTAACGACCCTGAAATTCGATCAACTTTATTACTTCAAATTTCACATTTATTATTCATTATTTTCCTTACGTCCAAATTTTGGTCTGTTAATAAATCTTTAATCCCCTTATTTAATTCATTAATTGATTTTAAAATCAACAATTACCAAATATTTCGGTATAATTTTTTTTTTCTCAATTCAATTATTGTATTAAATATTTTATCATTTAAAAACTACATTTCTTGATCCTAGTCCCTGGATCGCAACCTTTACTTTTTCTTTCTGTAGCTAGTATCATAATGCTACACATTCAAAATATAATGTTATTTACTTTCATACAATTATTCCTTGTTGCATCATTCAAAATCAAACATATAATAATTTCTATCGTAACAACTATCTTGAACATTCACGGTTCACAATTTAACTCTATTCATCCTATACGGATCCAACGTATATGTACATACGAAATATCAAAATAAACTTTGTAATTTACCACATTGAATATAACAATTTCATTTACAACCTTCTGGGTTGATCCATCTATAACATAATCCAATTTTCCTGAAATTTATTTCTTTACCTGCAAAAGTTTATATTATGCAAGTAATGAGCACAACGGCTTAGCAAGTTCAACAGTTTATGTTTCACGTAACGCATACCTTAACATGCTCTGTGTGTGTCATACATCATGTGTTGTGTTTCTATTCGAGCAATATAACTCATATATTTTCACATCATTGCACAAAGTACACATCGTTGTCATATTAACCACGTATCACATAACACATAATTTATATGCATCTGAATAAGAATTAACATATCATAACAGACAAACATTTAACATTAAAGTACTGAAGAACTTGCATGTACTGTGGAATTGATAAATATTCAATTCTATACAGCTTCTCGTACAACCTATGATCATAAAATAATCAAATAATAATTATTTATCTTCTTATGATATTAATTTAATTAATTAATATCATCTCTGGGCTAATTATTAATTTATATGGTTAATTACATTAACCTCGTCCCGTAAAATATTAAAATAACTTAATATCAACACCTTTAATACGGAAAACTCGGCTCATCGGATAAATTTTAGAATATTTGGTTGTCCGGATGCTCATTTAATCATTTTCTAACCTTTAAACTTAATAGATTAATATTTAAAATACTTAAATATTAATCCCCAATATTTAATATTTTTACAAAAATATTAAATTTAATGCTCAAACATCATTTCTATATTTTTAGTATTTTTCTATAATTTTCTATAATTTTTAAACAATTTTTAAACATTTATTTCATTAAAAACTAAATTTTGGGGGCATTTTGGTAATTTTCGCGGCTTTAGGGACATAACCGGAATTTTCCGAAAAGTCCAGGGGCATTTTCATAATTTTCGCGCGTCTATGACACACTCGGTATTAACGGAAAAGGGCAGGGGCACGATGGTAATTTCCAGCGTGTCGTCGGCCGCGCATGGCGCCCATGGCGCGGCCCATCCTTCCCGGCTCCAAAACGACACCGTTTTGTTGCCTATTTCCAAAAAAAAATGCCCGCGCAGTGCGCGGGCTACCCTTTCTTCTTCTTCTGCTGCTGCTGCCGTGAACAGTGTACCAACTTATCCAAAAATCACCATTTTGCTCCAATTTTTCCCAACAAAATTATTCCAAAAATCATATAACCCATAGATAAACATCCAAAAATTATTTAGAATAATTATTCTAATTATTTTCTAATTTTTCACAATAATAATTTAACACCATAAATACCCAAAATAATTCAAAATAAATTAATTTATACCTTCTAAAGCTCATAACTCCATCCTTGAAGCTTGTCATACTCCTTGTTGGCGCCAATCTTGCTCTCTTTCTTGGCGGCTATGGAGATAAGGTGGTGGTCGGGTGGTTCTCGGGTGAGAGAAAGAAAGAGAGAAAATGTTTGTTGCTTGTTCTCCTTTTTCCTTTCTTCCCTTCTTCTTTTATAATCCCACAAGTCTCTAACAAATTTTGGAATAAAAAAAAAAATTACCCACCGAATTATGTCTCTCACACGCCAACTTTTTCCTTCTCTCGAATTTTCCAAACTTGCATGCAAAATTTTAATTTAAATACATTACGTAATTATCTTGTGTAATAAATATTTTATAAATGTATATAAAATATTTATTTTAATTCACCAAAAATCATAACATGATTTATTATTAATATTTATACCATTTTCAGGTACTTTATTTAATAAATTTTGTACACACATAATGACATGCATGTAATTATATGAGGTAATTTATACCTCCAAAATTCATTAAATAATTCTTATAACATATAAAAATTATTTTTCATAATTTTTTTCACTTCGTTACTTGGACATCATGTTACACTAACATGTTCACGTTTCCGAAATATTATTCCTCATAAAAATTCTATTATACATAACCATAATTTTTAATAACTTAAAACATTCATTTTTCTCATTTATTTTCATTTCTTTACAATTTTCACTAACTTTCCTTATATAAATTATATAAATTATTATTATATAATTATCTTATTTTCCTTTTACACAAAGTACAATTTATAACATTTTTCTTCCATCCTTATTTAATTTAATCCTCTTATATAAATTATATAATTATTCTTCCATTAATATTTTACTTTACTTTCCTTATATAAATTATATACTTTATTGGTATATAATTTATAAAATTCCTTCCTCCTCTTAAATAGTTTCTAAACCTTCACCATAATTATTAATTAAATCTAAAATCAATATTTCAAATTTTACCAACTTCCTCATTCACTTTTATTTAATTTCTGAATTAATTCAATTATTAATCCCTTAATTTTCATAATTAATGAAATTTATAATTATCAATTAAGTATGCACATTTATATATATACAAATGTATATATATACACATCTAATTCATATTTCTCACATTTCCACATAACATCATTTAAATAATAATTTCTGTACTTTCACAATAATTTAATTGTATAATTTATTGTATTTTTACATAAAATTTTCTCTTATTCTTAATAAATTATTTTTAAACAATTTATTTACTTTTCAATTATTTTAATTCCACACTATTCGTCATGATGTATGTACAGATTTAATTTACTAATTAAATCTCATCACGTACTTTAATTCACATAAAATATCACCAATAATTTGCACAACCTTGATAATTTTTATCAATTAAATCCTTATTTAATATTATTAAATAATCCCAAAAATTCAGGTCCTCGCAGTTGAACTTGCTGAGTCATTGTACTCATTCTTGTATGATATAAATTTTTGCAGGTAAAGAAATAAATTTCAGGAATATCAGATTATGTTAGAAACGGATTATCCTAGAAGGTTGTAAACGTAATTGTTATATTTTCAATATCGTAATTCAATGTGGGTAAATTTGCTAAGTTTATATTGATGTGTTGTATGTACATATAAATTGGGTCTGGATAGGACGAATAGAGTTAAATTGTGAACTGTAATTGTTCAAGATAGTTGTTACGATAAAGGTTATTCTATGTCTAATTATGAATTATGAAACAAAGAATATATGTATGGATATGAACAATATTAAATTTTGAATGTTGAGCCTTATGATACTTGTAGTAGAAAGAAAAAGGGAGGAGGTGCAAAGTTTTAAATGCTAAAATATTTTAATACAATGATTAAAAAAAATTATACCAAAAAATTTGGTAATTGATGACTGTAAAGTCAATTATTGGGTTAAATAAGGTGATTAAAGATTTATTAACGGACTGAAATTTGGACATTAAGGAAATAATGAATAATAAATATGAAATTTAAGGTAATAAGGTTTGTTGAATTTCGGGGTCGTTACAGTTTGGGATCAGCAAGGGATGGGTAAGGGTTCAACGATGAAAGGTTTAGCTAGGGTTAAAGTTAAAGAGAAGGAGGAGAAAAGATGTTAGAGAGAGAGAGACATCTTTTGTATGAGTTACTAATTGTTTCATTATTTTTTTCAAATTTGTAAACATTTAAAAGAAATAATGAAACAATTAGTAACTCTAATTTGTAAACATTCAACAATCTAGAATGGATAGTTATGCATCATGATTGCTTTGACCATTTTATCCCTATAAATGAGTTGATTAAATGTTCTATTATGCATTTTTCCTTCACAATCTAGATGCATTTGAGTCACATTTTGGTTAATTAAATCGGGACATGACTTTTCATGTGTGCGCAAATTTCTAAGTCCCATGAAAATTACCGCCATCTCTGATAGCATAACTTTTTGTGCATGTTTTACAATATACTCTCAACTTTTTGGTTATTGGATCTACCTTCTTTTTCATAGTGTTCCCAAATTGAATATTCTTCCCTTTTCACAAGTTTTCTCTTTGAATCGTCAATTGCTTGTGTCAAATTATTTGAGCTTTCAACTTACTCATCAATCAAATCAATTGTTACAGGATCCATAATAACTCTACAAAAAAATTGTAACACCCCCTTCCCGACTAGTGGAAAAAGAGGCTACGCACAAAAGAATTCTAAGCAGAATGTCAAAACAAAAATGAACTCTTTTCACACTTATCCTTGAATCCCCTTACAACCCCTGCTAGAAGAAAAACACAGAATGAGCCAAATGCTCAGTACGAATAAAGAGTGTAGAAATAAGAACTGAAATTGAATAATAAAATCAACTGAACTATATTACATAATCTTACTGAATTGAACTGAATAGCATAATCTACTAAACTAAATTAATCTACTGAACTAAACTAATTTACTGGACTGAAACTGATCTATTGAACTGAACTGATTTATTGAACAACATAAAAGGCTGAATTGAATGGTTGTGTTTATTTCATACCGAGCTCGGAACAAAACAGAAATATACCTTGTCACAAAAACGAGTCAAAATACTGCCACAAAGGCAGTCACACATTGGACTGCAGATCCAAATGCATACAAAATCGAAAAGGTGTGCTCGGCACTACAAACAACACCAGATCGCATAACAAAACAAAATACTAGGGCCGACTCATACAACTCCCACAACAAAACACCAAATGTCCACCAAAACGCAAAATGGAGACGTCGTAGACTGATCACACAGCCACAGAAGGTTTCATACTTTAGTGCCCAGAAACATGTTTGTGGTACTCCTACGGGTGGTTATAACTCAGGTATACCTTACGATACTTTCTAACAAAAATATTATGTTACAACGAATGCGACACAATATCACAAAAGGGTTCTAATAAGCACATACTAAACTAAAATAAATCGACACAAAGTCTCCCAAATATACTAGTATGTACGTTTCTACAGAATCAAAATAATTACTATACATGCTTAATAAATCTAAAAAGTACAAGATAAGTTGTAAATATCTAAAATTAAACAAAACTATCATATGCATTTGACTATGAACAATATATCGAGATAATATCCAAATTCTATTGAGGAACAAAACAAACAAATTAAAATCAAATGAGTATCGCTGAGGGAGTATGGAATCCGTACTTGGAATAAGCAATGTAATACTCGAAATTATATTACAAAACTGACTCATTAAATTCCCTCTGTTGGAACTAATTAAACATAATAAAATAATTAATAAATAAATAGTTAATCAATTGATTAAGTTTTACACATTTTCTTTCTCTAAGGCGAATCTGAAATCCTTCCGTTCTATACAAAATTCTACCTAAAGTTATACTTAGATAAATATTCTAATCATGGAAACGTATATATTAATAAATAATAGTATTCTTGTTCATTCCAAAATACATACAAGTATATTCACAAAAATATTCTTTCCATTTTTTATTTCTATTACAAACAAATATTTTATTATTATATTATTATTTTCTGTTAAAACTTTAAAGTTACAAAAATGCTAATTTAATATTCCAAAATGTTAATTACTAACAAAGATATGCCAAAATATATTAACTGACAAATTAAATAATATACAAAAATTAAAACTACAAAATTAAAACTAATACAGAAAATTAAATAATTACACAAATAAAGAAAAATAGACATACTTGAAATTATAAGGTTCGCAGTCCGACCACGTCCTCGACACCAGAATTTTTAGCTAGGGAGATCCTTACTAAAAAGGTCATCACACAAAAAACTTTCCTCAAATTGGGTAAAACCTTAATGTTTTTGTAAAATAAAACAAAAGGATGGTCTTTCATATATAGGCTAAGTGGGAATGAGAGTTAGAAAAAGTGAGCTATGTGGGACTTTTAAAAAAAAAAGGACCAGGTATCACATTACCTCCCCCTTAAAAAGGATTTCGTCCTCAGAATCAATAAAATGGGACGAACCTAATTATCAAAAGATGCAAATACTTCGCTCAAATAGAATTTTCACAAACAAACGAAATGGTTTTCCTCTGAAATCTTATCAAAACGAATGATAATGCACCACGTGCAACAGATGATAATGATAACTCTTCAACACTGAGACGCGAAATACGTTATACACATAAGCTAATTGTGGAGACAAATCTAGCCAAAATGTGACTTAGTTAACCCTTTCTAAAATTTCAAATAGAGAATAAAACGCGGACTAAGTTTACCCATTAACCCAATTCGTCGAATACTGATTGAGCAGACCTAAATTTCTCCTTAGTCATGGCTACAATCTCCATAATAGTTCGAACGAAATCAGACCCTTCTATAGCCTTCTCACTAACCTCAATCCATCAAATTGGTGCCCACACTTCCTACCACGCAGTGCCTTAAATGAAGTCATCCAACACTTGTATGTCAGCTGTTGTTATAAGAGAATTTAACAAGGCTCAAATAATCGTCTCAATTAGTCGAACACTCTAATGCACAAGACCTTAACATATTCATCGAAGTCTGGATATTCCACTCTAATGCACGTCGATGTTGTTCTATTCTGCTGATCTATCTGCTCTGCAAATCTTCAACCTAGTCTATTACATTTTTCTATCTAATATTTTAGATCAACCTAACAAATTTGATCATTAAGTTCTTTTACAATAATTATAATATTTTCAATCATAAAGACTGTTCAGAGTTTATTTAATTCGAATTATCCTAACAATTTTGATCCATAAGCCCTTGTATAATAGATTCAAACATAATGACTGTACAAAATAAAATTACTTGTTATACATTAAAATCTTTTATATAATATTTGTCATTAATTATCAAACGTTGTCTTGCACCTAACATGGCCTAGGGCTTAGCGTTGTCTGTTGTTCAGTGCCACATAATATTCTTACAGGCATCACACCTAAAACAAGCTCGATGATAAACTCAACTTCCTATTGCAATGACAACCCTGATAATTCTTAATTAAATAAATTAGAAAGCTTATGAACAACTGAAATATTTTCAATACAACTCTTTTAAAGAGGTATCCTTTACAAATGTCAAATACTAATCACAACCCTTAGCCACCAACTTTCTGGCTTTTAAAACAAAAATCAATTTCACCGCATTACCTGGTAGTGAACCTTGAAACACAAAATCATGAGACTTCAAAATTTTAAAAATAATCTTCTTCGTTTGGCAATCAATAGTGGCCTCGTACTTATCCAACCAATTCATCCAAAGAATCATATCAAAATCATATATACGCATCGAAAAAGATTAGCCCCACGAATCTTATTTCCAAAACTAATAGAAACAATCTCGGTAAAAATTAGAGATAACAAAAAAAATTCTCATCGGAGCAGCAATAGTCATAGCAGAATCTAAGGACTGAGATGGCACACCAAGATGTCGAACAAAAGAATACGAAACAATCGAATGAGTAGACTCAAAATCAATAAAAGTCTCACGACTGCCAACTAAAAGAATGTCAAAAATATAACATAGCGCATCCATCACCTAATTTTATAACAAGGCGAACATACGTACTCCGTGGTGCCAACCAACATTGCTACCATTATCACCGCCTCCACCACCTCTAATAGTTTTACAAGCCCTCAAAAAAACAAAACAGACGAAAGCAAAATTGATTTAAGGCAAATTCGAATACAAACTCATATGATAGCTGAACAAGAATTCAAATAGAATAAAAACCTATCCCCAGATGTCTACCCATAACTCACGGGTCAAACCTAAATAGTTTTTCTACAAGAATGAAATCTAGCTCTGATATCAATTCTATAACACCCAATTCTCGACCAGTAGAAAGGAAGGTTACGTATAAAAGAACTCTAAGCAGAATGTCAAAACAAAAAGGAACTCTCTTCACACTTGCCCTTGAATCCCCTTGCAAACTCTGCTAGAAGAAAAACACAGCATTAGCCAAATATCCAGTATAAATAAAGAGTGCAGAAATAAGAACTGAAATTAAATAACAAAATCAACTGAACTAAACTGAGATTAACAAATCAACTGAACTGAATTACATAATCTTACTGAACTGAACTGAATTACATAATCTTACTGAACTGAATAACATAATCTACTAAACTGAATTAATCTACTGAACTGAACTGATCTACTGAACCGAAACTGATCCACTGAACTGAATTGATTTACTGAACAACATAAAAGGCAGAATTGAATGATTTTGTTTATTTCATACCGAGCTCAGAACAAAACAGAAATATACGTTATCACAAAGACAAGTCAAAATACTACCACACAGGCAGACACACATTGGACTACAGATCCAAATGTATACAAAATTGAAAAGGTATGCTTGGCACTACGAACAACACCAGATCACAAAACAAAAAAAAAATACTTGAGCTGACCCATACGCCTCCCACAACAAAACATCAAATGTCTACCGAAACACAAAATAAAGACGTTGTGAACTGATCACACCGCCACGAAAGGTGTCATGCTTTAGTACCTAGAGACATGTCTATGGTACCCCACAGGTGGTTATAGCTCAGGTATACCCTATGATACTTTCTAACAAAAATATTATATCACAACGAATGCGACACAATATCACAAAAAGGATTCTAATACGCACATGGTAAATCAAAATAAATCGACACAAACTCTCCCAAATATATTAGCATGAATGTTTCTACAGAATCAAAATAAATACTAGACATACTTAATAAGTCTAAAGAGCACAAGATAAGTTACGAATATCTAAAATCAAATAAAACTATCATATGCATTTGACTATGAACAATATATCGAGATAATATCCAAATTCTAATGAGGAATAAAACAAACAAATTAAAATCAAATAAGTATCGCTGAAGGAGTACGGAATCCGTACTTGGAATAAGTAATATAATACCTAAAATTATATTACAAAATTGACTCGTTAAATTCCATCCATCAGAGCTAATTAAAAATAATAAAATAATTAATAAATAAATAATTAATCAATTGATTAAGTTTTACACATTTTCTTTCTCTAAGACAAATCTGAAATCCTTCCGTTCTATACAAAATTCTACCTAAAGTTATACATAAATAAATATTCTAATCATGGTAACGTATATATTAATAAATAATAGTATTCTTGTTCATTCTAAAATACATATAAGTATATTCGTAAAAATATTCTTTCCATTTTTTATTTATATTACAAACAAATATTTTATTATTATTATTATTATTATTATTATTATTATTATTATTATTATTATTATTATTATTATTATTTGTCAAAATTTTAAAGTTACAAGAATACTAATTTAATATTACAAAATGCTAATTACTAACAAAGATATACCAAAATATATTAACTAACAAACTGAATAACATAAAAAAATTAAAACTACAAAATTAAAACTAATACAAAAAATTAAATAATTATACAAAGAAAGAAAAAGAGACATACCCGAAATTATGAGTTTCACAGTCTGTCCACGTCATCGACACCAAAAATTTTAACTAGGGAGGTCCTTACTAAAAATATCCTCACATAATTATTTTTTCTCAAATTAGGTAAAACCTTAATATTTTTGTAAAATAAAACAAAATGATAGTCTTTCATATATAAGCTAAGTGAAAAGGAGAGTTAGAAGAAGTGAGTTATGTGTAACTTTAAAAAAAAAAAAGACCGAATATTACAAAAATAATTTAATAAAATTAACACATACGCACTCATAGTCATATAAGTTCCAACAAGATACACATTTGTTAGAAATGATAGTCTGAAGTAAAGAAGAAAGAGCCGTTGCAAATAGTTAGTTGATAACAAAACGCAGCGTTTGATCTAATAGTTTAGCAGGTTACTTGAGCTGTTAAAACGCAGCGTTTGATTAAATGAAGCTGTTGAGATGCTAGGCCTTTAAAACGTGAGGGACACGTGTAATAATGATAGAGGCTCAGGTGGTTAGAGTTTGTTAGCACAGCTGAGCATATAATCCAGCTACTGTAATGAATTGGGTATCCAAAAATCTATGAATTTCTAAATTTGTTTTGCTTTCCTTTCATTTTAGTTGTTTTAGTCGTAACAGAAGTGGTATCAGAGCGAATTCTGGGCCAATCATGGCAGAAACGTCTGCTAGAGCCAGTCTGTAGAAACATGAGAAGGAGCTTAAATCGTTGGAAAATTGGATGGATCAGATGCAGGAGACGATGATGAAGAATCACGAACAAACAGCAGCACAATTCGGAGTTATTGGAGACCAGATCAGACAGATGAATCAAAAGCTGCACAATACCAGCGAAGAACTAACTCAGAAAATCACCGAGGCACTGGAAGTCGTTCAGAAGTTAGCAAGGGAGCAATCAACCGCATCGGAGAAACTTCCATCATATGAGGTACAGTTGTCTTCCTCTACACTTCCTGTAATTACTACTCCCTCAGAGTTCCCACAACCCGCATCCCCAGTCATAACTTCTTCCCCCACACTACAATTTGGAACAGCCACCACCACCATCTTCCCTACTATCAATCTGAATTCTCCTCCTAGACCAGGAAATGGTATCACGAACCTGTACGGTATGCCTCCTACTACGTACATATCAACCACTCCAACAGCTCAAACATCTGAAATCTCACTGAGAAATCTAGCTGTGACTTTACCGAACCACACCACAAACAGGATCCCACCTTATACTACCTCTATGTTGCCTTGGCAGTCATACTCAGAGACGCCAGGGAATCTGGGAACCAATGGTCCAGTAATAACCAATTCACTCAATCCCCCAAACTCCAGTTCAATTCAACCGAATGGCCAAAATTTCAGTCTACCATATAGCCAATCAACACCCCAAATTCCGACTTCCGCTAACAGTTATGGCTATCCCAACCTCAATAACACATATCCTGCAGCGGTACACCACTCCCCAGGTGTAACTCAAAATATTTACACAGCAACCAACTACCCTGCTCAGCAATATTCATCTAATTACCAGGGGACCCAAACCTTACACCAATACCCAGAAGGAAGTCAGAATAGACAAACTGGAAACTCCTGCCTACCATTTTCAATGCCCAAGCTGGAGTTCCCACATTTTGACGGCAAAGATCCCAGGGGTTGGCTAAAAAAGTGTGACAAATTTTTCCAGCTTCACCCTATGTTAGACCCCAGGTCCAAGGTATTATATGCTGCTCTGTATCTGAATAATGAGGCTGATATTTGGTATCAATCCCTGCAAGATGAGAGACCTGGGTTAGTGTGGGATGAATTCACTTATCATGTATGCCATCGATTTGCAAAAGGTGGTCATGAAAACATCACAGGTCAATTTAACAAGCTGATGCAAAGAGGGAAGGTGGATGACTACATTCAGAGATTTGAGGAATTGAAGGGGCACATAGTGTATCAGAATAAGGGGTGGACTGAAGAATACTTGATAGAGAGTTTTCTTAGTGGACTGAAGGAGGAGATCGCTAATGCCCTACATATCGTCAAACCTCAAACTCTTAGGGAAGCTATTAACCAAGCTAGAAGGCAGGAAGTATACTTAGAATCTCTGGACAAAAGATCACAGGCTTCATCTAGGATTACAGGAGGTAACCATATACAAGGGAATAAAACAAACTATACCACCAACAGGGAGCAGAATTCACTGTCTAAGGGGGGAGCAGGGCAAAGAACCTTTCCAATCAAAAGGTTGACTGCAGCTGAGATGGCAGAAAGAAGAGACAAAGGGCTCTGCTACCACTGTGATGAGGTATATACAATGGGGCATAGATGCAAACAAAGACACATATACATAGTGATTACTGAGGAAGAAGAAAAAAATTTCACAGAAGAACAAGACCATGAACTAGCAGTCATTATGCAGGAAGAAGAGGGAGAATTATTGCAAATTGAAGACAATTGTGGAATATCACTGCATGCTATTTCTGGAACTAATGGGGTACACACTATAAAACTGAAGGGGCAAGTTAAAACCAAGCTTATTAACATGTTACTAGACAGTGGATCAACCCATAATTTTATTTCTCAAACCTTGGTGAAGAAACTGCAACTTCCAACTGAACCTTGTTCTCCGATGAAGGTTACTGTGGCTAATGGGGAAGCTATTAAGTGTGACAGAAAAATCAGCCAGTTTAAATGGCAGTTAGCACAAGGAGAGTTTCAAACAACTATGTATGTAATTCCTTTAGGAGGATATGATGCAGTATTGGGGGTACAGTGGATGCAATCAGTAAGTCCAATTAGCTTGGATTTTGAAAAAAGGGAAGTTATTGTACACTGGAAAGGGAAAAGAGTCAAGTTAGGTGATCAAGGGGACTCAAAACAGTTCTACTCATTGCAAGTGACAGATAAATTCAAGTGGAAACCAAAAGAGGAGACTTACTTTTTGGTCCAGCTAACAGCCATGGAGAAGACTACAGAAACAACCAATAAAGTGCCAGAAATGATCCAGCAGCTGGTAGAGGACTATGCTGACCTGTTCCAGGAGCCACAAGGATTACCCCCTGCAAGATTACAAGATCATTACATACCAATTGCACCTGGTAGCACTCCTGTTAATTCAAATCCATATAGGTATCCATATATACAGAAAACTGAAATTGAAAGGATGGTGAAAGAGATGTTAGAGAGTGGCATTATAAAGCACAGCACATCACCCTATGCTTCCCCAGTGCTGTTGGTTAAAAAGAAGGACAACACGTGGAGGTTTTGTGTTGATTACAGGGCACTAAATAAGATCACTGTAAAGAATAAGTTCCCAATACCGATAATAGAAGAATTATTGGATGAACTCAAGGGAAGCAAGTTCTATACTAAGCTGGATTTGAGAAGCGGGTATCACCAAATTAGAGTGAAAGCTGAAGATACACATAAGACTGCTTTTAAAACGCATCAAGGACACTATGAATTCCTAGTTATGCCCTTTGGGTTGACTAATGCCCCGGCCACATTTCAATGTTTAATGAATGAGGTATTTGCTCCATACTTGAAGAAGTTTGTATTGGTCTTTTTTGATGATATTTTGATATATAGCCCCTCATTGGAAGCTCATAAAGCACACTTGCAGCAAGTATTTGACATTTTAAGGAAACACATATTCTATGTCAAGAAGACCAAATGTAATTTTGCTCAGCCACAAGTGGAATATTTGGGGCATGTCATCAGTGAACAAGGTGTTGCTGCTGATAAACAAAAGGTAGCTGCTATGATGCAATGGCCAAGGCCTCAATCCATTAAATCTCTAAGGGGATTTCTAGGCCTCACTGGTTACTATCGAAGGTTTGTGCAACATTATGGAATAATCAGCAAACCCTTAACTAATTTGCTTAAAAAAGGAGCCTTTAATTGGAGTGAGGAGGCTGATGATGCATTTCAGCAGTTGAAAACAGCATTAGCTACTACACCAGTGTTGGCGATGCCTGATTTTTCTAAAACTTTTGTAGTAGAAACTGATGCTTGTTATACAGGTGTGGGTGCAGTGATAATGCAAGAAGGGAGGCCTTTAGCATTCTTAAGTAAGGCCTTGTCTGCAAAACACCTAGGCCTCTCAACTTATGAGAAGGAGTTACTAGCAATTATCATGGCAGTTCAGAAATGGAGAACCTATTTACTGGGTCAGCAATTCATTATTAAAACTGACCATGAGGCCCTAAAATACTTCTTGGAACAGAAACTTACCACTTTGGTACAGCAGAAATGGATATCGAAAATGTTGGGATTTGATTATACTATACAACATAAGAAGGGCAAGGAGAACCTAGCCGCAGATGCACTGTCCAGAAGGCAAGAAATGGAGAGCAGTTGTTCAGTAGTGCAGACTGCCCTTCCTAGTTGGGTAACTGAGGTGACTGATAGCTTGGAAGGTGACCAAACTGCCCAAGATATATTGGCTCAACTTCTTATAGACCCCAATGGTTGTGTGGGTTACAAGGTGCATGATGGAATACTCAGAAAAGAGGGAAAGATTTATGTGGGAAATACTGGAAACTTAAGACAAAGACTACTGGAGCAGATTCATGGCAGCCCGGAAGGGGGGCATTCAGGTATGACAGCATCAATAAAAAGGGCTGAATTACTTTTTTATTGGCCCACATTGAGGAAGGACTTAACAGCATTAGTTGCAAGCTGTGAGATATGTCAGAGAAGTAAGGGAGAACATGTTCCTAGTCCTGGACTATTGCAGCCTATTCCTGTTCCTAATCAGGCATGGGAAACTATAACTATGGATTTTATGGAAGGATTGCCTAGGTCGGATGGGAAGGATGCAATTCTAGTAATGGTGGACAAGCTTACTAAGGGGTGTCATCTAATAGCCCTTTCACACCCTTTTACAGCAGCTCAAGTAGCTCAGGTGGTACTGGACTAAGTGGTCAAATTACATGGACCACCAAAAACCATCATCACTGATAGAGATAAAATTTTTGTGAGCAATTTCTGGAGGGAGCTGTTTAAGGCAATGGGGACACAAGTTAAGCTCAGTACTTCATACCACCCACAAACGGATGGACAAACTGAAAGAGTGAATCAGTGTATTGAGATGTATCTCAGATGTATGACTAGTCACAAGCCTACACAGTGGAATAAGTGGTTGCCTATGGCCGAATGGTGGTACAATACTTCATTCCACACAGCAGCAGGAATGACTCCTTACAAGGCCCTTTATGGAGTTAATCCACCTATCATTAACTACCATCAAGGAGGAGCAGATAACAATCCGATGGTAGCAGAGTTTGTGAAAGAAAGGGAAATAACCCAACGGTTGCTTAAGGAGAACTTGCTCAAATCTCAGGAAAGAATGAAGCTATATGCAGATAAGAAAAGGAGTGAAAGGGAATTCCAGGAAGGAGATGAAGTGTATCTTAAACTACAGCCATACCGACAGATGACAGTGGCACAGAGAAAGAACTTCAAATTGTCCGCAAAATACTATGGTCCATACTCTGTGGTGCAAAGAATTGGAAAAGTTGCATACAAATTACAGTTACCCCAAAGTGCAAAAATACACAATGTTTTCCATGTTTCGCAACTTAAAAAGAAAATTGGAGAAAAAAAGGTGGTTCAATCAGAGTTACCACTAACCAGCAATTCAGGGGAGTTAAAACCAATACCTGTGGCAATTTTGGATCGACGTTTGGTAAAAAAGGGGCAAAGACCAGTGACAATGGTTTTGATCCAATGGTCGCACAGCATTCCGGAGGATGCAACCTGGGAAGAATGGAGTAAGATCAGCACATTGTATCCGAAATTTGATCCTTGGGGACAAGGATCTCTTCAAGCAGTAGAGAATTGTTAGAAATGAAAGTCTGAAGTAAAGAAGAAAGAGCCGTTGCAAATAGTTAGTTGATAACAAAACGCAGCGTTTGATCTAATAGTTTAGCAGGTTACTTGAGTTGTTAAAACGCAGCGTTTGATTAAATGAAGCTGTTGAGATGCTAGGCCTTTAAAACGTGAGGGACACGTGTAATAATGATAGAGGCTCAGGTGGTTAGAGTTTGTTAGCACAGCTGAGCATATAATCCAGCTACTGTAATGAATTGGGTATCCAAAAATCTATGAATTTCTAAATTTGTTTTGCTTTCCTTTCATTTTAGTTGTTTTAGTCGTAACAACATTCTCATTTAATATAAGCAAGTCAAGAATAAAAGATCTAATATGCATCTAATAGTCAGGTTCTAACTTCCTAATAACATAAATCAATAGTTAATATCACATCTAACAAGACTAACATGTTGGATGTTCCTGAAACATGACTCAGACATCCCCCAATATCCGAGAAACTAACAAAATATGAAAATGGTTAACAACGGATTAATGGAAATTAAACCCATCATAAATCCAATTTATGATACTCAGAGTTGGATGGTCACTTGGTCAGACTCCTTTCAAATACGACTATACAAGATAAGGGATTCAAGAAAAATCACATTGGAGACTACGTACTTTTAGAGATAAAGAGAAAAAGGGAGCAATACCAGAGCCCAGAGGTCCAGAAATAAGATTGGATTCATTGTTTGGTGAAAGTTGGAATGGAGAGCATGGAGACGAAGGCACGAGGCTGTTGTGGCTGCCGATTTAGGGTTTGTTTTGGGATTTGTTGCTGACTTGCTGCTTTGGAGAGTTAGGGAATAGCGGAATAGGAACTTTAAGTTAGGCATAAGGCATGAGGGTTTTATTTCTGCCTCTCTGGTTTGAGTTTATTAAAAAAGCTTTCTGCTTTAGGCTTATTAAAAAGCTTTTGGTTTGGACTTACAGTAGACATTTGGACTGGACTTTGTTCTGGCTACTGGTTTATTTTATTTTCCTTCGGGCTGACCCAAAATCAAGTCGAGCTAAAATGGTTCAATCTTTTTAAAACTAAAAAAATAAACTTAAAATCTGATTTTATTTGCACGGACTTAGCTAACCCGCAGGCCCAAACCTTTTTTGTCCGGTCTAAATAATACTAGCTATTTAAATATTTTACAATTTTTATAGTTATATCATCTAAAATTAAATTAATTTTAAATTTATTTCAAAAAACTTCTATTAATTATATATTTTAAAATAGAAGGACTGTTTTTGTTTCTCACGCATTTTCCCTCTTTTTCTTAATAAAATTTTATAAATAAATTATGATCATAATAGATTAAGGTTGTATTCAGTTCACATAAAAGGCAGAGCCCTTATCTTGTGTTTTTGTTGCTGACTAAAAATCAAAAAGTGATGATGTGGCACATAGCGATTAGAGGCTGTAAATATAAGCATATTACAGCCAGTCCGCAACGAATTAATACTCTTATTCAAAAAAGTGAATTCCTACTTTCTCATGGCAACCTCCTACTTTAGGATCAATAGTACACGTGGCTCACTATAAATAACTTTTGAAAAATAAAAAAATTAATTAGTTAGAAAGAAAATTGTGGGATAAGAGAAGTTGCATTTAAATGATTTTTTTCAGTAATAGAAGTTGCATTTAGTTAAAATTACATAAAATAACATAAAGGTGTAAAAACACTACACGTAAAGCAACCGTCAACCATCCTTACACTCTCTTGTATCTGTCTTTTCAGAGATTATTTAGTGCGACTCACAAACAACGAGACTTTACTTATTGAATACGTTTGTTTTTCAGAACTTTTCTATTTTCCTTTTTGAATGATTCTACACTTACCCTCAAATTTAATCCATAAGCCTTTTCCTCATATAAGACAAAGAAATATGATCCTACTTTATTTGTAAAATATAAATAAAATGGGACCATATTCTTTCGTCTTTTTTGCAGGTAGAGTTAATGAATAAATTTTGAGAATAAGTCTAAAAATTTTCTTTTTAAATATGTTTGTTTTTTAAAACTTAACTATCTCGGCCTTAATTTTTGAAGATGTTTGTTTTTCAAAACTTTAATACTCCCTTGTTTCTTTTAATATGTCTATTTAGTAACATTAGAGGTTTTTAATCTTTAAAGATGTTTGTTTTTCAAAATTTTGCTACTTTACTTGATCTTTTTTATTTGTCTTTTTAGATATTATTTGGTGACTCACAAACAACGATACTCAAATTTTGAAGGTGTTTGTTATGAAGAACTTTACTACTCCCTTCGTGTTCCCTTTTATCGGTCTTTTTACATATTATTTGTTGCAACTCAAAAACAACCAAACTTTAATTTTTTGAGTTATTTGTTTTTCAATGTTTACTATTTAGAACACACTATGTAGGTTGTACCCTACAATAACTTCACTACGTTAGAACAGGGTGGCTCAAGACAAAGGCCTAAAGTAATATTTTTAAATGAGATTTTTTATATTTGGTATATTTTTGATTGATTTTTATGGTTAAATTGACTATTTTTTAAATTATAAAATTTAGTACTAATCTCAATATTTATTTTTTTGAAAATCTAAATATATATGTTTAATTGTAAAATTCAAAAATAGTCAATTTGATTACAAAAGTTAATGGAGGACTTTTATTTTGGGACTGATAGGATATTAATATTTTTTATTTAAATGAGATTTTTTTTTATACTGTTAACTTTTTTTAGGTATTTAATATTTAGATTAGACTATAGGCTCTAAAGGATTGATTAGACTTATATTTTTATAAGAGCCCAAGTTTTTTGTTTAGGCTATAGGGTCAGCCTTGCGTTAGAGTAGATAAGTTTGATAGTCCATGCAAAACACGGACTAATTTGTATAATTTTTTTTATAAATATTTATTAATATATCTATTATTTTTTATTGACATAATACATATATAATGTTAATAATTTAGTTTAATAAATTCAACTACAATTGAAAGGAATTTAATTATTTTAATATTTATGTGATTAAAAATTACAAATTAATTATTAAAAAGAAACTTTTTATATTTTTATGTCCATAATTTGAGAGCAATTAATTGAAACGTTATGAGGAACATAAACACGTTAAAAATATAAACAATAAAATAAAAAAAACAAACAAACGTAGAACAGATTATTACAATTGCAGTAGAAGAAAATAGGTGATCATATCGGGCACACTTGTATAGCTTCATTCACAAAGGTAACAACGAACCAAGGCCAAAGCAGCAAATATAATCAGTTCATCCTTTCTTCGGCATTGCTGCAAGGACAGTGTACATCTTTGCCATGGAATTGAATCCTCCAATATCACCAGAACGGAGAAGATTGCCTGCGGAATGATCAACAAATAACTGTTAGTGGTATGTAAATGGGTAAGAATCTCGAACTTGTGTAGCAAAACACTGATTAATAATATGGACGGAATTAGGAGAGGGAGAGATATGGATAGATAGAGAATTTGAAAGAAGAGTTTTAGGAGAGTTTGGGAAAGAAAACAATCATTCGATCTTAAAATTCAAATTAAATTAAGCTAAACTCGGTTAATTGACTCCTTACCAATTCAAATTGGGTTAAATCAAATTCGGTTAATTGACTCGTGAACAACAACTCGGAATAATTGAATTTAGAATCACCTCTTAAGTTATTATAATAAAATTAATTCAGAATAATTAAATTTAAGATCGACTCTTGCATTATTATATATTAATATTAAAATGAATGAATACGAAAGAAAATGAAAAATCTTGTTATTATATCTAATCAGGTAAAAAATTTGTGAATATAAACTCGAAACAAAAATTGACCGTTACAATGTCAAAATTACATATGGGCTAAAATTACATGCTAATAAACCACTGCAGATATTAGTACATGCTCATTTAAGAAGAAACAGTACCATTATATTTGTAACAGAAAAATGATATATGTTTATAAATTTTATGACAAAGTTAAATAATGTCTGACGTGAAATTCTTAATAATAAGATAAAATAATAATATGTAAAACTCTTTTTATTTTTTTTACTATTATGTATATCTATACACGTCAACATTTAATACTTTGTAATTTACTAGCAATTTGCATGATGTGTACTCTGCAGCCAAAAATGACACTAAACTAGTGCATATTTACTATTAGACATTGCTGCGACCAAAATATCTTCAATCAATCTACCAGTTCCACTTAAATTGTGATACTCAAGTATAAAATAAAATAAAGTTGAAAAAGAACTAAATTAATTGCACATTTTAAATAGGCAACACTATTTACCCTATTTATTGAGAAAAAAATAAAAAGATGATGTAAAAGGTTGATAACCTTGTCAATTAATGGTAAAATCCGCATATTACTTTTTTTCCCTATTTGAGCGCAATTGTTTTGGAAACAGTTTGTGCACATAGAATTAGTTGTCTAACAAAACCTAACCTATGAAATTTCTCCCACTCTCGAGGACAAACTTCATTTTAAATAATAAAACATAAAATAAAAAAAAAGGTAAAAGGAAATGAAATGAAAGTGCTTTAGAAAGTTGCAGCTGTGGCAGTAGAGAGACAAGGGAGAGAACATTACGTATGGCTAAAAGTAGTCCAGCAATAATCTCCACCACCATTTGTTCAGCCAATCCACCAAGTACCAATTCTAAATGTGCTACAGATGATCATCTTATAGAAGAATAAGAAAGAACTCCAAGGTTACTCCGAGGTCCAACACGTTTATCAGTATCTGTTGGGATTAGATATTGGGACCATGACTCATCATTTAAATATCTGATAAAGCAAGACTAGGCGTAGGTATGGTATAGTCATACCTACGTTCACTAGTGCATACGTGGGGGAGTGGGTGATGACTCACCATTGGACTATTTGTAAAGTTATATTACTGGAGAGAGAAAGGGCAGATGCACTTGATGGGTTTTCTTGGGGCAGTGGGCATTGTCTGAAATATCTTGGTAATAGTCAAACATGAGCATTGGGACCACGCAACATCAAAGAAAGGAGAAGCAGACATATCACGTGGAGAGAGGGGGCTATCATGAGAACTTCGAGGGAGCAACAGGAGAGGAGGGGAGATTTGATCATCTTCTCCAATATATCAAATATTAGACCGGAATACTCCATCTTGGTCACACTCCGGCGCACACCGATATACATAGAGTTATTGTAATACACAGCGTGGACACACAAGCACCATTCATACACGTCGATAAATATCGAAGGGTAGTGATGTACACCACGTGTGTGAAGAAACATTGTTGTGTCTCGTTATAAATCGTTATGTTGTAACACTTCCCATATCTTTCTAGTAGATTTCTGGCATATCACCCGTGGTTTTTCCCGTATTGGGTTTTCACGTAAATCATTGTGTTATTATTTTCAGTATTTACTTGATCAAACATCTTTTATTCCAGCATAATTTAGGCTCTCCATTGGTGGCGCGTTTTGGGCTGACCGACCCGGTGATTTCGGCCCATGTCCAAAATCTGACGTCAACATTGGCGCTAGAAGGAGGGGCATGTTTGATTCAAATCACCATATCATTTCCAAATAGTTTTTATGACGGTTCAGTTATCCGACTGAAGGAACATATTACATCCAAAAGTTAAGTTTGTTTTCATTTATTAAATAATTGTAATATAATTATAATGTTTGTATATTTCATTGCGTGTATGACTATCTCACTTCTAATATTAATTTACGTGAGAAACTATATTTCACTGGCAAAGACTTAATTGAAAAAGAGAAATATTTGTAACATCTTTTTCTCTCTCCTCGGGGGCTAAGCTGATGAGGATGTGGCGGTTGTTCGGTGGGGCGGCGGTGCTAGGGGTTGGCCGGTTGGGGGACGGCCCGGTAGCTCGGTAGCCCCGGTGTGGGCGCAGCGGCAACTCGGTAATCTTGGATTCCTCCTCGGCATTTGGCTTGATGGTGCTCAGTGGTTGGGTCAGCAGATCGGTGGGTTGGGTGGCTCCGTGGTTGGCTCGTGGGTCAAGGTCTGCAATGGCTTGGGTGGAGCTTTTTGTCGGGCTCATGATCTGCACTTCACAGTCGGCTCGGCAGTTAGGGGTCGGCCACTCATCGGATCGGTTGTGTGGGTTCGGCATTCCGGGCTTTGGCTCGGCAGTGGACTTTGGCAGGGGTCTGGCTGGGCTAAATCTCGGTGGGTGGAGCTTGCCGACGGTTATGGATCGGAGGTAGATCGGAGAAGGTCCGATTGCTTGTTATGCTCAGCGGAAGCTCGACAACAACCTTGGTACCGGTAGCTCGGTGGTAGCCGTAACTTGTTGGTGCTCGGGGAGTGGGGGCTCGGCTGGGTCGGGGGCCATCGGCTACAGCTCGGTGGTCCGAGCCTGAGTCCAAGGAGCCCGTCAGCGGCTCAGCGGTAGCTCGCCGACAACTTCGAACCTGAAGCTACTGAAATTCGTACATCAATTCAACCTCAACCTGGGTTCGGCAACTCCTTAACCTGGGTTTGTATAAATTCGGCAACTTCATGTTTGGGGTCGGTAGCTCCTTAACCTAGGTTCGACAGCTCCTTAATCTGGGTTCGGCAGCTCATTAACCGCACCAACTTTTGATTTTACCTCGGATATCATGGCTTCTCGATCCATCTTCGGTTTTGAGGGCAGGGGCATGGGGTTGGAAGCCCATTTTTGGGGTCGGTGGTCCATGCTTTGGGTCGGCAGCCCAGATTTGGGGTCGGCAATCCAGATTTGGGGTCGGTGGTCCGGACTTAAGCTAGGCAGTTTGGTAGTCGGCAGTTCGAGCTTGGGTCGATGACTTAAAGTGGTTCAGCAGTTTAGTTGCTGAGGTTGGGTCTGCTCGGTAGCGCCTTAGTCGACAGGAAGCAAAGTGGTCCGGGTCGATGGTCGGAGGCTCGAACGTGAGGTCGGCAGGAGGTGAGGGGTTGCAGCTACACAACAGCCCGCCAATTTTTGGTCAAGTTCGGTAG
Organism: Hedera helix; assembly: GCA_947179155.2. Classification (NCBI taxonomy): domain Eukaryota; kingdom Viridiplantae; phylum Streptophyta; class Magnoliopsida; order Apiales; family Araliaceae; genus Hedera; species Hedera helix. The sequence continues at coordinate 21,119,945 of OX359274.1, forward strand.
CTGGGTGGTACCTTAGCAATTTGTCAGCGGTAGCTTTGCGACTAAAAGTTTTGCGGTTGTGCAGAGGGTGTTGTGGGTGGTTCGTGGGCGTGGTGAAAGAGGATAAAGAAATCAGGATTGAGGAAGAATAATAATAATAAACTCATAAATATATGACGCCCACCGTGGGGTTTGTCTTCTTTCAGTTGTGAGTCAGTTTTCTTTGCTTGGCACCAATTGTTGCTAGAGGTGATCGTTTAAAGTTCTGGTTGGTGGATTTCACATATCTACAGTTTTGACCGCTGCTTTCGTCAGTCAATCGTGGCTATATTTATACATGTCTGTTATATGTGTATAATGAGGAGAGAAAAAGTTGGTGGAGGAGTATATGTAAGAAGAACCAAATTCGTGACAGTGGGGCCGAGGCAAATTAAGAAATTAAAAATATAACAGGAGTAGTTTAATTTGCAGAATAAATGGACGAAACAGAGTAAGCGGATCCATTGCAGTATGTTCGGATCGACAATCGTGGTAGTTGAAATTTGCAGTAAATTTTTTGTATTACTCTCCTATTATAAATTTTTATAACAGGAGAGTTGGGGGGTTATGTGGAGTGTAAAATCAAAACCGACTCGGCAATTGCACCAACATTGGAGAAGAAAGTAGAATTATAAGAAGAATAAGGAAGTAATTCTCAATTTTATACCAGTACAGTAGTTTCATGGCGGAGGCACTTGTACAGATTAACAGTAGCACAAATTCAAAATATCTTTACGGAGGCATTGTATAGTAGGATGTAGCAGGGATAAACCGGTAGTACAATGGTGGTACAAGCGGTAGGGCGGGGGCGGACAAAGCAGAAGGGAGAGGTTCATTATCATATGGAGTATAGTCACAATCTAAGCAATCAAAGATCAACAGGATACTCAATCATTTCAATTGGCGGCATGACGACATTATTATCAGAGCTTACTACTGAAGATCTGATCAAAATATGTCAGAACATAAAGATATAAGGCGACTTCTCTCTCTCAAAGATACAAGGTGATCTCTCTTGAAGATGCAAAACCGGCACAAGGCCTCCCGAGGGGTCGGGAGCGTCACCTCGGTGATATAAGGATGGGGGGAGACATAAGGAAGCCCGGTTCTCGAACCGGCACAATGAAATCAAGTCAGATAACATACGTTCATTTATGCATACCTTCATTCATACATTCATTTATTAATGCACACATAAATGTGGTACAAGGATGATATAAACTGACATCTCTTCCAAATTACATATCTTTTTTACATTATATTATGACGTTATAAGGTCAGGCCAACCTCCCTTGTTTCCCTTGGGATATAAGAGCACTGCTTTGGAAATTTGATAGGCCTCCATATTTCGATCTGGCTGGGGGGCAGTAATGGCAATTATTCTTAATTTTCTCTGTGACCGGGACGGTCGGGTAGGTATAAGGGGAACACACCCAGCTCAGGGTCACATGAGCCATGACCGGGACGGTCGGGACGGTATAAGGGGAACATGAGCCATGACCGGGACGGTCAAGACGATATAAGGGGAACACACCCAGCTCAGGGTCACATGAGCCATGACTGGGGCGGTCAAGACGATGTAAGGGGCACACACCCGTCTCAGGGTTGTATGAGGCATCATAGGTTCGCCTCGATCAGTGTGGGTACGTTCGGCTTCGGTTCGCCTCGATCAGTTTGAGTTCAGTCGGCTTCGATTCGCCTCGATCAGTGTGGGTTCGAACGGTATAGTTCAACCAGTTTGGGTTCAATCGGCTTCGATTCGTCTCAATCGGTTTGAGTTTGGTCGGCTTCGATTCGCCTCGATCAGTTTGGGTTCAAACGGTATAGTTCAACTAGTTTGGGTTCGATCGGCTTCGATTCGTCTCGATCGGTTTGAGTTCGGTCGGCTTCGATTCGCCTCGATCAGTTTGGGTTCAAACGGTATAGTTCAACTAGTTTGGGTTCGATCGGCTTCGATTCGTCTCGATCGGTTTGAGTTCGGTCGGCTTCGATTCGCCTCGATCAGTTTGGGTTCAAACGGTATAGTTCAACTAGTTTGGGTTCGATCGGCTTCGATTCCTCTCGATCAGTTTGAGTTCGGTCGACTTCGATTCGCCTCGATCAGTGTGGGTTCGAACGGTATAGTTCAACCAGTTTGGGTTCGATCAGCTTCGATTCGCTTCGATTCGCCTCGATCAGTGTGGGTTCGAAGGGTGTAGTTCAACCAGTTTGGGTTCGATCGGCTTCGATTCGTCTCGATCGGTTTGAGTTCGGTCGGCTTCGATTCGCCTCGATCAGTTTGGGTTCGAACGGTATAGTTCAACTAGTTTGGGTTCAATCGACTTCGACTCATCTCGATCAGTTTGAGTTCGGTCGGCTTCGGTTCGCCTCGATCAGTTTGGGTTCGAACGATATAGTTCAACCAGTTTGGGTTCAATCGGCTTCGATTCGTCTCGATCGGTTTGAGTTCGGTCGGCTTCAATTCGCCTCGATCAGTTTGGGTTCAAACGGTATAGTTCAACTAGTTTGGGTTCGATCGGCTTCGATTCGTCTCGATCGGTTTGAGTTCGGTCGGCTTCGATTTGCCTCGATCAGTTTGGGTTCGAACGGTATAGTTCAACTAGTTTGGGTTCGATCGGCTTCGATTCATCTTGATCAGTTTGAGTTCGGTCGACTTCGATTCGCTTCGATCAGTGTGGGTTCGAACGGTATAGTTCAACCAGTTTGGGTTCGATCGGCTTCGATTCGTTTCGATCAGTTTGAGTTCGGTCGGCTTCGATTTGCTTCGATTCGCCTCGATCAGTGTGGGTTCGAAGGGTGTAGTTCAACCAGCTTAGGTTCGATCGGCTTCGATTCGTCTCGATCAGTTTGAGTTCGGTCGGCTTCGATTCGCCTCGATAGTTTGGGTTCGAACGGTATAGTTCAACTAGTTTGGGTTCGATCGACTTCGATTCATCTCGATCAGTTTGAGTTCGGTCGGTTTCGGTTCGCCTCGATCAGTTTAGGTTCGAACGGTATAGTTCAACCAGTTTGGGTTCGATCGGCTTCGATTCGTCTCAATCGGTTTGAGTTCGGTCGGCTTCGATTCGCCTCGATCAGTTTGGGTTCGAACGGTATAGTTCAACCAATTTGGGTTCGATCGGCTTCGGTTTGCCCCGATCAGTTTGGGTTCGATCGGCTTCAATCGATATGGTTTGCCTAGTTTGGGTTTGGCCAATTCTTTTGTTTAAATTCAACGGTCTGGTGGGTTCGACATTTTTTGAGGTTTGGTAATGTGTGTGATGGGTCCGTTGTCATCAATAAAGAATTCAATTCAAACGTATGAGTTCGGCAATTTGAGCCTGTTCAACAGTTTTGGGACGATTCGACAGGTTCACCTCACTAGTTTGATTCGGCTCGACAGGTTCACCTCACTAGTTTGATTCGGCTCGACAGCTTCACCTCACAGTTTGTTCGGCGGGTTTAGAAATTTGTGTGGATGGTTCGGCATTCATTGAGTTTGATGGAGTTTTTGCATCGCTCTCCTGTTATAAATTTTTTATAACAGGAGAGTGGGGGGCTATTGGGATTAGATATTGGGACCATGACTCATCATTTAAATATCTGATAAAGCAAGGCTAGGCGTAGGTATGGTACAGTCATACCTACGTTCACTAGTGCATACGTAGGGGAGTGGGTGATGACTCACCATTGGACTATTTGTAGAGTTATATTACTGGAGAGAGAAAGGACAGATGCACTTGATGGGTTTTCTTGGGGCAGTGGGCATTGTCTGAAATATCTTGGTAATAGTCAAACATGAGCATTGGGACCACGCAATATCAAAGAAAGGAGAAGCAGACATATCACGTGGAGAGAGGGGGCTATCATGAGAACTTCGAGGGAGCAACAGGAGAGGAGGGGAGATTTGATCATCTTCTCCAATATATCAAATATTAGACCGGAATACTCCATCTTGGTCACACTCCGGCGCACACCGATATACATAGAGTTATTGTAATACACAGCGTGAACACACAAGCACCATTCATACATGTCGGTAAATATCGAAGGGTAGTGATGTACACCACGTGTGTGAAGAAACATTATTGTGTCTCGTTATAAATCGTTATGTTGTAACACTTCCCATATCTTTCTAGTGGATTTATGGCATATCACCCGTGGTTTTTCCCGTATTTGGTTTCCACGTAAATTATTGTGTTATTATTTTCAGTATTTACTTGATTTAATTCCAGCATAATTTAGGCTCTCCATTGGTGGCGCGTTTTGGGCTGGTCGACCCGGTGATTTCGGCCCATGTCCAAAATCTGACGTCAACAGTATCAAATTTCAAAAGCATAAGCCGACAAAAATGGCAGAATTTCAGACCACGGCCAGAATGCTGCTTAACTGAATGATAAAGACCACCATTATCGAACGAGCCAAGTATTGCAACATTTCCAAAGAGAAACAGCAACTTTTTCTCAAGTCCCCAAACAAACAAACAAGCAAACAAGCAAACAATAGAGAAACAGCTAGCACAAATGTATAGTATATTTTCAAAAACGAAAAGTTTTCCTCTTTTAGATCATAGTATATCATAGAGTTATCTGCTGAAACATCTCTTTCTGCATGAGTACTACTTACCAACAACAACAAAGTTGGCTCCTAAAGCACAATTACATACATATCATGAAGAAAAGTACGTTAATTACTAAAACTGCACAGAGCACCAGTGAGGTCATTTGCATATGTACAAAACACACAACTGTTTTGGAGCAAAAAGTGCATGCAAGGCAGAGCTTCTTCCTACAGCCTACATCACGACACTCCCAATGCATTCACGTCTTCTGGCGTTTGGACACCACCTGCGGAGATCAGCAGGCTTTCTAAGTAAATATGCAATAAGGAATTGGACAAATATGGCTTGGATTTTCTCCACTTCCATAATAATATCATTTTCGATATCATAATCACTAGCAAAAATCAAAACATCCAACATTTAGTTGCAAGTGGTTCTTACTAGTTTCTACAGTTGCTGATTCAATGGAACGGAATGGACATAATTGGAACATAGAATCTCAAATACAGATAGAAGATAACCATTTTTTTATGCACTGTTCTTATAAAAGTAATACAAATAGGTTTCCTAGTCAATGTGAGCAAATATTTGGACCACAATAACAAACATAACTTAAGTAGAAATTCTGATATGCGCAAAGGAAACTTTTCTGAACAGGACTTGCATGATTAGATATTCATAAATAGCAATGATAAGGCTAACAGAATTTTATGGTGCACAACCAATAAAATATCATGTACATAGCTACATGTACTCAGAAAGTCGTGAAATTGCAGGATGCTTATGTGATACGTGCAGAAACATGAAGCAGAAACAAAAGAAGATGAAAAGAAATTGGAAGTTGAGCATAGCTTGAATGACAGAATGTTAGAGAGACTTTTGAGGACTAAGATTACAGAGAACAATTAAATAATAAATAAATAAATTTATTATACCATGCTTGTGCTCAGGTGAAAACAAGGAATTGTTCTTAGCAAAACTAAAAAAATGAAAAATAAAAAAAGAGATGCCACATAAATCAAGATTGAAGTTTACAATTAGATGCTCACAGAAACAAACCCATACAAGACTATCCAGAATCTTGAAGCTCCTGATTAAGAGTATTTGTATAAGTTACAATACAGAAAGGTAAATTAGTCCATGTCTACAAACATAGCCATATGATGATTCTAATCTACAAGCTAGAACAAATAGATTAGGCAAACTCTAACAGAATGCACAGTATTTGTTAGCCAATCAATCCCTAAGCTTCTCCAACATCAGGGTATACATGTGACTGTGAAGCAAGTCCTGTTGCATAAAGTTGTATTAGAAGCTAAACACTAAAAGTAATACTGAAACAGGAACAACATTCCTGTCAGTAAACTGGACTTTGACCACTAGTTAAAAGTAATAACGCAGTTCCAGACATGATTACTTTGCCAAAATTTTGACACCCAATGAAGCAGATCCATTGGACTTTTTAGTTATAATCCAATAATTTTCAAGATGATTTTTCTTTCTACAAGCAAGATTAGCCCTACAAACCATGTGAAATATGAAAAATTACACCTTTGCTTTTCTAACAATAAATGCCCATCATTTGGATATGTTATAGAATGTCATCTGATAAATGCTATACCAACAAGAAGAGGCTGGCAGCTACTAAAAAAGATTAGAAGGTGTAGAAAAAGTACTTGAGTTCTTCCTTGAGAGACGTTATAGAACAACTTTTCCAAAGCAACTAATATATTTCTTCTTCTTCCCTTTTTTTTGCAAAGGTCCAAGGCAAGTAATATCAACCGGCTACTACAATGAGTAGAACATGAAATCTCAAAATAATCAATCTGGATCAATCTTACTATCTTTCACACAATTGCACATGCATTCAACAGCACTGCTTATTATCCCCCCAACGGTAAAAAGTGCTTACAAGTCTTGCATAGGCTTTTATACGAATTGAAATTTTCTAATGCATGACATCATAAAAGATTCATGTTCCAATATAAAATAAAAAATAAAATAAAAGAAAGTAATTTCCCGTCAAAAGAAGCAACAATTCCTCATATATATAAGAATCACCCCAGAGACAAACTTTAGCAAACATCGATCCTAACAAAGAACCCAACATCGTATGCTAGTTATTTCACATAACGCAAAGCTAGGAGCATTTGCATAAACCTAAAATTTGTAACTATGATTAGCAGAAATAAAAATCACATAATCAAACGAACAAACTTGACATGCAGGTGGTTATTGACCTCTTTTTCAAACAACACATTTTTATCAAATTATTTAGATTCTATTTTCTTAGTTTTATTTTTTATTTTCTACACACGTTTTCAGTTCATGTTTACCAATCAGCCTATTAAGGAAGCATCCTATTTCTTTTGGTGTTTGAGTGCTTGCTCTTCTATATCATCTTTGCACTCCTCCTAAATCAGTGCGTGAGATGATTAAGTGTGTTACATTAATAATATACAATGTGAATTGATACTCGTTAAAATTAAACACATAGCCTATTTTTTTGTACGAAACAATCTCCCCTTTCGCTAATGTATATGACAAAATGTTGCAGAAAAGAAAAACAATTCTAAATATCAGTCTCCTTTATTTGGTTCTCCTTAAAGTTACAACCACAAATTAGCCAAGAAAAAAACGCTGCAACTTTATATCTTGTGCAAGATGTAAATCATGGAGCACCAAGCTGAATAAGGCAAAAATGATAACATACATACAACTTTAAACAGGTGAAAATAGTCAACAATGGCTCTCACCTTGCCATTAGTCAATGGTGAGGCAAGAATGACCTCCTGTGATTTTTTCGTATCAACTTCAGATGAACAATCAGCACACACAAAGTGATCTAGTTGCTGTGCTTGGTCAATACTCATCTTCACACAAGCAGGATGATACCTACAAAGACCATAGTAAAAAACACATAATATTCCACAGCTTAAACACAAAAGGAAATTTAACAGAAGTAAAAAATCCAAAATTTTGGGAAACAAGAGACCAAATCAACATAATCCATAACTCTTGGATTAAATCTTTCCTCTAATCAAAAGAAATGAACTTTACTTCCAAAATTTTAGCACGATTATAAGCAGGGATATCCATATGGTTAAATCCAAGAACAGTTGCCTTCAGACATAGGTTAGCTCTATAATACCCATACAGAGAAACCTTCCCATATAAATCAACAATGACATAAGGTGAAAGAAGGTACACGAGGAAGACATGTCAAATCTATATCTTCACCCGGTAGTTGTGACACGTGGATCGTAAAATCTAAATGGCCATGTACTGTTTATGTAGTGCCTTACACAAGTTGAAAGAGGTTGAAATGTTCTTTCATAAAAGAGAAGAGGGGGGGGGGGGGGGGGGGTGGAAGAAAAAAGAAGAAAGAGCTTGGAGCTTCTTCCTTTTCTTGTAGTCACAGGATTTACCTTTTATTAAAAAAAAAAACCTTGTATATTGCACAAATTCCCAGACAATTTTAAAAAGAACTAATGGGTCAAAGTACAGTTTTTCTAGTTCATCTTGCTATACAAGGAAAAGTAGGAAAATAGCAGAGAGAAATTTGATCAAAATCTTTGAAATATAGTAAATTATGAAAATCAAACCAAAATGTTCATTGGTAAGAAGTAAGCAACCAAATGCATGAAACAAACAGGTTTCATTGGTAATAAAAAAATGAATCTAATCACATTACAAGAACTACAAAGATGGGCCTGAAGATATAATTTTTCTTTCCCCCTTTTCAGGAAACAAATGTAAGGCAAAAATCCTCAAAAGTTCATAATATTTGACAAGATAAAATTGTTTATACCAGTCTTTACACCCATCACACTGTATCATCAAATCATCTGGGTTATATGGCATCTCGCATTTGCAGTACCTTCAATCAGAAAACACAGAGAAAGTTGTGAAACATGTCCACCAGTAATTAAACATCCATGACAAGCAGAGTCGAACAATACTCACACTGCAACACGGTCAGGTATGAATGCTCCGGTGGCAGCTTTGTACTCAAAGCGACAGTAGTAATCCTCAGCCCCAAGATTCTCAAGCTTGGTGTAATTCTTGAAAGAGTGAACAATGCACTTACCTTCAATGGTGTGAGCACTCTGAGTATCATAGTGATCCGACAGGAACAACTCTTTTGCGCCATGAAACTGTCTTCTCCCACCCATTGACTCCTCTGGCCGATAGTACCATCTCACTCTCACCTTCACATTGCTCTTGTTATCAGCTTCTATTTTCTCCACAAGTGCCACGTAGGGTGCCGTATCAGTTTCCGAGGATCTCATCAACACACAATCTCCAGCTACATATCCAGGGCAATGTAATAAATGAGTTGATAATATTTCGCTCCATATTATTATGTTGTATTTTCAATAACACCCCCTCAATCACTCAAAAATAGCATAAGCAGGCATGTATACATACATTTATTCGCATCAACAGAAAAACCCGCTTCAAGAATCTCAAAAGACAAACTAAAACAACATTTAACAACTCAAAAACGTGTCTATCTGAATATATTATTACAGATACAGACACACATACCTAAGCATGTACTTGTATATGGCCAGTACCACTGGGAAATAATTGCACAACCAGAAGCACCAAGCTCCAACAACCTCACAAATAACTAAATAACATTTTCACCACTCAAAATCAGGCTTGTATATGAATGGTGTAAATATTAGCATCCTATGGTTGCATCAACAAACTCCCGTCATCAAAAACCCAAAAATCAAACCAAACCAATTCCCAACAACTAAATATGTGAATAAAACCAATTACACTCGGGTACATGTGCATGTATGTGAATGTGGTTAGTGTAGTGTCCTTAAAATAACACATACAAATACCAATCTTCAAAAATCTCAACAAAAAACCAAAAAACAAATTCAACAGCTCAAACTGTGCATATACAAATAAATGCATGTATGTTTAAGCAGTGGAACGGTTTCATCAGCACAGAAAAAGCCCACATTTCACTAAAATCAATTAGTACAAGAGGGTAAAAAGACACAATAATCAAGAAAATGTATATATTACCTCTGAAGACTTTGTTGGTGCCTCTGATGGTGTAAAAGTTCAGGTCCCTTTTACCTGGTCTGGTCTTTGCCATTGAAATGTGTTGCGGTTCAAAGGATAAGATTTTCTTCTGGAGTAAAAATATATAGAAAGAGAGGAAATGGACAGAGTAATATATATATATATATATATATAATAAAATATCTAAAAGTGTAAAGATGAAGTATTACAATGGAGGAATCGAAAATCTAGGTGCATCGTTGGGGATGACTTGGTGAAATTCTAGAATGTTCCATCCTAAAATATAGTTGCAACCTCAAGATTTATTTGTTAGGGATCTCCCAAACTTAGAAACGTGACTGCTGGTAACATATTATGCACGAGTTTTTAACCGGTCATAACACCAATTTCTTATTTTTTTTTATAGGTAAAATAGTCAAATCGTAAAAAAAATTAAATTAAGTTAAAATAACACTGAATCATAATTTAAATTCAAACTAAAATGTGCATCCATCGAGTTTTCAACAAGTCAAACATCACCCATAACAATAATTTCTTAATTTTTTATGAGTAATATAGTCAAATTATATATAAATTTTTTTTAATAATAATAGGACATAATCATAATTTAAATCCAAACTAAATTTAAATCTCAATCTCTTATTAAACCCTCCTATGATCTGTTTTATCATCACAGTTGTCGATTAACAAGCATATCAAGTCACTACTACTATAAACGCCTAATTTTGTTCACTCGTCAAATCACTAAACAATGAACAATAATAGCCTGCAAAGAGAACAAATAATGGCCACACTAAAAAGCTTGATGGCTTGATGGCTTAAGTCATTGGAGAATAGCTCTGGTGTGAGAATCATTATAAGTCAAAAGCGTCAACAATGGAGAAATAAAAGCTCTAATGTGCTTGTACCTTTGCTCTGTGACCTTATTATTAGCTCAAACATCCTTGCTATGGGACACCTAAAGTTGATTGTGTTGGTTTACAGAAACATGCATACATACAATCAAACATTGATGTAACAACGAAAGTATGACATAAATCGAATTTAAAATTTTTTATAACTCCAATACCAGGATCTACCCCCATTTATAAAAACCCATTCATTCAACCATCCATCAAAAATAAAGTCAATCGCATTGGTCTATAGTCCATAATCAATCCATTTATTATCATACATGTCATTACATATATCAACAAATTATTTATGTCGTGAATTAAAACATTCCATATATATATATATCGATATTATTTAATGAAAATTTTTGTTTGCATGAAATCCAATTTTAAGTCCAAAATAAACTCTTCATTTTAATTTTAAAATCAACCAAAATACCTAACTAACTAGTTGGCATGAAACCAAGAGGGCTAACCTAGTTACTTAAGCAATCTAGTTACTAAGCAAACTAAGTTGAGCTAAGTTACAAGAGCAAACCGAATGAAGCAAACCAAATAAGATGGTGAACTAGGGAGGGGTCGGGTATTAGAGGGCCTTTTGGCCATTTGGGACAAGCTAGAAGGCCACATATAATTCTTGGAAGCTACACATTAATCTTGGAGGATAATTAATATTCTTGATGACCAAGTTCTTTAGGCCTATAAATAGAAACCTTATGCTTCATTATTCACTTACTAATTATTGGTTTGCAAAAACAAGAACACAAAATCAAATATTGATGTAATAGCGGAAGCTTGACTTAAATCATATTTAAAAGAATTCGGCAATAACCCATAATCAACCTTATGCGATATTTATTTATCGATGAAGGACAAAAGATTATACCTCAAGAAGATGAATCGGTCCACGATCTGATCTTCAAGCTTAAATCATTTGTTTTTTTGCGCTCCTTCAAATCAAATGATTAAACGATAGCTACTCAGTGTATATAACACTCTAAAGATTATTATTTGAAGAAGTAAATTTAGGTTTCTTTAAACTTTGAGTGGCTAGCCCTAATTCTCTATCTCTTAACTCCTTAGACTATAGAGAATTGCAAGTATTCACTAATATTTCATTAATCACATCTATAATAAGACCTCTTTTATTTATAAACTTGCTCTTCTCTCCTAAACTCTTTAGGACTAGGGTTTTTAATTTAATTCTCAAACCATTTAGGAACTAAATTAATTATTATAATAATTAAAATTTCTAAATTATTTAGGAACTTAATAATAATAATAATAATAATAATAATAATAATAATAATAATAATAAGACTATTCTTATTAATTTATAATTAGTATTTCTAAATTACATAATTATAAATATTAAGTTATTTAATATATTCCATCATGGTATAAATTAAATATACTTAATTTATTATTATTAAGCCAATTACTTCTAAAATAATATTTCTCTTTTATAGTGTGACATTTTAGGTTTAATATTATGTCAGTAGTAGAATAAATAAATTAAAACCATTATAATACAATTTATAATGAATTAAACTCCTTTTATTCATATATAAATTATTATTTATTCTACATCATGAGTGACACCTCTCAACATATCATGACTATACGGATAATATGAAATCAACGTTTAATCACAAAGAATCTATTCAATAAATAGTAAACATACAATTTAATCATTTTACCATACAATGTTCTAATCAAATATAAAATATGCAATTTCTATCAAGTCTTATTTTATTTGATTATATGTATTTTTCTCATTTTACTAGAATTGGTAAATCATTTGTTGATCATTAATATACCTCCATGTATATCGTATTATATCTGAACATACCCTTTGATATACCTAAAGAGTTTTAAGGAATATGACAAAGTATAACTCAGAATATACAAGGTATTATAATGATCTCAAGTCCAAGGATCACTTGTATTACTATCACTATAGAAACTCCTATTGACAGACATGTAAAACTCCATTAGATTTTTCTTTAAGTGAGTCACGTTTAGTGAACTTATTTTTCAATAAGCACCTACATACTTGCTTTAGTGTTAGTGTCTCCACACAAATGATTATGAGATCAATCATCCTTTTCAAAAGAGCAATCATAGTATGTACTAATCTATCCGGATCCACTTGTTGGTTTGTAAATATCCATAGATATATAATTAAATTGCATAGTAGAGCATAAGCATGACAAAAATCAGATTTTAAAATTTTTACAAGCTATAAACCAAGACCGACATTTATGCACAATTATTAATTAAACAAGAAGGAGTTAGAAATTTATACCTTTGTAGATTCTATTCTTCAACAGGTATGAGTTTACCTCTAATTCCTTCGCGTTCCTCTTTAAATCCACCAATTAAATTCTTTAGATCAATGTTAGCTACCTAAGTGTGTAGTCTCTAGAAGTGATCTACCAAAATAATATGAATTTAAAAAGTATTTGATTCTACTAGATTTTGGTGAAAGTAGTATGCCCTCAAGTCAATCACATTTAATGTAATAAACATATACTTTGTAATCTTATTCGTTTATTAATAAAAGTTTAATTTAAAGGCATTTCTTATTCATTATTAATTGTTTGAATTAATTAAATGAATAAACCCATAGTTTTGGAGTAATATTTTTAAAATCATAATGTTGATTATGCTAATGAGATCTAAATTCTAGATAACTCAGAACTAAAATGTTCCTAATCGTGAGATCACTAAAATGGGGATTATTGAATTTGAATAGATTAGTACATACTATGTTTGCTCTTATGAAGAGGATGCTTGATCTCATAATCATTTGTGTGAAGACACTAAAACAAGTATGTAACTGCTTATTAAAGAATAAGTTCACTGAACATGACTCGCTAAAGGAACACCTAATGGAGTTTTACTTGCCTTCCAATAGGAGTTCCTTATGTGATAGTAGTACAAGTGATCCTTGCACTTGAGATCATCATAGTATCTTGTGTATGATAAGTTATACTTTGTCATATTCTTTAAGACTATATGGGTATAACAAATGATATGTTTGAGTATAATAAGTTGTATATAGAGATAGGTGAATGATCAGCAAAGGATCTACCACTTTTAGTAAAGGGAGATAATGTCTTATGTAATTCGATAAATGACAACTCCGAAATCATTGGCCAAGGTGGAATGAAAATTAGAAAAAGAGTTTTTAATTTATATTAGAGCAAGCATTTGATAATTGAAATGTATATGATCAAATAAAATAAGACTTGACAGTAATTCCATGTCTTATATTTAATTGAGACATTGTGTCATAGAAGGATTAAATTATATGGTAACTATTCGTGAAAAAGGTTTTTTTATGATCAAACGTTGATATTCATACGAAAAGTCATGAATTGCTAAAGGGACTAACCCTTATTGTGGAATAAATAAATATTTATTTATAAATAACTTAAAAGAGTTTAATTTATTATTATAAATAATATTAAAATTGTTCTAATTTATTTATTCTATAACCAGGATAATATTGAACCTAAAGGGTCACATCGCAAAAGAGAATTATTTATTTAAGAAGTAAGTGGTATAATCATAATAATAAATTAAGTATATTTAATTTATACTATGGTGATAGAATAAATTAAATAGCTTAATATTTATAATTTAATATTTTAAAAATAATAATTATAAATTAATAAGAGAAGTCTTATTATTATTATTATTATTATTATTATTATTATTATTATTATTATTATTATTATTATTTAGTTTCTAAATGATTTAGAAATTAATTAATAAGTAGTAATATTATTATAAATAATTAAGTTCCTAAATGGTTTAAGAACTAAAATTATTATAATATTTAATTTAATTCCTAATTATATTGAGAACTAAATTAAAACTTCAATCCTAAAGAGTTTAGAAAAAATGAGTTTCTCTACATAAGGAGGAGCCTTATGACAGATTAGGGTTACTCACTTTGCTGGAGTATTGGAGAATACTTCCTAATTTTCTACATCTAAGAGTTAGAAAGAAAGAAAAAATTAAGGCTAGTCACCAATGATTTGAAGAAATCAAAATTTCTTATTCTATTCATATTTTTCTTGGGGGATTACCTCTAGAGGCTCACACGTGGGTAGCTAACGTTGATCTGAAGAATCTAATCGGTGGATTTGAGGAAGAACGCGAAGAATTAAAGGGAGGTGAACTCATACTTGTTGAATATTTGAATCTATAAATGTATAATACTTCTATCATTTCTCAATGAATAATAGTTGCATAAGAAAGATTATGGTATTTGGTTTGTAGAATTTTTTAAAATATGATTTATGTCTTTCTTCCGTTGCGCTGTACAATTAGATAGTATGGATACCATGTTTTTACAAATAAACAGTAGCATCAAGAGCCAAACTTATGCGAATTATTAATTATTATGATTTCGTATATGTATGGGTATGTGTTTAAAACAATTTATTGGGCATAATATTTTGTATAAAATCATGGATTTTGAAAAACAATTGTAAAATTTGAGTTTTGGATAAAAAAAGACAGCAAAATCGCGAACTGCAAAAACTGTTTCTATCGATCAACGCCAGGGTAGTAGCAGCTGTTACTTTTCATTTTGGTCCAGTGTCGTGGCGCAAGTTTTGAACTGAAGACAAGCGCCAGGGTGCTAGATAGTAGAATTAATTTTTTTTTCTTTTTTGCACAGTTTTTTTTTCAAAAATTAAAACAAAAGGTTATTTTAAATGATTTTATAATTAAAATAAAGAGTTTATTTTAAACTTGTAACTTTAGATTGCCTATTAAATGATATCAATATATATATGGAATGATTTTTATTCATGAGATGGATGATGCATATGATGATATGTATGATATAATTTTGCATTGATACATTTGATGATAAGGTATGATAATACAAGGGATTGATTATGGAATATCGACCAATGTAATTGAATTTATTTTAGTTGGATGCTTGAATGAATTAGTTTTAAATAAATAGGGTCTGCGTACCTCGCCTCTTAAAATTTTTCTATTGTAAATTATATCTCCCTCATATGTATTTTCCCTTGACTGCTGATCAAGATTTCTGTTTTATGAAAATAGATTATAATAGGATGATTTATATTTACTTGAGGAATTGGAGCTGAAAAATAAGGAGCGCTTGAAGACCCGTTTATATTAGAGCCTGGATTTAAATGTAATAGTTACATTTCATATTTTATTCTTGCACCATAGGTTTGATCTTTTGGTTTATTTGGTGGCTTGAATAAATGTAATATTCCGAACTTCCGAAAGAGTTGTAATCCGACTTTATGTGAATAAATAAAGCTTGAATTACATCTTATATGTGTTATGGAATCTTTGTTATTGTTTATTTATGTGTTTCGGTTCAAGTATCCAGCCTTAGCGCGAAAAAGGAGCATAAAAGTTTTTTTTTTCAAAAATCTGAAAAGAAGATAAAACCTAAACCCTAAACCCTAGGGTCTAAACCCTAGGAAATCTAACCTAAGCCCCCGAGCGAAACGTAGACATCGAAATGACATTATGTTTTAGGATTCATCTTTCCCGCACTTTGAAAACACGATATAGCCGATAAAAGTTTTTCTCGAAAAACGCGTCGGGGATAGGACGAAATAGGGAAAAGACGAAAAATATTTTTTTTGTCTTTTTGATCGTCTAACCATTTTCTGAGATATAGAAATCAAAAACACTATTCACCGAAAAACGTGCAATGTCTTTTTCACTTTTCGTTTTACAGAATAGTGTTTATTCGGAACAAAACTTCGTAATATCTGACTTTTAAAATCAGTAAAGACCAATTCAAATGGAATACTTAGAAATGAACTAGGTTAGAGATAACTAGATTAGGAACCCTAATCTAGACTTAAACCTAGTTACAGAATAATTAAATTATCTAACTAATTAACCTAATTAGGTAATTATCACTAATCCGGTTGGAATTGAACTAGGTTAAGGTAACTAGATTACCATTTAACCTAATTATCATATAATTAAACTTAACCTAAGTAGGATTAAGATTAATTAAACTATAGATTAATCTAATCTATATGTTAAACTAATCGATGAATTAATAAACCTATTTAACCTAAGTTATTGCTAATTAACCTAACCTTGATTAAGATAGATTATCAAATGGACTAATCTAACCTTGGTCAAGCTTGGTAAATGACCATGACTACCCCTCAAATAAATGCTTAAATGACCAACCAAACAAGGCCTAATACTATTCATTTGGTAGGCTAATTGGTGGACCAATCAAAAGCTAACATGTATGGATTTGTGATGTCACCAAACATGATGATTACTAACATTTAATGGCATAAAAATCTGACCTTTGGTCGTTCATATCAAGTGGGAAAGGGTGGTGCACTTGAAGTTAGCTTAGCTTGGAAGTTTTGTAACAATGACCCTTTTGCCCTAGCTTTGGTTGGCCTATAAATAGCAAGCAATGTTCACCCATTCTATCATTCATTTTCAAGCTCAAAAATTAAGTATCAAAGCTATACATCTATTGAGAGAGAGTTCTAGTGAGTTACTATCTTGGATATTGCAAAGAAATAGTTAAAGCTTGCAAACACCAAAGGTACAATCTCTTATAGTTTTTATGTTCGATTTTTCTTTCGTCTTAAATTTTCAAAAGCTCAAGAACGCGAGTCGTAGCCATGTACGATTGTCGTTCTCCGTGTTCTTCACGTGTTCTTGAGCCTTTCTACATTTTGTAGTAGTTATAATGTCAAATTTCAATTCGTAGTTTAAAGCTCAATGAACATACGTAGTGGTCATGTACGGTTCATCCGTTCTCCGCGTATGCGTATGTTCTTGAGCATTTTTATAAATTGTTTTAATCAATTATACAAGCCGCTATAATGACCAATTTTTGTCAACTATAAAGTGTTATAATCACTTATGTAAGCAGTTATAATGCTCAAATTATTTCATGTACGAAAACCAAAAGCTCAAGAACATAGTCGTTACCATGTACGGTTTAACCGTTCTTCGTGTTCTTCGTGTGTTCTTGAGCAAAAGTCATGAATCTTTCTATGAGAAGGTTTGTGATTTGTTATTTTTATGTTATAAAGTGATATTGAGTCTTACAACATGATTTCTTAAAGAGTTAAAGCATGTGGTACCATGTTTCACATGGTTAACCCTAAAAATATTGTTCAAAGTAAGCATACTGACCTTTCTACTAAAATTACGAAATTTTAAAGTCAGAATCTGCCTTAGTAACCTAAGTGAAAGTTGTATATCATGAAATTCTAAGCAATTTAGACTCAAAAATCACTTTAAAATGTTTTCGGATGACAAAGTTATGGCAGTTACCGGAAAGGATGTCAAAGCTGAAAATTTTAAGGGGCTTGCAGGTGGAAACCCTAAATTTTGAGTTTTTGAGTTAGCCAAGTTTTCTAAAAATTCTACCAATGCAAATAGTCTAGTTCAGTGATAAAAACACGTATAGAACGAAAAAATTCGATAAACTAACATTCGGTACGCGAAACCCTTTGTATAGGCGCTTTAAACGATTACCGGGAAACCCTAAATTGTGCTAAAGGCAAGTTTTCTATCCTTAAACTTTGTTTACTTGCTTTCTATGTGATTTATACATTTTGTGTATGCAACGTGTTATAAATCTTTGATACGAGAGTTATTGCTTTTTGTTTCGGCATAACTTGCAAAATGAAATGATTATTCGTGATATATTCGAATCATGCTTTATTATATCAAACCAAGTCGTCTTGGGGCGATCCTGACATGTGAAGTAAACTGAGATGAACAAATATGTATTACTGTTCTTGATCTGTCCAGTGTATTGTATGTTATGCATAACATAGGATGTCGTTAGGTTGATCCCCTTTCTATATCCACTGTAAAAGGTTCTAAGTCGAAAAACAAAGAACAGTTCAAGGTCTAACCACCACTCAGTCTTGCTATGTTAAAACATTTGTAAATATCAATTGTTATTCCATGAGTCCTTACAATCCTTATCAGTGTGAGTTCACTTATATGTTATGTGTTTAAGACTTGCTGAGCATTTTAGCTCACCCTTGCATATAAACCTAATGTGCAGACAAACCCGAGAGCTCCGGCTCGAAGAAGAAAGGAAAGAAGAAATGCGTAGACTAGTTTACTGCTTTTCTTAACTGTTCTTAACTGTAGTCATAATGACATTTTGTAATAAGAACAAGTTCAACACATATAACCGAATATTATATAAATATTATCAAGTTTTATCACATTCTCTTGTTACGTCTTTACTTTGATTAAACTTAGAATTGTTAAAACTTAACATAGTATTAATAATGATCTATTTATCTGGATGAGGATCGGTAAATAACTTGTGAGTGCTGTACATCCGAGACAGAACTAAGCGATGTTGACTAGTCAAATCCATCGTTAAGGTTCCTCGGACCCAGGTATAACTCGTTATTACTATTCTGAATGTCGGATAAGTAGGATTATTAATATGAAGAGATATCACTATAAACAAATATGTTTCGAATGAGGGTTTTAACTATTTGGGTAATGTTCTGTACGGAAAGAGAATTTTGCACCGGACAAAGATACAACCATTTGTCACGGATAAAGATGCAAACATTTATCACGGGTGAAGATGCAAACATTCACCGCGAGATTCTCTGTTCCCAAGAGCCATCCTAATGATTTAATACCGTGGATGTTGAAACATGTAAAGTTATAGAATATCTAAATATTAAGGATAAAAAGGTTATGTTTGAGTATTAAGTCTCTTGTATCAATTATAAGGACTTGATATAAAATAATGAAAGATCTTTGGGAATTAGGATGAGAACTTTGTTTGAGAATAAAGGAAATCATCTAGAAACCTATTGATTTAGCATTTGTAGTGAGCACCAAGTCATCTATAGTAAGTATAGTGATTTGGGGGCGTCACAGGTTGGTATCAAAGCTGTAGATTATAGCTCTAAAGTAGCAAGTACTTTAGGATATAATCTGATCATTTAAGTTAAATAGACTTGTGAAGAGTCTAATAGATAATTAAAAGATGATAATAAACTTTAAATCTTAATTAATTAAAAGACATTATGTGAAAGAACTATACTAATTAAAGTCAATCTTGTTTTGTAGAAATGGCTGACATACACGAAGACAATGCTCAAGCCTTGGACTACGAAAGTGATCCGAGCGAGTATTCTAGTAGTGAATCTGAAGCAGAGGAGCCAAATCAGAACTTGGAACTACATGATGCCGGAGAGGCAAACCTAATAGAAGATGCAGATGTAATAGACTTACCAACTTACGATGAGATCATCGCCGAGTTGGAAGAGGATGCTGCTGAAATGATGGCCTATGGAGAAGCTCAAGAAGAGCGGGTGGAACAACTCCAAAATGAAAATCAGGCCAACATGAACAAGGCCAATAGTATTATGGAGGTACTAGAAAGGAGGTGGTTGGATGAAGCTGAAAGAAGCTACCAACTACAGATGCAGCTAGAAGCTTCCCAAGAGGAAGTATACCTCCTGCGAGCAAATCGTGCTCGTATTAAACGAGCTTATGGTGCTTCTTATGCCAAGCTCGAGAAAAAAGTAATTAAATTCCCCTCACCAGCCAAAGATTTGGGGTTCGAAATTAATAGGTCTGTGGTACTTAGTATGATCCACAAGATCAAAAAGAAGGCTAGAAAGATCTAGTCAAGTAACGTGTAATAATTAGTATGTTGTAAATGTTTTGTTTAGCATTTCCCATTTTTATAAGGGATGCTAATAGTCGTTAAGTAATTAAGCTCATTCGGATAATGTACTGTACAAATTTTATTTATATAAGAAGTTTGTTTAAGAAATATGTCTTACACTTTTTAATGCTTTCATATTTACACGTATGTTTCATTTTATTTAGAAAATGGCACCACCAAGACCAAGAACAAGGGCAACAGCAACAGCAAGTGTTAGTAACGAAAGGAATGTTCAGACTCCCGATCCTATGCAACAATTCCTAGATAGGCTAATAGGAGTCTTAGATAATAGAACTGAAAATAATACCCCACCACCACCCCCGCAACCACAACCACAAATACCACAACCACAACCCCAACCACAGAAAGTCTTATTTAAAGACTTTAAAAATGTGGGTCCTCCCGAATTCAAAGGAACCGCTGAGCCTATAGAGGCTCAGTGCTGGATAAATGAAATAGAAAAAGCCTTTGACTTAGCAGAGGTTGCTGAGGATAAAAAGACTAAGTTTGCCACTTACCTTATGAAGGGGGAGGCAAACTTCTGGTGGGAGGCCACCCGAGCCCGTGCTGGGGAAGGTGTGGTTACGTGGGAAGCATTCAAGGAAATATTCTTTGAGAATTACTTCCCTCGAAGCTTGAAGAATAGAATGGAGGTACAATTTCTGAATTTAAAACAAGGGGACATGACTGTTCCCCAGTATGCCTCCAAGTTTAATGAACTTGCTCGTTTCGCTCCAAATCAAGTAGATACGGAGGAACGAAAGGCAAGAAGGTTTGAGGAGGGTTTAAAACCCTGGATTCATGGTAAGGTAGCTGTCTTACAAATAGATAGTTACGCCCATCTTCTAGAAAAGGCTATCATTGCTGAAGGCAGTAGTGACGCCATCACAAAATTTAATAAGGAAAGGAATAATAATAAAGGAGGGAATGAAGGGGGGAAAAATAATAAGGGAGGAAATGGGGGAGGAAATAATAATAATAATAAAAGAAGGTTTAATGGCGGAAACTCCCAACAAGGAGGGGAAAATAAAAAGAAAACATTCGAGCCATGTAAAAACTGCGGTAAACAACACGTAGGAGAGTGTCTAAAAGGGAAAAATGTTTGCTACAATTGCAAACAAGAGGGACACATAGCAACCGCATGTCCTAGCCCAAGGAAAGACACATGTTTTCACTGTGGAGCCACGGGGCATCCAGCTAAGTTGTGCCCCAAAAAGGGAGGAAATGCCGGAGGGGACAATAGCAACAAATCTACCCCAACAACTAATCCAGGTCGTCCAACGGCAAGGACATTCAACATGACCGTGGGAGATGCTGTGGCATCACAGGATGTAGTGTCAGGTATCATTCCGATCAACACCATAAGTGCTTACGTGCTATTTGATTCGGGTGCTACTTGCTCTTTTATTTCCCATGAATTTGCTAGAAAACTAAACGTGCCTAGTGAATTGTTAGAAAGTCCTTTAATGATAGAGATTGCTAATAAAGAACTAATTCCTGTTAATAAGATCATAAAAGGTTGTTGCATAGTGATCAAGGGTCATGAGCTGAGAGTCGATCTTATTCCAATCTAATTAGGGGAATTTGATGTAATTCTAGGCATGGATTGGTTGACCAATCACCAAGCGATGATCGATTGTCAACAAAAGTCCGTTAAACTTCTTACAACATCCAAGTCTACGGTAGTCTTCAACGGAAGTCAGTCACCAAGAAAATCCCGATGTCTAACTGCAAATCAAGCAAAGGGATTACTTCAGAAGGGTTGTCAGGGCTATTTGGCATATATCGTAGACACCCAACAGAAAGGGTTAGATATAGACCAAATACCAGTGGTTAGAGAGTTTCAGGATGTCTTTCCCAATGATCTACCCGGTCTTCCACCTGATAGGGAGATTGAGTTCGTTATTGATTTAGCTCCTGGAACTGCACCGGTTTCGAAGGCCCCATACAGAATGGTGCCTGTGGAATTGAAGGAGTTGATGGTACAATTACAAGAATTGTTGGATAAGAAATACATTCAACCAAGTGTTTCTCCATGGGGAGCACCAGTGTTGTTTGTCAAGAAAAAGGATGGAACTTTAAGATTATGTGTTGATTATCGTGAACTCAATAAATTGACCATAAAGAATAAGTATCCATTACCTAGGATCGATGACTTGTTTGATCAACTCAAGGGAGCAGAGTATTTCTCTAAGATTGATCTACGGTCAGGTTACCATCAACTAAAAGTGAGAAAGGAAGATGTGCCGAAGACAGCATTTAGAACACGTTATGGACATTACGAATTTCTAGTGATGTCCTTTGGATTAACAAATGCACCGGCAGCATTCATGGACTTGATGAATAGGGTTTTTAGGTCTTGCTTAGACAAGTATGTTGTGGTGTTCATCGACGATATTCTTATATACTCGAAAACACTGGAAGAACATGCTATACACTTAAGAAGTGTACTAGAAACCTTACGAAAGGAACAACTCTATGCCAAATTTTCAAAATGTGAGTTCTGGCTAGAGAAAGTTCAGTTCTTAGGTCATGTGATTGACAAGAGTGGAGTTTCAGTGGATCCATCAAAGATAGAAGCAGTAATAAACTGGGAACAACCAAAGACCCCAACTGAAGTGAGAAGTTTCTTAGGTTTAGCGGGGTACTATAGACGTTTCATTCAAGATTTTTCAAAGATAGCAACCCCGTTAACTAACTTAACCAGGAAGACCGTGAAGTATGCTTGGACAGATAAATGTGAAAAGAGCTTTCAAGAGCTAAAGAAGAGGCTAAGTGAGGCACCAGTATTATCACTACCTGATAATAGTGGAGGTCTTGTAGTCTACAGTGATGCCTCACATAAAGGATTAGGTTGTGTTTTAATGCAACATGGCAAAGTAATAGCTTATGCTTCGCGACAGCTAAAGGATTATGAGTTAAGGTATCCTACTCACGATCTAGAAGCGGCGGTAGTATTTGCTTTGAAGATTTGGAGGCATTACTTGTACGGGGAGAAGTGTGAAATTTATACAGATCACAAGAGTTTAAAGTATATTTTTACACAACGAGAGTTGAATATGAGGCAAAGACGATGGTTGGAATTGATTAAGGATTATGATTGTGAAATCCTATATCATCCAGGAAAAGCCAACGTAGTTGCAGATGCTTTGAGTAGGAAGAATCAAGAGAAGTTAAATGTATTAACAACTCAGGAGGAATTGATTAAAGAGTTCGCTAGACTCGACATAGAAGTGAGAGTTCCTTCAGTCTCGACAAGGAAATTGTTCATAATGGAAGATCACTCAACCTTGTTGGGTAACATTAAGAAAATCCAAGAGGAGGATGGAAATTATAGGAAGTTGAAAAAGTCAACAGAGGTTATAAACGGCAAATACAAGATGGACAAGGAGGGAATCATAAGATTTGAATCTAGAATTTGGATTCCTGCAGTTCAAGAACTCAAGGAAGAAATCATGTCAGGAGCACATAGTACTAAGTTTTCAGTACACCCAGGCAGTACCAAAATGTACAAAGACATAAGTCAACATTTCTGGTGGCCAAACATGAAAAGAGAGGTGGCTGAATTCGTTAGTAGGTGTTTGACATGTCAGCAAGTTAAAGCTGAGCATCAAAGACCAAGCGGATTGTTACAACCGTTAGAGATTCCAGAGTGGAAATGGGAGCATATTACAATGGATTTTGTAGTAGGCCTACCAACCACACAGAAGGGTCATGATGCCATTTGGGTAATAGTGGATAGACTAACCAAGTCAGCTCACTTTTTACCAATTAAGGTTAAGTTCACTTTGGACCGATTAGCAAAGCTATACATTAAGGAAGTTATCTCTAGACATGGCGTGCCAGTTTCAATTGTGTCAGATCGAGACCCAAGGTTCACATCGAACTTTTGGAAAAGTCTTCAAGAACATCTAGGCACACAATTGAGTATGAGTACTGCTTATCACCCGCAAACAGATGGTCAAAGTGAAAGGACTATCCAAACCTTGGAAGATATGCTGAGAGCTTGTATGATGGATTTTAAGGGAAGTTGGGAAGATCACTTACCTCTGGTGGAATTCTCTTACAACAATAGTTATCACGCTAGTATAGGAATGCCACCATATGAAGCTCTATATGGAAGGAAGTGTAGAACACCGATGTGTTGGGACGAAGTTGGTGAACGGAAGATGCTTGGGCCAGAATTGGTTCAACAAACAGCGGAGGTAGTTCGAACAATTCAACTGAGGTTACGAGCTGCTCAAGAAAGACAGAAGAGATATGCTGATCTACATCGACAAAAGAGAGATTTTGAAGTTGGTAGTCATGTTTTCCTAAAAGAATCTCCCTGGAAAGGAAAAATTCGTTTTGGAAAGAAAGAAAAACTGAGTCCAAGGTTTATAGGACCATTCGAAATATTACGAAGAATAGGTGAAGTAGCTTATGAAGTAGCCTTACCTCCAGAGCTGGAACATATACATAATGTATTTCATGTTTCAGTATTACGTCCCTATAAACCCGATTACAAACACGTCATCAGCTATGAACCCATTCAAATCGAGAAGGACCTAAGCTATGAAGAGATTCCTGTTAAAATTGTTGATAGGAAGGAACAAATCTTGCGAAACAAGGTCATACCTTCAGTCAAGGTCATATGGAGAAATCAATCCATCGAAGAAGCAACGTGGGAGTTAGAAGATAAAATGAAGATAGAATATCCACATTTATTTTCTTAATTGTATAAGTAAATTTCGGGGACGAAATTCTTTTAAGGAGGGGTGAATGTAATATTCCGAACTTCCGAAAGAGTTGTAATCCGACTTTATGCGAATAAATAAAGCTTGAATTACATCTTATATGTGTTATGGAATCTTCGTTATTGTTTATTTATGTGTTTCGGTTCAAGTATCCAGCCTTAGCACGAAAAAGGAGCATAAAAGTTTTTTTTTTCAAAAATCTGAAAAGAAGATAAAACCTAAACCCTAAACCCTAGGGTCTAAACCCTAGGAAATCTAACCTAAGCCCCCGAGCGAAACGTAGACATCGAAATGACATTCTGTTTTAGGATTCATCTTTCCCGCACTTTGAAAACACGATATAGCCGATAAAAGTTTTTCTCGAAAAACGCGTCGGGGATAGGACAAAATAGGAAAAAGACGAAAAATATTTTTTTTGTCTTTTTGATCGTCTAACCATTTTCTGAGATATAGAAATCAAAAACACTATTCACCGAAAAACGTGCAATGTCTTTTTCACTTTTCGTTTTACAGAATAGTGTTTATTCGGAACAAAACTTCGTAATATCTGACTTTTAAAATCAGTAAAGACCAATTCAACTGGAATACTTAGAAATGAACTAGGTTAGAGATAACTAGATTAGGAACCCTAATCTAGACTTAAACCTAGTTACAGAATAATTAAATTATCTAACTAATTAACCTAATTAGGTAATTATCACTAATCCGGTTGGAATTGAACTAGGTTAAGGTAACTAGATTACCATTTAACCTAATTATCATATAATTAAACTTAACCTAAGTAGGATTAAGATTAATTAAACTATAGATTAATCTAATCTATATGTTAAACTAATCGATGAATTAATAAACCTATTTAACCTAAGTTATTGCTAATTAACCTAACCTTGATTAAGATAGATTATCAAATGGACTAATCTAACCTTGGTCAAGCTTGGTAAATGACCATGACTACCCCTCAAATAAATGCTTAAATGACCAACCAAACAAGGCCTAATACTATTCATTTGGTAGGCTAATTGGTGGACCAATCAAAAGCTAACATGTATGGATTTGTGATGTCACCAAACATGATGATTACTAACATTTAATGGCATAAAAATCTGACCTTTGGTCGTTCATATCAAGTGGGAAAGGGTGGTGCACTTGAAGTTAGCTTAGCTTGGAAGTTTTGTAACAATGACCCTTTTGCCCTAGCTTTGGTTGGCCTATAAATAGCAAGCAATGTTCACCCATTCTATCATTCATTTTCAAGCTCAAAAATCAAGTATCAAAGCTATACATCTATTGAGAGAGAGTTCTAGTGAGTTACTATCTTGGATATTGCAAAGAAATAGTTAAAGCTTGCAAACACCAAAGGTACAATCTCTTATAGTTTTTATGTTCGATTTTTCTTTCGTCTTAAATTTTCAAAAGCTCAAGAACGCGAGTCGTAGCCATGTACGATTGTCGTTCTCCGTGTTCTTCACGTGTTCTTGAGCCTTTCTACATTTTGTAGTAGTTATAATGTCAAATTTCAATTCGTAGTTTAAAGCTCAATGAACATACGTAGTGGTCATGTACGGTTCATCCGTTCTCCGCGTATGCGTATGTTCTTGAGCATTTTTATAAATTGTTTTAATCAATTATACAAGCCGTTATAATGACCAATTTTTGTCAACTATAAAGTGTTATAATCACTTATGTAAGCAGTTATAATGCTCAAATTATTTCATGTACGAAAACCAAAAGCTCAAGAACATAGTCGTTACCATGTACGGTTTAACCGTTCTTCGTGTTCTTCGTGTGTTCTTGAGCAAAAGTCATGAATCTTTCTATGAGAAGGTTTGTGATTTGTTATTTTTATGTTATAAAGTGATATTGAGTCTTACAACATGATTTCTTAAAGAGTTAAAGCATGTGGTACCATGTTTCACATGGTTAACCCTAAAAATATTGTTCAAAGTAAGCATACTGACCTTTCTACTAAAATTACGAAATTTTAAAGTCATAATCTGCCTTAGTAACCTAAGTGAAAGTTGTATATCATGAAATTCTAAGCAATTTAGACTCAAAAATCACTTTAAAATGTTTCCGGATGACAAAGTTATGGCAGTTACCGGAAAGGATGTCAAAGCTGAAAATTTTAAGGGGCTTGCGGGTGGAAACCCTAAATTTTGAGTTTTTGAGTTAGCCAAGTTTTCTAAAAATTCTACCAATGCAAATAGTCTAGTTCAGTGATAAAAACACGTATAGAACGAAAAAATTCGATAAACTAACATTCGGTACGCGAAACCCTTTGTATAGGCGCTTTAAACGATTACCGGGAAACCCTAAATTGTGCTAAAGGCAAGTTTTCTATCCTTAAACTTTGTTTACTTGCTTTCTATGTGATTTATACATTTTGTGTATGCAACGTGTTATAAATCTTTGATACGAGAGTTATTGCTTTTTGTTTCGGCATAACTTGCAAAATGAAATGATTATTCGTGATATATTCGAATCATGCTTTATTATATCAAACCAAGTCGTCTTGGGGCGATCCTGACATGTGAAGTAAACTGAGATGAACAAATATGTATTACTGTTCTTGATCTGTCCAGTGTATTGTATGTTATGCATAACATAGGATGTCGTTAGGTTGATCCCCTTTCTATATCCACTGTAAAAGGTTCTAAGTCGAAAAACAAAGAACAGTTCAAGGTCTAACCACCACTCAGTCTTGCTATGTTAAAACATTTGTAAATATCAATTGTTATTCCATGAGTCCTTACAATCCTTATCAGTGTGAGTTCACTTATATGTTATGTGTTTAAGACTTGCTGAGCATTTTAGCTCACCCTTGCATATAAACCTAATGTGCAGACAAACCCGAGAGCTCCGGCTCGAAGAAGAAAGGAAAGAAGAAATGCGTAGACTAGTTTACTGCTTTTCTTAACTGTTCTTAACTGTAGTCATAATGACATTTTGTAATAAGAACAAGTTCAACACATGTAACCGAATATTATATAAATATTATCAAGTTTTATCACATTCTCTTGTTACGTCTTTACTTTGATTAAACTTAGAATTGTTAAAACTTAACATAGTATTAATAATGATCTATTTATCTGGATGAGGATCGGTAAATAACTTGTGAGTGCTGTACATCCGAGACAGAACTAAGCGATGTTGACTAGTCAAATCCATCGTTAAGGTTCCTCGGACCCAGGTATAACTCGTTATTACTATTCTGAATGTCGGATAAGTAGGATTATTAATATGAAGAGATATCACTATAAACAAATATGTTTCGAATGAGGGTTTTAACTATTTGGGTAATGTTCTGTACGGAAAGAGAATTTTGCACCGGACAAAGATACAACCATTTGTCACGGATAAAGATGCAAACATTTATCACGGGTGAAGATGCAAACATTCACCGCGAGATTCTCTGTTCCCAAGAGCCATCCTAATGATTTAATACCGTGGATGTTGAAACATGTAAAGTTATAGAATATCTAAATATTAAGGATAAAAAGGTTATGTTTGAGTATTAAGTCTCTTGTATCAATTATAAGGACTTGATATAAAATAATGAAAGATCTTTGGGAATTAGGATGAGAACTTTGTTTGAGAATAAAGGAAATCATCTAGAAACCTATTGATTTAGCATTTGTAGTGAGCACCAAGTCATCTATAGTAAGTATAGTGATTTGGGGGCGTCACAATAAATCAAACTAGAATAAAGTTCATAATCAATTCAAGTAGAATATATATATATATATATATATATATATATATATATATATATATATATATATTTATTTATTTATTTATTTATGTGTGTGTGTGTGTGCATGCGCGCTAAACAAGATAAGATAATTAATAACAAATCCCTCAAGGTAAAATATATTAAGTTGCAACGTTAAATGATATTTGGAATATTGAACATAGCATGATAAAACAATAGAGTATTAAATATTTAATATGAGTTTGTTGTACACACACACACACACAAGACTTGTATTAAATATTTTAGATGTTGACTTTATTACATTGGATGTTTATAAGGAATTGAACGATACTATTTTGTTGTGCACACATAAGGACGATATTTTTCTCTTCACTTATATGGAATGCTAGGTCGGACTTAATTTAGATAATTTTGATTCGGGTGTGCACATACTTGATCATAATAATTTAAGAGGCAAAATTAAAAGGAGTTACATGTTGATGTAATTGACAAGGAGTTGTCTACCTATTGAATAAACTATAGTCTGTTGTGCATACACAAGGCTATACTTATGTTGATAGGATTCTTATCTCACTAGCGAATCCTTAACTAGATTTATCGAACTATATAAGGAGGGGTAATATAGTTTGATGAAAATAGTGGGACACACCATAATTAAAGACGTAATTAACTTAATGATTAGTAAAATGAATGTATGTTAATGTTGTTAATATTAACTTAAAGAATTTTTCTATGTCTAATTCACTAACACTACATAGCATATTGGATGCCAACAAATTAATCGAATCGAATTGTTCAGATTGATTAAAGAAATTTGAGAATAGTTCTCAATGTTGAAAAGCTAGCATATGTCCTTAATTTGCCTGTTACTACAAATGTTGCAGACAATACCTCTGAGGAAGAGATTTCTACTTATGAAGTGGCAAGATGATACAATTGTGGCTCATTACATCATGCTCACATTTATGAGTATCGAGTTATAGCGTCAACATGAGAAAATGAATGTACCTACTATACTGTTACACCTTTATGAGTTGTACAATGAGAAAAGTAGGTCAACTAGATATAAGATATCTAAGGAGCTATTCCGATCTATAATGACCAACGACACCACTGTAACGCTCCCGAAACCCCCACATTAGCTACATGCGATCTCGTGCGTTAAAATATAACCTTTGTCCTTAAAATCATATCATATAAACATAATACATTTCATAAACCTGTTTATTAAAGCTTACATTTATAACATGTCTCAAGATCATAACCTTCACATTTAACACCTTAGAACTTAGATCATAAATACATATATATGACCTAGTTTATTATATGCCAAAATCATATACCTTATGATGAATTATTTTAGCTTAACATTTGAATACAATTACCATTAATAACTATCCATACATACGCCTACTTACACATATATGTCCCATACATGCAAATTTATTACATATAATACCCGACTTACAATAATACATTAGTTTTTTTTTTCTCATTACAAGCTTTTCTAAATAAATCTACAAATCATACATTTCTTTATTAATGACAAAGTTTATTGTTCTAAAACTCTGATGTCAATTAACTTATACCTATACAAATTTACATTTATCTACCGGTTTGTCATATTGAATAAATGAATACAACAATCCCTTTATGCTCTGTTATGCTATTACCATTCCTTACCCTTTAGCTTTACCTGAACCTCCAGCCTTCTCGTACTTAGCAAAAAATGTCAGTTTAAAGTAAGAATGAGCACGACGACTCAGCAAGTTTAACAGTTAACATATTTCATGCTCGCAATTTATATACACGTCATACATTTCTTATTATGCATATATCCATGCATCTTATCTATCATGCTATGCATTTTTAAAATATAAATGTTACATATTGCATTTAATAGTTAATCACATAGTTGTACAAAGTGCATATTTCATCACATATTTGCCTCACATAGTCTGTCAATTAATTCACATGGAAAAATTATTACATTTCAACAAGTTCTGAAAAATTTGCCTATTAACCCATCACCAACTTAACCTTTACGCTCCTTGAAAATCTTTCATATCCTTCATTGCGTCGATTTGTTAATCCGAACTTTATCTGTCAACATACAACCTATATATCATTATAGGGTCATAACACTTTACATAATTCCTTTAACTTAAACCATAAACACTAGATCACTAATCTCTATTCATTACACATTTGATGTATTATACCTTACATAGGTTAATAATACATTCTAACTCATTCCCGACATTTTACATAAACTTTAACATACTTTTACTTAGCTTTAGGTATGTTAAATTATACCATTCATTGTTCTTTTATACCTTAAAACCCAAAATATTGATCATTTTTGTTCATTTAGGGTTTACATTTCATATCTTTATCATATCACATTAAAACATAGCTTTTCGAGTCAAAATAAAAAAAATTCTAGGTTTAGGGCACTGCGCCTCGGCGCTATCTGATCTCGCCCCTAGCGAGACCTTCTCGGTTGATTGCGCTCGTTGTAGTCTTTAGTACAAAAAAGTGCGCCAAGGCGCAATGTTCAAAATCCTGAAAATTAGATTTTTACAGCCACTTTGCTGATTTTTAACTCCTTTATCTTACATCTAATTAAGCTCAAATTTGAATCATAGCTAGACCTTGCTACATAATATTTTACAAAAATACAAATTGGCTCATTTGACTTCTTAAAATTATCGAAACATTAGCTTGTAAAAGAACGTTTAAACACATTTTCAACATTTTTCGTCAAATAGTGATTTTTGGCCATTTTCTTCTAAACTTCATTCCAACACTTGATTTAGCTTACCTTGCCATTCTCGTAACCTAGCCTATCAAGACCTGTTCATTAAGCTAGTTATCCCTGTTCATAAGTAAAATTTAATTTATATTTTCTTTCATCATTTATTACTTTTCTCTAAATCTTACCTTTCCTTTCACTAATTAAATTAAATATATTTAGATATACACATACATTAATCTATCACATTCTGACACAATACAGTGTCTTACAATAATTTCTTTCTAATTACCCAATCGTAGGTATTACATACCATTCTTTGCACATTCATAGTCTTTTTATACCGATTTAAACTACCTTGATTAAATAATAATTTAATCCATTCATTTACACTGTCTATCCTTCTAAATTAGGTTTTAACTTTCAACCTTTACTTAATTAACCAAGATTCTTATTTAGAAATCTTGTCAAAAATCTGGGATGTCACATTCACCCCTCCTTCAAAAATTTCGTCCTCGAAATTGATACATATTTATCCCTTACCCATTTACTATATACATATCTCTTTTCATTTCATTTATCATAACTAGGTTTTCAATTAACATTTACATTCTTTCATTTCTCTACCCATCTTACCTCTTTCTACCATTTCATTCCAGAATTTTGGAATACCTTTCAGGAATCTTTAACAATTGTTCAATAATTATGAAGCAGTATGAATAATTAAGAAGTAGAAATTCCTTTTTAAAAACTTTTCATCTTTTTGCTGAGGGGTCATAAGACCATGAACTTTTGTTCGATCAGTTACTAATCACCAAGACTAGAACTATCACTTGTTCGGCTTGTTTACTAATCACAAAGATTAGAAACTACCTCTTGTTCGGCCTATTTACCAATCACAAAGATTAGAAACTACCGTCATTGGTACGTTAAGTGATCAACCTATTGTACCCCCTGTGTTGTTCACAACATTTTTTTTGGGTTAAACCATATTAACTAACCCATATATCTATCTCCTTTTCAAGGTTGTTCACCTTAGATTTTAAAAATATAATTCTTCATCCCCTTTTGGATTTAAAATCATTTACTCATTTCTTAAACAAAATGATCTAGCCGAAACAAATGACATAGACTTATATCCTTAAACCGTTCATATATTGCAAACTTGAACTTTTCAAAAATTTATTTTTTTACCATGACTTCGTCACATTACAACATGTAACGATATATTGTGGTTCATATTCCCACATCCACACATTTGTTACTGTGTGCTAAGAATTCTGTCTTTGACACAAAATTGTGACCCACTTCCATAACTTAAAAAGAAAATCTTTTAAAGACTCATAATGCCGCACAATTACATCACTTCGTTGAGAATTCCGTCATTTTATCATTCCACACCATATTTGGCGGTGTGACAATCATTCCGTAAATATATTTTGATATTTTCAAATAACTTTTGTCTAGCTGAATCAATTGACATAGACACATGAATCACGAAATTTTAAAATTTTACAGTTCAAAACTTGAACAAATCATTTCTGATGCACTAAAGTGCGAGAATACACATTTTTTTTAAAATATTGATGATCTAGCATAGCTAGAAGATTTGGATTATCTACCTAATCATAATCACCTTTATTTTATTTCCTTTTACCTTTTCAATTTTACTTACAATTATATCTCTTTCTTATTTCTTTAATCTTACCCAACTTATGAGAACTAATACTCTCACTTTATGGTCATCTTTTCTCACCTCCGCTGTTCATTGAACTTACGACCTATTATGGGGTTAAGAACTTATCGCAATAATATGAGTTTAGGAACTTGCCGTATTAATATGTAGTTTAAGAGAAAATCCAGAACTGTCCATACGCTTAGGAGCTCAAAAATATACCATACGATTACTAGTCACAAACTTACCAGAAATGTGAGTTTTAAGAACTCGTAACTAACCTTAATCTTTCTCACTTCCTATGTATAAGATATATATAGAAGAATATGTTAGTTCCCAATGACACGATAGATATCTAGAAGGGGGGTTGAATAGATTCTTTTAAAAGTTTCTTTTACTTTAACAATCTTGCTTTAATTAATTCTTAATCAATAAGTTTAGCACGGCGGAATACGATTTAGTTGCCCTTTTGTTGATATGTTAAAGTAAGAATTCAACAAGCAATTATATGGTAGATATAGCAAATAAAGACACAATAAGAAAGACTCCAGGTTTTAAGTGGTTCAGAGCTCACAAGACTCATACTCCACTGTTCTGCTCTTCCAGCAGCAAATCCACTAAGGATACTTTTACAATTTCAGAATCACTAAGATTCCTTCAAGACCAGTAGTCTTGGAACTCTAGTTCACTTAGAACTCTACAAGTCTCACAGACTTGGATACTCTAGTTCACAAAGAACTCTCCTGGAGTGATGTAGATTTGGATGTGCTACTAAGTTGCTTTTTGCTTGAGTTTTTCGAATGACTTAGTAGCAATGCAAGCTTTCTTATCAGTTTGATCTTTTTAACTTCTTGCGTATATATTTTTGTGTAATTCGCTCTCCTTTTCTTTTGTCGATCTTGGTATTTAAAAAGTGAGGGCTACTGTTTTCTTCTCGTTGGAACATCAGCTTGAGCTATTGTTTCTTTCCGTTACCTCACAGAGGAGAACTACTGTATATTATATTATAGCTCATTAATGCTCTGATGAGATTTTATTTGATCTGACTTGTTAGTCCATGGAATGTTGTTTTCTTTTTCCTTGTGGACAGATATGTCAGTCGTAGGTTCCTACCAACTTCCATAGAGTCGTTTGGTCCTTCCATACTATAGGACTGATAGGACACAATCCTCTGACTTTTCTGCCTTGAAAGTCTTCTTTCTGTTGCATAGTGCGCTTGGGTCAATCCCCTGACTTTTCTGACTTTGATCAATTTGCAGAAGCTTTTTGGTTATGTCAATGCAGATTGATTTCTTGAACGTAATAGCTTCTAATTTGAGAGTTGTGATATCTCTTGCCTTTTTGCTCAACGACCTTCCATAATCAACTCTACGAATATCCTGTAAAGGGCCAAGATTGTAGAGTACGTTCTACGATTGGTTGTCTTGATCGTAGAGTCTGTTTAATCGTAGAGTCTTCTTGACTGAAATCGTAGAGTCCATTCTACAATTATATTACAACAAAAGATCAACCTAATAATTTTGATCTATCTAAGTCTTAGTACAACACAAAAGACTTTTATACATTTATATCATGAGATGAACCTAACAGTTTTGATCTTATCTAATACAGCCCTTGTACATTATTTCTTATCATCAAATTTAACCATTCAATGTTTAACACAAGGCAGCAGGATCACCAGAGTTTAAAGGGATGGCAGAACCAATCAAGGCCCAGTCATGGATAAAAGAGATAGAGAAAGCATTCGTGATTGCAAGAGTGGTAGAGGAGCAAAAGACGATTTTTGCTACCTATGTGATGAAGAGAGAAACCAATTTCTGGTGGGGAAGCCAATCAGAATAGGGCTGGTGATGGTGTGGTTCCATGGACGAGATTTAAGGAAATATTCGACGAGAATTATTTCCCGAAAAGTATGAAGAGTAGAATGAAAGTTAAATTTCTAGAATAGTTTACTAGAATAAAGATATAGTCTGCTGGATATAAAAACAGTTCATTATATAGAGGATTCAGTTGGCTAGAAATAAAAATAGTTCACTGTACTAATAATTCCATTTGTTATATAACCAATGCAGTAAACTTTATAAGACTGTTTTGAAACTGTTAATACTTTTTATTTATTGAGAAACATAAAACATATAACAAGTTAAATAGATCAAACAATCACATGAATGTTAAGAATTTTTACGTGATTTGACCCCTAACCTCTATTCTAGTGACCTAATCCACGTCCAATACCAATTGGTATTAGAGACTCCTTTCATTAATCAACTTTAAATAACACTTTTATAATTCAAATTTCCAACATTGAGCACTTATACTCCCCTTGTGCAAACAAATGCACCCTTTGAGTACACTTACTCACCGAGCTTCTAAGCTTACTTGGAATTTAATTGTAAAATAACCTAACCCAACCTAGATTAGACAACAAATAGATATAAGATGAATTACACACAAAATATATGATCAAAGCAAGAGAGAATAAATCTATTCAAGGCTCAAACCCTATATGCAATGATCAAGTATGAAAGTAAGAGATATCACCAATATAACACAATATAACGATGCTAAAAATTGAATTTAGTTGCTTCGGTTTGGGCTTTTCAGCAATTGAATACCTCAACAATGATTTTAAACAATTTCGACCGAGAGGATGAAGTATATAAAACAAAATAGAGAACTTGTATATTATATGAATTATTTCTATTCAGTGTGTATGTTCTGAGTGGTCCGTGTGTTTGCTAGGAAAAGAGATGATATATAGCACGAATCTATTTGACCTTAATTGCAGCAAATTAACACAACTCAGCAGGATTTTATAGGTAACCATAATTGATTCATTTCCATAGCATAGGTTACCGTTACATTAATCCATGATTTAATCTTGACAGATTTGTTCCTTTAAATCATTACCATAATTGACCAATAAGGAAATATTTGATTTCTCTAATTATGGTAACCACCAATCAATTTATTTGTTTCAACTAACATGGAAAGAGTACTCACATGATATAAATTTGACGATCCCAGATTACTCACTTAATTCCTTAGATTACAAGCCTTTGCTGGATAGAATTATTGCTAGGGTGTCTAACCAGGCAAACAAAATGCTTTCATTATCTGGCAAACTGCAACTGATAAGATTAGTTCTATTTACTATCCAAGTTTACTAGTCCTCATTTATTTTTCTTTCTAGCATCCTAAAAGATATAAAGTCTATTCTCACTAGATTTTTGTGGAGAGGCTCTACTCTTCAAAAACATGGTTCTAAGGTAGCTTGGGACAAAGTGGCTCTCCCTCTCTTAGAAAGTGGACTTAACCTAAAGTAGTTGCAAGACTGAAATAATGATGTTATCTTTCTTCATTTATGGCAGATTGTTAATCCCATCAGTACTTCTCTGTGGGTGAAATGGGTGCGTGATATTGTTATTAAAGATAAGTACTTTTGGTACATCCCTATACCTTTAGACTGCTCATGAATATGGCGTAAAGTTCTAAAGCTGAGAAGTACTGTTATAAAATTCATACATTATGTTATTGGTAATGGCAACCAAACTAAATTATGGCTTGATCAATGGTACCTGAAGAAGCCTCTAGCCTACAATAACGATGATCCTATTATTGTTAATTCTGGGCTTGTGATTAGGGCTAAGGTTGTAGATATTCTATCCAAGAATGGCTAGTCTCTCCCTTCTTCTAACCATGTGTAGGTTGGGGAATTTCGTTTCAACTTCTACTGCAACATAAATTTTGATTTGAGTAAACAGGATAAAATCATGTGGAACATTTTAGCTGATGTCTCAACAACTACTATTTGGAATTCAATTTGAAATTGAGGATAGACTGTAGACTGGTGTAAAATTCTTTGGAACAAGCTCCACATCCCCATATATTCTTTTACTTCATCACTTGCCTTTCATAAAGGACTTCGAACTAAGGATAAACTGTAGCACTATGGGCTGGACATTAATCCAATATGTATATTGTGTTGCTCCCATAATGAAACATTCCAGCATCTTTTCTTTAACTGTAGGTACTTATTCCAAGTTCTATATCTTGTAATGAGATTCTGTGGATGGAGGGGCTTTAATAGAGACTAAAGTACCATAACAAATTACATTATGCGTTTGCAATGTTATGAATTAAAAAAATATGTTGCTTTTGTAGCTTTAATTGCTGTGGTTTACTTTATATAGAGAGAAAGGAACTCTCGGATTCATGTTGAGATCATTAAGACTGCCTTATGTCTATCTCATGAGATTTCCCATATTATCAAGTGTAAACTCTATAGCTTAACAAAGTTTAGGACAAATGATGTTAGAACTGGTTTAACATATATGATGATTGATAACCTTGTATAGATTCACCATCCTTGGGCTTATCCTTCGATGGTCACTTTATACTGGTTCTGGGGGATGCCCCTATGCTTTTGTTCTCCTCTTTTTATTTAACACAAATTTAATTTAACAAAAAAAAAACATAAAGGATTACGAAGAGTGCATAACTATTTGAATTCGAATGTGAAATTGTATACTAGAAACACTGCTAAAGCGGATTGCATTAAAATTTATAAGCTTGAGAAAGTGAAATTGAAATGTGCATTTGAGAACATCCACGGTAGAATTTGTCTCACTTTCGATTTGTGGTCGTTCAGCATTAGTGGGGGTTATAGTTGTTTAACCGCTCACTTTATTGATCGTGTTTTTGTGTTGCACAAAAAGAATATAAATTTATGTCATTTCCCCCCACCACATAATAGTATGTTTTTATCACAAAAAAAATATTTGGGTTTTTGAAGGATTGGGGAATTGAAAAGATCTTTTCTCTTACTTTAGATAATGTAACAAACAACTATAACATGCAAAATTTCTTGAAGGCTCATTTGAGAGGAAACTTGATTTGCAATGGTAGTTTTTTCCATGTTCGGTGTTCTGCTCACATATTAAATCTCATTGTTCAAGATGGTTTGAAAATTGCAAGTGAACCTTTACGCTAGATTAGAAAGAGTGTCACATATATTAAGGGGTCTGAAAGTAGATTATTAAAGTTTGTTGCGTGTTGTGAACAATTGCATGTGTCGGTAAAACTGGGTTTGCATTTAGATTGTGTTACAAGATGGAATTCTACATGGGAGATGCTTGATTGTGTTCTAAAATTTAAAGATGTATTCTTTCAATATTCTATAGTTGAATCATCATACATAACTTGTCCATTAAATGATGAGTGGGAAATAACACAAGTTATCACTACCTTTTTGAAACCATTTTGGAAAATTACAGAACTTTTTTCAGGTATGAGTTATCTAACAACAAATATGTATTTCTTACACGTGTTGAGGATAAAAGAACTTTTGATGTTTAATAAGTCTTGTGAGATTGAGGTAATTAGAAACATGGCAAATGAGATGTTGCTGAAGTTTGAAAAATATTGGAACGACTATGTTGTTATCTTGTCCATAGCTACTTTTCTTAACTGTTGGGCAAAATTGGAATAGTTATATTCCGATTTTGAATTCGTTTGAATGAATACAATATGTAAGTATACACGGTGTACAAGTAATATACTGATAAGTAAAGTATCAATCCCACGAGGAACTACCAATAATATTTACCAACGACAAACTTTATATCGGTCAAACTTTATTTAAACAACCAAATTAAGATAGTGAATATGAAGAAAATCTAATTAATAGTTTAAACAAAGATTAACAACTAAAATCAAGAGGAGACAAGCTAAGATTACAATTTCTCCTTATACTTTATTTAAATATCCTAACTCTCCCTTAGAATATACGGTCATGATGAATTATTAATCGAGAATCTGTTGGTACTTATACGTATATTTTGATAGCCATATAAACATATCCTATCTAAACCTATCTTATTCGACGAAATTTAGACAAGAATATGCAAGCTAACTAATTCATTATATTTCTATGAAAATTAATATTAGCAAGGAATTTAAGCTCAGATTCTCAAATTGGTTACACATATCATATATGTATATATATATATTCTACACAAATGATGTATTCAATCTAAGAACAAATAACATAACACGTGTTATCATATTCGGGTCTAAATACTATAATCTATTTGTAAATTTCATATAGGTTACCAAATCAATTATTAGATTATAATAATTATGTAAATTTCATATAAATCCATACTCGGTTCTATTATAATCTTAGAATGGAAGTTTAGTTCATAGTAAATGAATCAAACATCATTAACAAAGTATTCATCATTCTTAGATTACAAAAATAAATGAAAGGATTTGAGAGAGAAAACTCTATTGAAGTAATCTTCAATCTCCAAGAACTCCCCTTCAATTCATGCTCTCCAATTCTTGATGTATAGCTTTGTTATTGAGCTCCCAAGATTTTTTAGCCGCCACCCCCCAAGCCTCTCTAAGAGAGAATGAAAGATATGTGACTTACTGCACCCAAACTTCACTTAAAAAAGGAAAACTCGCAACCTAGGCGCCTCGGCACCCAAAAATGGCCGCTCTGGCTCACCTCGGGCGCCCCAACGAACACAAACTCACGCCTCGATGTGAAATCCTTGCTTGGTTCATGCCCTGACCTTATGCAATGGCGCCCCAACGTCGCAGCTTGGACTGCTCCAACTCCTTTCTTATTTTGGGTATAACTCTGTCGTCCGACCTCCGATTGAGAAGATTGAAGATGTTACAAAAAGATAAGAAGTAGATCTACAACTTTTATGCTGGACGAATTGAGAGTTATTAGCTGAATCAAGGTCAAAATTGGGCCTCAAGTGGTTGTCATGACAATGGCAAACAAAAATCCAAACATGACAATTCCAAACTTTGAACCAACAAGCCCTTATTCTATTTCCTACAAAATAACACAAAAACATACATAACTAGTATATAAAGATATTATACAAAACATGAATAGAACACATAAAAATTACATAAAACGCTTAAAAATAATATAAAACATAACCTACGACAATAACATACAAACTCATCAAAACTAAATCAACTCCCTAAGAATGCACAAATTATTAAGGCTAAAGGTACTCGATTCACAGATATAAAATTCACTCATCATTGACACAAGGTATAAGGTGAAATTTGTAAAATTTAAATTGAAGAAAGTTGAGACGGATGAGTATGTGATAAATAGAAAAGTGGACAAAATTGTGGATGCAATAAAATCTTTGTTCATGGAATATGTAATGGAGTTTTCAAAAGATGGTTCACAATAACCTCAAAATGGTCTAGAACTTCAACTATTGCCACCACTAACACAAGTGAACATAGTGATTGTGATGCCCCTAAATCCGGGTCCCTTGAACCTTGTGTTCGGTGCTTACGATCTAACACAAATATAACATCTAACTATCCATTCATATGCGGAAATGTAAATATTATATTAACTTAACCATTCTTACATTCATCCCAGAAACATACAGTTCATAAGATCTACAACATAATTAAGCAAAATGAAACACAAGCAAGCTATTCTTGAGCTTTGTCTTTCCCTTTATCTTTCTTAGTTCCTTCTGAAGTCTCGGGCTTAGCTGCAATTGTTAATACAAGCAAGGGTGAGCAAATAATTTTCTCAACAAGTTTAAAACGTACAATAACGATTCGTTATCAATAAATAAAGATAAGCTTCTTAATGGCTTCAACCATTAAACAATAATTGTGAAGTAAAATGAATAATAACATTCTCATCAAAAAGATAAATAACTGATTTAACATGCTGAATGGTTATAAGGAACCATGGATAACTGTGAGGTATGAACAGTAATTCTACGAAATATTTAATATTTACAATAATGAAAAATATTCTCAACAAGTACTTAAGGTGATCAACCTCTTGTACTTTACGGATATGCATATCGTTTAGTTTTCTGCATTGGATTAACCGATAAAAATTTCCTATATTAGGATTTTGTTCAACTCAGTCTTACATTATGATTCCATACCATAACAATGTGGTTAGGATTAACTTCAATGAATTTATTTGAAGTCAATAATTTCTGACAATATTGGTCCAGCCGGATCTAATGGATTAGACCCTTATGCGATAATCTAGTTTAAATATATGAATATTCTGACAAAGTACATATAGTGCAAATAATAACATAAATATAATAATATATACCAATAAAGAGTTTAGGATATGACACTTGCCTTACACGATGATCATTACCTATTGTTTAACTATACATCCTTCGTACAACCAATTATTTATAAGTCGGTTTATTAGTTAACTAACAAATATCACATTACCATTCAGATTAATGTCTTACAAGATTAACTTACTAATTCTAAACTTACTCTACATATGATGTCTAACACCCTATATGAATTTAATAATGAGATCTTTGTTTGGATAGACTTTTCCATAAGATCTGAGAGAGTTTAGTAGTAAGTTAAATCTCTCATAGGTGTTTGTAATGTTTTCACCTGAGATGTGGGTGAACATTTCATACTGCTGAACAAGCAGTGATTGCTTATTTTCTCTGACTTCTTATGTTCCTTCATGCATGATCAACAGAGTTTGCCAGACTTCTTGAGTTGTTTTACAGTTGACAACGTTCTCAAATAGATCATCATCTAGATATTGAAATAAGATGTTCTTAGCCCTTTTGTCTCTTTGAACATCCTTCTTTTCATTGTCTGTCCATTCGTCTCTTTTCTTTGCTACTAGCTTGCTTGGATCTTTAGTTGATATTGCAAACTTCATTGGTATGATCGGCCCATTTAGCACTGTCTCGAACAGTTCATCATCTATAGCATCCATGTAAGCCGACATACGAACTTTCCAGTTAGCAAATTTTTCTTTGTTACACATAGGTGGTCTGTTACCTCCACCGAGTTCTGATCCGTTCTTGTTGAGTGCCATTTGATCTACTTAAGCTTGTAAGGCTTTAAATGTGAGAACCTGCTCTGATATCAATTGTTAGTTCCCAATTACACGAAAGATATCTAGAAGGGGGGAGGGGTTGAATAGATTCTTTAAAACTTTTTTATCTTTTACTTCTTCCTTTGAAGATATAATGAATACTTAATCAATAAGTTTAGCACAACGGAATGTGATTTAGTTGCCCCTTCTTGTTTTGTAAAAGTAATAATTTAGCAAGCAATTATATAGCAGATATAGCAGTTAAAACACACAAGATAAACAACACGAGATTTTAAGTGGTTCAGAGTTCACAAGACTCCTACTCCACTGTTCTACTCTTTAAGCAGCAAATCCACTGAGGATACTTTTAGAATTTCTGAATCACTTAGATTCCTTTAAGACCAACAGTCTTGGAACTCTAGTTCACGAAGAACTCTTTAAGTCCAGTAGACTTAGATACTCTAGTTCACTAAGAACTTTTAACGTGAATAGTTATGATTTGGGTGTACTACTGAGTTGCGTTTAGCATATGTTTCTGAAGAACTCAGCAGTGAGGCAAGACTCCTCTTTAGTTTTGATCTTTTTGAATTCTTGCGTATTGCTTTCTTTCTTGTGTTTTTCAGTCTCTCTTTCTTCTTCAGATATGGGAGCTTTATATGAGAGCTTCTGTCTTCTTCCCATTAGAGTGTCTGCTATTTGCATCAGTTTCTTCCCGTTACCTCACAGAGGGGAGCTTCTGAATATTATATTAATATAGCTTATTAAAGCTCTGATGAGGTATTAATTGATCTGCTATTTTAGTCCACAAAAGGTGTTTTCTTTTTCCTTGGGGACAGTCATGTCAGTCGTAGGTTTCTACCAACTTTCATAGAGTCATTTGGTCCTTCCACATTATAGGACTTATAGGACACAGTCCTCTGACTTTACTGCCTCGAAAGTCTTCTCTATGTTGCATAGTGTGCTTGGGTCAATTCCTTGACTTTTCTGACTTTGATCGATTAGCAGAAGCTCTTCTGTCACATCAATGCAGATTGTACCTTTGAACGAAATAACTTCTGATCTTTTAGTTCAAGGTTATGATCGTAATGTCTCTTGCCTTTTTGCTCAATGGTCCTCCATGATCAACTCTACGAATATTCTTGCTGTTGTGATTGTTCTACAATAGATCATCTCTCATTGACATCGTAGAGTTTACTTTACTGTTACTCTGTTGGTCGTAGAGTCTGTCTTGAGCATAGTCGTAGAGTTCATTCTACGATTAGATTAAGTCATTCAGTTTTCTTGGCGTGAAGTCGTAGAGTTTGTTCTGCGGTTGCTTGCTTTGGTCGTAGTCTTCTTTGAGCATAATCATAGAGTCCATTCTACGATTAGCTTATAACACAAGATCAACCTAACAGTTTTGATCTATTTAAATCTAAGTCTTTGTACATCACAATTCAACCAATTTATATCAAAAGATCAACCTAACAGCTTTGATCTTATCTAGCTAAGTCCTTGTACATTATACAAAATAAAAGGTCTTTACAATTCTGCTAATGGATGCATTTAATAATCTTAATTCTTATCATCAAATTAAACGTGCAATGTTTAACAATCTCCCCCTATTTGATGATAACAACACCAATAACAGAAAGGAATTTGAGCAACTTAAGTAAGCACATGCATTTAAATCATATAAAGCCTAATATACAGCGAGCAGCTGTATTTCTAATGAAAAAAATATGAATTTTATTGCTGTATAGTTTTGTTGAACAAACAATAAAAAAAAAA
The DNA here is from genome assembly GCA_947179155.2 of Hedera helix. Taxonomy (NCBI): domain Eukaryota; kingdom Viridiplantae; phylum Streptophyta; class Magnoliopsida; order Apiales; family Araliaceae; genus Hedera; species Hedera helix. Next base: position 21,163,695 of record OX359274.1, read on the forward strand.
TTATCTCCTTCTACTGGGCGGTCTTCTTCTTTCTTCTTCCCTTTGCCTGAAGAGTGCTCTTCTTTCTTCTTCTGCTTTTCTCAGTTCATCTTCCCTCTATAAAGCTTCTTCTTCTTTAACTTGGAGCCATTCTTGTGAGCTAGATGGCCTCGCAGTTGAGGAAGAAGGTCTTGTTGTTGAGTCCTGTTTGGGATGAGATGGTACTGCTTCGAATCTAGGAGGATGTATTGATGTTTGAACCATCCTCATCCCTTGAGGTGCTCTTCCTCTTCTGCTGTAATCTGAGCTCGTTCTCTTTTGTTCTGTTGTGCTCAGTTTCTTCTCCCTCTTGTTGGCATCATTTATGTTTGCTACCTGTTCTGAAAGCTGCTGCAGACCCTGAATAATTTCTTGAAGTTGAGTCTTAGTGGCAGCTACATCGTCTTTGTGTGCTTGGAGTTGTTCGTCAACCAGTATTTATTTTTTCTCCACCAATGATAGAGTGTCATTCGAACGATATTCTTGTTCTTTGAGAGATTTCTTCAATTCAATGATTTCGTTACTGAGGAGTGTTATAGATTTATCATTGGTTTCTTGAAGAGAAACGACCGCCTTCTGATGTTTGTCTATGACTTCCAGGAATATTTCATTCCTTTTCTGGAGATTTTCAGAGACTGTTGTCGTTAATTGCTTTAACCTTGTGGAGAATTGTTTTCCCAAGCTTTTAGAGAGATCATTGGCAGCATCAATGACATTGTCAACTCTTCGTTGAATGTTGTAGGACTTAGATGCCAGATCTTTCTGTATCTCTGTGTGCATATGGCTTGTCAAGTTAGTTAGGCCCTCAGTTGTAAGAAGCCGAGATATCTTGTCCAAAATTCTTGGAGGAGTTGAAATGGTTGCCCCTGGTCAGACGTAAAGCTTGGAATGTGGAAGTATTCATGACCAGAGGTGGATGGAATGCCCTTGAGTGTTAAGAGCAGTCGTGAAGGTTGAACAGGAGGCATTGTTTGAGAAGTAGACAGATCTTCAGGAGAGTCTGGAGGGCACTCTACATCTTGATCATTCAGGCATTCTTGGCTAACAGTCGTAGAGTGTTGGGACTCTATGACCGGGAAATTTGTGGATGTAGAGCTTGTTCCAGGGTAAGCATTTGACAGTTCCTCAAATTTATTGAATGTCCAAGAAGGTGCATGATTATGTATGAGGGCTAGAGGAATAAAATGTACCTTTTTTCCTAACGAATGTGAAAAGGGGCTGCATGAAATGAGCTTCTGGGCAAAGAATAGATTCTGAGGATAGCCTTGAGCAATAACCACAACATTAGGGTATGCTTTGAAAGTCCAGAAGTGCTGATCCCACACATTGTGCACCAGAGCTCGGTGGAATGACATCAGTGGCAAGAATTTTAGCAAGCAGTTGAAGTCGACGTGCCTTTGCTCATTTCTTCCGATGGCCACTATTTCGATGTCATCCTATTCATCATTATTCATTGTGGCTGAAGGGATTGAAATGTCTTCTTGAGTCTCCCCCTCAGCCAGAGCATTTGCTGGCTCAGGAACAACTGGTGGCTCCCCCTCAGTTTGAGCATCCATAGGCTCAGCTACTTCAGATGACTCATTCTCAACTGGAGCAATGTCAGATTTTTCAAGTAGCTCCCCCTTAGCTACTGAGCATTTGTCGGCTAATTTTACTAGCCTTCTTCTCTTTCTTCTTGGCTCTTTTGGAGTGGCCTCTTCAGCTTCATACTTGCTGTGAGTTTCCTTCCGCAGATCTGAATTTTCATCTTCTGAGACAGCTTTTTCTTCAGGAGCAGCATCAGGAGTCTCATTTGATGATCCTTGAGGTTCTTTAATCTCAAGGGCTCTCTTTCTTTTCCTCTTTCTGATGAGAACCGGAGATTGCTTGCTGACCTCCTGAGATTCTCCTTCTGCAGGTGTGTTCTTCAATAGTGATGGCCCTGCACCACTTTGCGTTCCTTCACTATCCCCTGACCGGGATAGTTTCCTATTTTCAACTGGATTCCTCCTCCAGTTTTCAAAGAGTCTCTGGGTTATTCTTTTGTTGGTATTAAGGGCTTCTCCTTCATCATGCTCTATCATATCCCCCAATGAAGATCTAAGGAGAATGCTGATGAATCTCCCATAGAACATTTTTCTGGTTCCCTTTGTTTTTTCTGCATTTTGGACCCAGTTCCCTATCCATTCCAACAGCAAGGAGCCATAGTCGATGTTTATCTTCTTGACTATAGCTGTCATTAATTTCAGCTGCACCTCACTGACTGAGTCATGAGCTGAGTCTTTGAAGAGGAGGCATTTACCTATAACATCAGCCAGGAACTCATATTTTTGAGGAAATTCTTTCTTCTTCAAACCTTTCAGTCCTGGATTCTTTTGGTGGTGCATTCTTCCCAGGCCTTCTTCGATGCTCACCATATTTAGATATGTGAGGCTCCCTTGCTTGAAACCTAGGGCTAGGTTAAATTCTTCAGCAGTGAGGTTGAGCTGAACCCCTTTTATTGTGGTAGTTAGAGTTCCGTTAGCATAGGATCCATTAATGTAGAACTCTCGGACAAGCTTTGATAGAATCCTCGTATTTGTTCCCAAAGCTTCTCGAAGACTAGCCTTATCTAGCAACTGGATTATTCTTTTGAACTGCTTATCTGCTGTTGTGAAGGCTTCGAAGTTGAGCTCGTTTCCAGAAATGACTTGAGCAGGTGCCATTTGAAAGTTTTTCTGAAACAAGAAGAACGATTTATCTGAGTACTGAAAACTTAGGATTCAGGATTAAGAGAGAGAGAGAGAGAGAGAGAGAAAGAAAGATTTAGATTTTTGATTTTTGAAGAAATAAACGACGTGTAGTTTTCAAAGTATTTAAAACTTCCCTCTATGTTTGCTGAGATGCGTGTCAAGTTCTGATAGGAGCATTTCAGTTAATTGATGACCATTTTGCCCCTAGTTTGCCTAGAGCTTTACGATCCTTCTTGACACAACGATTCTTTTGTTTTGATGTTCGTTGAGTTAGCTTTACGATTGAGGAGTACTCTACGATCCTTGGCTTGACAACCATTGAGTGAGCTCTACGGTTTGTAGTGTGCTCTACGATTCTTGGCTTGTTGATCGTTTAGTGATCTCTACGATCTTAAACGTACTTTACGATCCCTCGCTTGTCGATCGTTGAGTGAATTTTACGAACTTGTCATTTACTTACTTTCCTTGCACACTTTTCTTCCTGCAGAGTTAGTATCTTCCAAAAGCATGATATATATTAAGGGTCTAGATTTAGCATTCCTAACTCACTTATAAGTTTATTAAATCTTGATTCATCTAAAGGTTTTGTAAACACATCTGCTAGTTGATCTTCAGTTGGGATGTAGTGAAGTGATATATTGTCATTTTGTACACGATCCCTAATGAAATGATATCTTATATCTATGTGCTTAGTTCTTGAATGCATGACAGGGTTATGAGTTATAGCAATTGCACTTGTATTATCACAATATATAGGAATAGAATTAAGCTCAAACCCATAGTTTGCAAGCTGAGTCTTCATCCATAGGATTTGTGCACAGCAACTGCCTGCGGCTATATATTTAGCTTTTTGTAGTTGGTGTGGATACTGAGTTCTGCTTCTTACTAAACTAAGAGACAAGTCTGCTGCCAAGCATCTAGCAAGTTCCACTTGTGCTCTTTCTGTCTATTTTGCATCCTGCATAGTCAGCATCTGAGTATCCCATTAGATCAAAGAAGCACTCCTTGGGATACTATAATCCTAAATTTGGAGTTCCTTTAAGATATTTAAAAATTCTTTTCACAGCTAATAGATGAGACTCTTTGGGATTAACCTAAAATCTAGCATATATACATGTAGCAAACATTATATCTGGTCGGCTAGCAGTAAGATATAATAGTGAGCCTATCATACCTTTGTATTGAGTGATTTCAGTGCATTTACCATTTTCATCTTTCTCGAGCTTGGTGGTAGGTGGCATAGGAGTTTTCATGATAGTTGCAGATTCCATGTCATACTTCTTTAATAAGTCTTTGATGTATTTAGCTTGATTAATGAATATGCCTTCATCAGTCTGCTTTACTTGAAGTCCAAGGAAGAAGTTGAGTTCTCCCATCATGCTCATTTCAAACTTGCTCTGCATAAGTTTAGCAAATCTTTCACATAATTTTTCATTAGAAGAACCAAATATGATATCATCTACATAAATTTGAACTAGCAGTGTTTTATCCTTATGTTTTCTTAAAAATAAGGTAGTATCTACTCTTCCTCTAATGAATCCTTTTTCAATGAGAAAGTTAGTTAAGGTTTCATACCATGCTCTAGGTGCTTGTTTTAGACCATATAGTGCTTTATCTAATTTATAGACATAATTTAAAAAGGTTGGATTGATAAAACCTGGAGGTTGTTCCACGTAGACTTCTTCTTGAAGTTCTCCATTCAGAAAAGCACTCTTGACATGCATTTGGAAGACTTTGAACTTCATATGTGTAGCATGGGCAAGGAAGATCCTTATGGCTTCCAATCTGGCAATTGGAGCATAAGTTTCATCGTAGTCAATTCCTTTTTCTTGAGAGTAACCTTTGGCCACCAGTCTTGCTTTGTTTCTCGTTATCACACCATTTTCATCCATCTTGTTTCTGAAAAGCCATTTGGTGCCAATGACTGGTTTATGCTGAGGCCTGGCAACTAATCTCCAAACTTTTCTCCTTTCAAATTGATTTAGCTATTCTTGCATGGCCTCTATCCAACTTGAATCTCATAAGGCTTATTCGATCTTCTTGGGTTCCACTTGAGAGAGAAAGCTTAGGTAAAAGCATTCATTTGAAGTTGCAGCTCTTGTCTTGATTCCAGTGTTTGGATCTCCAATAATTAGATCTTGAGTGTGATCTTTGATCCACTTTATTCTGCTAGAAACGTCTGTTCTGGTGCCTTCTTGTCTGAGTTCCTCTAAATCAGCTTTTTGTTCTGATCGTAGAGTTTCAATGTCTGGTGTGCTCTACGATTTCCTCTACTTGTTCAACGATTTCTGTTGCTGGTTTTATGGTCGTAGAGTCAGACTCTACGATTTTGAGTTCTTCGATCATTGAGCTTGTGTCTGATGACTCGTTGAATGTTGATCTTTTCTTTTCAGGATCTGATTCATCGAATGTGACATGGATGGAGGTTTCAACAGTTAAGGATTCCTTGTTGAACATCCTGAATGCTGTGCTATCTGTTGCATAGCCAAGGAAGATTCCTTCATCTGATTTTGGTTGGAATTTAGTTAGATGCTTATTGCCATTGTTGAGTACGTAGCATAGGCAGCCAAACGCATGAAAATAACTCATGTTTGGCTTTCTTCCTTTCCATAATTCGTATGGAGTCCTCTTCAATGTTGAGTGTATGAGTGACATGTTCTGAGTGTAGCATGAAATACTGATGGCTTCAGCCCAGAAACTATAACGACCCCGAAATTCGACCAACATTATTCCCTTAATCTTTGTATTTATTATACATTATCTTTATAACGTCCAAATTTCGGTTCGTTAATAAATCTTTAATTACCTTAATTGATCCATTAATTGATTTTAAAATCATCAATTATCCAAATTCTCGTATAATTTTTTTTTCTCAATTTAATCATTGTAATAGAATATTTGGATATTTAAAATCTTTACATCTGGATCCTAGTCCGTGGATCGCAACCTTTACTTTTTCTTTCTATCATTATCTCAAAGCTCAATAAAACTCAATATTCACAATTTAATATTGTTCATATCCATACAATAATCTTTGTTCCATGATTCAACATCAGATATATAGTAGTCTCTATCATAATAATCATCTTAAACAATCACGGTTCATAATTTAACACTATTCGTCCTATCCGGATCCAACATATATGTACATACAAAATATCAATATAAACTTAGCAAATATATTCACATTAAATTATGATGTTGAAAATATAACAATTACGTTTCCAACCTTTTAGGCAATTCATCTCAAACTTAATCCGATATTCTTGAAAGTTATTTTTTTCCTGCAAAAATATTTATTAAGCAAGTAATGAGCACAACGACTCAGCAAGTTCAACAGTTATACTTCACGTAGCACATACCTTATCATGCTTGGTGTGTGTCATACATCATGTGCTTGTGCTTCTACTATAGCAATATATCTCATATATATTCATATTGTTACACAACGTACACATTGTGGTCATATTAATCACGTATCACATAGCACATAATTTGTATGTAGTTAAAACAAGAATTACATATCATAACAGTCCAACATTTAACATAAAAGGACTGAAGAACTTGCCTGAAGTCCAATTAATTAATTTGATAGCTCAAACCCTCTCTCGGTCAACCTATGATCATACAATAATCAAATAATAATTATTTATCCTCTTATGATATTAATTTAATTAATTAATATCATTTATGGACCAATTATTAATTTATATGGTTAATTATATTAACCTCGTCCCTTAAATATTAATATAACTTAATATCAAATACATTCACTACGGACAACCCGGCTTATCGGATAAATTTTAGCTTATTCGGTTGTCCAAATTTTCATTTATTCACTTTCTAACCTTTAAACTTAATGGATTAATATTTAAATATTAATCTCCAATATTTAATATTTTACAAAAATATTAAATTTAATGCCCAAACATCATTTCTATATTTTTAATATTTTTCTATAATTTTTAAATAATTTTTAAACATTTATTTCATTATCATTTCTGAGGGCATTTTGGTAATTTCCGTGCCCTTAGGGACATAACCGGAATTTTTCAAAAAGTCCAAGGGCATTTTAGTAATTTTCGTGCATTAAGGGACACGCTGGTAATTACCGTAAAAGACCAGGGGCACGTTGGTAATTTCACTGCGTGCCGTCGGCCGCACATGGCACGCGACCCTCCACTGCCGACGCCAAACGGCGTCGTTTTGCAACCTTTTCTCGACCCACCGCGCATTGCGCGGCCCTCTCCCCCGCACGCCCCAAAACGGCGTCGTTTAATCCCGGGCGCTGAAAAAAAATTTGGCCGCCGTGCACAGTAACCATCTTAGCACAAAATACACCATTTTTGCTCATTTTTTTCACCACAAAATAACTCCAAAATCATGAAATTCATAGATATACATCTTAAAATTATTTGAAATAATTATTCTAATTATTTACAATTTTTCCATAAAGTTTATTTAACACCATAATTATCCAAAATAATTCAAAATATTTATTTTTATACTTTCCTTGAAGCTTTCTCTACCCATGTAGGCACCAATAACCTCCTCTCTTACAGTGGCCATGGAAGTTTCCGGTGGAGGTGTCGGTATCGGGTGATGAAGAAGAAAAACTTTGTTTCTTCTTCTTTTTCTTTTCTTTTTTGTTATTTGATTATCCTTCCTTTTTCAATTTCTTTTCCTTTTATAATACTCCCAAGTTGCTTTAAAAAAATTCCACCGACTTAGCTAAGCCACCAACGTGAAACTTCCGGAGTTTTCTAAATTAACATGCAAAATTATTTTTTTTAATACATTACGTAATTATATTGTGTAATAAATATTTTATATAATGTATATAAATTATTTATTTTAATTCACCAAAAATTATAACATGATTTATTATTAATTTTAATACCTCTTTTGGGTACTTTACTTGACAAATTTTGTACACGCATATCGTCATGCATGTAATTACATGAGGTAATTTATACCTCCAAAATTTCTAAAATAATTCATATAACATATAAAAATTATTTTTCGTAATTTTTCACTTCGTTATTTGGACATCATGTTACATTAACATGTTCATGTTTCTGAAATATTATTCTTCATAAACATCATAAAAATTCCATTATAAATAAATAAATTTTTTAATAACTTAAAACATTCATGTTTCTTATTTATTATTCAATTTCCTTAATATTCACATTAATTTCTTTATATATAAATTATATAATTTAATATTATATAATTTATATAATTACATTCTCCTTTTAAATAATTTCTTAAATTCCTCCATAATTATCAATTAATCAAAAATTTCACATTTATTAACTCTCTCATTATTTAATTCTCTTATATAAATTATATAATTATCCTTATATAATTTATATAATTATAATTTCCTTTATACATCACTTTAATTTTCTTATATAAATCATATAATTTATTATTATATAATTTATATAATTACATTTCTTCTCAATAATTTCTAAATTTCCACCATAATTCTTAATTAAATCTAAAATCAAAAATTACAATTTTATTAGCTTCCTCATTCGCTTTTTATTTAAAATTGGATTAAGTTAATTATTAATCTCTTAATTTCCATAATTAATAACATTTATATTTCTCACTTAAACATATACATTTATATATAAAAATGTATATATTTAAATATATACCTATTTAATTCATGCCTTTCACATTATCACATAACCTCATTTAAAATTATACTTTCCGTATTTTCACAATATTTTAATTGTACAATTTATTGTATCCTTACCTGAAATCCTTTTATTCCTCATAAATTGTTTTAAAACAATTTGTTTACATTTCAATTATTTTAATTCAACACAATTCATCACAATCTCTGCACAGATTTAATTTATCAATTAAATCACATCAAATGCCTTAAATCACATAAAATAATAATTAATTTAACAACCTTAATAATTTTATCAATTAAATTTTCATTTAATATTATTAATCCTAAAAATTCGGATCCTCACAGAAATATTCAGGAAGATAGGCTACTGCTAAAAGGGTTTTTTCTGCTTCAATAAGAGTCATATTCTTCCTTTATGCTACTCCATTTTGTTGAGGCGTCCTTAGGGCGGAGAAGTTGTGATTGATTCCATTTTCTTCACAGAACTGGTCCATATCTGATAAGTCAAACTCTTATCCATGATCACTTCTGATGGCCTTGATCTTCTCGCCTTTTTCATTCATGATTAGTCTGAAGAGCTTGATAAGATGTGAAATGGTTTCATCTTTAGAGCTTAGAAAGGATACCCATGTAAATCTAATGTAGTCATCTACTACCACTAGAGAGTATCTCTTTCCTTTGAGGCTAGTCGTCGAGATAGGCCCGAATAAATTCATGTGAAGTAATTGAAGAGCTCTATCATTTGAGTTTACTGTCTTGCTCTGGAATGAAGTCTTTGTTTGGTTTCCAAACTGACAGGCTTTGCAGGGTTTTTCTTTGATGAAATTTAGCTTTGACAATCCTTTTACTAGACCATTGGAGGCAAGCTTTGAAATACTCTTGAAGTTAAGATGAGATAACCTCCTGTGCCAGAGCCAGCACATATCTTCAGAGGCTTTAGCAAGAAAATAGACTGTCTCATCTGAACTTAATTGAGCAAGGTTGACCACATAGACATTTCCTTCTCGAACTCCTTCTAGCTTCAGAGAGTTAGTCTTCAAATCTCTAACTTGGCATTGGTTGTTAAGGAAGGTGACTTGATGTCCTTTGTCACAGAGTTTACTGATACTTAGCAGGTTGTGCTTTAGTCCCTCAACATAAGCCACTTTACTAAAAGATATTGCACCATTTCCAGTTGAGCCATAACCTCTGGTTTTCCCAGAGTTGTTATCTCCAAAAATGACAGCAGGTCCATCTTTTTCCTTATAATCTGACAGAAGAGCCTTGTCTCCTGTCATGTGCCCTGAGCATCCACTGTCAAGATACCAGGTGGATCTCTTTACCTGCATAACAAATCAATCTTCATTTTAGTACCCATATTTGTTTGGGTCCTGTTTTGTTAGTACCTTTTGGGACCCAAATCTGTTTGATTTTAGATCCTTACAGTCTATGATATCTTGACAAATATTTATCATTTTTATGATGGTGCCTATGATTGATATGATATTGACAATGATATGTGTGCATTTGTGAATTCTTATTTGTCTAGGACCTGTATGAATTATGATTGCTCATAGTCCTTTAATTTTGCTGATCTACATTCTGCTTCCATACTACTCTACGATTCTCATGATTCGTAGAGTGATAGTAAACTCTACAATTTTTGTGTGGATGGTTCGTAGAGTGAGTTTTGCTTGACTTGTTTTTCAATTTTCTGAACCCCAGACCAGTGCGAGTTTTATTGTCTAAAATGATAGCAGGCTTAGCAGAGTGTGGACAGCTGGGAGATATAGAATCTGAGGATTTAATGAACACAATTCCTTTATCAAGATTAAAGGATTTGGCTTCATTTATTTCCATAGACTTCTCCATATTAGGCTTTGAGAATGAATTCTCAAATCCTAATCCTGATCTATCAATTACATCTCTTTGACTTGAGATCAGGGTGTCCATAGACAAACTAGACTTGTTCCACATGAAAATTGTCTTTTCTAGTTTCTGAATCTTAGAGGCTAGTGAAGACTCTTTATGAATGCTTAAATCATTTATCTCTTTTAGTTTTTCATTCTCAGTCTCAAGACTGGAATAAAGTTTTGCAGTTTGAAGTGAGGCTTCTAATTCTATGTTTATCTTCTCTTTATCCTCTTTTAGATGAGAGTAATCTTTAGATAACCTTCTAAACATTTTCATGTATTTGTGTAATTCTACCATTAAGTCATGCATGCCTTCTCTAAGATCATCAATGCTTAATTCAGGAGAGTAGAAATCAAATACCTCATCTATGTTGAATTCCTTTTTGCTGCTTCCTTCTTCGTTTGCCATTAAGCACAAGTTGGCCTTCTGTGGCTCTTCATCGTCACTTGACTTAGAATTTAGTTCTTCTTCTGAGTCACTCCAGGAGCCTTCAGCTATGAAGCTTTTGTCTTTCTTCTTTTGCTTGTGGAAGCTCTTGAATTCCCTTTTTGGATTTTCTTTTGTTTTGTCCCTCCTCAGCTCTTCTCTTAAGGGTTTTGGACATTTAGCAATGAAGTGACCTGGCTTTTTGCAATTATGGCAAAGGTCATTTGGTTGTTCTTTGCTGCTGTTGCTTCTGAACTTTTGAGGTCTGTTCCTGTTAATAAATCTTTTAAAATGTCTGACTAGCATGACAGCTCCTTCATCATCATTTAAATCATCCTTGTTGGAGTCAGAGTTATCCTTGTGATTGCTTCTGTGAGTTGAGGTTGAGGCTTTAAGAGCAATATTTTTCTCCTTCTTTCTTTTCCCAGATAGAGTCTCTACTCTTTGATTTAGCTCCAGCTCGTAGGTGAGAAGATTTCCATATAGCTGTTGTACAGTCATCTCGTGCAGGTTCTTTGACTCCCGGATGGCTGTGGTTTTGGCATCCCATTTGTTTGGAAAAGATCTCATGAATTCAATGATGAGATCTCTGTTTGGATAGACTTTTCCATAAGATCTAAGAAAGTTTAGTAGCAAGTTAAATCTCTCATAGGTGTTTGTAATGTTTTCACCTGAGATGTGGGTGAACATTTCATACTGCTGAACAAGCAGTGATTGCTTATTTTCTCTGACTTCATCTGTTCCTTCATGCATGATCAACAGAGTTTGCCAGACTTCTTAAGCTGTTTTACAGTTGACAACGTTCTCAAATAGATCATCATCTAGAGATTGAAATAAGATGTTCTTAGCCCTTTTATCTCTTTGAACATCCTTCTTTTCATTGTCTGTCCATTCGTCTCTTTTCTTTGCTACTAGCTTGCTTGGATCTTTAGTTGATAGTGCAAACTTCATTGGTATGATCGGCCCATTTAGCACTATCTCGAACAGTTCATCATCTATAGCATCCATGTAAGCCTGCATACGAACTTTCGAGTTAGCAAATTTTTCTTTGTTACACATAGGTGGTATGATACCTCCACCGAGTTCTGATCCATTCTTGTTGAGTGCCATTTGATCTACTTAAGCTTGTAAGGCTTTAAATGTGAGAACCTGCTCTGATATCAATTGTTAGTTCCCAATTACACGAAAGATATCTAGAAGGGGGGAGGGGTTGAATAGATTCTTTAAAACTTTTTTATCTTTTACTTCTTCCTTTGAAGATATAATGAATACTTAATCAATAAGTTTAGCACAGCGGAATGTGATTTAGTTACCCCTTCTTATTTTGTTAAAGTAATAATTTAGCAAGCAATTATATAACAGATATAGCAGTTAAAACACACAAGATAAACAGCACGAGATTTTAAGTGGTTCAGAGTTCACAAGACTCCTACTCCACTGTTCTTCTCTTCAAGCAGCAAATCCACTGAGGATACTTTTACAATTTCTGAATCACTTAGATTCCTTCAACACCAACAGTCTTGGAACTCTAGTTCACGAAGAACTCTTCAAGTCCAGTAGACTTAGATACTCTAGTTCACTAAGAACTTTTAACGTGAATAGTTATGAATTGGGTGTACTACTGAGTTGCGTTTAGCATATGTTTCTGAAGAACTCAGCAGTGAGGCAAGACTCCTCTTTAGTTTTGATCTTTTTGAATTCTTGCGTATTGCTCTCTTTCTTGTGTTTTTCAGCCTCTCTTTCTTCTTCAGATATGGGAGCTTTATATGAGAGCTTCTGTCTTCTTCCCGTTGGAGTGTCTGCTCTTTGCATCAGTTTCTTCCCGTTACCTCACAGAGGGGAGCTTCTGAATATTATATTAATATAGCTTATTAAAGCTCTGATGAGGTATTAATTGATCTGCTATTTTAGTCCACAAAAGGTGTTTTCTTTTTCCTTGGGGACAGTCATGTTAGTCGTAGGTTTCTACTAACTTTCATAGAGTCGTTTGGTCCTTCCACATTATAGGACTTATAGGACACAGTCCTCTGACTTTACTACCTCGAAAGTCTTCTCTCTGTTGCATAGTGCGCTTGGGTCAGTTCCTTGACTTTTCTGACTTTGATCGATTAGCAGAAGCTCTTTTGTCACATCAATGCAGATTGTACCTTTGAACGAAATAGTTTCTGATCTTTTAGTCCAGGGTTCTAATCGTAATGTCTTTTGCCTTTTTGCTCAATGACCCTCCATGATCAACTCTACGAATATTCTTGCTGTTGTGATTGTTTTGCAATAGATCATCTCTCGTTGACATCGTAGAGTTTACTCTACTGTTACTCTGTTGGTCGTAGAGTCTGTTTTACGGTTGCTTGCTTTGGTCGTAGAGTCTGTCTTGAGCATAGTCGTAGAGTTCATTCTACAATTAGATTAAGTCATTCAGTTTTCTTGGCGTGAAGTCGTAGAGTCTGTTCTGCGATTGCTTACTTTGGTCGTAGTCTTCCTTGAGCATAATCGTAGAGTTCATTCTACGATTAGCTTATAACACAAGATCAACCTAACAGTTTTGGTCTATTTAAATCTAAATCTTTGTACATCACAATGGACTTTACAATTCAATAAATTTATATCAAAAGATCAACCTAATAGCTTTGATCTTATTTAACTAAGTCCTTGTACATTATACAAAATCAAAGGTCTTTACAATTCTGCTAATGGATGCATTTAATAATCTTAATTCTTATCATTAAATTAAACATGCAATGTTCAATACATATCTAGCATCTTTAACACTAAATCTTCATACACAACTAGCTAAATAATCATATATCCTTAGAGAATACATTTTTCATGCATAGTTTGTAAAACCAAATGCTCAAACACACATACTTGACCTAATATGCTCATAAACACATATAAATCATATAAATCACATAGATCTCCATCATAACTCCAACCTTATTTCTTTGGAACTCTTCATAGTTCCCAACACATAAGATTTCTCTCATAACCAAGCATACATAGACTTAACCAAAATAAAATATAACTAGGGTTTGAGATAAAATTACTTTTAAACCTTCTATTCTTGAATGTTTCTTCCTTCTAGCAATGAAATGGTTGAGAATCTCCACCTGGATTCACTAGCTCCACTTAAAATGGATCTCTACACCCTTTTAGCTCTCCAACACTTAGTGTATTATAGCTCTCACTAAGCTCTTACTCTCTCAATATAAGTGAACACTATCAAATAAGCAAACTCTCTCCACAAAACTAATGAGCTCTATTTATAGATTTTCAAATCTATACATAAACTTCATATATCTCTATACATTATCCCAACTCATGTTATCTCTTATCCTTAGCTTTCTATGAATTAAGGGATTTCTTGTACTTATTTTGCTTGCAATGACTTAGGGTTTGTAAGGTTTGGTAAATAATTTGTACCATAGAAGAAAATCCAAGGAACCATCACACCCCAAATGGGTCTCCCTCCATGACCGCCCCCCCCCCCCCCCCTCTCTCTACTATATGAATTTTACTTTTCTTTTTATTGTCAATTTGGAATAATAAACCTTCTAGAAGCCATCCACCAATTGGGTCTTCAATTAAGCTTTTATTTCATTTAGTTTGGGCCCAACACACTAATATTTAACCAATCCTTGGGCTACTAGTTTATTCTCTCTTGGGATCCTAATTCTCTAGTAATAAGAACCCACCAATTAGGCTACTCAAATCTCTACAAGTTGTTTAACAATGAAATACTTGGGCTCATAATTAAATTAACCCATTACAATAATCTAATTAGACTTGCTATAATAATTGGACTACTAAATAAATATCACACAAGACTAACACATAGTTTTGGCTTATTAATTAATTACCTTCATTCATGCAAATATTCATGCATTACATAGTTAAATTATTTATTTAACTTTTCTTTAATTAATCATTAATTGTTAAAATTCTTGATTTAAATCAATTAATCATCTTTGCTTTCTCTCAATTCCTTCGTTAGTTAAATTTATTAAACCAACTAAGTTAACAACTTTTCATCACACACATACCTGCACAAAATAATTCTCATGAAAATTCATTTCATACATATTCAATTAAAAATATATTTACAATGACACGTGAAAAAATCTCAATCATTACAATGATGATAAGTTTGATGTACGTAAAGTTTTTATGTATTATAAATTCTTTTTTAATTTTTTGCATATTTATCTATATTACATATTTATGTTAATGTAATTTTGTTTAAAATTTTAAATAGGAGTTTGTGGAAGTGCAATGTAGTACATTAAAAAGAACGGAATTGGAACAATACTTAGAAGAGAAAATGGTCATTAACAAAAGTTCTTTTAATATTCTAAAAGAGTGGAAAAAACTTTCTAACAGGTATCCAATCCTTATTTTTTATTCTACTTTTATACCTTTATTTTATAATGATTAATGACTATTTAGTACTTCCAAATATATTATTATAGATATCCAAAACTAGAGAAGATGACATATGATATTTTATCAATTTCAATTACAACGGTTGCTTCAGAGTCGACATTTGGCATTGGAGCAAAAGTTCTCACAAAATATCGTAGTTCGCTTTTACCGGATAAGGCACAAGCATTAATTTGTGGTTGTAATTGGATTTGTAGATATGAAATACAAGGTTTGTTCTAGTTGTAATTTTTTTTACTTTAATTATAGGTTTTTTTTTTGTATTGATATTTTTAATGTAGATGATAGGCCGCTGGATGAACAACTTTTGGTGCCACTAGTTGCAAATCAAGAGTCAAAGTGTTCTAAATTGGCGAAAATTGCAATTGTTAGGAGTGACTAGATATTACTCATTAGTAAGTACTTCATTTTATATGGAATATATCTTTGATTTTTGTGTAAGAATATAGTAGTTCTTCATTCCCATGTCTAAAATGGTGGATGTGAAACCCTTTCTATTTAAAATTCATATACTTGTGATACTAAAATATTTCACTGCTGAATTGCTTGGTGTTGTTCCATTAGAGAACTGATACTTTCCATTTCTATTTAATATTACCAATGTTGTTAATGCACTTCTGGTATGAAAGTTAGCAAAAATTTTCTATTTTCAAGTAGTTGATATTTATTCTATTGTTGTGTTGAAATTTATTCTGTAGAAGTTTGTGAGTTGTAACTTGTAATATCTGAAAGGAATGTGCACATTTATGTCCTACATTATTTAGGGGAGAAACTGTAATGGCATTCATTATAAATAGGCTTGGGCTAAAAAAAAAACAAAATGGCCTACTGCTCAATTGTAGGGAATGCCACTTTTTTGCAGGATGCAACAAATGGAGCTTGCAATATTCTTTAAAATATTATATCAATGGACTTAACAATTGAAGTTCATGATTTTCTACTTTTGGTGTGGGTTGCATGTATGGTTTCTCTTGAATGTTTTCATAGTTTTGCAATTCCTTTGATGTATGTGTCATACTGCCATTGTATATTTTAAAGATTTTTTTATAAATTTTTAGTAAGATTAGATGTTCCTTTAGAATATTTAAATATTGACATACTGATTATGAGGTAATGATACTGATTTGATGATCCTTGCTTGCTGCTTATGCTTAGGTTAATTTTGATCAAGAGGTTGTGATTATAAAAACTCCCTTCCTTGCTGGTTGGTGCTTACGTTAAACTACATTGTTGCTTCAATGTGCTTCACTCTTCAACAAACCCAAAATCAAGAACTGCCGTACTGCATCTTCAAATATTCAAGAAATGGAACTTGAACTATTACAATTCACAGTTGTTTAATGTGTCTGGCTTTTAATGTTTTCTTTAGCATTTATGATATTAGTTATTACAACCTACAAAAGAATGTAGTTATTAATTAAAATCATTCAATAATGTTTTTTTTTAATTTAAATTTTATTAATTAATGTTGTTTTCCAAAAAAAAACTGTAGGTTGGGCCAACCCGGGCCATGGGTCGCTTACTTTCAGCCCACAAAAACAGACCATTTTGGCTTGGCTCGACCCGTTTGTCAGGTCTACTTATCACAATTTTGCAATTCCTTTGATGAATGCGTCATACTCCCATTGTATATTTTTACGCATTTTATAAATTTGTTGTAAGATTTGATGTTCCTATGGAATATTTAAATCCTAACTTACTAATTACAAGGTAATAATACTAATTTGATGATCCTTGATTGCTGCTGTGAGGATCCGAATTTCCAGGATTTCTTTAATAATATTAAATGAGAATTTAATTGATAAAATTATCAAGGTTGTTAAATTAATTATTATGTTATGTGATTTAAGGTATGTGATGTGATTTAATTGATAAATTAAATCTGTACAGAGATTATGATGAATTGTGTTGAAATTAAAATAATTGAAATGTAAATAAATTGTTTAAAAACAATTTATGAGGAATAAAAGAATGTCAGGTAAGGATACAATAAATTGTACAATTAAAATATTGTGAAAATACAGAAAGTATAATTTTAAATGAGGATATGTGATAATGTGAAAGACATGAATTAAATATGTATATATTTATATATATACATTTTTATATATATGTACGTTATGTTTAATTGATAAATATAAATGTTATTATTTATAAAAATTAAGGGATTAATAATTAAATTAATCCAAATTTAAATAAAAGGTGAATGAGGAAACTAAGAAAAGTTGAAATTATTAATTTTAGATTTTATCAAGAATTTTGAAAGAAGTTTAGAAATTAATTGAGAAGGAAAGGTAATTATATAAATTATATAATAATAAATTATATAATTTATATACGGAAATTAAAATAAGTTATGAAGAAAATAATAATTATATAAATTATATAAGAATAATTATGTATTTTATATAAGGTGATTAAATGGAATAAAGTTGGAGGAAATTAAGAAGTTATTTAAAAGGAGAATGTAATTATATAAATTATATAATATTAAATTATATAATTTATATATAAAGAAATTAAATTGAATATTAAAGAAATTGAATAATAAATAAGAAAAAGGAATGTTTTAATTTAATAAAAATTATGGTTATGTATAATGGAATTATTATGACTTTTATGAAGAATAATATTTCGAAAACGTGAACATGTTAATGTAACATGTTGTCCAAGTAATGAAGTGAAAAATTATGAAAAATAATTTTTATATGTTATATGAAAAATTTTGTGATTTTTGGAGGTATAAATTATCTTGTTTAATTACATGCATGTCATTATGCGTGTACAAAATTTGTCAAGAAAAATACCGAAAAAGGTATTAATATTACTCATAAATCATAACATGAATTTTAATGAATTAAAATAAATATTTTATATACATTTATAAAATATTTATTACACGTAATAATTATGTAATGTATTTAATTAATTGATTTGCATGCTTGATTTTTGTTTGGAACGTCCGAGAATTTTTAAGTCGGTTGGCATGTGAGGCGGTGGAAGTGAATTGAATAAAAACAAAATTTGATAAGCTTTTGGTTATTTAAAAAGAATAAGAAAAGGAAGAGGAACAAAACCAAAGCAAAAATAAAACTCTCTTGTTCCTTATCTTCCATCCGAGCCACCATTTTCCGACCACCATGGCTACCAATAAGAAGGAAGAAGAAATTTTGGTGCCAACAAAGGAAGAAAATCAAGCTTTGAAGGTATAAATATATTTTATTGGATTTATTTTGGTATTTTAGATGTTAAATTAATTTTGTGAAAAAAATTGTAAATAATTAGAATAATGATTCCAAATAATTTTTGGATATTTATGTATGAATTATGTGATTTTTTGAGTAATTTTGTTGGGAAAATTTTGAGCAAAATCGAAGAGTTATGGAAGGTTGGTGCACTGTTACGGCACCAGGAAGAAGAAAGGAAAAATGGCCGCCCGCGCATTGCACGGCGGCCAATTTTTTTTCTGAAGCGCGCATATAAACGACGCCATTTTGGGCGCGCGGAAGTTTCAGCCGCGCATTGCGCGGAGGGTCCTGGAACGACGCCGTTTGGCGTCGGCGAGAGGGGAGTCGCGCGCCATGCGCGGCTGGCACGCGGGGTGAATTTACGGACGTGCCCCTGGTCTTTTCGGAGAATGCCGAACGTGTCCCTGGTCCTCGAAAAATGACGGTTTTGCCCCTGCGTTTTTCAGATTATACCGAATGTATCCCTAGGGGCGCGGAAATAACGGATAAGCCCTTGAGCTTTTCTGGTAATGCCGGTCATGTCCCTAAAGCCGCGAAAATTACTAAATTGCCCCCATAAATTTTTTTTAATTGAAATAAATGTTTAAAAATTGTTTAAAAATCATAGAAAATTATAGAAAAATACTAAAAATATAGAAATGATGTTTGGGTATTAAATTTAATATTTTTGTGAAAATATTAAATATTGGAGATTAATATTTAAATATTTTAAATATTAATCTATTAAGTTTAAAAGCTAGAAAAATGTTAAATAAAATTTCGGACAACCAAATATGTTAAATTTTATCTGATGAGCCGGGTTGTCCGTAATGAAGGCATTAAATATTAAGTTATGTTAATATTTTAAAGGACACAGTTAATATAATTAACCATATAAATTAATAATTGGCCTAGATATGATATTAATTAATTAAATTAATATCATAAGGAGTTAAATAATTATTGTTTGATTATTTTATGATCATAGGTTGATCGAGAGAGAGAGTTTTAAGCTATCAATTAAATAATTGGACGTCAGGCAAGTTCTTCAGTCCCTTTTATGTTAAATGTTGGAATGTTATGGTATGTAATTCTTGTTTTAACTGCATACAAATTATGTGTTACATGATACGTGATTAATTTGACCACAATATGTATTTTGTGCAACGATATGAATATATATGAGATATATTGCTATAGTAGAAGCACAAGCACATGATGTATAACACACACCAAGCATGATAAGGTATGTGCTACGTGATGTATAACTGTTGAACTTGCTGAGCCATTGTGCTCATTACTTGCTTAATAAACCTTTTGCAGGAAAGAAATGAAATTCAAGAATATTGGATTAAATTAAAGAAGAATTGTCTAGAAGGTGGGAAAATGTATTGTTTTAATTTCCATTCAACATGGATGCATGTGTTAAGTTTATCATATGATATTTCGTATGTACGTATATGTCGAATCCAGACAGAATATGTAAAGTTAAATTTTGAATGGTAATGGTACTAGATAGATATTACGATAGAGACTATTCAATGGTTAATTATGAATTATGAAACAAAGGAATAATTATGGATTTATAATCAACATTAAATTTGAAATGTTGAGAAATATGATACTGGTAAGAGAAAGAAAAAGTAAAGGTTGCGATCTAGGGACTAGGATCCAGATGTAAGGATTTTGAATATCCAAATATTTTAATACAACGATTGAATCAAGAAAGAGAAAAAAATTTATATGAGAATTTTGATAATTGATGATATTGAAATTAAATAATGGATCAATTTAGGAGATGAAAGATTTATTAACGAACCGAAATTTGGACGTAAGGAAAATAATGTTTCATAAATATGAAAATTAAGGTAATAAAGAGGGTCGAATTTCGGGGTCGTTACAGCTGCTTATGCTTAGGTTGATTTTGATCAAGAGGCTATGACTATAAAAACTCCCTTCCTTGTTGGGTTGCTGCTTAAGTGAAACTCCTTTGTTGCTTTAATGTGTCTTCACTCTTCACTCTCCAACAAATCCAAAAACAGGAACTGTTGCTGCTGCATCTTTAAATATTCAAGAAATGGAACTTGAACTATTATAATTTACAGTTGTTTGATGTGCCTGTCTTTTAATGTTTTCTTTGGCATTTATGCTATTAGTTATTACAACTTATAAGGGAATGTAATTTTTAATTAATATTATTCAATTATGTTTTTGTTTTCAATTTGAATTTTCTTAATTAATAATGTTTTTTTTTTAAAAACCCATGGGTCGGGTTGGGCCTGGCATAGCCAGCCCAACTCGGGCTATGGGTCGCTTACTTTCAGCTTACAAAAACACGAGTCATTTTGGCCCGGCCCATTTGTCAAGTCAAGTAGTATTAGTTACATGATTTATTATTTTCATGAAAAGTAAAAATTTTCATGTCAATTTTAAGTTAAAAAATAACTTTAAATTAACTTTATAAAGTCAAACTTGATCCTGCATTTTAGAATGAAAAGAGTATATATGATTCCATAAGTCCCACATAAGTTATTCTTAAGACTGTAAACCGAGTCAAATGGCTCAGGCTCGAGCTCGGCTCATAGTTGACTTGAATAATGCTGAACAAGACTCAAGTTTGAGAAGCATAAAAGCCAAATTTGATCATTTTATAATATTAGGGTTTTGCTATATATTGCGAAAGACTTATGTCAAATTATGATTACAATGTATATAAATACATGAGATTAGGTAGAATTATAAAATTAGTCCATTATATCAAATGCATCGTAAAAATAATACCAACTATAATTATCCACGTAACTTATAAAAAAAAATCAACATGTAAAGTCGCAATTGTTGGGGTTGGACCCTAAAATCCTTCTGTGCACTCGCAGGGTAACCTCCCGATCCGTTGGCACTAAATGCAGCCCCTCATGTTCGCCTACCGCTTAGTGTGGGGCTCTGTGCTGCCATGTGCTAAGGAAATAAAGTTGTGCCCTTACTAACATCTATAACTTTTGGTGCAATGGTAAGCGCTTGATCTTTCATTTGGTATCAGACTAAGGTCATGGGTTTGAACAACCTTAGAAGCAATTTTGGGGGGCGGGGATTATTGGGATTGGACCCCAAAATCCTTCTATACACTTGCAAAGTAACCGCCTAGGGAGTAACTTACCGACCTATTGGCACTAGATGCAACCCCTCATGTCTACCTGCCTCTTAGCGTGGGGCTCTGTGCTGCCATGTGCCAAGAAAATAAAATTGTGCCCTTACTAATAGCTATAACTTTTAGTATAGTGGTAAGCGTTTGACCCTTCAACAATATATATTATTTACCATAATACTAGATGTAATATCCAAGATATTATGACGTTATAAAAAGATTTAAACAAATAAATTTTGTGTTTTAATTATTTGAACTAGGTAAGTAATATGAATGATGTGAATTAATTAGGTGTGTGTGTGTGTATATATACATATATATTATCGTTACGATTACTAATTTTAATGAATTGTGTAAATAAAAAGGGGATTAATAATGGAAATTAATTCTAAATTAATTAAAAGTTAATGAGAAAATTAACAAGGTCATAATTGTTAATTATAGATTAATGAATAATTATGGGGAATTTTTGGGAATTATTAAGAAGAGTAATTAATTATATAAAATATAAGTATATAAAGTATATGTTTTATATAAGGAAATACATTTAAGTATAGAGGAAAGTATAATCATATAAGTTATATAAGAGTAAATATATAATTTATATAAGAGAATAAAAAATTTATTAAAGAAAGGTTAATAATTATATAAATTATACAATATAGTATTGTATAGTTTATATAAAATATATGAAATAGTGAAAAAAGGAATAATTAATAAATATGAATAAGCCTTATTTTAATAAGATAAATTGTGCTTATGAAAAATAGAATTATTTATATTTTATGAGACTTAATATTTTTGTAATTCAAATATGTGGAAGAATTTATTATTATACATAATACGTATATATAATAAATGATATATGTACATATTATGTAGTGGGAGGAAATACATGGATGTATATGTAACGTATATATAACAAGGTTGAAATGTGAGAAATTTAATTGTATTATGTTATGTGTGTTATTTTATTAATTTTGGAATTATAAAGTACATCATATAATTACATGAATGTCATTATGCGTGTACAAAATTTATCAAGTAAAGTACCTTTAAAAGATATAAATATCATTTATAAATTATTTTATGAATTTTAGTGAATTAAAATAAATATTTTACATACATTATATAAAATATTATTACACGAAATAACTACGTAATATATTAAATTATTACGTGTACATGATTTTTACAGAATTCTACTCCTAAGTCGGTGGATTTGGAGTCGAATTTAAGAATCATTCACACATCTAAGGCTTAAATAAGGATGAGGAAAAGATTAATAATAAAAAAAAAATCACTAAACAAACCAACAAAACCATCTCATCTCTTTATATTTTCTTTCTTTCCACCACCACCGCCACCCGAAAACACCATCACCACCAAAAGAAGAAATTTTTTGGTGCCATCAAGGTGAAGAAAAAGCTTCAAAGGAAAGTTTTCAAACTTTGGGAAGGTATAAAATTATCTTATTTGATTTATTTTAGTATTTTTGGTGATAAAATAATTTTATGAAAAAAATTAGTAAATAATTAGAATAATTATTCTATATAATTTTTTATTGTATAAAAATTTCTTGTTAGGCTACTATTAACGTAGAGGAAGAAGAAAAATAAAATTAAGGCCGCCCGCGCATGGCGCGACGGCCAATTTTTTTTCCAAAATCGGGAATAAATCGGCGGTGTTTTGGGAGCGTAAGGTGATGAGCCGTGCCATGCGCGGCGACAAATTTTTTTTGGTAACCAACCTAAGAAACAACATCGCTTAGTACAGGGGGGAGGCTAGGTCGCGCTATGCGCGACAGACCAAATTTCAGGAAATTACGATTTTGCCACCGGTTCAGTTTTTCCACATAATTACGAAAATGCCATCAGAGTTTTATTTAATTAAAATAAATATTTATAAATTAATAAAAATTATGTAAAAACAATAAAAAAAAAATTAGTAAAATATATATATAATGTTTTATAATTAAATTTAACAATTCTCTAATTTTGAGGAATAATTCCAATTAATATTTAAGTGCTTTACATATGAGAACATAAAAGGGCACGGTTAGATTAAATAACCAAATTAGGTTATAATTAATTGTAAACCCTAAAATAGATCCGACGGGTAGAATAATTATATTGTGAGCAATATTAATTATATAAATTAATATTATGGGTTACTAAATTGATATTATTTGATTATGTTATTATTATAGATCGTTCAAGAAAGGGTTATTAGCCGTTAATTTAATAATCGGACATCGAGACAAGTTCCTAAACCCTAATCTTGACCCATTAATCATATGTTATATATATTAAAATTCTAACTGAGTTTCATTTCCTAAGTTTTATCATTATTCCATTTTCTTGAATATTGATTTCGATTGATGTAGTAAATTGTTCAATTAAAATTGAAAATCTCTGTTGTTATTCACAATCATTCTTAAATACCAATTATAACGAATCATAATTGTTGATGAGTGAGTTGATGATTATGAGCCTATGCCATTTGTCCGGCTAGACTGTTGATATAGTTGAATCTCAAATTACTCTTTATCGTTAAGTGCTGAGCCAAACCAGATTGTTATGGTGCGGACTCCTATAAACTAAGATGAACAACCCTGTTTCAGGGGATATAGCTTGTCGGATGCTTTAAATTCTGATATTACGCGAAATGCGATAATATGATGTGCACAATCATAGGTACGAGAGGCCGATCACCTCGAGTACGTGTTTAAGGTTTTATGGTCTTTATGACACATACAGGTTATCAGTGTTACCATTGATTAACTTATGTTTAATGGTCTTGTGACCCTCAGTATAATTCTTATTTATTATGTTTCAAAAGATATTTCTTTCAGTTATTTCCTTTCATTTGAAATGAGTTAATGTTACATTGTTGGTTACGTTGTTGTTATAAATTATTTTCCTCATAATGCATTATTATTCAATTCCTTATACTTGCTGAGCACTTTGGTTGCTCACTCTTGCTTGATTAATGTATCGTAGACAAAGATGTTAAATCTAAGGGTTTAAACAAGAAAGGCAAAGACAAAGGAAAGATGTCGGAATAAAGAACGTGATCAACGCTCGAATAATGAATAACAATTGATTATTTAAATGTTGAATTATCAAATAGACCGTGAACGTCTGCTGAGGAATCAGTTTCTTTATTGACCCTCTTAGGTTATATTTTCATAACAGTACTTGAGGGGATCGACGTCTCGTACACTATGTGTATTCATAACATTTATTCTGTCTGTATAGTTTATCTGATACTTAAGTTTTTCTCCATTATGGGTTATTCTTCTCAGTCTAAGAATCCCTACCATTATGGTTTGGATAACTTTTAAAATAAATTACATATATGTCCGGTCGAATGAGTGGCTTAGACTTCCTTTTTAATTAGTTCATGAACGCAAGAACTTTAAACAATTCATAGTTCAAGAATGAAATATAAATTCAATTGCACTACCTGTGAATAACAAGAATATTTATGTGGAATAATTTGCAATACAAAATAAGTCAGGGTTTAGGAACTTGCTCAATATAAATTTGAGTAAGGTTAGATAACTTGTCTATCTGGCGACTAACTGATAATTCTCTTAACTTAATTTCCTTTGAAAGACCTAACATAAATAATGACAGTCTATCAATTAGTACAACATATACTTGTTAATTTGACTGTCTATTTACGCTATTTATCTAGCATTTATATCAACTAGGATAATCACATAACACACATAATTCAATTTTATATCATTTATCTCTATAAAAATATTTAATTTACCTAGGATAATGATTTAATTACCTAATATCACCCCCCCTTAAGTAATATTAATTTATTAAACTTAAAAGATCCCTCTTCCATTCATTTAAACCCTTAAACAATTTATTATAATTGTTTAATTAATTACCTTATTAATTGTTTAATTAATTGTTTATTTAATTTACTATAATCTTTATAGTAACATCTGTCTCGTACAAGTACAGTTTGCAATTTATCTTCGCTTATTCTATACGGATCCAACATATATGTACATACATTACATCAATATAAACTTAGCAACTATATTCACATTGAATCATAATATTGAAAATATAACAATTATGTTTCCCACCTTCAAGGCAATTCATCTATAATTTAATCCGATATTCTTGAAATTTATTTCTTTACTGCAAAAATATTTATTAAGCAAGTAATGAGCACAATGGCTCAGCAAGTTCAACAGTTTATGCTTCACGTAGCACATACCTTATCATGCTTGGTGTGTGTCATACATCATGTGATTGTGCTTCTACTATAGCAATATTTCTCATATATATTCATATTATTGCACAAAGTACACATTGTGGTCATATTAATCACGTATCACATAGCACATAACTTTTATGCATTTAAAACAAGAATTGCATATCATAACATTTAACATTTAAGGACTGAAGAACTTGCCTGACGTCCAGTTATTTAAATTGTTAGCTCAAACGCTTAACTCGATCAACCTATGATCATAAAATAATCAAATCATAATAGGATTTATAAATAATTTTAATACCCCTTTTGGGTACTTTTCTTGACAAATTTTGTACACGCATAACGTCATGCATGTAATTATATGAGATAATTTATACTTTCAAAAATCATAAAATAATTCATAGTACATATAAAAATTATTTTTCATAATTTTTCACTCCGTTACTTGGACAACATGTTACATTAACATGTTCACGTTTCTGAAATATTATCTTTCATAAAAGTCATAATAATTTCATTATACATAAATATAATTTTTTTATAACTTAGAACATTCCTCTTTCTTATTTATTATTTAATTTCTTTAATATTTACAATAATTTCTTTATATATAAATTATATAATTTAATATTATATAATTTATATATTTACATTCTCATTTCTTAAATAATTTCTTAAATTCCTCAACCTTATTCCATTTAATCACCTTATATAAATTACATAATTATTTTTATATAATTATTATTTTCTTCATACCTTATTTTAATTTCCTTATATAAATTATATAATTTATTATTATATAATTTATATAATTACTTTTCCTTCTCAATAATTTCTAAATTTCCACCATAATTCTTAATTAAATCTAAGATCAATAATTACAATTTTATTAACTTCCCCATTCACTTTTTATTTAAAATCACATGAAATAATAATTAATTTAACAACATTGATAATTTTATCAATTAAATTCTTATTTAATTTTATTAAAGAACTTCTGGAAATTCGGATCCTTTCATTCTTCCCCCCTTAACAGGATTCCGTCCTCGGAATCATAATTGCCGTAATAATCATATGTATTTTATTTATAGCACCTTGCAATACCTTTATTTTGATAAATCACAACTATATTCATAATAATCATATATTTCCTCATTAATTTTCATAACTCACCTGGTTAACACTATAATGGTCATAACTGTCAGATTATTCAATTCTTATTTCAATTCATAATTCCTTTGTAATATTGCAATTCACAATTCTCTAAAATTTATTAATAATACTTTAATTCATTTCTTGATATACTTATCAAGATTGTTTTTCATTCTCAGAAAAATGTCATTTCTTTAATCATACGTAACCTTACTCAATCCACTTATTTCATACTTTGCACCTTTATCCTCCTCTTCTTAATTCATATAAATCTTCTTCACATTTCATAATTCATTTCTTAATACCTTTATCATTCAACACTATGTTTTAAATACCAACCTTTACTTAATTCATCATAATCCTTATTTGAAAATTATTTCAAAAATCCTGGGTGTCACATTCACCCCTCCTTCATAAAATTTCATCCTCAAAATTTCTATGTACTCGTACTTCACAATTTCTTTACATTTATTCTACATATCTTTATTTCCTTTCTTTCTCGTAGTCATTGCACATTACAATTTTCTAATCCATCACATTTCATACTTTCTTTACTTCACAATTATTGCTTTTATTATCACTTACATTTAAATAATACTACCCCTTCCTACCATCCAATTTTCATAAGAGTAAAAATAATTTTATTTTGGCAACTTTCATACTTTGCTGAATGAACATTTATCCCGGTTTACAGTACTTCGCTCCCCGAGTACTTCATACTGCAAACCCTGACAGTGGATCAGTCTGTCATTAAAGTAATGGATGTTTCACCATATATTGGCACGCCAGATGATCAATCTGCAATGCCTATGTCTTAATATGTCAGGTGACCATTCGTTCAACCTGCAATATTCTTAATCTTTTTATTCATGTCAGCCTTAGAATTCATTCAAAAGAAATTTGTTTAGTTATAACTTTCAAAGAATACGAATTCAATAAATATAATTTAAAATTTGTCTAGTTGAATCAATAGCTCAAACTTATATTTCTTCAACGCTTGTCTAGCTAGATCAATTAGCATAGACTTACTTTTAATAATTTATAACTCGCAGAAATTTTTAAAACATTCATCATGTCAAAACTTTTCAAAACGTCTAGCCGAGTCAAATGGCAAAGACTTATAGCTTTGACATACCTTCACAAATCAAAATCATTTATGACTTCATGTTACCGCGTCATTTTGACAGTACGTTGAGGATTCCGTTGTTAATAATTCCTACACCATAAACCATACTTTATGGTGTTGAATCATCTTATAACGAAATAGTACCGCACCGTCTCAATAACACGTTGAGCATTTCGTCATTAATCGCATCTGCACCGGGCTAAAAGGTACGTGGATGATTCTTTTGAAATACATTTTGATGTTAAAAATATTTTTGTCTAGCCGAAACAAGTAGCATAGACACCTTTTAAATCGCTTAAAAATTCATTTGTATTTTTAAAACACATTCGTGCCAAATTAATTTGAGGCCAAAAATTTCGATGTCTAGCAAAGCTAGAAGAGTGGGAATATCCTAAATTCCTTAACATTCACTTTCAGTTTCTTTACTTAATTAATTTATTGCTAGGACTATTATTACCATTATACAAAAATTTTCTAACTACTCCAACATTTCTATACCCCCGTATAGTTCATCAAACTTACCACACATTATGAGTCCAGGAACTTACCACAAGAATATGAGTTTAGAAGCTTGTCCTAGCAATATGTAGTCTGAGAATAAATCAAAGACTATCCATATGCTGAGGGGCTCAAAACATACGATTATGAGTCATGGACTTACCATATGCATGAGTTTTAAGAACTCGTGCCTAAACTTAATATTATCTATCTATCAAAACTGCTAACGCGACTCTAACATTTCAATGATTATCACATAGTAACAAAGTAAACACAAATCCCCCGCCCATACAAAGGATCGTGCCACTCAGTCACCACGTGAATCCTCAATTGAAATTTCGTACCTAAGCTTTCTACCCCCTTATCATAATATTTCTGTCATTCATGTCTCATCATTCTCTGAATTCTTCTTGTACTATTTCATAGTACTATACACCTTTTGGACCATTAACAGGTCTCTCTGTTATTTCACATTTCCATTTGATCCCATCATGAACTTGCTTCACAACCTACTTCTTACTCGCTTCTCTTATCTCGTGATCGTATCGTAGTACGATCTTCTTACCATTCCTGATCATGTTATTATGATCTCTTTCTATGCTCTTTAGATTTCCTTTTATCTTTATTGCTTAAATCAGGTGTCCCCTGATTATCTTTGAGATTCATCTTTGAATCATTTGAAATATTCTTTCAGATATGTTCTTAATTGAACTTATAAATTTTCTTAATTCGTTTCATTCAAATCTTTCTTAACATCTTTATCTCTTCCTTATAATCTTATCTCTTCCTTGCAATCTTTCATATTTCCTTTACTTTAGCTAATATTTGAGAACTATCTTTCTCAACTTATATCTTTTCCATTCTAATTCCCCCATGTTCATCAAACTTATCACGTATTTGGGCTCAAGAACTTACCATAATCATATGGTTGAGGAGCTTGTCCTAGTCAGGCCTTAGTCGCCCATTCGCTAAAGGGGCTCCACCATACAATCATGAGTCACGAGCTTACTATACGCCTGAGTTTTCAGAACACGCAGCTTTTTACTCTTTCTTACTTAGGTTATAGCCTAAGGTATCATTTACCTAAGGTTTATAACCTCTAGCTCTGATACCAACTGTAACGACCCCGAAATTCGACCCACGTTATTACCTTAATTTTCATATTTATGAAACATTATTTTCCTTACGTCCAAATTTCGGTTCGTTAATAAATCTTTAATCACCTTAATTAATTCATTTATTGACATTATCGTCATCAATTACCAAATTTTCGGTATAATTTTTTTTCCTCAATTCAATCATTGTATTAAAATATTTAGATATTTAAAATCTTTACATCTGGATCCTAGTCCCTGGATCGCAACCTTCATTTTTTCTTTCTATTATCAGTATCATAATGTTAATCATTAACCATTTAATATCATTTATATCTATACAAATGTTCTTTGTATCGAAATTCACAATTAGACATCCTATAATCTTTATAGTAACATTTGTCTCGTATAAGTACAGTTTGCAATTTATCTTCGCTTATTCTATACGGATCCAACATATATGTACATACATTACATCAATATAAACTTAGCAACTATATTCACATTGAATCATAATATTGAAAATATAACAATTATGTTTCCCACCTTCAAGGCAATTCATCTATAATTTAATCCGATATTCTTGAAATTTATTTCTTTACTGCAAAAATATTTATTAAGCAAGTAATGAGCACAATGGCTCAGCAAGTTCAACAGTTTATGCTTCACGTAGCACATACCTTATCATGCTTGGTGTGTGTCATACATCATGTGATTGTGCTTCTACTATAGCAATATTTCTCATATATATTCATATTATTGCACAAAGTACACATTGTGGTCATATTAATCACGTATCACATAGCACATAACTTTTATGCATTTAAAACAAGAATTGCATATCATAACATTTAACATTTAAGGACTGAAGAACTTGTCTGGCGTCCAGTTATTTAAATTGTTAGCTCAAACGCTTAACTCGATCAACCTATGATCATAAAATAATCAAATAATAACTATTTATCTCTTTATGATATTAATTTACTTAATTAATATCATCTCTGGGCCAATTATTAATTTATATGGTTAATTATATTAACCTCGTTCTTTATTTAACTTAATATTTAATACCTTCACTACGGACAACCCAACTCATCGGATAAAATTTAACATATTTGGTTGTCCGAAAATTTTATTTAACCATTTTCTAAATTATAACCTTATTAGATTAATATTTAAACCTTTAAATATTAATCCCCAATATTTAATATTTTTACAAAAATATTAAATTTAATGCTCAAACATCATTTCTATATTTTTAGTATTTTCTATAATTTTCTATGATTTTTAAACAATTTTTAAACATTTATTTCAATTAAAACTAATTTCTAGGGGCAATATGGTAATTTTTGCAGCTTTAGGGACATGACCGGCATTAATAGAAAATCTCAAGGGCTTATCCGTAATTTCCGCGCCCTTAGGGACACATTTGGCATTTCCTGAAAAGGACGGGGGCATTTCCGTAACTTTAGCAACGTTAAGGACATAACCGGAATTTACCGGAAAGTCCAGGGTAATATTTGTAGTTTTGATGGTCCAAGGACACGGCGGGTATTATCGCAAAAGACCAAGGACACGCTGGTAATTTTCAGCCGTGTCGGTCGCCCGCGTATTGCGCGGCGACTGTTTCTGCCGACGCCCAAAACGACGTCGTTTGGCCCCTGCTTCCGGAATCTTCATCCGCGCATTGCGCGGCCCCGCCCTACTACTCCAAAACGGCGTCGTTTTAACTGGGCAGCAAGGAAAATGACCGCGCGCAATGCGCGGTCGGCTTGTTTTTCACTTTTCTTCTTCTTGCTCCGACAGTGCACCAACTTGCTATTTTTCTCCATTTTTGCTCCAAAATTTCACAATAAAACTACTCCAAAAATTACATAATTCATATATACACATCCATAAATTATGTAGAACAATTATTCTAATTATTCACAATTTTTCCATAAAATTTATTTAACAATTTAAATACTAAAATAATTTAAATAACTAATTTTTATACCTTCCTTGAAGCTCAAAATCCTTCCTTTGAAGATTTAAATATTTTCTTCTTCTCCCTCTTGGTGTAGCCATGGTGGTCAGATGATAGCATGGTGGTGGTGGGCGGCGGAAGAAGCAAAAAAAAAATGGAAAAAGTTTTTTTCTTTCTTTTTTTTTTTTTTTTTTTTTTCCTTCATTACCTTTGCCTTGTTGGCTTTTTATAATTTCTTGCCACTTAACTAAATTTTATATCAACCTTTGGTTCCACCGCCTCTCTCACGCCACCAACTTGGAAGATTCCAGACCAATTTTCAAGCAACAATTTAAAATTTTAATATATTACGTAGTTATTTCGTGTAATAAATATTTTATATAATGTATATAAAATATTTATTTTAATTCACCAAAAGTGATAATAGGATTTATAAATAATTTTAATACCTCTTTTGGGTACTTTTCTTGACAAATTTTGTACACGCATAACGCCATGCATGTAATTATATGAGATAATTTATACTTCCAAAAATCATAAAATAATTCATAGTACATATAAAAATTATTTTTCATAATTTTTCACTCCGTTACTTGGAACAACATATTACATTAACATGTTCACGTTTCTGAAATATTATCTTTCATGAAAGTCATAATAATTTCATTATACATAAATATAATTTCTTTATAACTTAGAACATTCCTCTTTCTTATTTATTATTTAATTTCTTTAATATTTACAATAATTTCTTTATATATAAATTATATAATTTAATATTATATAATTTATATATTTACATTCTCATTCTTAAATAATTTCTTAAATTCCTCAACCTTATTCCATTTAATCACCTTATATAAATTACATAATTATTTTTATATAATTTATATAATTATTATTTTCTTCATACCTTATTTTAATTTCCTTATATAAATTATATAATTTATTATTATATAATTTATATAATTACTTTTCCTTCTCAATAATTTCTAAATTTCCACCGTAATTCTTAATTAAATCTAAGATCAATAATTACAATTTTATTAACTTTCCCATTCGCTTTTTATTTAAAATTGGATTAATTTAATTATTAATCCCTTAATTTCCATAATTAATAACATTTATAATTATAACAATTAAGCATAAACACACACATATATATATACATATATAATTCATATTTCTTACATTTCCATATAACCTTATTTAAAACATAATTTCTGCACTTCCATAATAATTTAATTGCACAATTCATTGTACCTTTACCTGAAATTATTTTATTCCTCATAAATTGTTTTTAAACAAAATATTTACTTTTTAATTATTTTAAATTAACACAATTCGTCATAATCTCTATACAGATTTAATTTACTAATTAAATCTCATCACATACCTTAAATCACATAAAATAATAATTAATTTAAATAACCTTGATAATTTTATCAATTAAATTCTTATTTAATTTTATTAAAGAAATCCTGTAAATTCGGATCCTCACAGTATCAGAGCCAGGATATATTCAATTATTGATAATGTAGGAGTAATTAGTCTTGATTCTGTGCACTTAGCTTGTAACTTAAGTTATGCTAATTGGAAATTATGTTTTAATCACAGTGTAGAATGGAAATGTATTTCATTTTATGACGACGAATGGAGTTATTAATTATTATTAATATTACTGCAAATTACATAAACACATACTGTGCAAATCAAAATACAAATAAAACACTAGCTTCATAAATCCTATTTTTCACTAGTTCCTAACTTTAACTCAGTTGAGACTTTCTCATTCTTCTTTGCACATCTCAAATCATTAATCGAGCGGTAAATTTTTTCTTGGCATTCTTTTAATGCCAGTACATGCTTCTTCAAGTCAACAGCATCACCATGCTCCTTGATGTCTTCACGATATAACTTCAACACAAAGCTTACTCGACAAGCTTCAGGAAAAATTTGAATTTTAAATTTTGAATTGTGAATTTTTCAAAATAATACTGATTGCTACAGTAAAAACACGTGGCGCCTTTTGCTACAGCGCCCAACTGCCACAATAATAACTCACTTATCGCTACAGTAACTCACTTTTCACCAAAAATACCCTGTTCATATTTTTTTTTCCCAAAATGCCTTTCACCGTACTACCCTCACTATAGCGAATATTCTTTAAATATTCCCTTTTAACCAATCTCGGCCCAACACGTGGCGGGAAAAAGCCTTTGTAATATTATACTAAAGGCGTTCTCATATAGTAAGGGTAAGATCGTCTTTTCGCTCTTTCTTTTTATTATAAGTAAGTCACTTCGCTGCTCCAGTCAAGTATGACTTTGAATTAGCAGTTATTACTGTTTAGCGTAGTGAGTTGCTCTTGGTCACTTTGGAGTATAAAGTGAGCCAATACCTAGGGGCACTTACGTAATTATGAAAAAAGTACAGAACTCCAACAAGAACAGTATTTCATCTCCAGACCGTATTATGCTACCAAAATTAAATATAAATAAATATTTATATTTATGTACGGAAAATAGATGTCCCAGAATTAATAAATACAAGAAAAGAACACATCATTACCAGCAATATATAAATATTTCCTAAAAATATTGACCTACAAAAAAATAATTACTAAAAAATAAAAAAATATATTTATTTATTTTAAAAGGAAATTATTTTCCATCCAAACAACAATAGTGTTTCTCAAACCCAGATTCCGATCATCGGAACTGTTGGCCGGAATAGTGTCACCGGAATCTAGAAAAAAGTAAAAAGCCAATTTAGTTGGACTTTTAAGATTCCAACCTGACCCATAGGTATATGGGTCTTAAATTGTACAAATAAATACAAGTATATATTTATTTGTTAGACACAGTAAATAAAAAATTAAAAGAAAAGGAAAAATAAATATCTACAACACACAGTAACTACCAGCAATCTCATAATAAATTTTATTTATTATTTTTCACCAACCTCATAATACCTTCTAGAAAATAACCACCATATCAATCCACCACCTTTCCTATTACAAAATTTTTAGAAAAACAATTACCAGAGAGTAAACGCAGATGACACCATTCGGCAAACCAAAATTTTAATTTTTTCCTTTAATTTTTTTTTTATTGTTGTAAAGGCCTACTGCACTTACCACCATCAATAAGAGATTTGTTAAATTTTGGTATTTCGTACTTTCTTATCTCTCACAACTTAATGAAATGTGTATAATTAAACATGAATTAAGGAGGCGGAATAAACATTTATTTCATTAATGGTAATACACAATTCTTGAGTTTACATTAATGGAAATACGATATCTATCTCTACTCTCACATACACAAAAGATCAAGGGACAATTCTCTTTATAATTAGAATAGATCCCCCAAACAGCTGTTCCACAATCCCTAAAACTACATATAATCCTTTTATATTTTAGGGGAATAAATCTCTTCATAACTACACATCCGCGAACTGGAGCATGACAAAATTGAAATGTCTCACGACACAAAACAGTGAACCGAGTGGTTACATCTGGACGGACATGAACGCCAACACGATATACATGTTCTCTTTCCCCTCTTACAAACACATCATCAAAGCCATGTTTAGACACATTACTTGGTTCTCTATCTAGAACTACGTAAATACATCCAGTGTCAATTCCTCTAGGTTTAGAGCCCTCAGACATTCCCACATCTGCATTTTGGGATAAGGATTGGGTACTTTCGTTATCTCATTTAAATTTGATAATGTCGACTAGATTTATTGAATACAATTTTATATCGCCGACTATGTCTTTCTCCTAGTCCCTGACCAAGACCTGGTAGATATAAGTAATCAGAAAATGGAACATCAGTTCTAACCCCTAGATAATGGATATAACATCTTATTCAGAATGCCTTTGTCATAAAATGGACCAGATTGAGTCCTCCGATAAACACACTTTCTATAGGGTCATCTAGCCATCACCTTGTTTCCTGGAACAAACAACCTCCTCTTTCCACCATATTTTTGAGGAGTAACAAGATCCAATCCTCTCTTATGTTGAGTATTCCCTCTTATTTTCAAGATAATACAAGTACAATAATCTTAGTACACAATAAACGTACAATAAGTACCCAGTTATAATACAAAGTAAAATAGAGGAAATAATCAGGGTTAGTACAAACTGTGACCTTCCAGAATACAAGAAGAACTAAACATCAGTTAATGGGTCTTTAACCCATTACCTGATAAAATAGAGTAAATATATATTGGAAAGGACAAATATACACCCATCTTGTAAATCAGTCAAAAAGCTAAAGGGTATCAGAAAAAAGAAGATACGTACCAATAGACATTTATCACATGTTCCCCATTAGCCAGACAAAAATACTGACATCATGTCAGTGGGACATAAATTAGCTGATATCATAAATCAGCTTTATTACACTGTGCTTGCCACCAAAGATAAGGAAATAGCTATGAAGATGATCATAGAGGGTGATTCCAAAACTTATTGTAACAATTGGGAAAAATTCTCGCACAATTGAGATCGAATGTTCCAAAAAGGTCCTAAAGTGTACATCAACCCCTGTACAAAATTTAATAACATCCTTGTGGACATTCTAGAATGGGTTAGGGATACCATTCATGATAAAGATCACAGGCCTTATAGGCCCATGTCTATTGTGATTGAGGAACCATCTTGCTTGGGAAAAACTCTGTGGGCTCGGTCCTTAGGCCCACATAATTATTATTCTAGACATTTAAATATGGCCAAACATAATAATGACGTGTATTACAACGTCATTGATGGCGTGCTGCCAAAGTACGTCAAACATTAGAAAGAGTTCTTTGGAAGCCAACACAACTAGAGATCAAATTGTAAGTACACCAAACCTATTCTAATAAAAGGGGGTGTACCGACAATTTTTCTATGCAACTCTGGACCAAAAAGATCATATAAAGAATTCCTAGATAGGATTAAGAATGTCGCACTCAAAGTATGGACACTGTCAAACGCTGAATTTTCCTTTGTCCCCAAATCGTTTTTCTCAAACTCCTCCTAAAATCAAACCCCAACACGCAGAGCGAAGAAGAGAACGAGGAGGAAGCAAATTAAATTCAACTGCAGCTGCTTTCTCCTTCATATCAATGGTTGCAGTGCCGACCACCAGCTTCTACCGTCTCATGAAAATAGGGGTTTACTCTAACTACATAAAAAACCCTCTCCACTTCCAGTCCTAGAAAATAATGAACGACAATCAGTTCATAACTACAATACGTTTCAATTACAATTGTTGAAAGGTATTGAGGATTAAGACAGGGATACTGACTACCACGACCTAGATGACCTCCATTTTTCCCAGCTTTGTGATGGAGGATTACTTTACCATGTGTATCAGAGCCAAGATTTATTCAATGATTGATAATTTAGGAGTAATTAGTCCTGATTCTGTGTACTTAGCTTGTAACTTAAGTTGTGTTGATTGGAAATTATGTTCTAATCATAATATAGAATGGAAATATATTTTATTTTATGATGAGGAATGGAATTATTAATTATTATTAATATTATTGCAAATTACATAAATACATATTGTGCAAATCAAAATACCAAGAAAACACTAGCTTCACAAATCCTATTTTTTATTAGTTCCCAACTTTAACTCAGTTGAGACTTTCTCATTCTTCTCTACACCTCTCAAATCATTTATCGAGTGGTAAACTTCTTCTTGGCATTCTTTTAATGCAGTGCATACTTCCTCAAGTCATTAGCATCACCATGCTCCTTGATGTCTTCATGATATAACTTCAACACTCGTTCAAAGCCCAAATACCATAAATTTTAGCAAAAATAAAAAAATTCCTGAAATGTGAGAACTGACACTCTGCCATGTATAGGACATTTCGTTCACTTACACGACAGTTTTAGAAAAAATGTAGTTTGGAAGGTTAGGGGTGGTAAAGTAGATATTTTTATATAATCAGAAGAAAAGACAAGTCTTTAATGTAATCCAATCAAATTGTGAGGATCCGAATTTCCAGAATTCCTTTAATAATATTAAATGAGAATTTAATTGATAAAATTATCAAAATTATTTAAATTATTTATGATATAAGTAATTTAAAGTGTGTGAAGGAATTTAATTGTTAAATTAAATATGTATCAAGATGGTGATGAATTGTGTGGATTTAAAATAAATAAAATGGTAAATAAATTGTTTGGAAATAATTTATAAAAAAAAAATAAGAGAGATTCCATGTAAAGGTACAATAAATTGTACAATTAAATTGTTATGAAAATGTAGAAATTATGATTTGACTGAGGTTATGTGGTAATGTGAAATATATGAAATTAGATATGTATATATATACATTTGTATATATATATAAATGTATATGTTTAAATGATAATTGTAAATGCTATTAATTATGAAAATTAAGGGATTAATAATTAAATTAATCCAATTTTAAAAGCGAATGGGGAAGTTAATAAAATTGTAATTATTGATTTTAGATTTTATCAAGAATTTTGGAAGAAGTTTAGAAATTAATTGAGAAGGAAAGGTAATTATATAAATTATATAATAATAATTATATAATTTATATAAGGAAATTAAAATGTTGTATGAAGGAAATAATAATTATATAAGAATAATTATATAATTTATATAAGAGAATTAAATTAATTAAGGGTGGAAGAAAATTTTATAAATTGTATTTGTGTAAAATGGAAATTATTTAAAAAGGAATAATGTAATTATATAGAATATTAAAGAAATTGAATAATAAATAAGAAAAATGAATGTTTTAAGTTATTGAAAATTATATTTAAGTTATATAGATTAAAAGTTATTAATATTATATAGATTATATAATATTAAATTATATAATTTATATAAGGAAAGTTAATGTGAATATTAAAGAAATTGAATAATAAATAAGAAAAATGAATGTTTTAAGTTATTAAAAATTATATTTATGTATAATGGAATTATTATGACCTTTATGAAAAATAATATTTCAGAAACGTGAACATGTTAATGTAACATGTTGTCCAAGTAACGGAGTGAAAAATTACGAAAAATAATTTTTATATGTTATATGAAATATTTTGTGATTTTTGGAGGTATAAATTATCTCATATAATTACATGCATGGCGTTATGCGTGTACAAAATTTGTCAAGTAAAGTACCAAAAAAGGGTGTTAATATTATTTATAAATCATGATATGATTTTTGGTGAATTAAAATAAATATTTTATATATATTATATACAATATTTATTACACGAGATAATTACATAATGTATTAAATTAATTATTTATGCATGAAGTGTGGCGTTTGGAATTTTCGGGAAGGAAACAAGTCGGTGGAATTGTTTTTCCTTTCAAAAGTTGTTAAATGTTTTAGCTATATAAGAATAAAAGGAGGAACAAAGAAAAGGAAAATAAAATAAAAAAACACACACAACCAAACTTTCTTTCTTCTTTCATCCAAGAGCAACCACCGCCACCTTGCCACCACCGGAAAAAAATTCATAGCCACCATGAGCCACCAAGAGGATCACCACCAAATAAGAAATAAGCTTCAAAGGAAGGATTTTGAGCTTCAAGGAAGGTCATACGAGAAGCACGATAGAAGGGTATTTGTTAATTAATTCTACAATCCAGGCAAGTTCTTCAGCCCTTTAATATTAATTGTTGTCTGTTATGATATGTAATTCTTGTTTTAAATACATACAAATTATGTGCTATGTGATACGTGATTAATATGACCACAATGTGTACTTTGTGCAACGATATGAATATATATGAGATATATTGCTATAGTAGAAGCACAAGCACATGAAGTATGACACACACCAAGCATGATAAGGTATGTGCTACGTGAAGTATAAACTGTTGAACTTGCTGACCCGTTGTGCTCATTACTTGCTTAATATACATTTTTGCAGGAAAGAATTAAATTTCAAGAATATCAGATTATGTAGAGACGGATTATCATAGAAGGTGGTGAATGTTATTATTATATTTCAATATTATAATACAATGTGAATAATTTGTCAAGGTTACATTGATATTTTGTATGTACCAATAAATTGGATTTGGATAGGACGAGCAAAGTTAAATTATGAACTGTAATTGTACTAGATAGATGTTACGATAGAGATTATTAAATGGTTGAATTATGAATTATGAAATAAAGAATAATTGTACATAGATGAACAATATTAAATTATGAGTGTTGAGATTTATGATAATGGTAATAGAAAGAAAAAGTAAAGGTTGCGATTCAGGGACTAGGATCACGATGTAAGGATTTTAATATCCAAATATTTTAATACAATAATTGGATCGAGAAAAGAAAAGAAAAGAAAATTTATACCGAAATATTTGGTAATTGTTGATTTTAAAATCAATTATTAGATTAGAGAAAGGATTGATGATTTATTAACAGACCGAAATTGGGACATAAGAAAAATAATGTTTTATAAATATGAAAATTAAGGTAATAAAGTGGGTCGAATTTCGGGGTCGTTACACAAATGCTAACACATGGCATCAGAGGCCCACAAGTACAGACAAAAAGGACTGTACGCAGTACGCGCAGGAAGAAATGTTCAAATTTTAAAATTTGAATTTCAAAAGTTTGAATTTTAAAAAAAAATCAATGAGTACTTTTAATTTATTATTATAGCTGAAAAAGAATTGATAAGACATTAAGCTTACTTAAAAAGCTTCAGCAAAAGAAAAAAAAAGGTAATTTAGTTGAACTTTTAAGATTTTAACTCGACCTATAGGTATATGGGTCATAAATTGTACAAATAAATATAAGTACATATTTATTTATTAGACATAGTAAATAAAAAATTAAAATAAAAAGAACAAAAAATA
This sequence comes from Hedera helix, assembly GCA_947179155.2. Lineage (NCBI taxonomy): Eukaryota > Viridiplantae > Streptophyta > Magnoliopsida > Apiales > Araliaceae > Hedera > Hedera helix. The sequence goes on from OX359274.1 coordinate 21,204,159, forward strand.
TTTACAACATGCAATAACTACCAGCAACCTTATAATAATTTTTATTTATTATTTTTCACTAGATAAATATCCAACCTTTGTTAGAGCACACCTTATAGGAAATAGCTACTATTATTTCCACCGTATCAATCCACCACATTTCCTATAACAAAAATTCCAGAGACACCAGTTATCGGAAAGCAAGTGCGCTAGCTTAGGCGGGAAGTAAGTTTGAATTTTGAAATTTTGAATTTCAAAAGTTTAAATTTAAAAAATATTCGACTACTAACAGTATTTTTAATTTATTATTATATCTAAAAAAAGAATTGATAAGACACAAAGCTTACTTGACAAACTTCAGCAAAATTTGAATTTTAAATTTTGAAAATTTGAATTGTGAATTTTTCAAAATAATACTGATTGCTACAGTAAAAGCACGTGGTGTCTTTTGCTACAGCGTCCAATTGCCACAACAGTAACTCACTTATCGCTACAATAACTCACTTTTCACCAAAAATACGTTGTGCGTGCCTTGTTCATATTTTTTCCCCAAAATGGCCTTCACCATAAGGTGGTCCTTTTTAGTGATGGCAAGAAAAAAACTTTAGTTTTTTGGGTTAGTGTAGTGGGATGATGTAAGCGCAGCAGCGCACTTACTCTCCGATAATTGGTGTTTCTAGAATTTTTGTTACAGGAAATGGTGGATTGATATGGTGGAAATAATGTTGGTTATTTCCTAGAAGGTATGCACTAGAAAAGGCTGGTGGTTTACTTGATGGAAAATAATAAATAAAATTTATTATGAGGTTGTTGGTATTTACTGCGTGTTGTAGATATTTTTTTTTGTTTTTCTTTTAATTTTTTATTTATTGTGTCAAACAAATAAATTTATACTTATATTTATTTATACAATGTAAGACCCATATACCTATAGGTTGGGTTGGAATGTTAAAAGTCCAACTAAATTGTATTTTCTTTGTTTCCAGATTTCGGTAACACTATCCCGGGTGACAGTTTCGATGATCGAAATATGGGTTTGAGAAACACTGTTGATGTTCGGGTGGAAAATAATTTTCTTTTAAAATAAATAAATATTTTTATATATTTTTATTAATTATTTTTTTGTAGGTCAATACTTTTTGGGAAATATTTATATATTGCTGGTAATGATGACTTCTTTTATTGTATTTATTAATTATGGGACATCTATTTTTCGTACATAAATATAAATATTTATTTATATTTAATTTTGGTAGCATAATACGGTCTGGAGATGAAATACTGTTCTCGTTGGAGTTCCGTACTTTTTTCATAATTATGGAAGTACTCATGGGTATTGGCTTAAGTATCTTCGTACTCCGAAGTGACCAATATAAGTGAAGTGAGTTCTTGTAGAGTTTGGGATACGTGACACTTTTCTGCTGGTTCAGAAGGAATCTTTTCTTGATGTGACAACGGGCCTCACCACTTGCATTACCCCCGAATTAATGCATATGTTTAGGTTAAAAAATCGCTAAAAATAGCCTATTGATCCAAAATTTCTGGCAAAATTATATGTCATACCAGACTTGATTCTTAACATTATATCCAAAAATCACGATTTTTGGAGGTCTGGAGCATTGATTTGTAAAAATCAAAAAAAATAAAAAATTCCTTAAGAAATGGTTTTTCGTAGAAAATCGAAAATTATGAGGTGTGTTCATAACAAAAAAAAATTAAAAATCGAATTTATGATCAGGAGGGAGGTGGTGAGAGTAATAAATCTGGTTTTTTTGCAGCTACTAGTACACACCTAAGGGTCGCCCTTTATATATAATATTACAAAGGGCAACCGAAGTGGATGTGGCACTGTAGCGGTGGGCTTCAGTAAAACTAGGTGATGTTTTTTAGTGATGACAAGGAAAATGTGGTAAGAAAAAACTTTAGTTTTTTTGGTTTAGTGTAGTGGGATGATGTAAGCGCAGCGCGTTTACTCTCCGGTAATTAGTGTTTTTAGAATTTTTATTACAGCAAATGTGGTGGATTGATATGGTGGAAATAATGATAGTTATTTCCCAAGTGTGCTCTAATAAAGATTGGTGGTTTATCTGGTAAAAAATAATAAATAAAATTTATTATGAGGTTGCTGGTAGTTACTGTGTTGTAGATATTTTTTTTTCTTTTAATTTTTTATTTACTGTGTCTAACAAATAAATATATAATTGTATTTATTTGTACAATTTAAGACCCATATTCCTATGGGTCGGGTTGGAATCTTAAAACTCTAACTAAATTATCTTTTTTTTTTCTTTTTAGATTCTGGTGACACTATTCCAGCCAACAGTTCCAATGGTCAGAATTTGGGTTTGAGAAAAACTGTTGTTGTTCAGGTGAAAAATAATTTTCGTTTAAAATAAATAATTTTTTTTTATTTATTAATTTTTTGCAGGTCAATATTTATATATTGCTAGTAATGATGACTTCTTTTATTGTATTTATTAATTGTGGGACATCTATTTTCCGTACATAAATATAAATATTTATTTATATTTAATTTTGGTAGGATAATACGGTTTGGAGATGAAAAAATGTTCTTGTTAGAGTTCCGTACTTTTTTTATAATTGTGGAGTTGCCCCTGGGTATTGACTTAAGTCACTTTCTACTCCGAAGTGACCAAGAGTAACTCAAATTGTTCATGAATCATGAACCCCAAAATTTTGAATTATTTAAGTAAACTAAAATTATTTTATGACTTCCTCACACGCATTGTGCAGCAGTGCGTTGATGATCCTCTACAGTCCATAGTCGTACCGCCATTACCATGCGTTGATGGTTCCATCAAATGTCATGCCACACCAGGTTCAATGGTGTGTTGATGACTCTTTTAAATATATATATATATATATATATATATATATATATATATATATATATATATATATATATATATATATATACATATTTTGATATTTTTAAAATAATTTTATCTAGCTGAAACACTTAGCATAGATATATAGACAACATATCTTTCAAAAACTCAACAGTTTAATAAGGGAATAAATCATTTTCAAAGCCACATGAGTGCGATTTCAAGCACATTTTTGAAGAAATTTTGAGAACTAGCATAGCTAAAAGAATTGAAATAGTCAGACTATAATGATATGTAAATTATCAAAGTAGAAAATAGTATAAATAAATAATGAAATTAAATTTTTGAAGTGTGACAAGTGTTTTGGGGCAAGCAAGTTATGTATTATTTGATTGTGAAATAAAATTCAAGCCTAATGAAATAAATTTGGATAAAAAAGAACTTGGATTAGATAAGAAATAAGCAAGATATGATTTAATTAGACTATATTTTCTAGAAATTTTGGATATTGACCAAAATGCCCTTGACAACTTGAGAAATGACCATGGTATCCTAGATTGGCGTAATGTATATTATGTCCTTACTTGGTAATGTGAAAAGTCTTGCATAACCCTAACCAAACATGGTTTAGCCTAACTAGACATGGTTAAGTGTTGGATTACTAGATATAATACATGTATGTATAGATTTTGTGAGTATAGCTAGCTAGTTTTAGTTCATCTCCATATTATCATCCAAAGTTGCTAAGAGGGTTCATAAGAGAAAAGAGAAGAGGCGTTAGGGTTTGTAAGAAAGCTTAAAGGATTCAAGAGAAAGTGTCCAAGACAAGTAAAACATTATCATCAAGGTGGATCACCCAAATCTTAGAAGCTTCTAGCTAAGAGAAGAAGAGCACAAAAAAGGTATAAGGATGTTTTTGCTTTAAAACTTGCTATCTAAGTGTTTAAATGCAATATTAAGTGTAGCCGTATATGTATCTATGGATATAAGTAAGATTTATGTGAGTCTGTGTTATACGTATGATTTATGAAACCCTAAGCATTAAAGTTGTATTACAAAGGTGGTGAGCTATTCATACATGTATTTATGGTTAGGAAGCATGATTTGTGGAAGATCATGTGTTATTTATTGGAAGTTTTGATGAAAACCTAGTTAGAAGTGTTGAACATGTTTGATATATGTAAAATTTCATGCTAGATAACATCATATGTTTCTTAAAGGTTGAAAAGCAAGACTTGTTTAGAGAAAATAGAATATTAGGCTATATTTTGCATATAAATCAAATCATAATCTGTAAAGTGATTTAAAAAGTACATATAATATCTCAGATATTTACAAGATTTATAGATAAGATTTTAAATAATCAATTAAAGATTATGGTTTAAAACCTAGAGTTAGAGAAGTGAGATGTATAGAAAATTGGTAAATATTTTTTTTAACATAATTGATTTGTTAGAAATTAAATGTGGGAATATTTTAATGATACATGTAGATAATTTATTAAGGAAATAAATTCAATTGAGAAGTGAATGTGGTTATATATATATATATATATATATATATACACACACCTAAAGTGTGCTTGTTAGCCAAATAAGAAGATAAGTAGATTAAATACTCAATTAAACTTTAAACTAATAATTTAATTTATTTAAAATATGAAGTAATAAGGGAAGTCATGAAATATAATTAACTAGGTTAATTATATTAGTTATGAGTTAAAGTTATAGAAAAACTAGAATAATTGTCTTGTAATATCCCAGATATTTTCAAGATTTTAGATAATATCTTAATTGATTTAATTAAAGGTTAAGGTTTAAAACCTAGAATTGGAGACGTAAAATGTGTAGAAAATGGGTAAACATTTTTTTTAACATAATTTATTTGTTAGAAATTAAATGTGGAAATATTTTAATGATGCATGTAGAGAATTTATTAAGAAAATAAATTCATTTGAGAAGTGAAGATGATTATAAAGATATATATACATAGTTATATATTCCTAGAGTTGTGTTTGTTAGCCAAACAAAAAGATGAGTAAATTAGATACTCAATAAAACTAATAAATTAATTAGTTTAAGTATGAATTAAGAGGATTAAGAGGGAAAGTCATGTAATATAATTAATTGAGTTAATTATATGAGTCATGAATTAAAGCTAAGATTAGCAAGCATAGAAGTGGAATATTGTCTAGAATGACAATATTAAGAAGATAATTAATTAAGCAATTAACTTAATTATTTGGTTGTTATATAGAGTCCATTAATGGATTTAATACAAGTCCAATATGAGAATACTTGCATGAAGGTGGGTAATTAAATAATAAGCCCAAATGTTATGTTATGATATAGTCCAAGAGGTAATTAATATAAGTCCAATTAAATAATATTGGAAAGTATGGTATATAATGGTGTGGAAGTCCAATTAAATTAATTACCAAGCCCAAGTTATATATGATATGTGAATTGTGTTGGGTAGCCCAAGTAATTAAATAAGAGAGTCCAATACAAAGTAATCCATATAGCCCAAACACATTAAAGTCAAATGATGGTCAATGTGTTGGGAGAATATTTTTCAAGTGTTGATTGAGTGTAGAAAATTAACTAATGTAGGGTTAATTGAATAACCCTAGTTGGTAGACAAGAGAGAGAATTAACCAAATATTGGTTAATTTATAGAGGAAGGAAGGTAGTGTTGAGAATTAACTATGGGTGAGTTAATTATGTAACCCAATGTGGTAGGATAATTAAAGGTAAGTCTAATTGGATTATATTATAAGTCCAATTGATGTATTAAACTAAGTTAAATACATTAACCTAGTAGTCCATGTAAGTAATTAAACCTTGATTCAAGTTATAATTAATCAAGCTTAATGCTTGTTTTAATTAAATGTAACATAGGGTATTTAATGTTAGCCCAATGTGATAATTAAATTGAGCCCAAACTAATTAATTGGATGAGCCCAATATATTAAATCTTAGAGTCCAATGTGTAGCCCAAATGGTAGTCAAAATTGGTCAACAATTGATCATATGTATATATATATATATATATAGATGTATACATGTTTATTAAATGAAGAAAAAAATAAAGCAAAAATGGAGAATAAAAGGCCATTTTGCTGAGATTTTTAGGGCCCCCACATGGGTAGCTTGTTTCTTTTATGTTGCTTAAATGACACACAATCAATAACTTGTAGCAAAGTTGATGGAGGTCAATCACCTTGTCATTCACAAGGTCAATCACTCCAATAGTAAGTATGTTTAAGACCACTAATTGACTAGCGTTAGATGATTAGGGGGTTGATGTATGATTAGCATATGGCTATGAATAGAAGTGCTACATTCATTTGTTAGGTTGGTTAGTCATTTTACAAGAAATCCTAGAGAGAAAAGAGAGCTTCTTTGAGAGAAAAAGCTAGAGAGCTTGTGAGCTAGTGTGCTAATGGTTCACTCAAGAAGGAAGAAGAGGCCTAGCAAGAAGAAGATCTCCATAGAAGGAACTATGAAGGTTGAAAAGTGTTCTAACCCTTCCTTAATTAATTTATATGGTCTATTTATGTTTTAATCGGTCAAAATGTATTTTTAACCGATCAAAAGTTATTTTGATAATCTATAAGTCTAAAACTATGATATATAGGTATATTCATGATTTGATATAGTTAATACATGTATTTGTATGGGTGGTACGCAAAGAATTAGAAGGAAAGTCCATATAACGATTTACCGGTAAAACCCTAAGTGGTTTGATCTTTAAATTTCATGTCAAACATTTTCAAAAATATGATTGAACCATAAAATATTGTAAAAAAAAGTTAGAAAGACAACAACACTAAGTTGGTGTCATTTGGATGTGTAGAGTTTATTTTATTCAAGTTCAAACCATTAAAACCAATGATTTGTGATTTTAGTTTTCACTTTGTACTTGTGAGCAGTTTTTAGTCTACTTCCGTTTGTAATTTAGATTTGTGATCTAAAGAGAAGTTTTAGAGGGGGAAATTCTGATAAAAATGGACTCAACAATCACCCCAAAATATTTTAACATAAAGAAATTATGGCTGTCGAAGCGTCGGAGGGTCTAATAGCCCATTTTTAGGGTTTTGTTTCTGTTTTGGGCGCCCAGTTGAGCGCCCCGGCTTTCAAAACAGAATGTGTAAGTTTTCTGGGTCGGGTCGGTTCGGTCCGGGTCGGTCCGGGTTGAGTTTTTAATGAAAATTTAAGTTGAAATAAGTGTAAAATGAATGGGTTTGAATACTAAATCAATATATGAAGTTTATTAGTAATTAATTTGTAGCTAAATATGTAACATAAAGACTAATGTTAACACAATTAAAAAGTTAACTATTGATATTATTTGAAGATTATTAAAATATTATTAAATGATCAATAATATTAGTATATGATTAAAAAGTTATTGAATGATGAATAACATTTCTAAATGATTAAAATATCATTATATGGTTAATAATATTAATAAGAGATTAAAATATTGTTAAATGGTTAATAATATTAATAAGTGGTTAAAATATTATTAAATAATTAATAATATTAATAAGTGATTAAAATATTATTAAATGGTTAATAATATTAATAAATGATTAAAATATTATTAAATGGTTAATAATATTAAAAAGTGAATAAAATATTATTAAATGGTGAATAATATTAGTAAGTGATTAAAATATTATTAAATGATTAATAATATTAAGAAGTGATTAAAATATTATTAAATGGTTAATAATATTAATAAGAGATTAAAATATTATCAAATGGTGAATAATATTTGTAAATGATTAAAATATTATTAAATGATTAATAATATTAATAAGTGATTAAAATATTATTAAATGATTAATAATATTAATATGTGATTAAAATATTGTTAAATAATTAATAATATTAATAAGTGATTAAAATATTATTAAATGATTAATAATATTAAGAAGTGATTAAAATATTATTAAATGGTTAATAATATTAATAAGAGATTAAAATATTATCAAATGGTGAATAATATTTGTAAATGATTAAAATATTATTAGATGGTTAATAATATTAATATGTGATTAAAGTATTATTAAATAATTAATAATATTAATAAGTGATTAAAATATTATTAAATGGTTAATAATATTAATATGGGATTAAAATATTATTAAATAATTAATAATATTAATAAGTGATTAAAATATTATTAAATGGTTAATAATATTTGAATGTAGTTGTATATTATCAAGGGTAGATAATATTTTGAGGTATTTGGTATATTATTAAATGTCCGAATCATTAAGTTATGAAAAAGAAGAATGTTTAATTAAATTAAACAGATGTAAATAGTCAATTTGTGACTAAATTTTTGACAACTTATTAAAAGAAAGTCGTACAAAAAACGCGTAGTGAAGGTGTAAGTTAGATGAGTATACGCGTAGTGAACGCGTATTGAATAAGTTGAATTGTATGTCATGTATTCATTCCAATGCATGATCAGTATATTGCATAAATAAATGCAAAGCATGAGAAACATGATGCATTCATATAATGTAATGTATGAAGCATGAGAAGCATGTATAAACATGAACTATGTGTTATGTGCTATCTGTTAGACTTGCTGAGCCGTCGTGCTCACTTTTGCCTAAACCAACATTTTCAGATAGTGCAAATTATTTGAAGTTCTCGATAAAGATCAAGGAACAGGAAAACATATTACTTTCACTGAAGATCTAAATATTTGTTGTAGATATCAGTCCGAATTGGACAGCTAAATGATTGTGTAGTATAATACTTAGTTGGTATATTATATGAGTATTAAATACTCAATTTGATTGTAATAGAATGTCGTATCATGTATGATATTGAGACATACTAGGAATGTATAAAGATTGCGATTTTGGAATAGAAAGAGATGTTGTAAAATTGTAAATAAATGGTTATTTACCAATTATAATATTGCTGTAATTCATGAACAATAAGGAAAATGTTGTACTCGTGTTGAACAAGATTCGAGGTTCGAGGGACCCGGATTCGGGGTCGTCACATGTCTAGAATGACAATATTAAGAAGTAATTAACTTAATTATTAAGTTGTTGTATAGAGTCCATTAATGAATTAGAGCAAGCCCAATATTTTAATTAATGTAAGTCTTGTTGGTAATTATATATAGGTCCAAATAAATTTAAGAATCTAGTCTCATGAAGAGTCCAAGTAATTTAATTACTACTAGTGGACTAGCCCAAAAGGATTTAGATGTTAGCCCAATATGGGAATACTTACATGAAGGTGGGTAATTAAATAATAAACCCAAATATTATAGTCCAAAAGGTAATTAATACAAATCCAATTAAATTATATTAGCAAGCATTGTATATAATGTGGTGGTAGTCCAATTAAATAAATTACCTAGCCCAAGTTATGAAGATGTGTGAGTTATGTTGGGTAGCCCAAGTAATTAAATAAGTGAGCTCAATGCAAAGTAAACTATGTATCCCAAACATTTAAAAGTCAAATGATGGTCAAAGTGTTGAAAAAATATTTTCAAGTATTGATTGAGTGTAAAGAATTAACTAATGTAAGATTAATTGAATAACCCTAGTTGGTGGGCAAGAGATGGCATTAACCAAACATTGGTTAATTGCTAGGTGAATGAATGTGATGATGAGAATTAACTGTGGATAAGTTAATTGAGTAATCCTAGGTAGTAAATAAATTAAAGATTTATCTATGCATGAGTTAGTTGTAGGAAGAATATTATATATACAATTATGAATGTATATAATTTACCAAGATAGAATTGGTAGGTATCCATGGGTTGAATGTTGTAGAAAATTAACTATACCTTGGTTAATTGAGGAAAAATGATGAAATAAGTATATCTATTTATATGATGAGTTAAGACCATGGTTGGGTGTGAGGACTAACCTAGGTCATTTGAATGTAGAGAGTTAACCACATTGTAGTTAATTGTTGGGAGAAGTATATATATATATATATATATATATATATATATATATATATATATATATATATATATATATATATGTATATGTATGTATACTTGATTGTAGAGAATTAACCTTACTTAGGTTATTTGGTGGAAGATGTGTGTATGTTTAATTGATGAGCTTGGACCATGGTTGATAGTTAAGTTAACATAGGTTACAAGAGTAAGAGTTTTAATCACACATTAGTTAAGTGTTGGAGAAATGTTGCTTCTAAGTTACATAAGTGATAGCTTGTAAGCAATCTTTATTGGGATCAATCACTTGGTCATTTCAAGTAGTCATTCAAACAAATAGTAAGCATCTATTAGTCTTTAATTTAACCAATGTTAGTTAATTAGTAGGAGTTGATGGTGATTAAGGGTGTGCTATAAATATAGTACTCCACACATTGGCTATATTTGTTAGTCATTTGTCTAGAATTTCTAGAGAGAAAAGAGAGAGCTCTTTGAGAGAAAAATAAGCAAACTTTGTGATATTGATGATCCACCAAGAAAAAGTGCTAGAGGATAGTTAATGAGGAGTCACAAGCCAAGATCATACCAAGAGGAAGAAGAGCATCCATGTCCAAGAGGTTAAAAAGTGTTGGCATGCGTATTAAGCAATTAAAAGGAAGAAAAACCCATATAGTGATTTACCGGTAAAACCCTAGATGGTTCGATCTTAAATTTCTTGTCAAAATGTTTTCCATCAACTAGTCAATCAAAGCAATAGTAAGCTCACTTAGTCCTTAATTCCACCAACATAGGTGAATCAGGAAGCTTAATGATGTGTTAGTAGAGTGCTATAAAAGAAGCACTCCACACTTGTTCTATGTTGGTTAATTCATTGCTAGAGAATTCCTAGAGAAAAAGAGAGAGCATTTGAGAGTATTTGAGAGAAAACACCTAAGTGTTGAGAGAAAAAGCTAGAGCTAGTTCTTGGTGGATGTCTAACAACCTCATCACATACTTTGGTAGGAGGAGAAGGAGAGCACACAAAACATTAAGGTTTAAAAGTTTTCCAACCATTTCTTATTTCACTTTTATAGCCTATATGCGTTTTAATCGGTTAAAATCTATTTTTAACCGATCAAAACTCGTTTTGATGGTCTAGAAGTATTTAACTATGTAATATATGTATATTCATAGTTCTATGTGTTTATATCATGATTTGGTATGTGAGAAATGCATAAAAGTTGTAGAAATGTTCATAACACATTTTACCGGTAAAACCCTAACGATACATGCTGTGTTTGATATTGTATTTTGAAATGTACAAATTAAAAATTGGATTTTTATGTCTAGAAAGCTAGATCTATGAGTGTTAAAGAAAAACCCTTTTGGAACCTTTCAAAAACATCGAATAACAAAGAAGTTATAGCTTTTACCGCAAAACATGTCATTTTAAGGACCTAATGCACAAACAACCCACTTTGTGGCTCTTTTTCATAACCAAAACTTTTCCAAAAATTCAATCCAATGATGTAATATTGTAGTTTAAGAAAATACGAATCCATCGATACCAATTTGAGGTAATTTGGATTTGTAGATTTCATTTTATTCAAGTTTTAATCAAAGGAACAAAAGTTGAAAAATCTGAAAAAGACATTTTTGCAGATTCTGCTTGACAAGGGTCGGGGCCCTTTTTCCTGTGTTAATTTGGGGGCTGGGGCCCCTAAACACTGTTCACAAATGGTTCATTTTATTTTCGGGTCGGGTCGTTTTAATCGGGTCGGTTCACTTTATTTAAGTCCAAAATGGGTTAAAATGTTTTAAAATTACTATATTTAATTTGGGACCCAATAAAAATAAAATATATATAATTATTTATTATTTGGATATTAAATAATAACTAAGGTAAATAAAAAGTCATGAATGTTATTAATTACTATTTAATCAATATTAAATAATAATTAAAATAAAAAAGAGATAATAACTAATTATTTATTTTAAATAATAAATATAGTTAATAAAATATTATTACATGATTAATAATATATTAGATGTTTAATAAAATATTATTAAAGAATTAATAATATTCTGAGATTAATAGGATATTATTAAAGAATTAATAATATTAGAAGTTTAATAAAGTATTATTAAATGGTTAATAATATTAGAAGATTAATAAAATATTATTAATTGATTAATAATATTCTAAGATTAATAAAATATTATTAAATAATTAATAATATTAAAAGGGTAATAAAATATTATTAAATGGTTAATAATATTACTAAGATAATAAAATATTATTAAAAGATTAATAATATTAGATAATGATTAAAATATTATTAAATGATTAATAATATTAGATAATAAATAAAATATTATTAAATGATTAATAATATTAATAAGATATTAAAATATTATTAAATGATTAATAATATTGGTTAATTAATAAAATATTATTAAATAGTTAATAATACTAGATAATGAATAAAATATTATTAAATAATTAATAATATTAGAAGATTATTAAAATATTATTAGATGATTAATAATATTAGAAGGTTAATAAAATATTATTAAATAATTATTAATATTATAAGACTAATTAAATATTATTAAATTATTAATAATATTAGATAAAGAGTTGAACTATATTATGTAATTAATATAGGTTTTATGTGATAGAAATATTATCAAGTAATGATAATATTTCCTAAGTGTTTAATATATCTTTAATTATATAATTATGTGGTTAAGTGAGGGTTGCAAAGGTTATCATATGAATGTGTATATGATACTAATTTAAGATCAAATTGATAAATTGTTAGGTCCGTTCAAGGAATATTAAATTCAATTAGTTAGCCGTAGACTACGCACAAGGCAAGTTCTCTAACCATACTCAATTATTATCATTGAACAAGTTTCTATACTTGTATTTATTGTTAAAGCTTGAAGTGGTGTAATTATTTAAAATTACTCCACATCCATATTGTTTATACAATCGCACTTAGTGCATTTGAAACTTGTTAGTTCTTGATTCATGAACTGTATTAAAAATGTCTGAAGCTAATAGTTCAGCTAGACATTGCGTTTCTAAAGTCAATAACTTGAATACTTTTAAAAGCTTATCCAAACCATTGTTGGGTGCGGATCTCTTATATTAAGTCTGAGGATTGAACAATCCTAAATTAGGGGATTTTGTGTCGGGAAACCGACTTTGGCGCCAGTGACTAAATGTAATGCATATACAGCGGGTTGAATAGGCTGATCCCCTTGAAAACCAAACTACTAAAAGGGTCAGAGGAAACTCTATTATACCCTCGTTAGTTCAGGGTCCTTAGTGACCACTCAGTATTTTAAGATTCAAATATTCTGTTTATTAAAATTTGAATCCTGTTTCATTCACAATTGTTATATCTATTGTTGAAACCATTGATGACATTTCCCATTCATTCATGATATATTAAATCTCCATGATTGTTCTTAACTTGCTCAGCAAACTAGTTGCTCATTCTTGCTATATCATAAACCATTTTTCAGATATACCTGACTGCTCAAAGAAGGATAAGGGAAAAGGAAAGGCCAGAGCTTAAGTTAGTTTATACATGCTAATTAGATGCTTCAATTGTGTTTACTATTGTTAAACCTTCTGTAATTCCTTATGATAGGAACTGTTTATGTTAAGGTTAATAGACCCTGGTATTGTAACCTTTTTGTAAGGGAACCAATATGTATTATTCCGCGATATTTAAATGCTTGTTAGTACTGTGTTGAATAGTGAGAACCAAACTCGGGGTTATGGAACCCGGATTTGGGGTCGTCACAGGTTGGTATCAGAGCTGTAGGTTTGAAACGTTAGGATTTGCGAAACCTAAGTTATAACCTTAGTATGAAACTCATATCGAGTGCGTTAGGAGATTAATCGGGGAGATTCATCATGTTGTGTATTTTTGGAGATGGATTGAGAAAATCCATCGAGCCGAGATGTACATGATAAAATATTATTTCATTTCATCAATGAATATATCTTATTGCTGTACTAACGTGTGTTATTTTTATGATATAAGATGGCAGAGATCGGACAGTCGAGTCGCACTGCTGAGGAGGACTATATTGATATCCATATGGATACTGCACAGCCGCTGGTGGCTGCCCCTGTAGAGGAAACAGAGTCATATCCTGAGGAGGGGGATCGTGTGGAGCCCGTCTGGGGCAGAGTCATGAGGCCTTACAGTGAGGATGAGACAGAGTCTGAGGAGGAGGAGTCAGCTGATGGCATGGGCACCACTGCCGCTGACATCATAGAGGGACTGACCACTAGGAACGAGGAGCTGGAGGCAAGGGTCCAGCATTTAGAGGAGCAGAATCTGACCCACCAGCACATGGAGGATCAGTATAGGGATGCGGCTTACCAGTTCTCTGGCGAGAACACAGAGCTGAAGAAGAGGATCGTAGGACTGGAGGATCAGGTACAGGAGTACGAGGATTCGGTGGAGCACTTTGCAGTGCTAACACATCAGCTGGTAGATCAGGATGTGGAGCTGCAGGCTAAGTTAGCAGTAGCTGAGACTAGGTTAGCCGAGGCTGAGCTGAAGGTTCAGCAGGTTCAGGCAGAGAAGGTCGCCATCCGTGCACACTGGCAGGAGGCGATAGAGGACCGTATGGAGATGGAGACGCAGCAGGATGCCACTCATGGTCAGATGATTGAGCTAGAGGAGGAGATCCGCGAGAAGCGGGTGAGGACGGATAGACTTAGCTACGTCTACCGATCTTCATATGGTAGACTTCAGAGTAGGGTGCACTACTACCCAGCTGAAGAGGGCCAGTCTATGCACACCATTAGCAGAAATGTGGTAATGGCCATCGGGGATGAGGAGTATGACGACGCGATCCGTAGGGGGATGCGCATTCAGTAATGGTAGTTGTTTTCTAATTTCGTATGTAAATAGACGCAGTAGAACCCAACTTTCGTTTTATTAGAGGGTTGATATGTCATTATATCCCAACTCTAGGAAGTTGTAGGATATGTAAGATCCCATCTTTTGTAGCTTCTCAGGGATAGAAGCATTTATAGCAGTATGCTTTCGATGTAAAGTGTTATGCACTACTGTTTTAGCATATGAATATAAATGCAGTCAAATTTATGTTTATATGTGTGTTGAAATAATTATTTGTATTTTAGCTAAATATTGCCTAAGATACAAAATAATGAAATAAAAAAGATGAAACTAGTATAATAATGTAAATTTTTGTTTATAACAGAAAATGCCGCCACGTAGACAACCACCAAGGAACCAGGGGGTAGAAGAGTCAGTTAACAATGACGAGGGGGGACACAACGTAGACCCAATGCAAAACTTCGTCGACATGCTAGCTGAGGTAATGCAAAACTGCCACCCAGTAGTAGCAAATCCGCCACCACCACCAAATCAGTTGGCGAATTTCAAAGACTTTAAAGCGGTAGGACCGCCAGAGTTTAGGGGAACGTCGAACCCGATATAAGCCCAGTCATGGGTAAAGGAAATAGAGAAAGCATTTATTATCTCTAGAGTGGCTAAGGAGCAAAAGACAATTTTTGCTACCTACATGATGAAGGGAGAAACCAATTTTTGGTGGGAAGCCAATCAGAATAGGGTTGGCGATGGTGTGGTGCCATGGACAAGATTCAAGGAAATATTCGATGAGAATTATTTCCCGAAGAGTATGAAAAGTAGGATGGAGGTAAAGTTTCTAGAACTAAAGCAGTAGAACATGTCGGTACCGGAGTACGCGGCAAAATTTAATGAGCTGGCCAGGTTCGCTCCACATCAAGTGGACACGGAGGAACGCAAGGCCAGAAGATTCGAGAATGGATTGAGACCTTGGATATTCAACAAGGTAGCGGTACTGCAGATTGACTCGTTCTCAACTTTGCAAGAGAAGTCAATCATTGCTGAAGGAGGAAGCGACGCGTTAACCAAGTACAACCAAGAGAGAAATAAGAAGAAAAATGAAGGGGGAAGCAAGAATAGCAACAATGGAGGCAATAATAATAGCAATAAGCATAAATGGGACAGCAACAATGACAAGAGCTCGGGGAATTAACAAGGAAATACCCAGAAGAAGACGGCGTGTAATATTTGTGGGAAGAACCATTTCGGGGAGTGCAGGAAAGGGAAGAATACATGTTATAACTGCGGTCAGGTGGGACATATTTCTCCAAATTGTCCCCTCCCAAAGAAAGTGAGATGTTTTTCTTGCGGAGCATCTGACCACATGATAAAAGATTGCCCTAAAAAGAAGAATGACGGGGGTATCGACTACAAGGGCAATAACAACAAATTGGCTATCGGGGGACCGGTACCACAGAACAAGCCGACAACCCAGACATTCAATATGACAGTGCAAGATGCCGTGGGGTCAAAAGATGTGGTGTCAGATATTATTCCAATCAATAATATAAATGCATATGTATTGTTTGATTCGGGTGCTACCTGTTCATTTGTATCTGATGATTTCGCTAGACGGTTAGAATTGCCTAGAGACAAACTAGAAAACTCAATGAACATAGAAGTTGCTAATAAAGAAGTAATTCCGGTAGAGTACATACATGGAAATTGTTGTGCTGAAATCAGGGGTCAGAAGTTAAATGTGAATCTAATTCCAATACGTCTGGGGGAATTCGATGTAATACTTGGGATGGATTGGTTGTTTAACCACGGGGCGATAATTGATTGTCAGAAGAAGTGCATACACCTTAAGATACCAAATAAGTCTAAGGTCGTATTTTATGGCAGCAAATCGTCAAGACAGTCTTCTTGTCTGACGATGATGCAAGCCAAGAAATTATTGAAGAAAGGTTGATCCGGCGAAGGTTGAATCGGTAATGAATTGGGAACAACCAAGGACGCCGACAAAAGTAAGAAGTTTCTTAGGGTTAGCGGGTTACTATCGGAGATTCATTAAAGACTTTTCAAAGATAGCAACACCGTTGACTAACTTAACAAGAAAGACGGTAAAATATGTATGGACGGAGAAGTGTGAAGAAAGTTTTCCGGAGTTAAAGAAAAGACTTAGTGAAGCACCTGTATTGACCTTACCAGACGATACGGGAGGTTTTACGGTCTACAGTGATGCATCGCACAAGGGACTTGGCTGTGTGCTTATGCAAAACGGCAAAGTCGTTGCGTATGCGTCCAGACAATTAAAAGATTATGAGAAGGGATATCCTACCCACGACTTGGAGCTGGCAGCGGTAGTGTTTGCCCTTAAAATTTGGAGGCATTATTTGTATGGAGAGAAATGTGAGATATTCACAGACCATAAGAGTCTAAAATATATCTTCACACAGAAGGAGTTAAATATAAGGCAACGGAGATGGTTGGAATTGATCAAAGATTATGATTGTGAAATTCTATATCATCCCGGCAAGGCCAACGTAGTAGCGGATGCTCTGAGTAGAAAGAGCAGGGAGAAATTGTTCATATTGACCGATCAAGAACAATTGGTTCAAGAGATGGCTCGTATGGAGTTGGAGGTGAGAAATCCAAATGAGTCAATAGAAGTGGAGGCGAGCCCAACCTTGTTAGATAGGGTAAAAGAGGCTCAAGACAAGGATGGAGAATGTGTCAGAATAAGGGAGAGAATGACCGATGGGGAAGAGGTCAAGTTTAAAATTGATAGCATGGGATTGTTGAGATTTGAAAATCGTGTTTGGGTACCGCTAGTGCCTGAATTACGAGAGGAAATTTTGCAAGAGGCCCACAGTACGAGATACTCGATACATCCGGGGAGTACGAAAATGTATCAAGATCTACGTCAGCATTTTTGGTGGCCGAATTTAAAAAGGGAGGTTGCAGAATATGTCAGCCGAGGCCTAACTTGTCAAAGGGTAAAGGCAGAACATCAGAAACCGAGTGGACTATTACAGCCGTTAGAAATTCCTAAGTGGAAATGGGAGCATATCACAATGGATTTTGTGGTAGGACTTCCAGCAACACAGAAGGGATATGACGCAATATGGGTGATTGTGGATCGACTAACAAAGTCAGCGCACTTTTTGTCGATCAAGATTAGGTTCAGTTTGGATCAGTTAGCCAAATTGTACATCAAAGAGATAGTTTCGAGACATGGGATGCCGGTATCGATTGTGTCAGACAGAGATCCGCGCTTCACGTCAAAATTTTGGAGAAGTCTTCAAGAGAGATTGGGGACACAGTTAAGAATGAGTACAGCGTATCATCCACAGACCGATGGGCAAAGTGAGAGAACAATTCAGACATTGGAAGATATGCTCAGGGCCTGCGTGATGGATTTCAAGGGCAGTGGGGAAAACCATCTACCACTAGTTGAGTTTGCATATAACAACAGTTATCATGCGAGCATAGGCATGCCGCCTTACGAAGCCTTATATGGCAGAAAATGCAGAACACCGCTGTGATGATCCGAATTTTCAGAATTTCTTTAATAATATCAAATGAGAATTAATTGATTAAATTATCAAGGTTGTTAAATTAATTATTATATTATGTGGTTTAAGGTATGTGATATGATTTAATTGATAAATTAAATTTGTACAGAGATGGTGATGATTTGTGTTGGTTTAGAAAAAATTGAAAAGTAAATAAGTTGTTTAAAAACAATTTATGAAGGATAAGAAAAATGTCAAATAAATGTATAATAAATTGTACAATTAAATTATTATGGAAGTGCAGAAATTATGTTTTAAACAAGGTTATATGGAAATGTAAGAAAGATGAATTATGTGTATACATATGTGTGTTTATGTTTAATTGTGATAATTATAAATTTCATTAATTATGAGAATTAAGGGATGAATAATTAAATTAATCCAAAGTAAGATAAAAGTTAATGAGGAAACTAAGAAAAGTTGAAATTATTGAATTTTAGATTTTATCAAGAATTTTGGAAGAAATTTAGAAATTAATTGAGAAGGAAAGGTAATTATATAAATTATATAATAATAATTATATAATTTATATAAGGAAATTAAAATAAGGTATAAAGAAAATAATAATTATATAAATTATATAAGAATAATTATGTAATTTATATAAGGTGATTAAATGGAATAAAGTTGGAGGAAATTAAGAAATTATTTAAAAGGAGAATGTAATTATATAAATTATATAATATTAAATTATATAATTTATATATAAAGAAATTAATGTGAATATTAAAGAAATCGAATAATAAATTAGAAAAAAGAATGTTTTAATTTAATAAAAATTATGGTTATGTATAATGGAATTATTATGACTTTTATAAAGAATAATATTTCGGAAACGTGAACATGTTAATGTAACATGTTGTCCAAGTAACGGAGTGAAAAATTACGAAAAAAATAATTTTTATATGTTATATGAATTATTTTATGATTTTTGGAGGTATAAATTACCTCAAATATTTACATGCATGGCGTTATGTGTGTACAAAATTTGTCAAGTAAAATACCCAAAAGGGGTGTTAATATTATCTATAAATCATATTATGATTTTTAGTGAATTGAAATAAATATTTTATATATTATATATAAAATATTTATTACACGAAACAATTACGTAATGTATTTAAATATTAAATTTGTGCATGTTTGTGGAATATTCAAGAAAGAAAAAATTCGGATGGCGTGCAACTAAGTCGGTAGAAATTTTTTATAAGAAAAATGGGCAAGTGGGTTGCTATAAAAAAAAGAAAAGAAATAAGAAGGGAAAAAGGAAAAACAAAATAACAAACACAAGTTTCTTTTCCTTTCTTCTCCAACCGTGAACGCCACCACCATGTCGCCGGAAAATCTCATAGCCACCACCAAGGAGAGGAAATAGCAAGGTTTAAGGAAGATTTCCAAAGCATGAGAAGGTATAAAAATGAATTTATTTAGTTATTTTTATATTTATGGTGATAAATGATTTTATGCAAAAATAGAAAATAATTAGTATAATCATTCTAAATAATTTTTAGATGTGTATCTATGATTTTTATAATTTTTGGAGTTATTTTGTGGTGAAAAAAGTGAGCAAAAATGGTGAAAAGTTGGCGCACTGTTGTCGGCAGGAAGAGGAAGGAACTGTGCAGGGTCGGCCGCGCATGGCGCGGCCAATTTTTTTTCCGGCTTCAGGTAAAACGGCGTCGTTTTGACGCGTGACTGGGGGACGTCCGCGCAATGCGCGGCGATGAAAGAAACGGACCGAACGACGTCGTTCGGAAGGGCGGAAGTTTCCGGAACCAGACGCCGAACGACGACGTTTTGGGAAACCAGGGTCGGTCCGCGCAATGCGCGGCCGACCGAAACGCGGTAAAATAACCGTGTTGCCCCTGCCCTTTTCCAGAAATACCCAACGTGTCCCCCAAGGCCGCGGAAGTTACAGAATTGCCCCTGGACTTTCCGGAAAATTCCGGATTTGTCCCTAACGTTGCCGAAATGACGGAAATTCCCCTGGGCTTTTCGGGAAATACCGAATAAGTCCCTATGGGCGCGGAAATTACTAAATTGCCCCCAGAAATTAGTTTTAATTGAAATAAATGTTTAAAAATCGTTTAAAAATTTCAGAAAATTATAGAAAAATACTAAAAATATAGAAATGAAGTTTGGGCATTAAATTTAATATTTTTGTAAAAATATTAAATATTGGGGATTAATATTTAAATATTTAAATATTAATCTAATAAGGTTACCATTTAGAAAATGGTTGAATAAAATTTTTGGGACACCCAGTTATGTTAAAATTTATCCGATGAGCCGGGTTGTCCGTATTAGAAGTGTTGGATATTAAGTTAAGCGAATATTTTAAGGAACGAAGTTAATATAATTGGCCATATAAATTAATAATTGGCCTAGATATGATATTAATTAATTAAATTAATATCACAAGGAGATAAATAATTATTATTTGATTATTTTATGATCATAGGTTGATCGAGAGAGGGTTTTAAGCTATCAATTAAATAATTGGACGCCTGGCAAGTTCTTCAGTCCCTTCTATGTTAAATGTTAGACTGTTATAATATGCAATTCTTGTTCTAAATGCATACAAATTATGTGCTATGTGATACGTGATTAATATGACTATAATGTGTTCTTTGTGCAACGATATGAATATATATGAAATATTTTGCTATAATAGAAGCACAAGCACATGATGTATGACACACACCAAGCATGATAAGCTATGTACTACGTGAAGCGTAAACTGTTGAACTTGCTGAGCCATTGTGCTCATTACTTGCTTAATAAACATTTTTGCAGGTAAAGATATAAATTTCAAGAAATATCGGATTATGACGGATTTTCCTAAAAGGTTGTGAACGTTATTATTAAATGTTTATAATATGATCCAATGTGGATATATTTGTTAAGGATATAGTGATGTTTTGTATGTACCTATATGTTGGATCCGGATATGATGAATAGTGTTAAATTATGAACTGTGATAGTTCAATATAATGGTTACGATAGAAACTAATATGTCTGATTATGAATTATGAAACTAGAATTCTGTATGGATATAAATAACATTAAATTATGAATGTCAAGCATTATGATATAAGAAAGAAAAGAAAAGTTAAGATTGCGATCCAGGGACTAGGATCGAAATGTAAGGATTTTAAATATCCAAATATTTTAATACAATGATTGAATTAAGGAAAAAAAAATTTATACCGAAAATTTGATAATTGATGATTTTTAAATCAGATAATGGATCGATTAAGGTGATGAAAGATATATTAACGGACCGAAATTTGGAAGTAAGGAAAATAATGTTTCATAAATATAAAAATGAAGGTAATAAAGTGGGTCGAATTTTGGGGTCGTTACAACCGCTATGTTGGGATGAGGTAGGAGAACGTCGACTGTTGGGGCTAGAATTGGTTCAACAGACGGTAGAAATTATCAAGGTAATAAGAGCTCGGCTAGTATTAGCTCAAGACCGTCAAAAGAAATACGCCGATTTACATCGACAGAAGCGAGACTTCGAAGTGGGGAGTTTTGTATTCATGAAGGTATCTCCCTGGAAAGGGAAGATCAGATTTGGAAAGAAGGGAAAACTGAGTCCAAGGTTCATAGGACCGTTCGAGATATTAAAGAGAGTGGGCGAAGTGGCGTACGAGGTAGCTTTACCTCCTGAACTGGAGCATATTCACAATGTATTCCACGTGTCAGTATTGCGACCATACAAACCAGACTACAAGCATGTCATATCCTATGAGCTAATACAAGTTGAGAAAGACTTATCGTACGAGGAAATTCCTGTCCAGATACTAGATAGGAAAGAGCAGAAATTACGGAATACGGTTATACATTCTGTCAAAATCCTTTGGAGGAACCACAACGTTGAGGAAGCTACGCGGGAGCTTGAAGAAAAGATGAGGGCTAACTATCCGAATCTTTTTGAGTAGTTTAAATTGTAATTCCAGGGACGAAATTCTTATAAGGGAGGGAAAATGTAATGACCACGAATTCCATTAGACATTGTAATTATAATTAATATATAATTAGCAATGAATTTAAACTTTTTGTACTAATGAATTGTGCATTATATAATTAAATAGATATACTTGTGTATGTGTATATTTATTTAAAGCAATGAAGCAAGGGGGGTATAATTAACTAAAGCAAATCTAATTGAATTATATTTTAAATACAAATGAGTTGTTAAACTAGGTCAAAGGTATTAACCTAGTAGCCCATGTAATTAATTTAATTACTAGCCCATGTAATTAATTTAACAAGCCCAATGCTTATTTTAATTAAAGGTATCATAGTTATTTAAATGCTAGCCCAATGTGTTATATAAATTAAGCCCAAACAATTTAATTGAATGAGCCCAATAGAATTTATTCTCAAGTCCAATGTGGAGTCCAAATGAGGTCAAAACTTTGGTCAATATAGATATATATAAGTGTGTGTGTGTATATATATATATATATATATATATATATATATATATATATATTAGCATTAAAATTAAATCAAAAATGGGGGATTTAAACCCCATTTTGCTGAGATTTTTGAGGGACCCACTTGGATGACTTGATTTCCAATGTTGCTTCTAAATCACTCCTTGTCATAGTTGGTGAACAACCCTAGTCAATCACACTTTCCATCAACTAGTCAATCAAAGCAATAGTAAGCTCACTTAGTCCTTAATCCCTGGTCAGGGTTGAATGGAATTAGAAATGAGTTTCTAATTTACATTAACTAGAGTTGTGTATTTGTGAATTGAAATGCATATAATCAAATAAATAAGACTTGACAGAAATTTCGTGTCTTATATTTGATTGGGACATTGTATGGTAGAAGGATTGAATTGTACAGTAACTATTTGCTGAAAGGTTCTTTTACGATTAAATGTTGAAATCTATATTATCTGGAAAGTCGACTAATCGCTAAGGGGGCTTACCCTTATTGTGGAATAATTATTTATTCTGAATTAAAGAGTTAATTCGTAATAAATGAATTAGAATTGTTCTAATTTATTTATTATACAACCGGTTTAATATGGAGAACCTAAAGGGTCACACCGCAAAAGAGTAATATTTATTTTAGAAGTGGATGTCATAATTGTAATAATAAATTAAGTATATTTAATTTATACTATGATGATAGAATAAATTAAATAGCTTAATATTTATAATTTAGTATTTTAGAAATACTAATTATAAATTAATAAGAGGAGTCTTATTATTATTATTATTACTATTATTTTTATTATTATTATTATTACTGTTAGTATTATTATTTAGTTCCTAAATGGTTTAGGAATTAATTAATAAGTAGTAATATTATTATTAAATAATTAAGTTCCTAAATAGTTTAGGAATTATAATTATAATAATTAATTAAGTTACTAAATGGTTTAGTAATTAATTAATAAGAAGTACTCTCATTATTAAATAATTAAGTTCCTAAATGGTTTAGGAATTGTAATTAATTAATTTAGTTCCAAATTAAATTGGGAATTAAATTAAAACCCTAATCCTAAATAGTTTAGGAGGGTTGACTAGATCTATAAATAAGATGAGTCTTATTATAGATCAAGGTTACATACTCTTTCATAAGAGATGAAGAGTACTCCATAATTCTCTAAATCTAAAAGTTAGAGAGAGAAAGATAATTAGGGCTAGTCACCCATGGTTTGGAGAAACCATAATCCACTTCTTTAATTCATAGATCTCTTGGTGGATCACCTCTAGAGGCTCAACACTTGGGGAGCTAACATTGATCCGTGGAATCTAATCGGTGAATTTGAAGAAGAACGTGAAGGATTAAAGGGAGATGAACTTGTACCCGTGGAAGTTTGGTTCTACAAAGGTATAAATTCTTTTATCCTTCCTCAATTAATAATAGTCGCATAAGAAAGATCCGGGTTATTAATTTGTACAAAAATTTTAAAATCTGTTTTTTCTTGCTTCCGTTGCGCTTATATAATTTGATTATATGTATGCTATATTTTTGCAAACCAACAGTGGCATCAAGAGCCAAACTTATGCGAATTATTAATTATTTTAATTTCATATATGTATGGGTATGTGTTTAGAATAATTTATTGGGCATAATTTATTATATAAAATTTTTATTTTTCCTGAAAAAATAATCAATCCGTGAATTGATTATTTAATGAACGGAAATCGCATATTGATTCACGGATTCGGTTAATTAATTATATGTGATATATGTTATTAATTAGCAAGCGGTGATTCTCGGGGATTTCACGGTTTCGGTATATATATATATATATATATATATAAAGCCACCTGATTTGGTATAATAAAGGTGTCCCGAATTTTGAGTCACAATACCATATATATATATATATATATATATATATATATATATATATATATATATATATATATATTGATCTTAAAATTTTGAGCTATTTTAAAATTACAAAATAAAAGAGTTTATTTTGGATAATTTTAAAATAATAAAAATAAATAGTTTATTTTTTAAATAATTTTATAATTAAAATAAAAGGTTTATTTTAAACATGAAATTGGATTTCATATAACTTTAATTGCCCATTAAATGAAACCAATACATATATGGAATGTTTTATTTAATTCATGAGATGAATATTATTTATTAATATATATGTTGATATATATGATAATAAATGGGATTGATTATGGACTATTGACCAATGTGATTGGATTTAATTTTAAATTAAATGCATGAATGAATGAGTTTTAATAAATGAGGTATGCGTACCTCGTCTTTCTAATTTTTCTTATGTATAATTCTATCTCCCTCCTATGTACTTCCCCTTGACTGTTGATCAAGGTTTCTATTTATTGTAAATAATTTGTAATAGGATTAGTTAGAATTATTTTGAAGAATTGGAGCAAAGAAGCAAGGAGCGCAAGAAGACCCGTTTGTAATGGAGTCCGAATTTAAATGTAATAGTTACATTTAATTTAATTTATTCTTGCACCATAGGTTTGACCATTTGGTTTATTTGGTAGCTCGAATAAACCAAACTAGAATAAAAGTTCATAATCAATCCAAGTAGAATATAGTATTCTATATGTGCATGCTTAATATATATTTATTATATATTATCCAAACATGCTTCGCATGTTAATTAATATGACGCGTATTTTATATATATGTGTGCATGTGCGCTAAACAAGATGAGACAATTAATATTAATAAACCCCTCATGATGTAGAATAAATATTATTTATAAAATGAATTAAAATGTTTAATTCATGAATTAAAGGAGTTTAATTCAATTAAATAAAATTAGAATTGTTCTAATTTATTTATTCTACTACTCATAATATTAAGTTGTAACGTTCAAAGATATTTATTAAAAATATCGAACGTCGCCTTCTAGCATGGTAAAACGATAGAGTATCAAATAATCATTATAAGTTTGTTGTGTCACACAAGGCTTATATTAATTTTTTGAGATGTTGTTTTATCACATTTGATGTTTATAAAAAGAATTAAACATTACTGTTTTGTTATGTCACACAAGGACGGTCTTTTTCTCTTCTAATATAAGAAAATGCTAGGTTGGACTTAACTTGGATAATTTTGATTTGGATGTGTCACACATGATCATAATAATCTAAGAGGCAAAATAAAAGGAGTTACATGTTAATGTAATTGACAAGAGTTGTCTACCTATTTATTTATATATCGTTTGTTGTGTCACACAAGGCTATATAAATTTGAAATAGGATCCTTATTCTCACTAGCAAATCTTTAACTAGATTTGCCGAACTATATAAGGAGGGTAATATAGTTTGATGAAAATAGTGGGAGACACCATTTTAAATAAAGACCTAATTTATTTTGGTAATTAATAAAATGAATGCATGTTAATGTTGTTATTAATTCACTTAAAGAATATTTCTATGTTTAATTCACTAACACTGCATAGCATATTGGATGCTAACAATTAATCGAACCGAATTGTTCGGATTAATTAAACAAATTTGAGAATAGTTCTCAATGTTGGAAAGCTAGCAAATGTCCTTAATTTGTCTATTTCTACAAACGTTGTAGACTAAGCCTCTGAGGAAGATATTGCTATTTTAAATGGCAAGATGATGCAAAGGTGGCTCAATGCATTATGCTCTTATCCATAATTATCGAGTTACAGCGTCAACACGAGAAAATGGATGCACCTACTATATTGCTGCACATTCAATAGTTGTATAGTGAGCAAAGTAGGTCAACTAGATATAAGATATCTAAGGAGCTCTTCTGATCTATAATAATCAATGACACTACAGTAAAAGACACATGTCCTAAAGATGATCAATTGGATTGATCAATTAGGACAACCAGTTTTGTCAAGGATGGAGAGTTGACTCAAGATTCGATCTTGCAGTCACTCACTGACTCTAATTCACAATATGTTGTGAAATTCAAACATTAATAAGCTAGAAGTCAGTTTAACTGATTTGTATGTTGAAGACTGTTAAGAGTCACTTTTCTTCCTAGTAAAACCAAGTCTTACTTGTAGATGAATCTTCTAAGTGGAGGAAGATGGCTAAAGGTATTTCTGAGGAGTCAGAAAGAGTATAAGGCAAAAGAAAGGCTAAACAAAGGACATAAATAAAAGTGATCCCGAGGGCAAAGGAGTTTGCTTTCATTGCGATAAGCTGGGACACTGGAAGAACAACTGCAAGAGAGTTGTAGTAGTTAAGTAAAAGAAGTTTAGTGAAACTTCAGCTACAGATATAGATTTGTTCATAATAAAATACAATTTTCTATAAGTCAAGTTTCTACTTAGGTATTAGATACCGGATGGTGGTCTTACATATGCAAGACATTGCGGAGACTAAGCAGAAGTAGAAAGCTAAACAAATGATAAGTAATCATGTGCTGGGGAATGAAGCAAAGGTTGCCGCATTAACCATGGAAACTTATAATTTAGCACTGCCTACGGGCAAGCCTATTAAGTTAGTAAGTTGTTACAAGGTTCCAGTTCTTAGAAACATTATTTCAGTTCCATGTGATGACAAGGAAGGGTTTTTGACATTATAATAATGAACAATCGCTGTTTTATTTATAATGATAATGTTTTATTTAGAACTGGTTGATTACTTAATGGACTTTGTATACATGACTTACATGAAAATTATTTCAAATTGAACAAACTAAAGGCAAAGAGATGATATGAATCGTACTTTCATGCGACACTGTTAACTCAATCACGTTAATGAAACAAGACGAAACAAGTTGTATAAAGATAGGCTTTTGAAGCGTTTTGATTATGAATCAATTACAACTTGTGAATCTTGTATCATGGACAATATGACTAAATCTCCATTTAGTGGACATGGAGAGCGAGTTGCAGAGTTGTTAGAGATGGTACACACAGTCTTGTGTGGGACTTATGACAACAGATGCAAGATGAGGGTATTCATTTATTACTTTTACTGATGATTCTAGATTTCGATATATGTATTTGATGAAATACAAATCCAAATCATTTGAAACGTTCAAAGAATTCAAAAGTGAAGTATAGAAACTAAAGGCCAAAAGTATTAAAGTTTTTCGATTAGATCGAGAAGGGAATATTTAAGCAGTAAGTTTCTAAATCATCTTAAGCGAAATGGTATTCTCACAGTATGGACATGGTGATGATCCATAATGAGTATTACCGATCTTCCAGTATCCTTCTAGGGTTATGCTCTAGAAACGATCGCATATCTACTAAATAAGATACCTTCAAATTTCGTCCCTAAGACTTCATATGAGTTATGGATAGGGAGGAAACCAAGTCTTAAGAATGTTAAGATTTGAATTGTTCAGCTTATGTCAAAAGGTTTGACAAAAATAAGCTAGGGACATGATCTAATAAGTGTAAACTTGTGGGATATCGTAAAGAAAGTTTAGGGTATCACTTCTATAATCCGACTAACTAAAAGGTTTTTGTTTGAAACACGCTGCCTTATAGAAAAATGAGTTTTTCCTTAAAGGGTTAGTGGGAGTAAAATAGATCTTGAAGAAGTTCAAGAACCACAAAATACTACAGATAAAATGAAGGAATTTGTACAAGTAAATAAACCTATTGTACCACAACCAAGTCGTAAATCTGGTTTAGTACCGAAGATACCTGAATGGTATGGATTCATCATAGATGATGATGATAAGGTATGCATCATAGTGGATGATGATCCAGATATATACGATGAGGTATGAGTATTAGATACTCAAGAGAAATGGCTGATAGCCATAAAATCCGAAATGGGTCTTTGGAGAAAGACTAAAGCAGATGGCTAGGTGGAGACCTATAAGACCTAACTAGTGGTAAAAAGATTTCAAACAAGGTCAATGAGTTGACTAAGATGAAATTTTTCACTAGTGAAAATGCATATATCCATTCGGATTTTACTTGCAGTAACAGCTTACTATACAAAAGGATGGATGTATGATACAACCAAAAGAATTTGTCTCCATATAGATGGAGCAAATCAAGTATGTAAGTTACAACGATCCAATTATGAATTGAAGCAAGTTTCTCGAAGATGGAACATCCGTTTTAATGAGACAATCAAAAGAGTTTGATTTTATCAAAGACAAGGATGAACCAAGTATGCACAAAGGTTAGTGGGAGCACTGTGACATTCCTAGTATTATATGTTGATATAATATCAATAAAGAATGACATACCGATGCTACAATCAGTAAAGATGTGGTGGTCTAAAACTTCTCCATTAAGGACTTGGGAGAAGCGTCTTAACATTCTATTTAGGATAAAGGTTTATAGAGATAGATCATAAAGGATGCTCGGCTTAACCCAAGGGACATACATTGATTCGTTGAAATGTACTAGACTTGATATTGCTTATGTATAATAAGCAAATATCAGTTCAATTTTGGAGAAGAATATTAGAAAAGAGTTTCTAATGATGGGTCTGATATAAAACTAGAGGGTTTAACAAACTCAAGTTTGTTCAGACTAACCAAGATAACAACATATCCGTTTCAGGTAATATGATTACCGTGAACAGTGTTGCAATTAGTTGGAAAAGTTCCAAACAGCAAATAGTTGCTGATTTAGTGACAAAGACATAGTAAATAACTATAAGTGAAGCTGCAAAGGTGATTGTTTGGTTAAACAAGTTCACTACAGAACTTATAATGGTTCCTAACATTAAAGGAGTTTAATTCGCCAAGGAACCTAGGTCTCATCTGAAATCCAAACATGTGTTGCGGCACTTTTATATGATTAGATGAATCATTGAAAAGGAGACGACACCATAAAGATGGTAGACTCTTAGAACAGCATTACAGATCCATTAACTAAAGCATTTACTAAGCAATTTGTACGCCACTTAGAGAAGAATGGTATTGGGATACCAAAGGGCGATTGGCTTTAGTGCAAATGGGAGATTGAAAGTAGTATGCCCTCAAGCCAATCACATTTGATGTGATAAGCATATACTTTGTAATCTTGTTCATTTATTAATAAAAGTATCAAGGCATTTCTTTATTCATGATTAATTACTTGAATTAATCAAATGGATAAACCCATAGTTTTTGAGCAATGCTTTTAGAACCATGATGAAGATCATGCTAATGAGATCTAAATTCAAGATAGCTCAAAACTAAAATTGTTCCTAATCATTGGATCACTAAAAAGGGGATTAGTAGATCCGGATAGATTGGTACATACTATGCTTGCTCTTATGAAGAGGATGATTGATCTCATAATCATTTGTGTAGAGACACTAAAGCAAGTATGTAGGTGCTTATTAGAGAATAAGTTCACTGAACGTGACTCGCTCAAGGAACACCTAATGGAGTTTTACTCGTCTGTCAATAGGAGTTCCTTATGTGATAGTCGTACAAGTGATCCTTAGACTTGAGATCATCTTAGTATCTTGTGTGTACTAAGTTATACTTTGACATATTCCTTAAGACCTATTGGTATATCAAAGGATGTGATTGGGTATAATAAGGTACACATGGAGATAGATGAATGATCAACAAAGGATCTACCACTTCCAGTAAAGGGAGAGAATGTCCTATGCGATTCAATAAGTGACAACTCAGAAATCCCTGGCCAGGGTTGAATGGAATTAGAAATGAGTTTCTAATTTAAATTAACTAGAGTTGTGTATTTGTGAATTGAAATGCATATAATCAAATAAATAAGACTTAACAGAAATTCCGTGTCTTATATTTGATTGGGACATTGTATGGTAGAAGGATTGAATTGTACGGTAATTATTTGGTGAAAGGTTCTTTTACGATTAAATGTTGAAATCTATATTATCTGGAAAGTCGACTAATCGCTAAGGGGGCTTACCCTTATTGTGGAATAATTATTTATTCTGAATTAAAGAGTTAATTCGTAATAAATGAATTAGAATTGTTCTAATTTATTTATTATACAACCGGTTTAATATGGAGAACCTAAAGGTCACACCGCAAAAGAGTAATATTTATTTTAGAAGTGGATGTCATAATTGTAATAATAAATTAAGTATATTTAATTTATACTATGATGATAGAATAAATTAAATAGGTTAATATTTATAATTTAGTATTTTAGAAATACTAATTATAAATTAATAAGAGGAGTCTTATTATTATTATTATTATTACTATTATTTTTATTATTATTATTATTACTGCTAGTATTATTATTTAGTTCCTAAATGGTTTAGGAATTAATTAATAAGTAGTAATATTATTATTAAATAATTAAGTTCCTAAATAGTTTAGGAATTATAATTATAATAATTAATTAAGTTACTAAATGGTTTAGTAATTAATTAATAAGAAGTACTCTCATTATTAAATAATTAAGTTCCTAAATGGTTTAGGAATTGTAATTAATTAATTTAGTTCCTAATTAAATTGGGAATTAAATTAAAACTCTAATCCTAAATAGTTTAGGAGGGTTGACTAGATCTATAAATAAGAGGAGTCTTATTATAGATCAAGGTTACACACTCTTTCATAAGAGATGAAGAGTACTCCATAATTCTCTAAATCTAAAAGTTAGAGAGAGAAAGAGAATTAGGGCTAGCCACCTATGGTTTGGAGAAACCATAATCCACTTCTTTAATTCATAGATCTCTTGGTGGATCACCTCTAGAGGCTCTGTGAGGATCCCAATTTTCAGAATTATTTAATAAAATTAAATGAGAATTTAATTGATAAAATTATCAGGGTTGTTTAAATTAATTATTATATTATGTGATTTAAGTTATGTGATATGATTTAATTGATAAATTAAATTTGTACAGAGATGGTGATGATTTGTGTTGATTTAAAATAATTAAAAAGTAAATAAGTTGTTTAAAAAAAAAACAATTTATGAAGGATAAGAGAAATTTCAGGTAAATGTACAATAAATTGTACAATTTAATTATTGTGGAAGTACAGAAGTTATGATTTTAAAGGAGGATATGTGATAGTGTAAATGCATGAATTAAATATGTATATATATACATTTGTATATATATATGTGTGTGTGTTATGTTTAATTAATAATTATAAATGTTATTAATAATGGAAATTAAAGGGATTAATAATTTAATTAATCCAAATTTAAATAAAAGGCGAATGAGGAAGTTAATAAAATTGTAATTATTGATTTTAGATTTAAATAAGAATTATGGTGGAAATTTAGAAATTAATAGAGAAGAAATGTAATTATATAAATTATATAATAATAAATTATATAATTTATATAAGGAAATTAAAATGTTATATGAAGGAAATTTAATTATATAAATTATATAAGAATAATTATATAATTTATATAAGAAAAAATAAATTAATTAAAGATGGAAGAAAATTTTATAAGTTGTATTTGTGGAAAATGAAATAAATTAGAAAGGAATAGTGTAATTATATAAATTATATAATATTAAATTATATAATTTATATAAGAAATTATTGTGAATATTAAAGAAATTGAATAATAAATAAGAAAAAAGAATGTTTTAAGTTATTAAAAATTATATTTATGTATAATGAAATTATTATGACTTTTATGAAGAATAATATTTAGAAAACGTGAACATGTTAATGTAACATGTTGTCCAAGTAACGGAGTGAAAAATTATGAAAAATAATTTTTATAAGTTATATGAATTATTTTATGATTTTTGGAGGTATTAATTACCTCATATAATTACATGCATGTCGTTATGCGTGTACAAAATTTATTATGTAAAATACCGAAAAAGGTATTAATATTATTCATAAATCATATTATGATTTTTAGTAAATTAAGATAAATATTTTATATATTTTATATAAAATATTTATTACACGAAACAATTACGTAATGTATTAAATTAAAATGTTATGCTTGATTGTTGGAACATTCGAGAAAACAAAATTGGTTGTGCATGCGTGGTTAATCCGAAATTGATAGTAAAGTCGGTGGAATTGTTTAAAAAGTTAAAAGCAATTCATTTCTTTTGTCTATAAAAGGAAAAAGAGAAACAAGGAAATAAAAAGGAAAATAAACAAAAACCACTCTTCCTCTTTATTTGGTTCTTCCACCGTGAATGCCATAACCACCACCATGCCACCGGAAAACACCAAGGCTACCAAGGAGGGAGAGATATTTGATGTCATCCATGGGAGAAACAAGCATTGGAAGGTAGAAAACAATAATTATTTGATTTATTTTATTATTTTTGGTAGTAAAATAATTTTGAGAAAAATTAGTAATTAATTAAGAAAATTATTCTAAATAATTTTTAGTGGTATATCTATGAATTATGTGATTTATGGAATAATTATGTTGTGAAATTGGTAATTAAAATGGTTAAAAAATTTCTTTGGGTGGTATACTGTTGCTGCGAAAAACTGGGAGAAGAAAAAGGGCTGTCGCGCATTGCGCGGCAGCCATTTTTTTTCTGGCGCGGGGATATAAACGACGCCGTTTTGGGGCGAAACTGGGTTGGTCCGCGCCATGCGCGGAAGCTCTGTGATAGTAAACCAAACGACGTCGTTTGGTGAAGGCGGGGGCGAAGGCAGCGCATTGCGCGGCCGACACGCTGGAAATTACCAGCGTGCCCCTGGCTATTTCCGTTAATACCGAACGTGTCCCTAGCTTTGTAAAATGACCGGAATGCCCCTGAACTTTCCGGAAAATGACCAGCGTGTCCCCTAGGGCGTGGAAATTACCAAAATGCCCCTAGAATCAGTTTTTAATTGAAATAAATGTTTAAAAATTGTTTAAAAATCATAGAAAATTATAGAAAAATACTAAAAATATAGAAATGATGTTTGTGCATTAATTTAATATTTTTGTAAAAATATTAAATATTGGGGATTAATATTTAAATATTAATCCATTAAGTTTAAAGGTTAGAAAGTGAATAAATGAAAATTTGGACAACCGAATAAGCTAAAATTTATCCGATAAGCCGGGTTATCCGTAGTGAAGGCATTAAATATTAAGTTATGTTAACATTTTAAAGGATGAGGTTAATATAATTAACCATATTATTAAATAATTGATCCAGAGATGATATTAATTAAGTAAATTAATATCCTCAAGAGTTAAATAATTATTATTTGATTATTTTATGATCATAGGTTGATCGAGTAACGGGTATGAACTACCAATTTAATAAGTTGAGCTATTAATTGGACGCCAGGCAAGTTCTTCAGTCCCTTTTATGTCAAATGTTGAACTATTATGATATGCAATTCTTGTTTTAAATGCATACAAATTATGTGCTACGTGATACGTGTTTAATATGACCACAATGTGTTCTTTGTGCAACGATATGAAATATATTGCTATAGTTGAAGCACAAGCACATGATATATGACACACACTAAGCATGTTAAGGTATGTGCTACGTGAAGCATGAACTGTTGAACTTGCTAAGCCGCTGTGCTCATTACTTGTATAATAAACATTTTTGCAGGAAAGAAATAAAACTCAAGAATATTGGATTAAGTTTGAGATGAGTTGCCTAGAAGGTAGAAAACGTGATTGTTATATTGTTAATAATATAATTCAATGTGAGAAATTGTTTACTTACTGTGATGAATTGTATGTATATATATGTTAAATCTGAATATGATAAAAGTTCAATTATGAACTATGATTGTACTAGATAGATGTTACGATAGAGGTATTATATGTTTGATTACAAATGACGCAACAAGGAATATTTGTATGAAAATAGGTAATAGTAAATCTTAAATGATGAGCTTTATAATACGTGTAAAAGAAAGAGAAATAAAGGTTGCGATCCAGGGACTAGGATCCAAATGTAAGGATTTTAAATATCCAAATGTTTTAATACAATGATTCAGTTGAGAAGAAAAAAAAAATTTATACCAAAATTTTGATAATTGATGATTTTAAAATCAGATAATGGATCAATTAAGGGTTTAAATAAGGTAATTAAAGATTTTTAACGGACCGAAATTTGGACGTAAGAAAGATAATGTTTCATAAATATGAAAATTAAGATAATAAAGTTGGTCGAATTTCGGGGTCGTTACAGGCTCAACACTTGGGGAGCTAACATTGATCCGTGGAATCTAATCGGTGAATTTGAAGAAGAACGTGAAGGATTAAAGGGAGATGAACTTGTACCCGTGGAAGCTTGGTTCTACAAAGGTATAAATTCTTTTATCCTTCCTCAATTAATAATAGTCGCATAAGAAAGATCCGGGTTATTG
Source organism: Hedera helix (assembly GCA_947179155.2). Taxonomy (NCBI): domain Eukaryota; kingdom Viridiplantae; phylum Streptophyta; class Magnoliopsida; order Apiales; family Araliaceae; genus Hedera; species Hedera helix. The sequence goes on from OX359274.1 coordinate 21,239,055, forward strand.
GTTTGTACAAAAATTTTAAAATCTGATTTTTCTTGCTTCCGTTGCGCTTATATAATTTGATTATATGTATGCTATATTTTTGCAAACCAACAGTCGGGTCGTTTTAATCGGGTCGGTTCACTTTATTTAAGTCCAAAATGGGTTAAAATATTTTAAAATTACTATATTTAATTTTGGGACCCAATAAAAATAATATATATATAATTATTTATTATTTGGATATTAAATAATAACTAAGGTAAATAAAAAGTCATGAATGTGATTAATTACTGTTTAATCAATATTAAATAATAATTAAAATAAAAAGGAGATAATAACTAATTATTTATTTTAAATAATAAATATAGTTAATAAAATATTATTACATGATTAATAATATATTAGATGTTTAATAAAATATTATTAAAGAATTAATAATATTATGAGATTAATAATAAATTATTAAAGAATTAATAATATTAGAAGTTTAATAAAGTATTATTAAATGGTTAATAATATTAGAAGATTAATAAAATATGATTAAGTGATTAATAATATTCTAAGATTAATAAAATATTATTAAATAATTAATAATATTAAAAGGGTAATAAAATATTATTAAATGGTTAATAATATTACTAAGATAATAAAATATTATTAAAAGATTAATAATATTAGATAATGATTAAAATATTATTAAATGATTAATAATATTGGTTAATTAATAAAATATTATTAAATAGTTAATAATATTAGATAATGAATAAAATATTATTAAATGATTAATAATATTAGAAGATTATTAAAATATTATTAGATGATTAATAATATTAGAAGGTTAATAAAATATTATTAAATAATTATTAATATTATAAGACTAATTAAATATTATTAAATTATTAATAATATTAGATAAAGAGTTGAACTATATTATGTAATTAATATAGGTTTTATGTGATAGAAATATTATCAAGTAATGATAATATTTCCTAAGTGTTTAATATATCTTTAATTATATAATTATGTGGTTAAGTGAGGGTTGCAAAGGTTATCATATGAATGTGTATATGATACTAATTTAAAATCAAATTGATAAATTGTTAGGTCCGTTCAAGGAATATTAAATTCAATTAGTTAGTCGTAGACTACGCACAAGGCAAGTTCTCTAACCATACTCAATTATTATCATTGAACAAGTTTCTATACTTGTATTTATTGTTAAAGCTTGAAGTGGTGTAATTATTTAAAATTACTCCACATCCATATTGTTTATACAATCGCACTTAGTGCATTTGAAACTTGTTAGTTCTTGATTCATGAACTGTATTAAAAATGTCTGAAGCTAATAGTTCAGCTAGACATTGCGTTTCTAAATTCAATAACTTGAATACTTTTAAAAGCTTATCCAAACCATTGTTGGGTGCGGATCTCTTATATTAAGTCTGAGGATTGAACAACCCAAAATTAGGGGATTTTGTGTCGGGAAACCGACTTTGGCGCCAGTGACTAAATGTAATGCATATACAGCGGGTTGAATAGGCTGATCCCTTTGAAAACCAAACTACTAAAAGGGTCAGAGGAAACTCTATTATACCCTCGTTAGTTCAGGGTCCTTAGTGACCACTCAGCATTTTAAGATTCAAATATTCTGTTTATTAAAATTTGAATCCTGTTTCATTCACAATTGTTATATCTATTGTTGAAACCATTGATGACATTTCCCATTCATTCATGATATATTAAATCTCCATGATTGTTCTTAACTTGCTGAGCAAACTAGTTGCTCATTCTTGCTATATCATAAACCATTTTTCAGATATACCTGACTGCTCAAAGAAGGATAAGGGAAAAGGAAAGGCCAGAGCTTAAGTTAGTTTATGCATGCTAATTAGATGCTTCAATTGTGTTTACTATTGTTAAACCTTTTGTAATTCCTTATGATAGGAACTGTTTATGTTAAGGTTAATAGACCCTGGTATTGTAACATTTTTGTAAGGGAACCAATATGTATTATTCCGCGATATTTAAATGCAATGTATGTATTTAATTGTTAGTATTGTGTTAAATAGTGAGAACCAAACTCGGGGTTATGGAACCCAGATTTGGGGTCGTCACAGGTTGGTATCAGTCTAGCACGACCATTGTAGATATCAGTCTGAATTAGACAAGTAACATGAGTGTGTAGTATAAGAATTGGTTGGTAGGTAATGTAGACACCCAAATTTTGCGCTCCTCTACTAACCCTGGCAGGAGGGCACAGTCGTCACTTGACCCGACATGCGAAAAAGGAAGGTGGACCCCAACACAAAGCCACCCCAACGACTTACGGTTAAATCCGCCACAGCAGACAACGAGCATCAGGCAAGGCAAACAGCTGATCCAGAAGAACCTGATTGGATCACCAAAGACGACAAATGGCCACTACGCTTACGATGTTCGGGGATTTCCGGGTTGCAAAAATACAGCCTTCCAAAATAATACCGCAGAAATTGGCGAATTAAGACCGCGTGGCACGGAAATCGAGAAAAACAAGCCAGACAGCCGCGGATGCATCTGCGGCCAACGACTTTCGAGGTTTCGCACGGCTCGAGGAGACGGCACACGACAGCCGAGGAAACGGCGCAGGCGGCTTGTCGCCCAGCCGCAGATGGATCTGCGGCCAGCCGCAGATGCATCTGCGGCTGCCTGGAAATGCCTATAGAGCGGCCATTTCCACCCGAGAGCAAAAAAGAGAAGAAAAAAAGAGGAAGAAGATAGAGTTTAGAGAGAGAAAGGGCGCGGGTGGAGAGCAAAAAACCTTTGTTCTTGGTGAGATTTGAGTGAAATCTTTGTATTCTCTTGCTAGATAGTTGAGTGTTCTTGTGGTGTTGTCCGATTTGTGAAATAAGAGGCTTAAATCGGCATTTTGCAAGGTGAAAAGGGTGTGTTCTTGTGTTTTTATTGTTTGTATTGCTAGTATAGTTTTGTGATTGGTTTATTTTGATGTAGTGTGTTGTTGTGATAATGATGATGATGATCCGTGGATTAGGTGTTGTTAGCGAGGGTTCCATCGGAACGTAACTCCTCCTAACACCCCGATGACATCCGTACGGTGATATATCTTCCGTTATGGTCATGAGTGGTTCGAAATGTTGAGTTTGTGATATTGGAGTTATTTAATAATGTTCAATCTTGTAGATTTGGTTTAGAAATTGTTTGCGCAATGGTTGGGTGTCTGTGAGCCTAGGGAGGAGATCCTCGTGGTCAAATCCCGATGATGGACATTGTTGGGTGTATGTAATCGTTAAAAATGGTGCACGATTGTATATATGTAATTTTGGGCCTTAAAGCGATACCGAATCGGGATCGGGTTAAGGCCCCGTAATAATAAAGATATATGATTGTGGGTGTTTGGGGTTGTCTAGATGGCTCACATGCCCATGGATAGCCCCGACACGTTTTTTTGAGTGCCTGTCTTGATTTACGACACAAAACGATTTTCCAAAAAATAAAGCAAACGATAAAGATCTTCTAAAAAGAATCAAATTAGGATATTAGATACACGAGGTTTTAAAAGTAAAGAGTTTTGGCGAAATTTGATCCTCGTTTGACGAAAAGGCTATTTTGGTTTTGAAATGTCAAGAAAGACGTTTTCGGAAAAAATAAATAAACGTTTTCATTAAACTTTGTGCATAGGGTTAAAGAGTTCTAGAAGTTGCCCTCGTTTTATTTATATTTACTGTTAGAAGGCAATATATAGTCTCGATTCCTATTTGACAAAAGTTTAAAACTATTGTTTTCTAAAATGACACCTAATAAAAAACCCTCAACGTTTTCAAAATTAAAATCAATCTTTCTTATAAAAAGCGAAGCCTCGTCATTTGGGTCAAAAGACGTCTAAAAAACGCTTTCCCGACAAAGCCCATTTTGCCACATAAAATCCAAGCAACTTTTATGCAAAATTCGCCACAAACATTCATTTAGGCGCACACATACACACACACACACACACACACATTTTTAGGATTTTAAAAGGATAGGAAAACATCGAGATTGCGGTAACCGTATTTCACGGAAGTCGGGGGGTGCCTAACACCTTCCCCTCGCTTAAGCAAAGCCCCGAACTCTATGAATCTCGGTTTGTGGACCAATTGAATCGGAGTCACATATGAGCCATCACGATTACGAAAACAAAATTCGGATGAGTTGGTACATCCATTTCAAATATACCAACTGGCGACTCTGGTCAATTGGCTCATAAAAATTCGACATTTCAAACCCCGTCGACACTAAGCCGACCCTTTTCAAAAGCACGTCTTAAATTCAAAGGCTAAAATTGGAAAGGGCTTTTATTATTAAAAAACGAAACAACGAAAATCCCGGCGTCGACAGGTAATATGAGTGTTAAATACTCAAATTAATTGTAATAGAATGTCGTTTCATGTATGATATTGAGACATACTAGGAATGTTTAAAATTTTCGATTCTGGAATATAAAGTGATGTTGTAAAATTATAAATAAATAATTATTTAGCAATTATAATATTGTTGTAATTCATGAACAATAATAAAAATGTTGTACTCGTGTTGAACTGGATCCGAGGTTCAAGGGACCCGGATTCGGGGTCGTCACAAGTTGGTATCAGAGCTGATAGGTTAAAAAACTTATGTAAGTGTACCTTAGGCTATAACCGTAGTAGAAGATAAGTAAAATGGTAAAGGAATAAACTCAGGTAGAGTTTAAGTAATAAATATAAATTTGGAAAATTTATATATAGAAGATTATCAAAAGATGGATTTGAGAAGATATAAGAGAAATGAAAAAGGTCATGTTATACCTAATTTGAAGAAATGATAGAAGATATCTTATAATAAGATTTTGAGAAGAAGAAAGGAAATGCAAATAAGGTCATGAAATGATCTAGAGAGATAAACTCGTAATGACTAATATATGTTAAAATATGAATTAAGAAAAATTCGTATTAAGTTAAAGAAAAGTTAGAGGTTTATGAGATTTAAATTAAAGACTCATATTAGTGGCTGAGTTGTACTATTCCTTGTATGGGCGAGAAATTTGTGTTTGATTTTAGAACCACTTAGCTTCTTATATTAATATAGTGGTTGAGTTGAATAGTTCTTTGTATGGGCAGATGACTTGTTCTTGGTTTAACGACCGCTTAACTTCCTATATTGATTAGTGGTCGAGTTTAACAATTTCTTGTATGGGCAGGAGATTGTATTTGGTTTGACAACCACTTAGCTTCCTATAGTGATAATCGATTTAAACCTGGTGTCACGCTATTCGTTATATGTATGTTGAGAATGTGATTCTTTTCTCATGTGTATAACGGATATGTAGAGGATGTTAAGGTAGAGGTGTGTTCTTAAAACTCATACTTATGGTAAGTTCGTGACTCATAATTATATGGTGGAACCCCTCAGTGAATGAACAATTTAGGTCTGACTAGGATAAGTTCCTCAACCCATATGATTGTGGTAAGTTCCTGAACCCCTAATGTGTGGTAAGTTTGAGTAGAGTTAAGTAGCAAGATTAAAGCTATACTAGATATAATTATTAAGCTGGAAAAGAATGTGGAGGAAAAATTTGAGATATTTCGAGATTTTAGGATATTTCAAATCTTTTAACTATGCTAGACTTTGAAATTCTTAAAATCATGCTAAATTTGCACTTTTGTGCTTTTAAAAATATCAAAATATGTTTTAGTAATCATTAATGCATTTAGTGCAAAGATGATAAACGATGGAGTCATCAATACAGAGTAACCTAGTGTTGGATGTATTTTTAAGCCCACTATGGTATGATGTAGTATGACAAACTCATAAAAGGATTTTCAGTATTTTGAAACGTTTAAAGAAGAGTCTATGCTAATTGTTTCGTCTAGACAAATTGATTTAAAAATATCAAAATGTATTTATAAAATCATCGCACGTTATTAAAGCAATGGTGTGGCGATGAAAAGGACGAAATCATCAAACGTACTGTCAAGATGTGCGGTATCATGAAGTCATGAAGTAATGACGGAATCCTCAACGTACTATCAAGATGATGCGGTATCATGAAGTCCTATAAATGAATTTTAGTTATTTTAACTAATCTAAAATGATTTTCAGTTCTTAATATATGAACAGTTCAATGATGTGAGTCTATGTCATTTATTTTGACTGGACATTTTTGGTCAGAAATGACTTACGTTTTATTATCCAATCCAAATTATTCTGGAGCAGAAATTTTGTAGTAAGTTTGAGGTGAATAACCCTATAATGGGGGATATGTCAGAGCCATGAATAAAGAACCCACGAGGGGGGCGCCCAAGAGTGGTGGCAGGCTGATATAAACAAAGCTTGGGTTGATAAATCCAGAGAGTTCAACCCTGAGTGAAGTCGTTATGCACAGCGCTAAAGTATGATAGATTGAACACCTAGTGTACAATATAATGGTGGAATGTTTTCAGTCTTTGTGATTGATAAACATTCTCTCAGATGTTCACGGTCTTTATGACCCCTCAGCATTGTGAGGACTCGAATTTTCGGGATTACTTTAATAATATTAAATAAGAATTTAATTAACAAAACTATCAAAGTTGTTTAAATTATTTATGATTGATATATTTTATGTGATTTTAAGTGTGTGATGAGATTTAATTGGTAAATTAAATCTGTACAGAGATGGTAATAAATTGTGTTGAATTAACATAATTGAAAAGTAAATAAATTGTTTAAAAACAATTTATGAAGAATAAGAGAAATTTCATGTAATTGTACAATTAAATTGTTAATATTTAAAATAGTTATGGAGGTGCATATATTGTTATTTAAATGGTGTTATGTGGTAATGTGAGGTATATATATATATATATAGGAAAATTTTCAAAAGAGAACTTTAAAAAGCGAACTAAAGACGAACCGTCGTCTTTGGTATCTATGGCGACGGTTCAACCCGTCGTTATAAAGTGCATGGCTATGGCGACGGGTCGAACCGTCGCCATAGATACCAAAGACGACGGTTCGTCTTTGGTTCGCTTTTTAAGTTTCGCTGGAGAAGGGGACTATATGTGTGTGTGTGTGTGTGTGTGTGTGTGTGTGTGTGTGTGTGTGTGTGTGTGTGTGTGTGCATATTCAATTGTTATATTGATAAATTTTTATTGATAATGGAGATAAAGGGATTAATAATTAAATTAATTCAAATTTTAATGAAAAGCTAAAGAGGGAATTAGTAAAATTAAAATTATTGATTATATAATTAATCAATAATTATGATGAAAGTTTAGAAGTTTTAAGAGGAGGAAGTAATTATATAAATTATATAATAATAAATTATGTAAATTATATAAGAAAATTTAAAGTAAATAGTAAGGAAATAGTAATTATATAAATTATATTAAAATGATTATATAATTTATATAATAAGAGTACATTAATTAAGAAAAGAAATATAATTGTACAAATGGTGCAATATTTTATTATATAATTTATATATAAAGTGTGTCAAATAGTAAAGAAATGGAAAATAAATGAGAAGAATAAATGCTTTAATTTATTAAATTATGTTTATTGTATGATGGAATTGTTTTAATTTTATGGAAAATAATATTTTAGAAATGTAAACATGTTGTCCATGTAACGAAGTGAAAAAATATGAAAAATATTTTTTATAAGTTGTATATGTTATTTTATTAATTTTGGAGGTATAAAATATCTCATATAATTACATACATGTCATTTTGCGTGTACAAAAATTGTCAATTAAAGTACCTTAAAAAGGTATAAATATTATTTATAAATTATTTTATGAATTTTAGTGAATTAAAATAAATATTTTAAGGACATTACGTAAATTATTAATTACACGAAATAACTACATAATGTATTAAAATATTTATTTATGCTTGATTTTGTGCTAATCCGGATTGGTAAGAGGCGGTGGAATTGTTTTGTTTTTCAAAATGGTTAAATTCTATAGTTATAAAAGGAAAAGAATTAAGTAAATAAAAAAAGGCACATACACACACACACAATAAAAACAAATATAAACTTTCTCTCTTTTCTTCCTACTACCACCATCACCGTCACCTGAACCACCATCACCACCAAGAGAAGAAGAAATTTTGGTGCCATCAAAGTCTATAACAAGCTTCAAGGAAAAGTTTTCAAGCTTTGGGAAGGTATAAAATTATTGTATTTGATTTATTTTAGTATTTTGGTGATTTCTTCTTAAATCTCATCATTCAAAATTTAATATCCGTTCATATCCGTATAGCTATTCATTGATTTAAAATTTATAGTCATTTATTTTCATACAAATATTCCTTGTTGCATCGTTCATGATCAAACGTATAATAATTTCTATCGTATAATTATCCTGATCAATCACAGTTCATAATTGAACTTTTATCATATCTAGATTCAACTTATATATACATACCATTCATCACAATAAATTAACAAATTTCTCACATAGAATTATAATATTAACAATATAACAATCACGTTTTCTACCTTCTAGGCAATTCATCTCTAACATACTCCAATATTCTTCAATTTCATTTTTTTCCTGCAAAATGTTTATTAAGCAAGTAATGAGCACAACGGCTCAACAAAGTTCAACAGTTATACCTCACGTAGCACATACCTTATCATGCTTGGTGTGTGTCATACCTCATGTGCTTGTGCTTCTACTATAGCAATATATCTTAAATCATTGCACAAAATACACATAGTTGTCATATTAGCCACAGATCACATAACACATAATTTACATGTATTTGAACAAGTAATATCATATTATAACAGTCAACATTAAAGGACTGAAGAACTTGCCTGGATTGTATAATTAATTAACAAATACCCTTCTATCGTGCTTCTCGTATGACCTATGATCATAAAATAATCAAATAATAATCATTCATCTCTTTATGATATTAATTTAATTAATTAATATCATCTATAACATAATTAACCCTACTCGACGATTTATTTTAGGGTGCCGGGTTAATTATTAACTAATAAGGTTAATTATATTAACCTTGTTCCTTAAAAATATTAATTTAACTTAATATCAATGCCTTCACTATGGACAACCCGGCTCATCGGATAAAATTTAACATAATTGGGTGTCCGGATTTTTATTTACTCATTTTCTAACATTTAAACTCATTAGATTAATATTTAAAATATTTAAATATTAATCCCCATTATTTAATATTTTTACAAAAATATTAAATTTAATGGTCAAACATCATTTCTATAGTTTTAGTATTTTTCTATAATTTTCTATGATTTTTAAATAATTTTTAAACATTTATTTCATTAAAAACTAATTATGGGGGCATTTTAGTAAATTCCGCGCCCTTAGGGACCCATTCGGCATTAATAGAAAAGATCTGGGGCATTTCTGTAATTGGCCGAGGGTCAGGGACACGGTCGGTATTTTCGTAAAAGAGCAGGGGTAAAACAGTAAATTTCACTCAAACATTCAGCCGCGCAAGGCACGGCCATCCTTCTCCGGTTTCTTATCAAACGACGTCGTTTGGAGCGCAGTCGCGCCATGCGCGGACGACTGAAATCCGCGCCCCAAACGGCGTCGTTTATACCCTGCGCCAGAAAAAAAATTGGCTGCCGGTAAGCCACCTTTTCCAAATTTAACCATCTTTTCTCCAATTTTTCCCAACAAAGTTATTCCAAAAATCATATAAATCATAGATATACATCATAAAATTATTTAGAATAATTATACTAATTATTTTCTAATTTTTCCACAATAATAATTTAACATCATAATTACTCAAAATAATTCAAAATAAATTGAATTATACCTTCTTTGGCTTTCAAAAATCTTTCCTTTGATGGTATACATCTCCTCTCTCATGGTAATAGCTATGGTGGTTGCCGGTGGACATGGTGGATGGCGTCGGGTGGTGCAAAGAGAAGGAAAGAGAGAGTTTTTTGTGTTTTTCTTATTTTTTTGTTCCTTCTTTTGCTTTTACTTTCCTTTCTTTTATACAAACACTTATTCACCCAAGTTGGCCAAAAAATTCCACCGCCTTTGACCATCTTGAAAGTTCCGGATTTGGCAAAAAAATGAAGCATAAAAATATTTTAAACACATTACGTAATTATTTCGTGTAATAAATATTTTATATAATAAATATAAAATATTTATTTTAATTCACTAAAAATCATAATATTATTTATAAATAATTTTAATACCTCTTTTGGGTACTTTACTTGAAAATTTTTGTACACGCATAACGCCATGCATGTAATTATATGAGGTAATTTATACCTCCAAAAATCATAAATTAATTCATTGAACATATAAAAATTATTTTTCACAATTTTTCACTTCGTTACTTGGACAATTTATTACATTAACATGTTCACGTTTCCGAAATATTATCTTTCATAAAAGTCATAATAATTCCATTATACATAAATATAATTTTTGATAACTTAAAACATTCCTTTTTCTTATTTATTATTTCATTTCTTGAATATTTACAATAATTTCTTTATATATAAATTATATAATTTAATACTATATAATTTATATATTTACATTCTCATTTCTTAATTAATTTCTTAAATTCCTCCATAATTATCAATTAATCAATAACTTCACATTTATTAATTCTCTCATTATTTTAATTCTCTTATATAAATTATATAATTTATCCTTATATAATTTATATAATTATAATTTCCTTAAAACATCACTTTAATTTTCTTATATAAATTATATAATTTATTATTATATAGTTTATATAATTATATTTCTTCTCAATCAATTTCTAAATCTTTACCATAATTCTTAATTAAGTCTAAAATCAAAAATTATAATTTTATTAACTTCCTCATTCGCCTTTTATTTAAATTTGGATTAATGTAATTATTAATCCCTTAATTTTCATATTTAATAACATTTATAATTATCATTTAAACACATACATTTATATATATATATATATATATATATGTATATATATACAAATGTATATGTAACGACCCCGAAATTCGACCCACTTTATTACCTTAAATTCCATATTTATTATTCGTTATTTTCCTTACGTCCAAATTTCGGTCCGTTAATATATCTTTCATCACCTTAATTGATCCATTATCTAATTTTAAAATCATCAATTACCAAATTTTCGGTATAAATTTTTCTTCTTTTCTCAACTCAATCATTGTATTATAATATTTGGATGTTTAAAATCTTTACCTCTGGATTCTAGTCCCTGGATCGTAACCTTAACTTATTCTTTCTTTTACACGTATCATAAAGCTCAAAATTCAAAACTTAATATTGTTCGTATCCATACAAATTATTCTTGATTTCATAATCCATAATTAAGCCATTTAATAATTTCTATCGTAATATCTATCTAGTACAATCACAGTTCAAAATTTAACTTGACTTATCCTGTCTGGATTCAGCATATATGTACATACAAAATAACACTATAAACTTAACAATAGTATTCACATTATGTTATTGAAATATAACAATAACGTTCACAACCTTCTGTGATTATCCGTCTTTATATCATTTGATATTTTTGAAATTCATTTCTTTCCTGCAAAAATGTTTATTAAGCAAGTAATGAACACAACGGCTTAGCAAGTTCAACAGTTATACTTCACGTAGCACATACCTTATTATGCTTGGTGTGCATCATACATCATGTGCTTGTGCTTCTACTATAGCAATATATCTCATATATATTCATATCGTTGCACAAAATACACATTGTGGTCATATTAATCACGTATCACGTAACACATAATTTGTATGCAGTTAAAACACGAATTACATATCATAACAGTTCAACATTTAACATAAAAGGGACTGAAGAACTTGCCTGGCGTCCAATTAATAGCTCAAAACCTTAACTCGATCAACCTATGATCATAAAATAGTCAAATAATAATTATTTATCCTCTTATGATATTAATTTAATTAATTAATATCATCTCTTGACCTATTATTAAATAATATGGTTAATTATATTAACCTCGTTCCTTAATAAATTAATTTAACTTAATAACCAATGCCTTCACTACGGACAACCCGGCTTATCGGATAAAATTCAACATTTTTGGTTGTCCAAAAATTTTATTTAAACATTTTATAAATTATAACCTTATTAGATTAATATTTAAACATTTAAATATTAATCCCCAATATTTAATATTTTTACAAAAACATTAAATATAATACCCAAATATCATTTCAGTATTTTTATTATTTTTCTAAAATTTTTAAACAATTTTAAAACATTTATTTCAATTAAAAACATGTTCTGGGGGCATTTTAGTAATTTCCGCGCCCATAGGGACTCATTCGGTATTTCGTGAAAAGCCCAGGGGCATTTTCGTCATTTCGGCAACGTTAGGGACAGATCCGAAATTTTCTGAAAAGTCCAGGGGCAATTCTGTAACTTCCGCGACCTTGGGGACACGTCGGGTATTTCTGGAAAAGGGCAGGGGCAACACGGTAATTTTACCGCGTTTCGGTCAGCCACGTATTGCGCGGACCGACCCTCGGTCGTTCAAAACGACGTCGTTTTCCCCTAATTCCGGAAACTTTCTACCGCGCATAGCGCGGTCCCCCCTTAGCCCCAGAAACGACGTCGTTTCTGGTCCCTGTTCACATACACACAGCGCCGCGCAATGCGCGGCTTTCCCAAAAAAATTTTCTCTCTCTTTCTCGGGAAACAGTATATCAACTTCATCCAAAAATCCATTTTTGTTCCAAATTTTTTACACAAAACTACTCCAAAAATTATGTAATTCGTACATATACATCAAATAATTATTTAGAATAATTATTCTAATTATTTTCTAATTTTCTACACAATTTATTTCCCACTATAATATCTAAAATAAATCAAATTAATTTTCTTTATACATTCTTTGAAGCTTGAACTCCACTTCTTGACACCAAGAATTCTCCCTTTCTTGATGGCCAGGTGGTTCGGGTGGTTGGGAGTGGCGGTGATGGTGGTTCGGATGGTGGAAGAAATGGAGGAGAGTTGGTCATTTTTATTTTTTTCTTGCTTTCTATCTCTTTCTTTCTTTTCCTTTTCTTGTTCTTTATATATACATAACAATTATATGAGTAACTTTTTAATCCCTCTCACAAGTCCACCGCCTTAAGCAAATTATCTCGAACGTTCCACTTTCGGATAAATTCCAATTTTTGCATGCAATTTATTTAATTAAATACATTACATAATTATTACGTGTAATAAATATTTTATATAATATATATAAAATATTTATTTTAATTCACTAAAAATCATAACATGATTTATGAGTAATATTAATACCTTTTTCGGTATTATATTTGACAAATTTTGTACACGCATAATAACATGCATGTAATTATTTGAGGTAATTTATACCTCCAAAAATCATAAAATAATTCGTATAGCCTATAAAAATTATTTTTCATAATTTTTCACTTCGTTACTTGGACATCATGTTATACTAACATGTTCACGTTTCTGAAATATTATCTTTCATAAAAGTCATAATAATTCCATTATACATAAATATAATTTTTAATAATTTAAAACATTCCTTTTTCTTATTTATTATTCAATTTCTTTAATATTCGCATTAACTTTTCTTATATAAATTATATAATTTATATAATTACATTATTCCTTTTTAAATAATTTCTTAAATTCCTTCATAATTATCACTTAATTATATAACCAAATTATACATTTATTACTTAATCCTCTTATATAAATTATATAATTATTTTTATATAATTTATATAATTATTACTTTCTTCATACATTATTTTAATTTCCTTATATAAATTATATAATTTATCATTATATAATTTATATAATTATTTTTCCTTCTCAATTAATTTCTAAACTTCCTCCATAATTCTTAATTAAATTTAAAATCAACACACTAACTTCCTCCTTAACTTTTCATAATTTACGGATTAATTTAATTATTAATCCCTTAATTTCCATAACTAATAACATTTATAATTATCAATTAAACATGCACATTTATATACATACAAATGTATATATATATTCATATCTAAATCACATATTTCACATTATCATATAACCTTATTTAATAATATTTTCTGCATTTTCATAACAATTTAATTGTACAATTTAATATACATTTATCTAAAATTTCTCTTATTCTTAATAAATTGTTTTTAAACAATTTATTTACTTTTCAATTATTTTAATTCCAAACCATTCGTCATGATCTCTACATAGATTTAATTTACTAATTAAATTTCATCACATACCTTAAATCACATAAATAATAATTAATTTAAATAACCTTGATAATTTTATCAATTAAATTCTCATTTAATATTATTAAAGAAATTCTGAAAATTCGGATCCTCACAGTATATATATAGATATATCTAATTTCATATATTTCACATTACCACATAATCTCAATCAAATCATAATTTCTACATTTTCATAATAATTTAATTGTATAATTTATTGTACCTTTACATGGAATCTCTCTTATTTTTCATAAATTATTTACAAACAATTTATTTACCTTTTTATTTATTTTAAATCCACACAATTCATCACCATCTTGATACACATTTAATTTAACAATTAAATTCCTTCCCACACTTTAAATTACTTATTTCATAAATAAATTAAATAATTTTGATAATTTTATCAATTAAATTCTCATTTAATATTATTAAAGAAATCCTGAAAATTCGGATCCTCACAGTGGGGACCGCGCAAGGCGCACCTCTGGTTAATGACCAGTGTGCCCCTGACCTTTTCAGAAAATGTCGAGCGTGTCCCTAGCCTTTCCAAATGACCAACGTACCCTTACCTTTCTCAGAAATTCCGATTTTGTCCTAGAAGCTATTTTTTAATTAAAATAAATGTTTAAAAACTATTTAAAAATTATAAAAAAAAAATCTAAAAATATAAAAATGATATTTGGACATTAAAGTTAATATTTTTCCAAAAATATTAAATATTTGAGATTAATATTTAAATATTTTAAATATTAATCTAGTAAGTTTAAAATTTAGAAAATTGTTAAATAAAAGTCCGGACAACCAAATGCGTTAAATTTTATCCGACGAGCCGGTTTGTCCGCATTGAATGTATTTTATATTAATTAAATTAATATAGTAAAGTGTTAATCAATTATTATTTAATTGATTTACTATAGGTTGTACGAGAAGAATTATGAATTGGTTAATTATTAATTCCGACACCGAGGCAAGTTCTTCAGTACTCAATGATAATTGTTTATCTGTTACTTTATATTAACTTTTGTTCGAATGCATATAAAACGACGTGTTATGTGATTCATTGCTAATATGACCGCAATGTGCATTTGGTGCAATTAAGTGACTATATGTGAAATTGTTCAACGTCTTCTTTAGATAATTGTTAATCTGAGTTAGATATGACGCACATGAAATATATTGCTTTAGTAAAAGCACAACACATGATGTATGACACACACAGAACATATTATGTTATGTGTTACGTGAAACATGTTATGTGTAAAGTGTTGAACTTGTTGAGCCGTTGTGCTCATTCTTGCATAATATAAATATTGCAGGTAAAAATAAAAACTTCAGAAGTATTAAATCATGACTAGAGATTATGTGCAACATCAGGGAAAGTTGCAAATGTAATTGTTGTATATATTTTATTTGTATATAGAAACTGGATATGGTTAAATTAGTGGAATGAGTGGTTATAATTCATGAGTTATATTTATGTCGAATTCTGATTGGATAAATAAGGTTTAGTTATATATTTTGATTATTCAAGAATACTATTCATAAAAGAAAAAAAAGTAAAGGTTGCGATCCACGGACTAGGATCGAGATGTAAAAATTTTAAATTTCAAAACATTTTGATATAATGGTTAAATAAAATTATACCGAAAGAATTTGGTAATTGATGATGTAAAGTCAATTAATGAATTAAATAAGGTGATTAAAAATTTATTAACGAACTGAAATTTAGACATTAGGAAGATAATGTGTAATAAATATGAAATTTAAGGTGATAAGGTTTGTCGAATTTCAGGGTCGTTACAGATAGTATCAGAGCTGAAGGTTATAAACTTTGGGTAAACGATACCTTAGACTATAACCTTAGTAAGAAAGAGTAAGGTTAGTTGCGTGTTCTGATAAACCCAAGCGTATAGTAAGCTCATGACTCGTGATTGTATGGTGGAGCCCCTCAGCAAATGGGCGACTATGGCCTGACTATGACAAGCTCCTCAAGCCATATGATTGTGGTAAGTTCCTGAGCCCAAATACGTGACAAGTTTGATGAACATGGGGAGGATTAGAGTAGAAAGCCATAAGTTGAGAGATATAGTTCTCATATATTGGCTAAGATTAAGGAAATATGAAAGATATAAGATTATAAGGAAGAGATAGAGATGTTAAGAAATATTTGAATGAAGGTAATGAATTGAGAAAATTCATAAGTAAGAATTAAGAATATATCTGAAAGAATATTTGAAATGATTCAAAGATGAATCTCAAAGAAAATCAAGGGACATCTGATTCAAGCAATAAAGATGACAAAGTAATCTAAAAAGCATAGAAAGATATCATAATAACATGATCAGAAACAGTAAGAGGATCGTACTATGATACGATCACGAGATCAAAAGATCGAATAATGAATAGATTGTAAAGTAAGATCACGATGTGATCCAATGAGATTGTGAAATAACAGAAAGACTTGTTAATGATCCAAAAAGGTATAACTTGATGTTATAAAGAGAAATGGTACTATGAAATAGTACGAGATGAACTCAAAGAATGATGAGATATAAATTACAGAAATATTATATTCAGATGACAGAAAACTTGGGTACAAAATTTCAATTGAGAACTCACGTGGTGACTGAGTTGCACAATCCTTTGTATAGGCAGGGGACTTGTGTTCACTTAGTTACTAGGTGATAATCATTGAAATGTTAGAGTCGCGCTATCGGTATACAGATGTTGAGGAGGAGATTCTTATCTCGTAGGTATATTTGATAGATAGATAATATTAAGTTTAGGCACGAGTTCTTAAAACTTATACATATGGTAAGTCTATGACTCATAATCGTATAGTATGTTTTTGAGCCCTCCTCATATGGACAGTTTTTGATGTGTTCTCAGATTACATATTGCTAGGACAAGCTCCTAAACTTATATTCTTGTGGTAAGTTCCTGGACTCATAATGTGTGGTAAGTTTGATGAACTATACGGGAGTATAGAAAAGTTAGAGTAGCTAGAAATTTTAGTATGATATGTAGTAGTAATCCTAGCAATAAATACTGTAATTAAGTGAAAGAACAGAAGGTGGCGGATGTTTTGGAAATTAGGGTATTCCCACTCTTCTAACTTTGCTAGACTTCAAAATTTTTGGCCTCAAGCTAACTTCGCACTAATGTGCTTTTAAAAATGCAAATGAATTTTATTATCATGCATGCACGGTAACAAGGGTGTGTGGATTTAAGCATCATTGTTTGTCACGGTATGATAAAAACTAAAATGATTTTCTATGTTTTAAGCGATTTAAAAAGTGTCTATATTATTTGTTTCGGCTAGACAAAAAAATATTTTAAACATCAAAATGTATTTTAAAAGAATCATCAATGCACCTTTTAGCCCGGTGTATATGTAATGAAT
The DNA here is from genome assembly GCA_947179155.2 of Hedera helix. Lineage (NCBI taxonomy): Eukaryota > Viridiplantae > Streptophyta > Magnoliopsida > Apiales > Araliaceae > Hedera > Hedera helix. Next base: position 21,256,721 of record OX359274.1, read on the forward strand.
GACGGAATGCTCAACGTGTTATTGAGACGGTGCGATATTATGATGTCATACGATAATTTGGCACCATGAAGTATGGTGTAAAAATTATTAACGGCGGAATTTTCAACGTATTGTCAAGATGATACGGTAACATGAAGTCATAAATGATTTTGGTTTTATGAAAGTATGTAAAAGCTACAAGTCAATGCCATTTGATTCGGCTAGACATTTTGAAAAGTTTTGGCATGATGGATGTTTTAAAATTTTTGCAAGTTATAAATTGTTAAAAGTAAGTCTATGCTAATTGTTCTGGCTAGACAAGCGTTGAAGAAATATAAGTCTAAGCTATTTGATTCAACTAAACAAATTTTGAAATGTAATTATTGAATTCATATTCTTGAAAGTTATGTCCAATCAAATTACTCTTGTATGAATTATAAGGCTGAGATGAACAACCCCGGTAAAAAGGGGACATATAGAGATTACGGGGATTGCAGGTTGATCGAATGGTCACCTAGAATATCGAAACACAGGCATTGTAGATTGGTCAACTGGCGTGCCAACTTATGGATGAAATATCCATCACTTTAATGATAGATAAATTCTCTGTCAATGGTTTGCAGTATAAAGTACTCGGGGAGCGAAGTACTGTTAAACCGGGATAAATGTTCATTCAGCAGATTATGAAAAGTTTTATTTAAATTTTTCTTAAAGTTCCTCTACTCTTATAAAGGTTGAATGGTAGGATGGGGTAGCATCTTCTAGATGTAAGCGATAACGAAAATAAAATTTGTGGAGCAAAGAAACTATGAAATATGATGAGTTAATAAATCAATTTATGCAGTGATCGTGAGACAGAAAAGGAAGAAGGATATGTTAGATACATTACAAAGAGAAATGGAATGTGAAGAAAATTATGAAAATGAATTAAGAAAAGAAGATTGAACATACAGAGTAATGCGTATATAAATAATATGCAATAGAGAATATGAAATAAGTTGATTGAATAAGGGTAAGTACGATTAAAGAAATGAAATTTTTTTTTCTTCAGAAAATTAGAAACTATATGGATAAGTACATCAAGAAACGAGCTAAAGGTTTATTAATAAATTTTTTAGTGAATAGTGAAATGTAATATTACAAAGAAATTGTAAATTGAGTTAAGAATTGAATACTCTGATTGATACGATCAATATGGTCTTATCCATTAAAGATGTGAGTTATAGCTATTAAAGAGATAAGATATGATTATTATTGGGTTTAGTTGTTATTTATTAAGATAAAAGTATAACAAAAAGCTGTAAATAAGTGCGTAAGGATATTACGTTAATTGTGATTCCGGGGACGGAATCCTGTTAAGGGGGGAAGAATGTGAGGACCCGAATTTTCGGGATTACTTTAATAATATTAAATAAGAATTTAATTAACAAAACTATCAAAGTTGTTTAAATTATTTATGATTGATATATTTTATGTGATTTTAAGTGTGTGATGAGATTTAATTGGTAAATTAAATCTGTACAGAGATGGTAATAAATTGTGTTGAATTAACATAATTGAAAAGTAAATAAATTGTTTAAAAACAATTTATGAAAAATAAGAGAAATTTCATGTAATTATACAATTAAATTGTTAATATTGGAGGTGCATAAATTGTTATTTAAATGGTGTTACGTGGTAATGTGAGGTGTATATATATATGTGTGTGTGTGTGTGTGTGTGTGTGTGTGTGTGTGTGTGTGTGCATGTTCAATTGTTATATTGATAAATTTTTATTGATTATGGAGATAAATTGATTAATAATTAAATTAATCCAAATTTTAATGAAAAGTTAAAGAGTGAATTAGTAAAATTGAAATTATTGATTATATAATTAATCAATAATTATGATGAAAGTTTAGAAGTTTTAGGAGGAGGAAGTAATTATATAATAATAAATTATGTAAATTATATAAAGAAATTTAAAGTAAATAGTAATTATATAAATTATATTAAAATGATTATATAATTTATATAAGAAGAGTACATTAATTAAGAAATGAAATATAATTGTACAAATGGAGCAATATTTTATTACATGGTTTATAAATAAAGTGTGTCAAATAGTAAAGAAATAGAAAATAAATGAGGAGAATGAATGCTTTAATTTATTAAATTATGTTTATTGTATGATGGAATTGTTTTAATTTTATAGGAAATAATATTTTAGAAACATAAACATGTTAATTAAACATGTTGTCCATGTAACAAAGTGAAAAAGTTTGAAAAATATTTTTTATAAGTTGTATGTGTTATTTTATTAATTTTGGAGGTATAAAATACCTCATATAATTACATACATGTCATTTTGCGTGTACAAAAATTGTCAATTAAAGTATCTTAAAAAGGTATAAATATTATTTATAAATTATTTTATGAATTTTAGTGAATTAAAATAAATATTTTAAGGACATTATGTAAATTATTTATTACATGAAATAACTATGTAATGTATTAAAATATTTATTTATGCTTGATTTTGTGCTAATCCGGATTGGTAGGAGGCGGTGGAATTGTTTTGTTTTTCAAAATAGTTAAATTCTTTAGTTATAAAAGGAAAAGGATTAAGTAAATAAAAAAAGGCACATACACACACAATAAAAACAAATATAAACTTTCTCTCTTTTCTTCCTACTACCACCATCACCGTCACCTGAACCACCATTACCACCAAGAGAAGAAGAAATTTTGGTGCCATCAAAGTCTATAACAAGCTTCAAGGAAAAGTTTTCAAGCTTTGAGAAGGTATAAAATTATTGTATTTGATTTATTTTAGTATTTTTGTGATAAAATTATTTTTTGAAAAATTAGTAAATAATTAGAATAATTATTCTAGATAATTTTTGAAAGTATATTTATGGATTATATGATTTTTAGAGTAATTTTGTTGTGAAAAATGTGATAAAAAATGGTTTAAATGGTTTTGGTTGGCTACTGTTACTGGAAGAAAGAAGAAAGAACCGCTCGCGCATTGCGTGACGACCATTTTAGTTCCAGAGTTAGGTTATAAACGACGGCGTTTTGGGAGCGAAAGGAGGAAAGCCGCGCATGCGCGACGACTTCGGTAACCACTAGGCCGAATGACGTTGTTCAGTATAAACGGAATAGGGGGACCGCGCAAGGCGCGGGCGCACTGCTGGTTAATGACCAGTGTGCCCCTGACCTTTTCAAAAAATGTCGAGCGTGTCCCTAGCCTTGCCAAATGACCAACGTACCCTTACCTTTTTCAGAAATTCCGATTTTGTCCCAGAAGCTATTGTTTAATTAAAATAAATGTCTAAAAACTATTTAAAAATTATAAAAAAAAATCTAAAAATCTAAAAATGATATTTGGACATTAAAGTTAATATTTTTTCAAAAATATTAAATCTTTGAGATTAATATTTAAATATTTTAAATATTAATCTAGTAAGTTTAAAATTTCGGAAATTGTTAAGTAAAAGTTCGGACAACCGAATGCGCTAAATTTTATCCAACGACCCGGTTTGTTCGCATTGAATGTATTTTATATTAATTAAATTTGTGTGGACCCGATTTTTTGGGATTATTTTAATAATAATTTAATTGGCAAAATTATCAAGATTGTTTAAATTATTTATGATTTTATGTGATTTAAGGTATGTGATGAGATTTATTTAGTAAATTAAATTTGTACAGAGATCATGATAAAGTGTGTGAAATTAAAGTAATTAAAGAGTAAATAAATTGTTTAAAAACAATTTATGAAGAATAAGAGAAATCTCATGAAATTGTATAAATAAATTGTTGTAATTATAAATTCTATTAATTATGGAAATAAAGGAATTAATAATTAAATTAGTCCAATTTTAAATGAAAAGTTAATGAGGAAATTAGTAAAATTGTAATTATTGATTTTAGAATTAATCAATAATTATGGTGAACGTTTAGAAATAATTTAAGAAGGATAATGTAATTATATAAATTATATAATAATATATTATATAATTTATATAAGAAAGTTAAAGGAAATTTTAAGAAAATTATAATTATATAAATTATATAAAAATAATTATATAATTTATATAAGGAGAATACATTAATTAATAAAGGAAATATAATTGTACAAATGATATAATATTATATTATGGTGTATATTTCAAAGTATGTAAAATGGAAAAATAATTATATAAATTATATAAGAATTATTATTATATAATTTATATAAGAGGATTAAATTAATGAGAGAGTTAATAAATGTATAATTTTGGTTATATAATTAATTGATAATTATGAAGGAATTTAAGAAATTATTTAAAGGAGAATGTAAATATATAAATTATATAATATTAAATTATATAATTTATATATAAAGAAGTTAATGTAAATAGTAAAGAAATGAAAAATAAATGAGAAAAATGAATATTTTAATTTATTAAAAACTATGTTTATGTATAATGGAATTTTTATTATTTTTATGGAGGGTAATATTTGAAAAACGTAAACATGTTAATGTAACATGTTGTCCAAGTAACGAAGTGCAAAATTATGAAAATAATTTTTTTATATGTCGTATGAATTATTTTATGAATTTTGGAGGTATAAATTTCATCATATAATTACATCCATGTTATTATGCGTGTACAAAATTTGTCAAGTAAAGTACCCAAAAAGGGTCTAAATATTAATTATAAATCATGTTATGATTTTTGGTGAATTAAAATAAATATTTTATATATATTATATAAAATATTTATTACGCGAAATAAATATGTAATGTATTAGAAAAATAAATTTGCATGCTTTTGGTTTATCCGAATTTTTGAGTGAGAATTAAGTCGGTGGTGGCGTAAGAAGGCAAGTCGATGGAATTGAAATTTTTGCCAAGTTGGTTAAGTTGCTTGTGTCTATAAAAAGCAAACAAAAGAAATAAGAAAATAAAATAAAATAAAACAAAACAAATATACATTCATCTTTTCTTCTTCCACCACCTTTACTACCACCAACCGAGAGCTCCACCACCCACCACCGACCACCTTAGCTACCAAAGGAGAGAGGAATAAAGGTATCAACAAGGAGTTTCAAGCTTGGAAAGGTATAAAGTTGGTTATTTAAATTATTTTAGTATTTTAGATGATAAAATAATTTTATGAAAAATTAGTAAATAGTTATAATAATTATTCCAAATAATTTTTGGATATATATGTGTGAATTACATGATTTTTAGAGTTATTTTGTGATGAAAATTGAGCAAAAATGGTGAATTTTTGGAAAAGTGGTGCACTGTTACGGCATGAAGGAGGAAGAAGAAAAAAGGGGCGCCCGCGCATTGTGCGGGCCAAATTTTTCCGGAAACAGGGGCTGAAACGGCGTCATTTTGGGACGCTGAAAGGGAAGGCCACGCCATGCGCGACAGCCAATTCTCGCCACGCCAAACGACATCGTTTGGCTGGCGTAGGCGGAAGAAGCCGCGCACAATGCGTGGCGGCCGGCGACGCGGTAAAATTACAACCGTGCCCCTGACTTTTTAGAAAATGACCAGCGTGTCCTAGATGCGCGGAAATTATGAAAATGCCCCTGAACTTTCCAAAAAATTTCGGTTATGTCCCTAAAGCCGCAGAAATTACCAAAATGCCCCTAGAAAGTGATTTTTAATTAAATAAATGGTTAAAAATTGTTTAAAAATTACAGAAAATTATAGGAAAATACTAAAAATATAGAAATGATATTTGGACATTAAATTTAATATTTTTACATAAATATTAAATATTGGATATTAATATTTAAGTAATTTAAATATTAATCTAGTAAGTTTAAAAGTTAAAAAATAATTAAATAAAATTTCGGACAACCAAATATGCTAAAAATTTTCCAATGAGCTGGGTTGTCCGTATTGAATGTGTTTGATATTAAGTTATATTAATATTTTACGAGACAATGTTAATATAATTGGCCATATAAATTAATAATTGGTCTAGAGATGATATTAATTTATTAAATTAATATCATAAGAGGATAAATAGGTATTAATTGATTATTTTATGATCATAGGTTGTACGAGAAGCATTATAGAAAAGGTATTTATTATTTAATTTCACAATCCAGGCAAGTTCTTCAGTATTTTTATGTTAAATATTTGTCTGTTATGATATGTAATTCTTGTTTCAAATGCATATAAATTATGTGTTATGTGATCTGTGAATAATATGACAACTATGTGTACTTTGTGCAATAATGTGAGATATATTGCTATAGTAGAAGCACAACACATGATGTATGACACACAGAGAGCATGTTATGCTACGTGAAGCATGAAAGGTGTAAACTGTTGAACTTGCTGAGCCGTTGTGCTCATTACTTGCATAATATACATTTTTGCAGGTAAAGATATAAATTTCCAGAATATCGGATTATTTTAGAGATGGATCAACTTAGAAGGTTGTAAATAAAATTGTTATATTCAATGTGGTAAATTGCAAAGTTTATATTGATGTTTCGTATGTATATATATGTTGGATCCGAATAGGACGAATAGAGTTAAATTATGAACTGTGATTGTTCAAGATAATTATTATGATAGTGACTATTAGATATCTAATTATAAATTATGAATCAAGAAATAATTGTATGGATGTGAATAATATTAAATTTTGAATAATGAGCTTTACGGTATTGTACCAGAAAGAAAAGTGAAGGTTTCGATCCAGGGACTAGGATCAAGAAATGAAGTTTATTAATATCCAAATATTTTAATACAATGATTGAATTGAGAAAAAGAAAATTTTATACCGAAAAATTCGGTAATTGATAATTTAAAGTCAATTTAATGGATTAATTATGGTGATTATAGATTTATTAACGGACCGAAATTTGGACGTTAAGGAAATAATGAATAATAAGTATGAAATTTAAGATAATAAAGTTTGTCGAATTTCGGGCCGTTACAAAATTAACATAGTAAAGTGCTAATCAATTATTATTTGATTGATTTACTATAGGTTGTACGAGAAGAATTATGAATTGGTTAATTATTAATTCCGACACCAAGGCAAGTTCTTCAGTACTCGAAGTTAATTGTTTATCTGTTACTTTATATTAACTTTTGTTTGAATTGATATAAAATTATGTGTTATGTGATTCATTGCTAATATGACCGCGATGTGCATTCGGTGCAATTAAGTGACTATATGTGAAATTGTTCAACGTCTTCTTTAGATAATTGTTAATCTGAGTTAAATATGACGCACGTGAAATATATTGCTTTAGTAAAAGCAAAACACATGATGTATGACACACACAGAACATATTATATTATGTGCTATGTGAAACATGTTATGTGTAAAATGTTGAACTTGCTGAGCCGTTGTGCTCATTCTTGCATAATATAAATATTGCAGGTAAAAATAAAACTTCAGAAGTATTAAATCATGACTAGAGATTATGTGCGACATCAGGGAAAGATGCAAATGTAATTGTTGTATATATTTTATTTGTATAGAGAAACTGGATATGGTTAAATTAGTGGAATGAGTGGTTATAATTCATGAGTTATATTTATGTCAAATTCTGATCAGATAAATAAGGTTTAGTTATGTATTTTGATTATTCAAGAATACTATTCATAAAAGAAAAAAAAGTAAAGGTTGCGATACAGGGACTAGGATCGAGATGTAAAAATTTTAAATGTCAAAACATTTTGATATAATGGATAAAAAAAAATTATACCGAAATAATTTGGTAATTGATGATGTAAAGTCAATTAATGAATTAAATAAGGTGATTAAAAGTTTATTAACGAACCAAAATTTAGACGTTAGGAAGATAATGTGTAATAAATATGAAATTTAAGGTGATAAGGTTTGTCGAATTTCGGGGTCGTTATAAGCATAGTATGAAAGTTTAATGAATATTTTGATTTTCAATTTATTCTTTTGTAAGATGTTGATTTTTAATTTATTCTTCTACAATATATTCCATTGTTCTGGAATTGTAAGTTAGAAGTATGAACTTCCTAGAAAATGGTGGTCATAGCTTTTGATGTGTGAAGAGAAATCTTCAGAGATAAAAATTGTTAGAAATGAGTGTGATAAAATTTCGGGGACGAAATTCTTATAAGAAGGGGTGAATGTAATATCCCAAATATTTACAAGATTTATAGATAAGATTTTAAATAATCAATTCAAGATTGTGGTTTAAAACCTAGAGTTGAAGAAGTCATGAAATATAATTAACTAGGTTAATTATATTATTATGAGTTAAAGTTATAGAAAAACTAGAATGGTTGTCTAGAATGACAATATTAAGAAGTAATTAATTAAGTAATTAATTTAATTATTAAGTTGTTGTATAGAGTCCATTAATGGATTAAAACAAGCACAATATTTTAATTGATGTAAGTCTTATTGATAATTATATAGAGGTCCAAATAAATTTAAGGATCTAGCCGCATGAAGAGTCCAAGTAATTTAATTACTACTAGTGGACTAGCCCAAAAGCATTATAGATGTTAGCCAAATATGAGAATATTTGCATGAAGGTGAGTAATTAAATAATAAACCCAAATGTTATAGTCCAAAAGTTAATTAATATAAGTCTAATTAAATTATGTTAGCAAGTATTGTATATAATGTGGTGGTAGTCCAATTAAATAAATTACCTAGCCCAAGTTATGAAGATGTGCAAGTTGTGTTAGGTAGCCCAAGTAATTAAATAAGAGAGTCCAATGCAAAGTAAACTATGTAGCCCAAACATTTAAAAGTCAAATGATGGTCAAAGTGTTGAAAAAATATTTTCAAGTATTGATTGAGTGTAGAGAATTAACTAATGTAAGATTAATTGAATAACCCTAGTTAGTGGGCAAGAGATGACATTAACCAAACATTGGTTAATTGCTATGTGAATGAATGTGATGATGAGGATTAACTATGGATGAGTTAATTGAGTAACCCTAGGTAGTAAATAAATTAAAGATTTATCTATGCATGGGTTAGTTGTAGGAAGAATATTATAGATACAATTATGTATGTATATAATTTATCAAGATAGAATTGGTAGGTATCCATGGGTTGAATGTTGTAGAAAATTAACCATACTTTGGTTAATTGAGGAAAAATGATGAAATAAGTATATCTATTTATATGATGAGTTAAGACCATGGTTGAGTGTGTGGACCAACCTAGGTCATTTGAATGTAGAGAGTTAACCACATTGTGATTAATTGTTGGGAGAAGTATAGATATGTAAATATATTGAATATATATATATATATATATATATACCTTACTTGGGTTATTTGGTGGAAGATGTATGTATGTTTAATTGATGAGCTTGGACTATGGTTGATAGTTAAGTTAACATAGGTTACAAGAGTAACAGCCTTAACCACACATTAGTTAAGTGTTAGAGAAATGTTGCTTCTATGTTACACAAGTGATAGCTTATAAGCAATCTTGATGGGGGTCAATCACTTGGTCATTTCATGTAGTCATTCAAACAAATAGTAAGTATCTATTAGTCTCTAATTTAACCAATGTTTGTTAATTAGCAGGAGTTGATGGTGATTAAGGGTGTGCTATAAATATAGTGCTCCACACATTGGCTATGTTTGTTAGCCATTTGTCTAGAATTTCTAGAGAGAAAAGAGAGAGATCTTTGAGTGAAAAATAAGCAAACTTTGTGAGAATGATGATCCACCAAGAAAAAGTTCTAGAGGATAGCTAATGAGGAGTCACAAGCCAAGATCATACCAAAAGGAAGAAGAGCATCCATGTCCAAGAGGTTAAAAAGTGTTTTAAACTTTCTTTAGTTCATTTTTATAGTCTATATATGTTTTAAACAGTTAAAAAATATTTTTAACTGATCAAAAGTTATTTTGATGTTGTAGAGGTCTAAAACTATGATATATAGGTATATTCATAGTTTTATATAGCTAATAAAAGTATTGGCATGTGTATTACGCAATTAAAGGGAAGAAAAACCCATATAGTGATTTATCGGTAAAACCCTAGATGGTTCGATCTTAAATTTCTTGTCAAAATATTTTCAAAAATGTGATCGAACCATGAAATGTTGTAAAACAAGAAGTTAGGAAGACAACAACACTGAGTTGGTGTCATTTGAATGTGTAGATGTTATTTTGTTCAAGTTTGAACAAACTAAACCAAGGATTGGATTTGTGAAGTTAGTTTTCACTTTGTCCTTGTGAGCCATTTTGAGTCTAGTTACGGTTGGAATTTGAATTTGTGATTTAAAGAGAAGTTGTAGATGGTGAAATTCTGATAAGAATGGACTTATGAGAATGGTAAATAGGTATATTCATAGTTTTATATTTTAAAGTGAAGAAGTTATGCAAGTTTTAATCAAAGAGTAAAAGCTGGAAAAATCTGAAATGACAAATCTGCAGATTCTGCCAATTGGGGGCCAGGGCCCCTATTTCCTTTGTTATTTTGGGGTCGGGGCTCTAATCACTGTTCATGGGCAGTGCATTTTTCGTTCCGGGTCGAGCCATTCGGGTCGGGTCGGTTCGGGTCATTTAAGTTCAAATTGGATAAAGATGTTTAAAAATTAATATAATTAATTTAGGAACCCAAGTTTAATAATTATTTATTATTTATATAATAAATAATAAATAAAGTAAATAAAAGCCATTATTATAATTAATTATTATTTAATTGATAGTAAATAATAATTAAAGCAAATAAATATAATAGCTAATTATTTATTATTAAATAATAAATAAAGGAGGACATAAAGTTAATAAATAATTATTTATTATTTAATTAATACTAAATAATAAATAAGGATGATTAGATAATTAATTATTATTTAAAGGATATTAAATAGTAATTAAAGAAAGATGAAGTTAATATGGTAATTATTTATTATTTAAATAAATAAAGATAATTAGTTAATTAATTATTATTTAAAGGCTATTAAATAATAATTAAAAGGAGATGAAGTGAATAAAATGATCATTTTTTATTTAATGAATATTAAATGGGGGAGTGTTTGTAATGACCACGAATTTCATTAGTCATTGTAAATATACTTAATAAATATTTAGCAATGAATTTAAACTTTTTGTACTAATTAATTGTACTTTAGATAATTAAATAAATGTACTTGTGTATGCGTATATTTATTTAAAGAATTAAAGCAATGCGTATAATTAATTAAAGCAAATCTAATTGGATTATATTTTAAATCCAAATGAGTTGTTAAACTAGGTCAAAGGTATTAACCTAGTAGCCCATGTAATTAATTTAATTACTAGCCCATGTAATTAATTTAACAAGCCCAATGCTTATTTTAATTAAATGTAGCATAATTATTTAAATGCTAGCCCAATGTGTTATATAAATTGAGCCCAAACAATTTAATTGAGCGAGCCCAATAGAATTTATTCCCAAGTCCAATGTGGAGTCCAAATGAGGTCAAAACTTTGGTCAATATAGATATATATATATATATATATATATATATATATATATATATATATATATATATATATATATAGATGTATATATGCACAATTTAGCATTTAAAAATAAAGGAAAAATGCCTTGGAAAAGCCATTTTGCTGAATTTTTGGAGGGCCCCACTTGGATGACTTGATTTCCTAGATTGCTTCTAATTTACTCTATGTCATAAGTTGGCCAACAACTCTAGTCATTCCAAAAGTCTATCAACTAGTCAATCAATGGAATAGTAAGCATACTTAGCATTTAATTTCACCAACATAGCTTGATTAGTGAATTAATGCTAGATTAAGGGTGGGCTATAAATAGGATGCTCAACACTCTTGTTTTGGTTGTTAGTTCATTTGCTAGACACATCCAAAAAGAAAAGAGAGAGCATTTGTTAGCTAGAAAGGAAAAATACACTTGTGAGTTGAGAGAAAAAGCTAAGGAAGGTCATGGTGGATGTCCTCAACCTACACAACATACTTTGGTAGGAGAAGAAGGAGAGCAAACAAATCACAAAGGTTTAAAAGTGCTCTCACTTCTTCTTATTTTGTTTTTGTAGTCTAGATAGCTTTTGATCGGTTAAAATCTATTTTTAACCGATCAAAACTCATTTTGATGGTCTAGATGTATTTAACTATGTAATATATGTATATTCATAGCTCTATGTGTTTATAACATGATTTGGTATGTGAAAAATGCATAGAAGTTGTAGAAAAGTTCGTAACATGTTTTACCGGTAAAACCCTAACCGTGCATGCTATGTTTAACGTTGTATTTTGAAATGTACAAATTAAAAATTGGATTTTTATGGCTAGAAAGCTAGATCTATAAGTTTTAAAGAAAAACTCTTTTTGAACCTTTCAAAAATATTGAATAACAAAGAAGTTATAGCTTTTACCACAAAAGATGTCGTTTTTTAACCCTAGGTGGTTCGATCCGTAAATTTCGTGTAAAACATTTTCAAAAAGACGATCGAACCATGAAATGTTGTAAAATAAGAAGTTAGGAAGACAACAACACTGAGTTGGTGTCATATAAATGTATAGATGTTATTTTGTTCAAGTTTGAACCAATAAAACCAAGGATTTGTGAAGTTAGATATCACTTTGTCCTTGTGAGCAGTTTTTAGCCCAGTTCCGTTTGGAATTTGGATTTGTGATCTAAGGAGAAATTGTAGAGGGGGAACTTCTGATGAGAATGGACTCAAGAATCGCCTTAAAATATTTTGAAATGAATAAGTTATGGCAGTTTGAGTAAAAGAGGTCCGGACAGCCAAAACGAGCGCCGCCAGCGCTCGGACCTTCTGCTTTGAGCGCCGCCAGCGCTATAATAAGCCTATGGCCAGTGCCGCCAGCGCTGGCCCAGTTTTAAAAAGTCAAAATTTTGATATTTTAAAGTTTTACCAAGTTAGAACTTCGGTTTAACTTGTCGGTTAATAAAAAGTCTAAACGAAACACCGTTAGGGACTTAAAACCCAAGATAAACTTGTAAAATGAATGTGTATATGGAGTTTATTAATAACTAATGAGTAGCTACATGTTTAAAATAAAGACTAAAGATAACACAATTAAAAAGTTAACCATTGGTATTATTTCTAATAAAATATTATTAAGTGATAAATAATATTAATATGTGATTAAAATGTTATTAAATGTTTATAACATTTGTATATGATTAAATATTACTACATGGGTAATAATATTAATAAATTAATAAAATATTATTAAATAACTAATAATATTAGATAATGAATAAAATATTATTAAATAATTAATAATATTAGATAATTAATAAAATATTATTAAATGATTAATAATATTAGATAATGAATAAAATATTATTAAATGATTAATAATATTAGATAAGGTAATAAAATATTATTAAATGATTAATAATATTAGATAATGAATATAATATTATTAAATGATTAATAATAATAGAAGGTTAATAAAATATTATTAAATTATTAATAATATTATATAGGAGTTTGAACTATATTAAATAATTAATATAGGTTTAATGTGATTGAAATATCATCAAGTGATGATAATATTTTCTAAGTGTTTAAATACCCGTAATTAGATAATTATGTGGTTAGGTATTGGAGATGTAAAATATATAGATATTCTCATATGAATGTGTATATGATACTAATTTAAAGATCAACTTGATTAATTGTTAGGTCTATCTAAAGAGAATTAAATTGAATTGGTTAGCAGTAGACGACGCACGAGGCAAGTTTTCTACCCCTTAACTTGTACTTATTGTTGCAATTATTATTCAACCTTAATTACATTGAGCAATTCATTTATCGTTGAGCAAGTATCTACACTCGTAAATATTTGACAGACCCTTGAGTAAATTAATTATCGAAAATTTCTTCACATCGTTATTGATTATTGTATTCGCACATAGTGCTTTTGCAACTGTTTAAGATGTCTAAGCTAATTGTTTTGGCTAGACAAATGTATGTTAATTCATTGAATTGAATATTATAAAAGCTTATCTAAACCATTGGCTGGTGCGGATTCTTACCGTAAGACTGAGAAAGAACAACCCTAGTTAAAGGGGATTTTTATTTGTCGGAAAACTGACAGTGCGCAAGAAATCTAAATGTGATGCATATACATAGGACATGAGAGGATTGATCCCCTCAAGTGTCCCGTTATTTTTAACAAGGTGTCAGTCATTGTATGTCTGTTCTACCTTAGTAGCAGTTCATGGTCATTAAAGACCACTCAGCAGTAAATAGTCAATACATTCTTTTATTGAACATTGATTCTTGATATCTTTCACAATTGCTATTGTTGAAAACCTTGAAGTTATTTCCCTTCATCATGATATATCGTATGATTGTTGTTTATAAACTTGCTGAGCCATTTAGTTGCTCATTCTTGCTATATCATGACTATATTTCAGCCAATCCCGAAAGCTCTAAATCGGACAAATGCAAGGGGAAAACGAATGCTTAATTTTAGTAGTTGCATGCTAGTTTAAATTACTGTTATGTAATTACTGTTGTAAATCTTTTGTATTTTCCCTTAAGATATGTAATGTTAAGATTAAGGTAATAGACCTTGGGAAGTGTAGCCTTTTGTTAAGGAACCTTTTGTATTATTCCGCGAAGTTTGAATACAATTTATGTATTTCATTGTTGTTAAGTATTGTACAGTGAGAACCAAACCCGAGGTTAAAGAACCCGAATTTGGGGTCGTCACAGTGTTATTTAAATAATCATTAAAGGATTTGAGGATAATTAATTAATTATTATTTTAATGATAATTAAAGAGAAAAAAGTTTATGCAAATAATTGTTTATGCAAAGATAAATAAACAACTAAGGTTAATTAGATTAATTAATTATTTAATTAATATTAAATAAATAAAAGAAGAACATTAAATGAATAAGGAAGTGATTAAACAATTTACATTTAATTGTTTAAATATTAAATATTACAAAAGGAGTAAATTATTTATATTTAATAATATTAATAAGTGATTAAAATATTATTAAATGGTTAATAATATTAATAAGTGATTAAAATTTTATTAAATGGTTATTAATATTAGTAAGAGATTAAAATATTATTAAATGGTTAATAATATTAATAAGTGAGTAAAATATTATTAAATGGTTAATAATATTTGAATGTAGTTATATATTATCAATGTAGATTATATTTTGAGATATTTGGTACATTATTAAATGTCCAAACAATTAAGTTATGTAAAGGAAGAAAGTTTAATTGAATTAAACCGGTGTAAATAGTCTGTTTTTGACTAATTTAGACAACTTATTAAAAAGTCGGTCGTGCGGAGAACGTGTAGTGAAGGCGTAAGTTGGTTAAGCGTACCCGATATGTCCGAACTGTATTTGGGCTAGGGTTTTGTCCGAAACTTAAGGGTTCATTTGTCGGACATCTTAAGAGTTAATAATTTAAAGTTAGAGTCTTATATAAAGACTAATTAATAGTTATTGTATCTAATGATTATATCAATTTTATATATAAATTGTAGGTTGAATGAAAAGACGTAAAATAAGCGTAAATGGTATAAGCGAACCAGACAAGTTTTTCAGAACTTGCTCCTATGTGCATTTCTATACAACCATATATTATTAAATTATTGATATGAAAATATATTGATGATATTTGTGTTATGTGAAATGCATGAAGTATGATTATATGTGAAGTATGTACAGAATAAGAAGCATGACTTGATATATGCTAGATGTGTATTATATGCAATGCATAAGAAGTATGAAGCATTCATAAAATGAAAAGTATGAAAAGCATGATATACGTATAAAATGTAGAGTATGTTTAATATGTGAAGTATGCAATGTATTATGTGTAGCTGTTAAACTTGCTGAGCCGTCGTGCTCACTCTTGCTTATAACCAACATTTTCAGATAGTGCAAGTTATTCGAAATTTTTGATAAAGATCAAGAAACAGGAATACATATTACACTCACTGAAGGTCTAGCACAACCATTGTAGATATCAGTCTGAATTGGACAGGTAACATGAGTGTGTAGTATAAGAATTGGTTGGTAGGTAATATGAGTGTTAAATACTCAAATTAATTGTAATAGAATGTCGTTTCATGTATGATATTGAGACATACTAGGAATGCTTAAAAATTTTGATTCTGGAATATAAAGAGATGTTGTAAAATTATAAATAAATAATTATTTAGCAATTATAATATTATTGTAATTCATGAACAATAATAAAAATGTTGTACTCGTGTTGAACTGGATTCGAGGTTTAAGGGACCCGGATTCGGGGTCGTCACAGTACATGTAGAAGTTATATGAGCATAGAAAGTTGCTAAATAAGCATGTGTTAATGTATATGAGGTATAAAGTTCAAGAACTCAAAGAGGGTTCAAGTGTAAAGTTTTGTACGTTGGCAAAATTTCTACAAAAGTGTATTTTTGGCCATTTTATGTAATTAAAGGTAAAATCAAGCTAAATACCTAAGTTTTAAGTAAATACACGTGTTAGTATCGTTTTGGAAGTCATTTGGTATTTAAGGCGATGAAAGAGGATTTTAAACGTTTAAAAACGTTCGCCGGCATCTAAAATAAAATTTATGAAAAAATAGAATCATTTGAAAACTTTTAATGTTTTTGAAGGCCCATGCAAGTCAAATACATGTTATATGTGCTAAATCGTGTGTTGGAATCAAGTTTTGTAAAACGGGGTCAAAAATAGCATAGAAATTAGAAAGAATTTTTTTTCAAAATCTGCAGGACCTTGTCGGGGTGAAGTGTTTTGAACTAAACACTGCATTGGGGCGCAGTGCAACTGCAAGGACTTCGCTGACGGCGAGACCAGAGGGCGCCGGGGCGAGGTGTGGCCGAGAAGATTTTGCGGCCAGCGAGATGTCCAGTACAAAACATCTTGCTGGGGCTAGATGTACTGTTTTAGGGGGGAAAATATTTTAAACCAAAATGAAATGTTTTAATACTTTATGATAGAAACATGTATTATAAGCCATAAATTGATAAAAATGATTAATATGGTAGATATTAACATATGAATGAATAATATGTTATGTGTTAAGAGTTATGTAAAGATAAATTATAACTTATATGACAAGGTTTAGCATGCCTGTGTATATAACTAATGCATGAACTAATATTATGGTTATGTAGGACATAAACGGGATAAGATTTTGTCAATAGAGGTAAACGAGGACAAAGACAAGTGTTCTTTCCGAACTCTCATTTGTAGTTCTTTGAACAATGTTAAGTGCTATGTATTCTTTTAAATCATATTAAAGTTCATTCATTGTTGAACTGTTTTTGAGAAAGGTCAATGTCAATCTTGATCTGGCTAAACATATGTGATAATCCATGATGAATTCAGATATTCATTGTTATGCTCTCCAATCCATATTGTTGTGATGCAGAATCTATGAAATGCTGTAACAGAACAACCCTGATAAAAAAAGGGAATAAATGTGAGGATCCGAATTTTCAGGATTTTCTTAATAAAATTAAATAAGAATTTAATTGATAAAAATTATCAAGGTTGTTAAATTAATTATTATTTTATGTGGTTTAAGGTATGTGAAGGGATTTAATTGGTAAATTAAATCGGTATAAAGATGATAACAAATGGTGATTGAATAGAAATAATTAAACAATAAATAAATTGTTTAAAAACAATTTATGGAAAATAAGAGAAACTTTGATGAAATTATGGATAATTGGAATGGTTGTGGAGGTACATAAATTAAATGAGGTTATGTGGTAATGTGAAATATGTGAAATTAAATATGTATATATATATATATATATATATATATATATATATATATATATATATATATATATATATATATATGTTTAAGTGATAATTATAAATGTTATTAAATATGAAAGTAAAAGGATTGATAATTAAATTAATCCAATTTTAAATGAAAAACGAATGAGAAAGTTAATAAAATTGTAATTATTGAGAATTATGGAGGAAGTTTAGAAATTGATTGAGAAGAAATGTAATTATATAAATTATATAATAATAAATTATATAATTTATATAAGAAAATTAAAGGGATGTATAAAGGAAATTATAATTATATAAGGATAATTATATAATTTATAAAAGAGTATTAGAATAATGAGAGAATTAATGAATGTATAATTATTGATTATATAATTAATTAATAATTATGGAGGAATTTAAGAAATTATTTAAAAGGAGAATGTAATTATATAAATTATATAATATTAAATTATATAATTTATATATAAAAAAAATTAATATGAATATTAAAGAAATTGAATAATAAATAAGAAAAAAGAATGTTTTAATTTAATAAAAATTATGGTTATGTATAATGGAATTATTATGACTTTTATGAAGAATAATATTTCGGAAACGTGAACATGTTAATGTAACATGTTGTCCAAGTAACAGAGTGAAAAATTATGAAAAATAATTTTTATATGTCCTATGATTTATTTTATGATTTTTGGAAGTATAAATTACCTTATATAACTACATGCATGTCATTATGCGTGTACAAAATTTGTCAAGTAAAATACCGAAAAAGCCATTAATATTACTCATAAATCATGTTATGATTTTTAGTGAATTAAAATAAATATTTTATATATGTTATATAAAATATTTATTACACGTTATAATTACGTAATGGATAAAAATATTACATTATTGCATGATTTTTTTGAAAATCCGGAATCTTCCATGTTTGGTCGCGTGAGAGAGGCGGCGGAACTCATTTCTTTATAAAAATTTGTTAAGTTGCATAGAATATAAAAAGGAAAGAAAGGGAAATGAAAAAGGAAAAGAAGAATAAGAAAAAAAAAGAAAAAAAAAGCAAAACACAAACATATCTCTCTCTTCTCTTCCACCGAGAACCACCATGACCATCCATCACCGCCACCTTACGCCACTAAGGAGAGAATTAGTGATGCTATCAAGAGGAAGAAAAGCTTCAAAGGAAAGCATTAGCAGGTATAAAGTAAATTTATTTGATTTATTTCTATATTTATGGTGGTAAATTAATTTTATGAAAAATTAGTAAATAATTAGAATAATTATTCTAAATAATTTTTGCATGCATAGTTATGAATTATGGAATTTTTGGAATGATTTTGTGGTGAAAAATTGGAAAAAATATGATAAATTTTGCATGGTTTGTACTGTTGCCGGAAGGAATCTGGAGGAAGAAATAAAAAGGTTGCCGCACAATGCGCGGCAGCCATTTTTTTTGCTAGGCGCAGTATGAAACGGCGCCGTTTTGGGCGCTGAGGGGAGGCAGGCCGCGCAATGCGCGGAAGAAGAAATTTTGCCACGCCAAACGACGTCGTTTGGCGAGGCGGAGCTGGGGAAAAGGGTCGCGCGCCATGCGCGACCGAGTGAGCAGCGAAATTACGTTTTTACCCCCGCTCTTTTCCAGAAATGCCGGTCATGTCCTAGACGCGCGGTAATTACAGAAATGCCCTCGTTCTTTCTGAACCGATTTTGTCCATAGGGGCGCTGAAATGACAGAAATGTCCCTGGGCTTTCCAGAAAATTCCGGATGTGTCCCTAATGCAGCGAAAATTACCAAAATGCCCCCAGAAGTGAATTTTAATGAAATAAATGTTTAAAAATTGTTTAAAAATCATAGAAAATTATAGAAAAATACTAAAAATATAGAAATGATGTTTGGGCATTAAATTTAATATTTTTGTAAAAATATTAAATATTGGAGATTAATATTTAAATATTTTAAATATTAATCTATTAAGTTTAAAAGTTAGAAAATGATTAAATAAAATTTTTGGACGACCAGAAATGTTAAATTTTATCCGATGAGCTAGGTTGTCCGTAGTGAATGTGTTTTATATTAAATTAAATGAATATATTAAGGAACGAGGTTAATATAATTAACCATATTAATTATTAATTGACCCAGTACCCTAAAACAAATCGTCGGGTAGGGTTAATTACGGTATAAATGATATTAATTAATTAAATTAATATCATAAAGAGATAAATAATTATTATTTAATTATTTTATGATCATAGGTTGATTGAGTTAAGGTTTTGAGCTATTAATTGGACGCCAGACAAGTTCCTCAGTCCCTTCTATGTTAAATGTTGGACTGTTATAATATGTAATTCTTGTTCTAAATACATACAAATTATGTGTTATGTGATACGTGATTAATATGACCACAATGTGTGCTTTGTGCAACGATATGAATATATATATGAGATATATGGCTCAAGTAGAAGCACAACACGTAATGTATGACACACACAGAACATGTTAAACTATGTGCTATGTGAATCATAAACTGTTGAACTTGCTGAGCCGTTGTGCTCATTACTTGCTTAATAAACATTTTTGCAGGAAAGAAATGAATTTCAAGAACATCAGACTATATAGAGATGGATTTTTCTAAAAGGTTGTGAACATTATTATATGTTGATATTAAGATTCAATATGGATACATTTGCAAAGTTGGTATTCACGTGATATATGTATGTACAAAAGTTGGTATTGATGTGATGTATGCATGTATAAATAGGATCCAGACTGATCAAATAAAGTTAAATGGTATATGATAATGATTTAAGATTGTTGTATGGTAAAGAGTATGATAGGTTTAAAAATATAAACAATGAAGCATAGATGTTTGTAATGATATAAAAATTTGAATGCCGAGCTTTATGATACAAGAAAAGAAAAGAAAAAGTGAAGGTTGCGATCCAGGGACTAGGATCCAGATATAAAGATTTTAAATATCTAAATATTCTATTACAATGATTGAATTGAGAAAAAGAAAAATTTATACCGAAAATTTGGTAATTGATGATTTTGAAATTAAATAATGGATCAATTTAGGCGACGAAAGATTTATTAACGAACTGAAATTTTGACGTAAGGAAAATAATGTTTCATAAATATAAAAATGAAGGTAATAAAGTGGGTCGAATTTCGGGGTTGTTACAATAAATGATAAAGAAAATGTAAATTTTATGGCGTGGTTGCGTCGCTAAATGTTATGTTATGCACAATATAAAGGTATGATAGGCTGATCACCTAGAGTACACATTTGAAAGAAAATGCAGTCTTATGACTAACTTAGGCAGTATCAGTCTTTGTGATTGATATTGTTCTTAATGAATTCTTGGTCTTGTGACCATACAATCAACAAGATTCATGTTTCAAGTGAATCGTTCAACGATTTATGTCACGTTCTTAAATTTTTCACAGAATCCTTGATTGGTTCAAATTTATTGTATCAGATTTTCTTCATTATTTTAGAAATATCATGTCATTATTTATTTATGTACTTGCTGAGCTATTTTATGTTCATCCTTGATTTAACATGATATTTCAGCTAAGCCTGAATAGGCAAAGGGGTCAGGGACGGATAAAGGGAAAGGAAAGGCTATCAAGCAATGATTGTATAGTTATAGGATTACTGTACATGTAATATTTTTGTAATATGTCAGATTGTAAATGTTTTGTAATGTTTAAAGGTCTGTAAACCTGAGTTAGTTATGCATTAATGTAAATTAAGTTTTATTATTCAGAAATGAATAATTGTGATTGAATGGTATAGTAGTATCCTGAGCACTGAATCTGTAGTTCAAGGGACCCGAATTTAGGGACGTCACGCATACTCTTCCACCATTACTTGTTTCTTTATTCTTTCCCTACTTATGATCCTATTTATTTACGATTCTACTAATGTTTACCAACTCAAATATCACTTTATCACCTTTCCCCCAATGCACCATAAGCATTGTTCATCAAACTTGTCGCACTCATGAGTTTAAGAACTTGTTATAATAATATGAGTTCAGGAATTTGTCCTAGCAATATGTAGTCCAAGAACAAATCAATGACGGTCCATACACTGAGGAGCTCAAAATGTAATGCCCCTAAATCTGTAACCCTATTGTAGTGGATATGGTGCATCACGATACAACTTTAATCTTCATATTTACAACACTTAATCATATTATAATACACAAAACATCGCTTCGATACCAATAATATACAACATTTCTCTTCATTCCAGAATAGGCGACCTTTACAATATTCTATTACATTTTCAGATCATCACGATCAATTCTATAACACCTCAAATTATTTACATTATAACTGCATCTATTACATCAATTATGAATGTCCCAATTCACAACTCCAGGTTAATTACTTCGCTGTATATTCTTCTTTGACAACTTACCTATGACATGGGATATTAATACCTTTAATTTAGCTAGAAGATACCCAAATAAATTTTCTAACGTTCAACATTATCAGGTATAACTACCTTGAGAAGGTTACATCGATATGTGAGTAAATTACTAGCACAGGGATTCTTCAACACTAGCTCAGACTACAAGTACTTTAATTTGACATTCATTCCTCTAATCGCTGTCTTTGTCGTGAGCTTCAAAGTTTGCAATGTAGCTGCAAATGTGTATTTAAAGCACGAGTGAGCAACTACGTTGCTCAACAAGTTCAACAGATATTATTGAAACACATGAATCACATTTTCAAACATGTTTCAATCTTTTCATGCTTCGCATTTTATATATGTTACATGTTTCTCATGCCTTATGTTTATTCATGCTCCATGTTATTCATGCTCATACATTTTACATGCTTCAAAACTATAGCTCATCAAGTTCACATAGAACAATATATTTAGATCATCAAATGAATAACAATGATATCTATCACATTGTCTCACATAATTTAAAATAAACAAGTTCTTACAATTACATGTATCACAAAAAATTTATATATAACAAATAATGATAAGATCTGAAAAACTTGTCTGGTTCGTTTTTACCGCTTACACTAGCATTTTGTATTCTCCGTATGACCTATATGGTGTGTGAGATCGACAATTGGATCATTAGTCAAAGTTTGACTTTAGTTTAATTTTACTTACGACGTTAACTTTAACTTATCGTCCTCTATATAGCCTTTCATGTTTACTAATATCAGTTTAACAAATAATCATTCGTATAGTTTTTAATCGATGATGCTCTAATAACTATGTACACTAGTTTTACTTTACTAGTGCATCATTAATTCTTATTCTCATTCCTTGCATTAGTTCTTAATACGCTTAGTAACTTAACTTAAGCGTACGATAATTGACATATAACGCATTGGTTATGTAGTTTGTAACCATGTTCATGCATCTTAGGTTATACATAAACACCACGTCTTATAACACCTTTAACCCTTTTTCTTTAAATTAATTCATTATGTTAATCTTCTTAACTTAGCCTTAAATCCGTTTTGCACACTTCCATGTTAGTTAATTACACCCCATAATTAGGTTTACATAACTCCAAGTATACATATACACTACTCAATACATGAAAACATGGCAAAATCGCAATCTGCTACACACGACCCCGGTCGTGGTTGTGACACCCCAGGATTTTACAGAAATGTTAAATAAGGATTATGATTAATTAAGTAAGGTTATTAGATAAAACCTAGTTATGAATGACAGAAAGTGTAAGATTAATTAAATATGATTTGATAGGTGATCAATGTATTATTATGTAATTAAAGTTATTTTGTAGTTAAAGAATATATATATTATAAATGACCTGTGATGGTTGATTAACGAGGAATTGATTTTTATGATGAAATGATAATAAAAATGAGATTAAGATAAAGGTTTGATTGTTGTAATGCCTACATTAGGGCAATTTGAAAGGAATTATGGTAGAACACTAGATGGTGTCAGTTTGTGATAGGATCAATGTATGTTTATGAATGTAATTGATGAAATAAGGGAAAAGAGACATTAAAGTTAAAGAATAAAAAGAAATAAGGGCGTTTATGTGAATTAATGTTTAATTTATAATATTTAAGACGAGTTTAATGAATAGGCCTAAAGAGGTGAAGTTATGAGTATGACAAGGAAATGAAAGTTTGTATGAGTAGTAAAGAAAAGAGCCGTGTGATCAAATCGGCTGATTAAGGAGTTATGAAATATTAAGTGCATAATATGTGTTTATATGGAATTTGTAATGAAATTGATAATAAATGATGAAAATAAGATAATTGTGATATAATTTATAAATACCGAATGTGATGCTCTTAAATATGAGTAGAAGGAACGTAGAGTTGGTATATGTTCAGAATTAGTATTATGTGTGCTAAATAAACTAGCGAAAGGAAGTTAAAGTCATAATAATATTATATGAGTTAAAGAATAAATATTGATGGAATTCGATAATTTGGTCGAGGTATGCTTCCCGAGGAAGTGGTTTATGAAAATGATGAGTGTTATGACTATTTTGAGATATCAGGAATTGAAATTTATCGAATGTGGAACCAAAAAAGGTTCGTAAATAATTAAGAAATTATATTATGTAAATTGATCAATATTATGAATCATTAATGTTATTAATTAATGAAAAGCAATTTTGAAGTGAGACAAGTATTTTGGGACAAGCCAATTATGGTGTATTTAATGATGAAATAAAATTTAAGCATAATAGAGCAAGGTTGGATCAAAAAGGAATTTAATCGGATTGAAATTAAGTAAGTTATGAATTTTGGGATTTTATTTTTCTAGCAATTGTGGCAATTGACCAAGGTGCCCTCAACAATTCAAGTAATGACAAATGTGTCCTAGAAATGAATAATGACCAAGGTGTCCTTGTTTAGCCATGTAAAAAGACATATGTGTCCCTAACCATGCATGAGTTAAGACTAACCAAGGGTGGTTAGTTGTTGGAATATGCATGTATTATATGTGTGTGTATATTTTAAGTATCCAACTAAGTTAGCTTATTTTTTTCATTCTTCACTTTCGAAGATGCTAGAGAAGAGAGGGAGTTCAAGAGAGAAAGAGAGAAGAAGCAAGAGAAAGCTAGGGTTTTGTAAGGATTAGCTTGAAAGATTCAAGGAAAAGTGTTCAAGAGGCTGGAAACAAACTATCAAGTGAAGTTATAACTTTATGAAGGTTCATAGCTAGGAGAAAAAGGAGCTACATGAAGGTAAATTCTTGTTCTTGCTCTAAAACTTAAAGTTTATGTGGGTAAATAGAAGTTTAAGAGTAGCCATGCATGGAGGTGTGGCTAGATGTAAGTTATATGAGTTTATATGTGTTATATATGAGTTATGCTATGAAACCCTAAGCTCAAGTTGGTAGAACCAAGATGTTGTGTTATTAAGTTCATGTTCAAGGCTAAAAGTTGTGATTTAATGCATGATTATGTGTTATATGTAGTTAAATTGGACAACAACATAGATGGAAAGGTTGATTATGAAGAAATCATATGTAATATTATGATAATAGCATACAAGAATGTTTTGAAGATTGAAAATTATGTTTTGTATAAGGAAATGTAAATATTAGGCTATACTTTTTGTGTAAACGACGTAATAATCTATAAAGTGCACTCGGTTGTGCATATGGAAGTTATAAAGACCTATGAGGTCATTAAATGCATATGTGTTAGCCCATGTGGTGTTTGGAGATCAAAGTGTCAAGTGAACTTAAGTTTGAATTTTGAAAAGTTTGGAAAGTTTTATGAAAATCCAACTCATGGATGATTTTTGGCAATTTGAAGGGATTAAAGATGAAATGGAGTCAAATGACTCATGTTTATGATAATACACGTGTCTAGGTTATTTTGGAATTCAACGAATTTGAATTTAAGCGAAATGGCGATTCGAACGATCGAAATCGATCGTTTCGAATCAAAATGGATTTTAATGGAGAATTCTCGCCTCGTGCGAAATCTTATCGTTTTGAAAGTTCGGACATGTCACATATAGGTTATGTGAGCTATGACAAGTGTTGGAATCGAAGTTAGGGTCAAATGGCCAAAAATAGTAAAGTTAGAATTTCAAGTTTTAAAACTTAGAAAATTTGGCTAAGTCTGGAAATTAGTCGGATAGCCCTCCTACAAGTTAGTATATCTATGATTTAGAAAGGCCAAATGAGGCAAATAAAAATTTATTAAAATACTATGGTATGAGGTCTACATGTGTATCAAATTTGGTGTTAATTGGAATTGTGGTTAAGGAATTAAAAATCAGCAAAGCAGGGAAGAAAATCAGAAATTCTGCAGAACCAAGACTGCGCCGGGGCGCAGTATTATACACTGGTAACTGCGTCGGGGCGCAGTTACTGTTCATGGCTGCGGAGATCTCGCGGCCAGCGAGGTCTGGTGCGGCCGGGGCGCGATGTACTGTAGCAACCTGAAAATTTTTAAGTCCCAAAATACTATATTTTGATGTGCAATGATAAGAATGGGTTATGTAAACCCTAAATAAATACGAATGGGCTATATAAAGGATGTCAAGGTATAATAATATAAGAAATGGTATAATATAGCATGCCTAAAGTTAAGCTAAAATGAGTTATGAGTTATGAAAAACGTCGTTAATAAATGAAATGTATTATGAACCTATGTAAGGTTTAATACATCAAGTGAGAAATGATTAGGGACGAATGGTCGTGTGATTATAAGTTAAGTTTGACTAAGATTATAAAGTTTTGTGATATTATAATAACGTGTAAGTTCAATGTGAACAGATAGAGTTTGGAATAAGCAAATCAACGCAATGGAGGATAACAAGGCCAAGTGAGGCAGAAGGTTAAGTAAATAAAGCGTACAGGCAAGTGTTTCAGACTTAAAAGTATTAATTGAACTACGTGAACTATGTGATAGTTGAAATGGGCACTCCGTGCCACAACGTGATCTAACTGTTAAATGCAATACGTGATAATTGAACATAACATGGTAAAGCAATAGAAGCATGATGCATATTATAAAATGTGAGTATGAAAGGTGTTATCTGAATTACTTGTTGAGCTTTATGCTCATTCTTGCTATAAACTAACGTTTCAGGTAAAATACAAGAAGGCCGGAGGTTCCGGTGCAGCTAAGGTAAAAGGAAAGCTTGAATGCATAGATAAACGTGAGGAATTTGATATATATGAAATGTGTATGTGATTGTAAATTCATAAAGGTTGAACTGTATGTATGTATGTAGGTATGTATAATCCAGCGAGAAGACGCAAATGATATAGTAGACGTATTATTTATTTGTTGAGTTTTAAATGTAATAAACTCATATATATGGATAAACATGTGGATACAGAATGTATATTTGGATATGTATGTAATGAATGTATGAAATCAGGTACAAGCAAACCGGACATGTATAGTCAAATAGAACCATGTACGAATACTTCATGGCAAAATTTTGTTTATGGATTACATTAAATAACGATGAATATATGATTATAAAATGAAATAGAAACGGTCGCAATTAATAAGCGTCGACATATATGCTAATGAATAGGATAAGTGAACGTTGCGATCCTGAGACAGGTTTAAGGAATGTAAATTAAATAAGTTTTTAAAAAAAAAAAAAAAATGGACCGCATTTATGGTCAACAGAATTGGCTTAAAGGTTTAAATTTAACGCACGGAATCCCTGTTAATATGGTTTTAAAGTTAATAATTCTGATATCCAGAGATAATCGGATAATTAAATAAGGTCGGGATTTCGAGGCGTTACAGTGGTTTTCTTCAAAAATCACGGCCCCAACTGTGTTTGACAGAGGGGACACGACCACGGATTTACACTGAAAAACACGACCTCGGTCGTGGCTCTGTTCCAGAAAATTCGATTTTTTCTTATTTTCTTGCTATTTTTGACATATCATAATTTGTTCAATATTCATCCAATTGATCTCATTTTAGGACACAAACAATGTCATACTACATAGTATTTTAGAAAAATATCACTTAACCAAAATGACTTCTTTAAAGTATGAAATCTAAAGCTCGAAAGTATGTGTTTGGCATAGTTTTTTGATTTTTCGCTAGTTTGTTAGAAAACCTTCAAAACTATTTTGGACTCGTTTTAAAACACTCATAGCACTTGAGTTAACCTATAACTCGTGTATATATAACACTTCACAAATAATATCAACTAAATCTCATGTTCTAGCAAAAATAGCCTCATTGAGGCATTCCATCAAACATGTTGTAAGCACTCTTTGTAATCCTTTTGAAATATAATTTATAGTTAGTTAATCTTTGATCTTTTAGGTCCATCATACATAACTTGTGATATATACATATTCACCAATCTATAACTATCCTTATTTCACCCGTATCCACTATGATCCACCACAATAGTAACCTCCCAATACAACATGATTATGAACATAAACATATATATATATATATATATATATATATATATATATATGAAACTAGTTTTTAAAGGTGTAGGGTATTGTACCTTCTAGGAGTTCTTCCTCCTCATGGCTTGCTAGGAGATGTTAGATCCTCATCTCCTCCATGCTAACTTTCACCCAAATATGGTTTCTCTTAATTTTTCTCATTATTGATCTCAAGCTCTCTCACACATTTTTACTAGCAACAATGAGCTAAAATGCCAAAATTTCCTCTAAATACACTAAGGCTCCCTGTTTATAGAAAATTAAGACTAAGGGTAAAATGCTTATTCACCATTGCTAGCGAGGGGAAATTTGGTCAGTTCACCAATATTAGGAAGTTCCTCTAGGAAATTTTAGTCATTGTCCATTGGTTATTAACCATTTATTATTAGTCATTACATATTGGTTATTATCCATTCTTGAATTACAACTTGGTTATTGTCCATTCTTGAATTACACCTTTGTTATTCTCCATTCTTGGATTACACCTTGGTTATTAACCATTGTTGGGCATTTTAGTCATTTCACACAATTTCCTACATTTAACTCAAGTATGGTTAGTTCCTAACCATAGTTCTTATACTTCTACCATCACAATTGAATTATACATATACTCATGCTCATTCCAATTTTTTTACAATTAACTTAAGTATGGTTAAGTAGTAACCATATTCATATTAAAATTTAAAAAATAATATTTTTTCACTTGCTCAATATTTTTCATAATACATGGACTAATCCACTATTTAATTATTTTATTTTCATTTCCATGAAACTTAATTCCATAATTTTTTTGTTGGCCTATCATAAAGTCAAACAAGGCTTACAAAACTCTTGGTCATTTTATAACCCAAGCTTTAATTTATTTTTCTTTAATTAAATTAATTATAATCCTTCCCTCTTACTTAGCCCAGTTAATTTAAATTAATTAGCTTAAATTCTTATTTTTGAATAACTCTAAATTCATTTGTTGGATTTTCTCTTCTTATCATCATAATTAAGTTAATTACTTAATTAATTAAAATATTTAACCTTCTCTCATAATATCAACTTTTCAAGGTTTGTTAATTAATAACATAAGCTCACATAATTAATTTCATTAATTAAAATTTCTATTATAACCATTAAAGGCCAACATTCAAACCTTATTAAATTAGTAACGTAACTTAAATCATATTTCATATGATTAATTTAAATTAATCGTTCTTCTTAACTTCTATTTTCACTTCTTCATTAATTCAAACTAATTAAATTAATTAGCCTGTTACTGATAATTTTTAAAATTTTCCACAATATATAGCTCATCCATATACACTGCATTATTTACGCATAAACATTTTCAAAGGAAGTTTCCCTCATTAATAACACTTTACTTGATTTTCTTAATCCTTAAATTTCTTTCCTTTTATTCCGGATTCCCTCCCCGAAATCACTATTACCATAACACTGTAATTCTATTTACTTCTCATTCTCACATAATCTTCACTCACCAAATAATTTCATGAATTCACTTCACCATAGGTGTTATATTCCCACCATTTTCAGTTCTCATCTCTACACAATTCATGGATAAACATCTATTCTTAGCCCAAGTCCTATCATACTTGTTCTGGCTCATCATTACCTCTTTATTTCAGGTATTAATATCATCATCACCACCTCTTGATACATAAACCTTATTTTATAACACATCCTATTATTATAAACTCTTATACTTTCGTCTGTTCATTTCTCATTTCCTATAATTACTTTTTACCTCTATCAACTCCAGACATAGTCTACTCATCATCAAATAGTCAAAATTTCTAAAAATTAAATACTATAACCTTCTTCTTTTTAGCTATAGGACTTCACGCATCATCATCTCATTCTTTCTTCATCATCCTCTCATTTTTTTACTTTTCAACAATCATATTCATTTGTATAAGTAACATATAATTTATCCGTCTATCGAGTTACAAAAATACCCCACTTCTATGAATGACCTACTAATCTCCTTTCATAACCTTATTAGAGCCTTTTAAAAAAAAGTTTATCTCTCTCTCTCTTTCTCTCTCTCTTCATATATTAAATCATATATATACATTCACATAAATCAGATAAGATTTTTAATCAATTTTTCGTGTATTCCTTTCTTCCAAGATTATGTTTTTGGTATCTTAACCTTGTCATTAGTTCAATACTTCTTCTTAAATTCCCTTATATAAGGGTCATCGTACATTATTATCACATTAATTATCCAAAAATTATATTTACTAGTCTCGTAAATATTTGGGGGTATCACATTCACCTATCTTTCAAAAAAATTCATCCTCGAAATTTGCAGCGTACTTAGCTCTGTTCATTATATTCACCAAACTAGGCTTTCAACTCGATCTTTACCTTCTCACTCTAATACTTACTCAACTCTTTCATTCTCTAAGGATTTGCATTTCTATCATTACATTCCATAAATACTCTTCTCTAAGTGATTCACACCTTCTACACATTTCTTTTTCAGAATATTGAAATATCTTTTAAGAGTCTTCACAATTGTTCAATAATTGTGAAGCACTATAAATAACTAGGAGCAAGAAGATTCCTTTTTAAAAAATCATATCTTGCTGAAAGGGTCATAAAAATCATGAACAAAGTCCATAGGTGACTAGTCATATGGTAGTACTTAGGTGATCAGCCTATTGTACTCTTGCATTTTGCACAACATCTTTACTCAAGGTTGAACTCTCTGAATTTACCAACATATACATTATTGATATCAGTCTGCCACCACTCTTGGGTGCCCCCTCGTGGTTTCTTTATTCATGACTCTGATATATATATCCCCCTTTTTAAGATTGTTCACCTCAGCTTAGCATGACCAACTATAACCTCGTTCATAGAACTTAACATGCATCATGAGTTCAGGAACTTACCACAATAATTTAAGTTTAAGAACATGTCACATAAATATGAGTTCTAGAATCACCTATGAACTTACCATACAACTGTGGGTTCAAAACCTTACCACATTACCATGAATCATTAACTTACCATAATTGTATTTTAATTCAAGAACTGGCATTTCTCACCAAAGATGTCTAGCCGAAACAAATGACTTAGACTATCATTACGAATTATGAATTTCAAAGCTTTAAATAACTGAAAATTACTTTTATGACTTTATTCTACTGCACCATGTGAGGATCCGAATTTTCAGAATTTTATTAATAATATAAAATGAGAATTTAATTGATAAAATTATCAAGATAGTTTAAATTAATTATTATTTTATGTGATTTAAGGTATGTAATGAGATTTAATTAGTAAATTTAATCTGTGCAGAGATTATGATAAATGGTATTGAACTTAAGTAATTGAAAAGTAAATAAATTATTTAAATATAATTTATTAAGAATAAGAGAAATTTCATGTAAATGTACAATAAATTGTACAATTAAATTATTATGGAATTTCAGAAATTATGTTTTAAATGAGGTTATATGAAAATGTAAGAAATATGAATTATATATGTATATATATTTGTTTATACTTAATTGTTATAATTATAAATGCTATTAATTATGAAAATTAATGGATTAATAATTAAATTAATCCGAAAAATTTATGAAAAGTTAATGAGAAAGTTAGTAACAATTGTAATTATTGATTTTAAATTAATTATGAATTATGGAGGAAGTTTAGAAATTAATTGCGAAGAAATGTAATTATATAAATTATATAATAATAATTATATAATTTATATAAGGAAATTAAAATGTTGTATGAAGGAAATAATAATTATAATAATTATATAAGAATAATTATATAATGTATATAAGAGAATTAAATTAATTAAGGGTGGAAGAAAAATTTATAAATTGTATTTGTGTGAAATGGAAATTATTTAAAAAAGGAATAATGTAATTATATAAATTATATAATATTAAATTATATAATTTATATAAGGAAAGTTAATGTGAATATTAAAGAAATTGAATAATAAATAAGAAAAAAGAATGTTTTAAGTTATTAAAAATTATATTTATGTATAATGAAATTATTATGACTTTTATGAAAGATAATATTTCGAAAACGTGAACATGTTAATGTAACATGTTGTCCAAGTAATGAAGTGAAAAATTATGAAAAATAATTTTTATAAGTTATAGAAATTATTTTATGATTTTTGGAAGTATAAATTACATCAAATAAATACATGCATGTCATTATGCGTGTACAAAAATGGTCATGTAAAGTACCTAAAAGAGGTATTAATATTATTTATAAATCAAATTAAGATTTTTGGTGAATTAAAATGGATATTTTATATTTATTATATAAAATATTTATTACACGAAATAATTACGTAATGTATTAAAATTTGTAATTTTTGCATGTTAATCCGAAAGTCAAGGTCGGTTCTTATGGGCGGTGGACTTGGAAATTGTCTTAAAAATAATTCATCCATATTATATATATATATATATATATATATATATATATATATATATATATATGTGTGTGTGTGTGTGTGTGTGTGTGTGTGTGTGTGTATGTGTGGGGGGGGGGGGAATAAAAGAAAAGAAAAGAAAGGAAATAAAACAAAAGCAAAGCTTCCTTCTCTCTTCCTCCACCCGACACCACCACCTTGCCTCGCCGAAAAATCTCATAGCCACCACCAAGGAGAGGAAATAACAAGGTTTAAGGAAGATTTTCAAAGCATTAGAAGGTTGATCGAGTTAAGGGTTTGAGCTAACAATTTAAATAACTGGACGTCAGGCAAGTTTTTCAGTCCTTTAATGTTAATTGTTGCCTATTATGATATGTAAATACTTGTTTAAATGCATATAAATTATGTGTTTATGTGATCTGTGGTTAACATGACAACTATGTGTACTTTGTGCAATGATGTGGAATATACTGCTATAATAGAAGCACAAGCACATGAAGTATGACACACACTGAGTATGTTAAGGTATGTGCTACGTGAAATATAAACTGTTGAACTTGCTGAGCCGTAGTGCTCATTACTTGCTTAAAATAAACTTTTGCAGGTTAATAAATGAATTTCAGAAATATCAGATTATATTATAGATGAATTGCCTAGAAGGTGGGAAACATAATTGTTATATTTTCAACATTATGATTCAATGTGAAGATAGTTGCTAAGTTTATATTGATGTGATGTATGTATATGATCCGTATAGAATAAGCGGAGTTAAATTACAAACTATACTTGTACGAGATAGATGGTACTATAAAGATTATAAGAAGTCTAATTGTGAATTATGATACAAAGAACATTTGTATAGATATGAATGATATTAAATGATTAATGTTGAACATTATGATACTGGAATAGAAAGAAAAAGTAAAGGTTGTGATCCAGGGACTAGGATCCAGATATAAGGATTTAAAATATCCAAATATTTTAATACAATGATTGAATTGAGAAAAAGAAAAATTTATATCGAAAATTTGGTAATTGATGATTTTGAAATTAAATAATGGATCAATTTAGGTGATGAAAGATTTATTAACGAACCGAAATTTGGACGTAAGAAAAATAATGTTTCATAAATATGAAAATTAAGGTAATAAAGTGGGTCGAATTTCGGGGTCGTTACACACCATTACAACAATGTATTAGGATTCCATCCCTCGTCGAACTTCATGATATTGCACTATGGCAACAGTGCTGTTAGGATTCTGTTATTGATCATATCAACACCGTTTTAAAGGTACGTTGATCATCTTAAATAAATACATTTTAAAATTTTTTAAAATAAATTTATTTAGCCAAATCAATTAGCATAGACTCTTCTTTAAATGGTTCAAAACAGTTTGAAAAAATCATTATTGGTTTCAAATCCAGATTACTATGTATTGATGATAATATTAAAAATAATCATTTGTATTTTGAAAGGCACATAAGTGCAAAAATAACACGATTTTAAAAGTTTCAAAGTCTAGCATAGTTAGAGAATCTAGAATATCCTAAACCTAAAGTACTTCCAATTTTTCTCCTCGTCATTTTTCAGCTTAATAACTCTATTCAATTCTCTTAAATCTGAATCTATGACCTTCTTTATCCTCTACCCAACACTGTTCATTAAACTTACTACACAATATGAGTTTAGGAGCTTGTCCTGGCAAAATGTAGTCTAAGAATGAACCAAAGACTGTCCATACGTTGAAGGGCTCAAGAACGTACCATACAATTATGAATCACGAACTTACCATAAGTGTAAGTTTTAAAAATATACGCCTAATCTTAATATTTTCTATCTATCAGATATACATATAATAAAAGAATCACATTCTCACCATACACATAGCCAATGGCGCGACATAAGGTTTTAATGATTATCATTATAGGAAGCTAAATGGGTCATCAAACCAATGAAAAATCCCTCGTCCATACAAGAAATTGGTCGACTCGGCCACTAATTGATATAGGAAGCTAAGTGGTTGTTAAACCAAGCACAAATCCCCTATCCATACAAGGAATTGTTCTACTCAACCACTATATCAATATAAGAAGCCAAGTGGTCATTAAACCAAGCACAATCCCCTGCCCATACAAGGAATTGGTCAAATCAGCCACTAACATGAGTCCTCAGTTGAAAACCAACAACTCTCTCACTTACTCTTTGCTTACTATGAATTTTCATAATTCACACGTTTATCATATGCAAGTCTTCATGAGTTCATCCTTAAACATTTTTTGTAAATCATTTAAAGATCTCATAGCTCTTTTTTTGCTCTTTAAAATCTTACCATAAGTTATCTCTTGTCATTTCTTTTCATTTACATTACTTGTATTGGGTAATACATAACCCTTTTCCCATTCGTTCGTAATATATCTCTTCAAAATTCTCTTTTGGATGTTCTCCTATATTCTCTTTACATATCTTTTGACTCTTCTTAGTTTAAATACGAATTTCCTAAATTCATCTCGTCGATTAAACTCTATTAGAGTTTAATTCTTACCACCTTCATCATCCTCTCTCTGGTTATAACCTAAGATACTTTTACCTATGGTTTATAACCTAACAGCTTTGATACCAACCTATAACCTCCCCAAATCTGTAACCCTACTGTAGCGGATCTGGTGCATCACGATACAACTTCTATCTTCATATTTACAACATTCAATAATATTATAATAAACAAAACCTCACTTTGATATCAATAATATACAATATTTCTCTTCATTCCAGAATGTGCAACCTTTACAATATTCTATTACATTTTCAGATCATCACGATCTATTCTATAACACCTCAAATTATTTACATTATAACTGCATCTATTACATCAATTATGAATGTCCCAATTCACATCTCCAAGTTAATTACTTTGTTGTATATTCTTCCTTAACAACTTACCTATGACGTGGAATATTAACACTAATCTACTTTAGCTAGAGGATACCCAAATAAATTTTCTAACGTTCAGCATCACCAGGTATAACTACCTTGAGAAGGTTACATCGATACTTGATTAAATTACTAGCACAGGGATTCTTCAGCACTAGCTCAGACTGCAAGTACTTTGATTTAACATTCATTCTTCTAATCACTACATTTGTTGGGAACTTCAAAGTTTACAATGTAGTCATAAATGTGTATTTAAGGAAAGAGTGAGCAACTACGTTGCTCAACAAGTTTAATAGATATTATCGAAACATATGAATCACATTTTCAAACATGTTTCAATCTTTTCATACTTCACATTTTATATATGCTACATGTTTCTTGTGCCTTATGTTTATTCATGCTCATGCATTTTACATGCTTCAAAACTATAGCTCTTCAAGTTCACATAGAACAATATATTTAGATCATCAAATGAATAACAATGATAACTATCACATTGTCTCACATAATGTAAAATAAACGTGTTCTTACAATTCCATGTATCACATAATATTTGCACGTAACACATAATGATAAGGTCCAAAAAACTTGTCTGGTTCATTTTTACCGCTTACACTTGCATTTCGAATTCTTCTTATGACCTACATGGTGTGTGAGATCGACAATTGGATCATTAGTCAAAGTTTGACTTTAGTTTAATCTTACTTATGAAGCTAACTTTAACTTATCGTCCTCTATATCGCCTTTTATGTTTACTAATATAAGTTTAACAATTAATCATTCGTATAGTTTTTAATCGATAATGCTCAAATAACTATGTACACTAGTTTTACTTTACTAGTGCATCATTAATTCTAATTCTCATTTCCAACTAAATCATTTCATGTATTAGTTCTTAGTATGCTTTAGTAACTTAACCTAAGCGTACAACACTTAGCATATAACGTATTGGTTACGTAGTTTGTAACCATGTTCATGCATCTTAGGTTATACATAAACGCGACGTCTTATAATGTCTTTAACCCTTTTTCTTTAAATTAATTCATTATGTTAAGGTTCTTAACTTATGTTTAAATCTGCTTCGCACACTTCCCTGTTAGTTAATTATACCATAATAAAGTTTACATAACTCCAAGTATACATACACACTGCTCAATACATGAAAATAAGACAAATCCGCAATCTGTTACATTTGGCCCCGGCCACGGTTTCCTTTACAAAACACGACCCCGACCATGATTGACAGAGGGTTCATGACCCCGACCACGAATTTACACTGAAAAACACGACCCCTGCAGTGGCTCTTTTCCAGAAAATACAATTTTTTCTTATTCATCCGATTGATCTCATTTTTGGACACAAACAAGGTTATGCTACATAGTATTTTAGAAAAATATCAGTTAACCAAAATGACTTCTTTAGAGAATGAAATCAAAAGCTCGAAAGTATGCGTTTAGCACAGCTTTCGATTTTTCACTAGTTTGTTAGAAAACCTTCAAAACTATTTTGGACTCGTTTTAAAACACTCATACCACTTGAGTTAACAAACTTATTTATATATAACACTTCACAAAGAATATTAACTAAATCTCATGTTCTAGCAAAAATAACCTCATTGAGACATTCCATTAAACATGTTGTAAGCACTCCTTGTCATCCTTTTGAAATATAGTTTCTAGTTAGTTAATCTTTGATCTTCTGGGTCCATCATACATAACTTGTCACACACACATATTCACCAATCTATAAACATCCCTATTTCACCCGGATCCACCATAATCCACCACAATAGCAACCTCTCACAACAACATGATTATGAACGTAAACATATATGTATGAAACTAGTTTTAAAGGTTTAGGGTATTACACCTTCTTGGAGTTCTTCCTTCTCATGGCTTACTAGGAGATGTTAGATCCTCATCTCCTCCATGAAAACTTCCACCCAAATATGGTTTCTCTTAATTTTTCTCATTATTGCATTAAAGCTCTCTCTCACATTTTTACTAGCAATAATGACCTGAAATGCCAAAATTCCTCCAAATACACTAAGGCTCCCTATTTAATGTTCATTAGCCATTGCTAGTGAGGGCCAATTTGGTCAATTCACCAAAATTGGTAAGCTTCTTCAAGGGCATTTAAGTCATTGTCAATTTTTTTAGGGGTAGAATAGTCATTTCCAAATTTTGATTATCCATTGGTTATTAACCATTTCTTATTGGTTATTACATATTAATTATTATTCATTCTTGGATTACACCTTAGTTATTGTCCAGTCTTGGATTACACCTTGGTTATTGTTCATTTTTGGATTACACCTTGGTCATTAACCATTGTTGGGCATCTAGTCATTTCACATAATTTTCTACATTTAACTCAAGTATGGTTAGTTCTTAACCAAAGTTCTTATACTTCTACCATCACTATTGAATTATACATATACTCATGCTCATTCCAAATTTTTTACAATTAACTCAAGCATGGTTAAGTAGTAACCATAATCATATTAAATTTTGAAAATTAATATGTTTACAATTGCTCAATATTTTTCATAATATATGGACTAATCCACTATTTAATTATTTTATTTTCATCTCCATGAGACTTAATTCCATAATTTTTTTTATTGGCCTCTCATAAAGTCAAACAAGACTTACACATCTCTTGGTCATTTTATAACCCAAGCTTCAATTTACTTTTTTTTAAAATTAAATTAATTGTAATCATTCCCTCTCACTTAGCCCAGCTAATTTAAATTAATTAGCTTAAATTTTATTTTTGAATAGCTCTAAATTCATTTATTGAATTTTCTCTTCTTATCCTCATAATTAAGTTAATTACTTAATTAATTCAAATCTTTAATCCTATCTCATAATATCAAATTTTCAAGCTTTGTTAATTAATAACATAAGCTCACATAATTAATTTCATTAATTAAAATTTCTATTATAGCCATTAAAGGCCAACATTCAAACCTTATTAAATTAGTAACGTAACTTAAATCATATCTCATATGATTAATTTAAATTAATTGTTATTCTTAACTTCCATTTTCACTTCTTTGTTAATTCAAACTAATTAAATTAATTAGTCTGTTAATGATAATTTTCACATTTTCCACAATATATAGCTCATCCATATACACTGCATTATTTACGCATAAAATTTTCCAAAGGAAATTCGCCTCATTAATAACATTTTACTTTATTTTCTTAATCCTTAAATTTCTTTCCTTTATTTCTGGATTCCTTTCCTAGAATCATTATTGTTATAACACTGTAATTCTATTTACTTCTCATTCTCGCATAATCTTCACTCACCAAATAATTTCATCAATTCACTTTACCATAGGTGTTATATTTCCATCTTTTTTATTTCCCATCTCTACCCAATTCATGGACAAAAATATATTCTTAGCCCAAGTCCTATCAGAGTTGTTCCGGCTCATCATTACCTATTTATTTCAAACATTAATATCATCATCACCACCTCTTGATACATAAATCGTATTTTATAACACATCCTGTTATCATAAACTCTCATACTTCCGTCCATTCATTTCTCATTTCCTATAATTATTGCTTACCTCCATCAACTCTAAACACGGTCTACTCATCATCAAAAAGTCAAAATTTCTAAAAATTAAATACTATAACCTTTTTCTTTTTAGCCATAGGACTTCACACATCATCATCTCATTATTTCTTCATCGTCCTCTCATTTTCTTACCTTTCAACAATCATATTCATATGTATAATTAACTTATAATTTATCCATCTATGGGGTTATACAAATACCCCACTTCCATGACTGACCTACTAATCTCCTTTCATAACCTCATTAAAGCCTTTTTAACGAAAGTCTCTCTCTCTCTCTCTCTCTCTCTCTCTCTCTCTCTCTCTCTCTCTCTCTCTCTCTCCACATATTAAATCATATATATACATTCACACAAATCTAATAAGAATTTTACTCAATTCCCCACGTATTCCTTTATTCCAAAACTAGGTTTTTAGTATCTAAACCGTCTTTAGTTCAATACTTCTTCTTAAATTTTTTTATATAAGGGTCATCGTACATTACTATCACATTAATCATCTAAAAATTATATTTATTAGTCTCATAAATATTTGGGGTATCGCACAGAAACTTACCATACGATTGTAAGTCACGAACGTACGATAAGTATGAGTTTTAAGAACTTGCTTATAATTATCAGACATACACATGAGAAAAAAAATCACCTTCTCTCCATATATATGACGAATAGCACGGTACAAGATTTCAATGATTATAAATATAGTAACTAAATGGTTGTTAAACCAAAAATAAATTCCCTGCTCATACAAAGGTTTGTTCGACTTAGCTACTATCATGAGTCCTTGATTGAAATCCAACAAATATCTAACCTCCTCTTAACATCACTTTTCGTAACGCAACCTTTGCAATTCACACTTTTTATGAGTTCATCTTTAAATGTCTGTTGTAGATCACTTTACAATCTCATGGCATTCTTTCTGCATTTCAAAATCTTATCATAAGATATCTCTGATCATTTTTCTTCGTTAATATTTCTTAAATCGGGTACTTTTCCCATTTCTATTTATTTTTCTTAAATCTCTTCAAATTTCTCTCTTAAATATTCTTCTATTCCTTCTTAAAATTTTATACACATATTTTACCTCTTCTTTACTCCATTACAAGTTTCCTAAATCCATATTTTTTCACTTAAACTCTATCTGAGTTTATTTCTTACCACATCCATCCTTATTATTATAACAACCGAGAATTTTAAGTTACATTATAAATAAAATTAGAAATTTAATTTCTAATTAAGTTGTGTGAATTAATTTAAACATTTATATAATGGTTTGACTATTTAACTATTTGGTTAATTTTGATAAAGGAAATCCGATTAATGGATTTATTAAATTAACGGACTAACTTAAGATTATTTTGTAAGGAACTCTAATTACTTATTCAACTAATATTGAATATGGCAAATTGGTTTATATAAATTAAATTTAATTTGATTATTAAATTATTCCTTAATTAATTAAACAATCCCAATTAATTAAATTAAGTGATGGACTTGTGAAAATTTCTATATGATTGGGTATTTTATTAATTTAGCCCAATGTTTTAATTAATTGGGAGCCTAGTAAATTAATTTACTAACCCAAGATGTCAATGGATCAAATGAGTATTCATGGCCCAAACAAATGTAATTCTAAGCCCAAATTTTTGACCCATTTGCAATAGCTTCTAGAAGGCTTTAATTTGTAAATTTTGGAATAAAAATTAAATGGAAAATGGGGTCAATTCAAGGGGATGACCTATAACGACCCCGAAATTCGACTCACTTTATTATCTTAATTTTCATGTTTATTTAACATTATTTTCTTAATGTCCAAATTTCGGTCCGTTAATAAATTCTTAATCCCCTTATTTAATCCATTAATTGATTTTATAAATCATCAATTACCAAAATTCTCTGTATAAATTTTTCTTTTTCTCAATTCAATCATTATATTAAATATTTGGATATTTAAAATCCTTACATTTCGATCCTAGTCCCTGAATCGCAACCTTTACTTTTTATTTCTATTACCCGTGTCATAAAGCTCAACATTCAAAATTTAGTATTGTTTATATCCATACAATTATTCTTTAATCCATAATTCGTTATTAGACATATAATACATTTTACCATAACAACTATCTTGCACTATCGCAGTTCACAATTTAATTTTATTCGTTATATCCGAATTCAACATATATGTACATACAAAATATTAATGTAACCTTGACAAATTATCCACATGACATTATAACATCAACATTTCATATTAACGTTCACAACCTTTTAGGAAAATCCGTCTCTACATAATCTGAAATTCTTGAAATTTATTTCTTTTCCTGCAAAAATGTTTTTTTAAGCAAGTAATGAGCACAACGACTCAGCAAGTTCAACAGTTTATACTTCACGTAGCACATATTTTAACATGCTCTGTGTGTGTCATATATTACGTGTTGTGCTTCTACTTGAACAATATATCTCATATATATATTCATATCACGTATCACATAGCACATAATTTGTATGCATTTAAAACAAGAATTACATATCATAACAGTCTAACATTTAACACAAAAGGACTGAAGAACTTGCCTGAACGTCCAATTATTAAATTGGTAGTTAAAATACTTCCTCGAACAACCTATGGCCATAAAATAATCAAATGATAATCATTTATCCTCTCATGATATTAATTTAATTCTTTAATATCATCTCTAGGCTAATCATTAATTTATACGGTTAATTATATTAATCTCGTCCCTTAATAAATCAATATAACTTAATATCATACACCTTCAATACGGACAATCCGTCTCATTGGACAAATTTTAGCATATTCGGTTGTCCGAATTTACATTTATTCATTAGATTAATATTTTGAATATTTAACTATTAATCCTCAATATTTAATATTTTACCAAAAATATTAATTTTAATGCCCAAACATCATTTCTATACTTTTAGTATTTTTCTATAATTTTCTATGATTTTTAAATAATTTTTAAACATTTATTTCAATTAAAAATCATTTCTGGGGGCATTTTGGTAATTTCCGCGCCCTTAGGGACATATTCAGTATTTCCCGAAAAGTCCATGGGCATTTTAGTAATTTCCGTGCTTATGGGGACATGTTCGGTATTAAAAGAAAAGCTCAGGGGTATATCCGGAAATTCACGTGGCCAAAGGACACGCTAGTCCTTTCCAGAAAAGTTCGGGGGCAAAACCGTCATTTCGCCCCTAACCGCAGCCGCGCATTGCGGGAACCTAACCCCGGACGACCCAAAGCAACATCGTTTGGCCCCTTCTTCCGGAAACTTCAGCCGCGCATTGCGCAGCCCTGCCCAACTACTCCAAAACGACGCCGTTTCATACCGCGCCTGGCAAAAAAAATGGCTGCCGCGCAATGCGCGGCAGCCTTTTTATTTCTTCCTCCAGATTTCTTCCGGCAACAGTACAAAACATGCAAAATTTATCATTTTTGTTCCAATTTTTCACCACAAAATCATTCCAAAAATTACATAATTCATATATATACATCCTAAAATTATTTAGAATAATTATTCTAATTAATTACTAATTTTTTTTCCAAATTATTTTACTACTCATAATACACAAAATAAATCAAATAATTAATTTACTACCTTCCAAAAAGCTTTGAAATCCTTCCATGGAAGCACCAATAATTCCTCTCTTCTTGGTTGGTGGTTATGGAGGTCTTCTTGGGTGGCATGGTGGTGGTGTCGGGTGGAAGAAGGAGAAGTGGAGAGTGTTGTGTTTTGTTTTCTTTCTTTTCCTCTTATTTCTTTTCCTTTCTTTCCTTCTTTTCCCTTATATATAAATAATAATTGTAAGACCCCGAATTTTCTGAAATACAAAATTTAATTTTTCTTCATATATATTTTTCTTGAAACAGTAAATGGTTAAATTGACAAAATTGAAAGTTAAGGATGTTATGTGCAAATTTTATTTTGTCGGACAATATTCGTTTTGTCGGGGAATATTCGGGCCGTACGACGGCGCCGAAATAACAAATTATTAGTGGATCCCACAACGGAATAATTGTCGGATATAGAAAACGACAGAAGTAACCTTTTTATATAAAAATAGTCAACGATGTTAACTGTTAAAATACCGGTGATAAAAGAATAGTAGCATACGGTAGTTTATGGTATTTTCTGTAGCACACGGTACTCTACAGTAGCACACGGTATTGCGCAGTGTCTTATATTATTGATCTGATAATTGACACCGTAACTATTGCACATCATTTCATCAATAATTATCGCTGCATAATATTTTATGTTATCAATTCAATAATTGTTGTTACACAGTATTTTGCATTATTGATTTAATAATTATCATTACACTGTATTTCATATCATTGAATCAATAATTGTTGATGCACTGTAGTTAAAAATTATTGAACCTAATAATTGGCATAGTAGTTGTTGCATTATTATGAATTATTACTATGGTAGTATTATTTGGTAATTTGATTATTATAATATATTCATAAAGTTGTTTGTTTTATTAGACAATATAATATATAAAGTTATTTGTTTTATTAGAAAAATATTATTATATTCAGAAGTTACTATGCAAGTTACTGTGCAAGTTACTGTGCCAAATTTGAATTCGTTGAATTCGTCTGCGCAGAGGCTGCGCAGCCTCTTCTGCCGATTTCAACATTGGCGTGCTGCCAACAACCGCGCATAGTACCATTTTTCTCCTATAAATAGCTTGTTCAGCTGAATAGAAAAATCACACCTAAAACATAAAATTTTTCTATAAGAATTTTATAAGTTTTCTCTGAGAATAGTAAGGTTATTTTGAGAGTTTGAAAGCCAAAAGGAGTGCAGGAATTTTTCAAGTAAGTCTTTTATTAAAGAGTAGTAATTTCATAAATTCCTATATTTCACGGTATCCACAAATCTTCCTTTAGAAGACTCTTCTTTGAGAAGATTCATTTTTAAAAGCTTTCTTTGGAAGATTTATTTTAGAATATTATTTTAAAAACTATTTTAAAGTAGTTATATTATACTACAAAAATTATGTTAAATATATATAATTTTGATAGTTCATATTATACGAGTTATCATATACTTTGAAAGTTATATATTGTAATTACTAATTTTATTATAAATATATAG
The DNA here is from genome assembly GCA_947179155.2 of Hedera helix. Lineage (NCBI taxonomy): Eukaryota > Viridiplantae > Streptophyta > Magnoliopsida > Apiales > Araliaceae > Hedera > Hedera helix. The sequence goes on from OX359274.1 coordinate 21,300,974, forward strand.
GTTGATCAACCTCATTTAAATCAATATCCAGTCACGTGTTAAGGTAAGGAATACCATTCATTTCAAACTCTTAAATTTACTGTGGTAAGGAATTTTATCTTCTTTCATATTCTAACTTACTACGGTAAGGGGTATCACTCTTTTCATCATCATAAATGGACATTATTTTCTTTCTTACTTGAAGGGATTATCATTCTTTGATTCTCGAGAATAATATCGTTTCTTTCTTGTGCCATTTATTTCCATATATTAAATTGTGGGAATAACCTTACGGCGCGGTTTACCGCCTGTTGGTGAATAACCTTTTGTATTCATTCCTTATTAATCTTTGAGAATAACCTTACGGTGCGGATTATCGCCTGTTTGGTGAATAACTCTTCGTATTCAAATTGATGGGAATAACCTTACGGCGCGGATTATCGCCTGTTTGGTGAATAACTATTCGTATTCAAATTGATGGGAATAACCTTACGGTGCGGATTATCGCCTGTTGGTGAATAACCCTTTTTATTTGTCTCGTGTTGAAATAATTTGTCTACACGAATTATCACATGACACTTTTATTCCATATTCGTAAGTGATATCATTTTCCTTTATACTCATAAAGGATACCATCTTTTTCATCTTCCATTATTCAAACTTACTATGGTAAGGGATATTAATTCCCTTCACCTTTTGTTAATCAAACCTGCTACGGTAAGGGATATTATTTTCTTTCATACACCTAAATCGAAACTTATTATGGAACTATTGCTTCTATAATTCCTGAAAATATTATATGTTCCATAATAGTTGAATTTCATTATTTCAACTGAACCTTCCTATTTTATGAACCTTTCTGTTGAACTATAATCGTTATTCTGAACTGTGGATCTTGAATATCATTTTTAAATTTCACTCCGCATCATGTTGGCAATTTGGACATTATTTGAATCTGCACAAAGTAAACTTCCGATACTTATTGTTTATCCTGTTCTTCTGTTCATCATTTGTATCACTGTTATTTGTATTAATCATCAAGAATCAAGTTGTTGTGAATATCTGTGGCCGGGGGCACAGATATGATATAATTGTTGAACAGATGATAGGTTAAAGGCGATATACTAGGTTAAAGGCGATACATCTGTTCGGTGTCTTTTATGGCACGTGGTGAATGTTCTCTTTGGCCCGTAGTGCAAAGATGAACTGTTGGTTGGTATGATTATGACCAAAGGCTGAATCTGGTATAATCATGACCGTTGGTGCTTTATTGAATATCTTTGGCCCGTAGTGCAAAGATGAACTGTTGATTTGCATGATTATGACCAGGAACTGTGAATTTTTATTATCATGACTAATGGTATTTCAGATGATAAAAGTTGATGATGTTTTTACTAAAAAGAGAAGCGAGTGGACATTATAGTCTGCATTATTCTTCTAATAGATTACTCATTCCGCTGCTATTATTGATCTGAACATTGTTTAAGAATTTAACTACAGTTTTTGATATAAACCTTGTAGTCTATTGTATTCTATCAAGAACTCAACTGTTGAAGGCTAATGATAAATTATTCGTCATTATCTTAGTCATGATATTTCTTACTGGGCTATTTGAGCTCACCCTTTCTTTTGTTCCATTGTTTTTCAACAGGAGATAAAAACGTAACAGGGTCTAGCCGGGGGATGGAGTGAGAGTCTGAGGAATAGCTGTCGTAGTCTTCACATGTTGTAAAATAGTGTGGCAATAATAGTGAAGACTTAGTTGTGTATTATTATACACTGTATTGTTGTACGTTGTGATTTGTTGTAATAATTTTGTTGTAGTCTTTTGACGACTTAAGTTTGGGCTGTATGGGCCTAGATTTGGGGGCGTCACAGTTGGCATCAGAGCTTAGGGATATGGTCTTTAATGGAGATCTGGGGTTAGAACTAGGAGGGGAGAGACGAATATAATCAGTCACTAGTGTGTCCCACCTAAATTAGATTTTATTATCTAATGAGTTGATTTGAATATAGGGACATGAAGTGATGAGTCAGTTTATTTGAACTAACATCTATTTTGTGACCACAGTTAAGTATGGCATCTGGAAATCAGGAGGTTAACCACGGAGTACCCGAAGTGAATGTAGAGGCCACAAACAATTCTTCTACAAACTCAGAGTTGAATAATTTGCCTAAAGCAAAAATTATTTGTATCCGATCTAAAGAAGAAGAAGGTGAAAGTTCTACCGTCGTTCTTCCAAATTCGTTCTTTAAAGGATATCCGGAACTTGCGGAAATTGTTGCCTTTAATTTGCTCGACAATTGGAAACATATCATCACCTGGTTATGCTCGATAACAAAGGATCAGAATATATGGACGTTTCATATAAGTCTTTGGGATTTATGGTGTTCGAGCTATGATTTTCAAGATTATTTAAAAATGATGTATCTATACTTTTGGGCGTTACAATTTAGAGGAATTCAGGTTAAGTTAGTCACTATCGTGGAAACTGTAGTCTATCGAAAATACTATTTTAATGGAAATCATTGGTACGCTACTACTGATGAAGTTGAAGAATCTGAGAAACAGTTCGTTAGAGAACTATTTCGTGGTATCCCCATGGTTGAAATACGTGAAGATCCGGATGAAGTATATGGGACTCGATTTGATGATGACAGCCTTGATGATCAAGAAATCGAATGAGGTGATGACCGGTAAGCTATTCATCAATTCTCGAGAAGTCTATGCCATGTTAGATATTGGCTCTATCCACTCTTTTATCTCACCTATATGTACTCAACGTTTAAATTTGCCTATTGAAAACTTAAATCTTGTCTTATCAGTTGAAATCTCATTGGGAGAAATACCTATTACATTTACTATCTATAAATCTTGCCTAGTTTAAACCAACAACCTCACATTACCTGTTGACCTTATTTCTTTGGAGATGCATGAATTTGATGTGATTTTAGGAATTGATTGGTTGACTACCCATCATGCTAAAATTGATTATTTTCATAAGATTATTAGTTTTCATATTCCTAATCAACCTGTCATGCAAATTCAAGCAACTAAACCATTGAAATCTATAACTATTATTTCTAGCCATAAAGTCATTCGTTTATTGAAAAACGGATGTCAAGCCTTTTTAGCCCATGTCATTGATTTGAACAAAAACACGTCAAACTTGAATGATATTCTTATTGTTAATGAGTTCCTGACGTTTTTCCTGAGGAACTTCCTGGCTTATCCCCAAACCGAGAAATTGAATTCTGTATCGATCTTGAACCCGATACTAAACCCTTTTCCAAAGCTCAATACCAAATGGCTCCCATAGAACGCCAAGAGATGAAAGTTTGATTATTAGATATCGGTATCATTCGAGCGAGGAATGCGAGAAGAGTTTTCAAGAACTCAAGAGGAGACTTGTTTCAGCTCCTGTTCTGACCATTCCATCAGGATCAGGAGAATTCGTCATATATAGCGATGCTTCAGGCAAAGGTCTAGGTTGTGTCCTTATGCAACATGGAAATGTTATAGCTTATGCCTCTCGACAACTCAAAGATTATGAGAAAAATTATCCTACTCATGATCTAGAGTTGGCAGCAGTCGTTTTCACATTGAAGATCTGGAGACACTACTTGTACGGAGAAAATGTGGATATCTATACGGATCATAAAAGTCTCAAGTATTTCTTCACCCAGAAGGAACTCAACATGCGACAACGACGTTGGCTTGAGCTGTTGAAGGATTATGATCACACAATCCAGTATCACCCGGGAAAGGCGAACGTTGTAGCTGACGCTTTGAGCAGAAAATCTTATGCGAGTACAAGTGCACTGCTGACAACACAAAAGCGTATTTTGTACGACTTGCAAAAGATGGAGATAGAGCTAAAGACACCAGGGACCCACTCGAAGATTGCTCACGTGCGAGTAGAACCAGCTTTAATCGATAAAATTAAAGCTGCTCAAGCTACCGATCCGGAACTGATGAACATGATGAAGGAAGTATAAGAAGGTGTCATTCCTGGAGCAAGAATCGACGAGAAAGGAATACTTCGAGTCAACTCTCGACTCTGTGTTCCTAACGATCCTGAATTAAAGCATAAAATCATGATGGAGGCACACAACACGCCATTTGCAATCCACCCTGGAGGTACCAAGATGTATCGAGATCTTCGACATACATTTTAGTGGAACAATATGAAAAGGGAGATTGCAGAGTTTATCTCAAGGTGCCTAACTTGTCAACGTGTCAAGGCAGAGCATCAAGTACCTAAGGGTCCATTACAACCACTTGAGGTTCCCGAATGGAAGTGGGAACACATCAATATGGATTTCGTGACGGGTCTTCCCAAAGTTTCTCAAGGCTTAGATGCAATTTGGGTCATCGTAGATAGATTGACCAAATCCGCTCATTTCTTGCCTATACGAGAAAACTTTTCACTTGAACGTCTTGCCGGTATGTACATAAATGAAATCGTGAGACTGCATGGCATGCCAGTTTCCATAGTTTCTGATCGAGATCCTAGATTCACTTCACGCTTTTGGATCAGTCTACAAAAAGCTATGGGCACTGAACTACGTTTTAGTTCTGCATACCATCCTCAAATGGACGGACAATCGGAAAGGACGATCCAGACCCTCGAAGATCTTTTGAGACTTTGCGTACTCGACTTCAAAGGAAGTTGGGATAAGTACTTGCCATTGGTGGAATTTTCCTACAACAATAGTTACCAAGCAAGTATAGGCATGGCTCCATTCGAGGCTTTATATGGACGCAAGTGTCGCTCTCCAATATGTTGGAATGAGGTAGGAGAAGAAAAATTGTTGGGACCCGAGTTGGTACGCTTGACGACCGAAAAGATCCAAATGATCCGACAACGAATACAGACAGCACAAGAACGACAAAAGAGTAATGCCGATCTTCATCGGAGAGATGAGAGATTCAACGTCGGAGATCATGTATTCTTACGTGTTTCTCCATGGAAAGGGGTTACGAGATTCGGAAAGAGAGGAAAGTTCAACCCTCGATTTATTGGCCCATTTGAAATCCTCGATCGAGTAGGAACCGTAGCCTACAGACTAGCTTTACCACCAAGTATGTCTCGCATCCATAATGTTTTTCACATATCTACGTTACGTAAATATGTGAAAGACCCAAACCACGTCATTGAGTTAGAACCAGAAGTTATAGCAGAAGATTTAACGTATGAGGAGGTACCTGTTAAGATCCTAGATAAGAAGGAGCAGATCTTACGCTCAAAGGTTATACCTCAAGTTAAGGTTTTATGGAGGAACCAAGATATTGAGGAAATGACCTGGGAGCTAGAATCTGAGATGAAGTCTAGGTATCCATACCTCTTCGAAATGCCAGGTACGTCAATTTCGGGGACGAAATTTCATAAGGAGGGGAGGTTGTAAGACCCCGAATTTTCTGAAATACAAAATTTAATTTTTCTTCATATATATTTTTCTTGAAACAGTAAATGGTTAAATTGACAAAATTGAAAGTTAAGGATGTTATGTGCAAATTTTATTTTGTCGGACAATATTCGTTTTGTCGGGGAATATTCGGGCCGTACGACGGCGCCGAAATAACAAATTATTAGTGGACCCCACAACGGAATAATTGTCGGATATAGAAAACGACAGAAGTAACCTTTTTATATAAAAATAGTCAACGATGTTAACTGTTAAAATACCGGTGATAAAAGAATAGTAGCATACGGTAGTTTATGGTATTTTCTGTAGCACACGGTACTCTACAGTAGCACACGGTATTGCGCAGTGTCTTATATTATTGATCTGATAATTGACACCGTAACTATTGCACATCATTTCATCAATAATTATCGCTGCATAATATTTTATGTTATCAATTCAATAATTATTGTTACACAGTATTTTGCATTATTGATTTAATAATTATCATTACACTGTATTTCATATCATTGAATCAATAATTGTTGATGCACTGTAGTTAAAAATTATTGAACCTAATAATTGGCATAGTAGTTGTTGCATTATTATGAATTATTACTATGGTAGTATTATTTGGTAATTTGATTATTATAATATATTCATAAAGTTGTTTGTTTTATTAGACAATATAATATATAAAGTTATTTGTTTTATTAGAAAAATATTATTATATTCAGAAGTTACTATGCAAGTTACTGTGCAAGTTACTGTGCCAAATTTGAATTCGTTGAATTCGTCTGCGCAGAGGCTGCGCAGCCTCTTCTGCCGATTTCAACATTGGCGTGCTGCCAACAACCGCGCATAGTACCATTTTTCTCCTATAAATAGCTTGTTCAGCTGAATAGAAAAATCACACCTAAAACATAAAATTTTTCTATAAGAATTTTATAAGTTTTCTCTGAGAATAGTAAGGTTATTTTGAGAGTTTGAAAGCCAAAAGGAGTGCAGGAATTTTTCAAGTAAGTCTTTTATTAAAGAGTAGTAATTTCATAAATTCCTATATTTCACGGTATCCACAAATCTTCCTTTAGAAGACTCTTCTTTGAGAAGATTCATTTTTAAAAGCTTTCTTTGGAAGATTTATTTTAGAATATTATTTTAAAAACTATTTTAAAGTAGTTATATTATACTACAAAAATTATGTTAAATATATATAATTTTGATAGTTCATATTATACGAGTTATCATATACTTTGAAAGTTATATATTGTAATTACTAATTTTATTATAAATATATAGGTTGATCAACCTCATTTAAATCAATATCCAGTCACGTGTTAAGGTAAGGAATACCATTCATTTCAAACTCTTAAATTTACTGTGGTAAGGAATTTTATCTTCTTTCATATTCTAACTTACTACGGTAAGGGGTATCACTCTTTTCATCATCATAAATGGACATTATTTTCTTTCTTACTTGAAGGGATTATCATTCTTTGATTCTCGAGAATAATATCGTTTCTTTCTTGTGCCATTTATTTCCATATATTAAATTGTGGGAATAACCTTACGGCGCGGTTTACCGCCTGTTGGTGAATAACCTTTTGTATTCATTCCTTATTAATCTTTGAGAATAACCTTACGGTGCGGATTATCGCCTGTTTGGTGAATAACTCTTCGTATTCAAATTGATGGGAATAACCTTACGGCGCGGATTATCGCCTGTTTGGTGAATAACTATTCGTATTCAAATTGATGGGAATAACCTTACGGTGCGGATTATCGCCTGTTGGTGAATAACCCTTTTTATTTGTCTCGTGTTGAAATAATTTGTCTACACGAATTATCACATGACACTTTTATTCCATATTCGTAAGTGATATCATTTTCCTTTATACTCATAAAGGATACCATCTTTTTCATCTTCCATTATTCAAACTTACTATGGTAAGGGATATTAATTCCCTTCACCTTTTGTTAATCAAACCTGCTACGGTAAGGGATATTATTTTCTTTCATACACCTAAATCGAAACTTATTATGGAACTATTGCTTCTATAATTTCTGAAAATATTATATGTTCCATAATAGTTGAATTTCATTATTTCAACTGAACCTTCCTATTTTATGAACCTTTCTGTTGAACTATAATCGTTATTCTGAACTGTGGATCTTGAATATCATTTTTAAATTTCACTCCGCATCATGTTGGCAATTTGAGTTATAGGTTAACTCAAGTGGTGTGTTTCAAAATGAGTCCAAAGTGGTTTTGAAAGTTTTCTAACAAACTAGCGAAAAATCGAAAACTATGCCAAACACATACTTTCGAGCTTTGATTTCATGCTTTAAAGAAGTCATTTTGGTTAAGTGATAATTTTCTAAAATACTATATAGTATAACCTTAGTCGTTGAAGACGCCGGAAAAATCGTTTCGTTTTTTAATATTTTACCTTTTCCAATTTTTAGCCTTTTGGATTAAGATGTGTTTTTTTGGAAAAGGGTCGGCTTGAGTGTCGACGGGGTTTGAAAGATTGATATTATAATGAGCCAATTGACCAGAGCCGCCAGTTGGTATATTTAAAATGGATGTACCAACTCATCCAAACTTTGTTTTCGTAATCGCTGGCTAATATGTGACTCCGAGTTAATTGGTCCGCAAACCGAGATTCATAGAGTTCGGGGGCTTGCTTAAGCGAGGGGAAGGTGTTAGGCACCCCCCGACTTTCGTGAAAACACGGTTACCGCAATCTTGATGTTTTCCTATCCTTTTAAAATCCTAAAACGTGTGTGTGTGTGTGTGTGTGTGTGCGCGCCTAAATGTTTGTTCTGATGAGAAAACCTGCTTCGATTCTTTTGTAGAAGACGTGCTTTATTTAATGAGTGTTTTTAAACGTCTTTTGACCCAAATGACAATGCTTTGTTTTCTAATAAACATTGATTTTAAGTTTGAAAATGATGGGGTTTTCATTAGGTGTCGTTTTCAGAAAATAAGAGTTTTAAACTTTTGCCAAATAGGAATCGAGACTATACATTGCCTTCTAGCAGTACAGCCAAATAAAATGAAGGCAACTTCTAGAAACTCTTTAACCCTATGCACCAAAGTTTAATGAAAACGTTTGTCTATTTTTATGAAATCGTTTTTATGACATTTCAAAACCGCTCGTAGCCTTTTTGCCAAACAGGGATCGACGTTTACTAAAACTCTCAATTTTTTATCCTCGTGATTCTAATATCCTAATTTGATTACTTTTAAAAAAACTTGGTCGTTCGCCTTATTTTGAAAATCGCTTTTTTGTGTCGTAAATCAAAACAAGCATTCAAAACGTGTCGGGGCTATCCATGGGCATGTGAACCGTCTAAATAACCCCAAACACCCACAATCACACATTTTACTATTACGGGGCCTTAAACTCGATTACGATTTGATATCACTTTAAGGCCCAATATTTACATATATACAAAATGGACCTTTGCAATGATTACATACACCAAAATTTGTCCATCATCGGAATTTGATCATGAGGATCTCCTCCCTAGGCTCATAATCACCCAAATCGCTACACAACCATACCAAGGCAACTTAACAGTACTAAACTTGTTACTATGCTACATAAATCAAAAAATCACAATCCCAACACTACGAACTATCCGTTAACACAATAAACTACATATCACCGTACAGATGTCATCGGGATATTAGGAGGAAATTACGTTCTGACGGAACCCTCGCTAATAATCCCTAATCCACGGATCCTCAATAATATAACAAAATACTACGGTAAACAACCCAAACACAAGACTATAATAACAATACAAGCAAAAAAACATCAAAGAAAACACCACGTTTCACCTTGCAATACACCGATAAAAGCTTTATATTTCACGATTCGAGCAAAACCACAAGAACGCCTCACTATTTGTGCAACAATCAACACTTTATCACCCAAATAATGTCCACCCGAGCCCCTCTCTCTCTTCTCGCGTTTTCTCTCTCTAAAAAAACTTAATAAATTTTCTTCATCTTTTCTCCTCTTTTCTTCCTTGCGGATCCCTCTTTCTTTTCCTCACGGATCCTCCCCTTTTTCTTTCTTTTTCTTGCCCCCCGTCGCCTTCTTTCTCTCTCGCGTTTTTTTTTCTTCCTTTCTCGTGTTTGCTCAAGAAATGAACTGGAAGTGGCGATTTAGAACTTCAGATCTTGGCCGCAGGTGCAACTGCGGCCAGCCGCAGTTCCATCTGCGGCCGACTTCGGTGCTTCCTCGATTTTTGTGTACTGATGTCGGTCTTTCGTTTTTTTGCTGGAAGGCTCGTATTTTGCAATCCGAAAATCCCTGGGAAACATGTCATATTGTTCTGGGAGGCTAGTTCGGAGGGCTGCGACTTGATATAGAATTTGCTATTTGTGCTTGGCTTCCAAGGGGCGATGCCCCCTTCCAACCCCGTCAGCTCACCGGCGAGCTGGGCAGCCGCTCGCTCACCGGGGAGCAAGACCCCCGAACATCGTAAGCGTAGTGGCCATTAGTCGTCTTTTGTGATCAAATCAGGTTCTTCTAGATCAACTATTTGCCTTGCCTCAAGTAACCTGATGCTCGTTGTTCGTTGTGGCGGCTTTGACCGTAAGTCGTTGGGGTGGCTTCGGGTTGGGGTCCACCTTCCTTTTCGCATGTCGGGTCAAGTGACGACTTTGCCCTCCTGTTAGGGTTAGTACAAAAGTGCAAAATTTGGGTGTCTACAGTCGTGTTAAAAAATGAGATCAAATGGATGAATATTGAACAAATTATGAATTTTCAAAAGTAGCAAGAAAAAAAGAAAATTTTGAATTTTCTGGAACAGAGCCACGATTAGGGTCGTGTTTTGCAGAGTAAATCCATGGCCAGGGCCGAGGCCGTGACCCCTTTGTCAAACATGGTCGGGGTTGTGTTTTATGAAGGAAACTGTTGTCGGGGGCCGTGGGTAGCAGAATGCGATTTTGCCCTGTTTTCATGTATTGAGTAGTGTATACATGGAGTTATGTAAATATAAACACCAACATATATCCATCCTTGTTCCACCCGGATCCTCTATGATCCACAACATTTACTCAACCTCCCACAACAAACATTATTATGCATAGGAACACATATATACATATACATGAAACTAGTTGTAAGGTCGAGAACATTATACCTCTTTGATTTTCTTCTCTTGATATAGTTTGCTAGGGAAACACAAGAGCTCCATTTTCTTCCATTCTAGCTTCTTCCAACATGGCTTTTACTACTCCCCACATTATGCTCTCAGCTCTCAATTACTCTATCTAATTTTTACTAAGCAAAGTGGCTAGCACTCCCAAAAATTTCAGCAAAAATGCTAGGGTTCCGTATTTATAGAACAATCAAGACCATGAGCAAAATGGTCAATAGCCATGACTAAGCAAGGGAAATTTGGTTATTTGTACAATCTCTAGAATTCTCTTGAGGGTAAAATGGTCACATCACATTTTCTTTAAGGACAAAATGATTTTTCCATCATTAGGGTATAATGGTAATTAACCATTACTAGTGAGGGGCAATTTGGTCAATTCACCAATAATAAAAAGCTTCCTCAAGGGTATTTTAGTCATTATTAATCTTCTTTTAGGGGTAAAATAGTCATTTCACTAATCTTGATAATTCATTGGTTATTAACCATTACCCATTGGTTATTATCCATTTTTGAATACCCATTGGTTAATAACCATTCTTGGGACATATGTGTCATTAATAAGATTCTCCAAGAGTAATTTGGTCATTTTCTCATTACTAGAAAACTTATTAACAACTTTCTCAAGGGCATTTTGGTCATTACCAATTTCTTTAAGGACAATGTAGTCATTTCACCATTTTAGGGACATATTGGTCATTAATTATCTCTTAAATGATAAGTAGTCATTTCCCATAAATTCTAACAATTTGGCCCCACCATTCTTTTTCTTAATTTTGTTTTCTTTTAAATTGTATACTTGCGCAAGTAAATCAATCATGTAAATACACACACTATACTTCCAATACATCTAATTAAACATATGTCTTGCATCATAATTTTCTTCAATTAACCAAAACATGACTAAATAACAACCATAGCCACATTAAAGTGTGAAAATTAATATTTTCACACTTTCTCAATATTTTTCATAATACATGGATTATTCTACTATTTAATTATTTTATTTCCATTTTTTTTAGGCTTAATTCCCATAAATTTTAATTGGCTCCTGATAAAGCCAAATAAGGCTTATCCATTAACTTGGTTATTTTACAACACAAGCTTCAATTAACTTTTCTTTAATTAGATTAATTATAATCATTCTTTCTTACTTAACCCAGCTAATTTAAATTAATTAGCTTAAATTCATATTTCTGAACTACCTTAATCCGTTTATTGGATTTACCTCCATATCCTCTTAATTAATTCAAATTCCTTAATTTGACGTCATAATGCCAACTATTTAAACTTTGTTAATTAATAGCATAAGCTTCCATATACTTATCTTAATTAATTAAAATCTCTATTGTTGCCATTTCAGGCTAACACTCAAACCTTATTAACATAACTTAAATCATATTTTGCATGACTAATTTTAATTAATCATTATTCTTACCTTCCATTCCACTCATTAATAACACTTTACGTGATTTTTTTTAATTTTTAGATTTCTTTTCTTTATTTCAGGATTCCTTTCCCGGAATCACTATTTTTGTAACACTGAAATTTTATTTACTTTTCATTCTCACATAACCTTGTCCCATCAAATAATTTCATTAATTCAATTTATCATAAGTGTTATATTTCACCTTTTAATTATTTGACCTGATATTTGACTTTTTAACCCAAAGAGTTAAATTTTCATGATTATAATCGATTCCTACTAATTTTGACGTCCCTAATGTCATGGTGACATCCGTTTTGTCAAATTCATATCTGAATTTTAATTTTGACTTTTCATCATAAAAGTCAATCGTTGACTTTGACCAAAAAGTTAACCCTGAAATCATATCGTGTTTATAGTCTTTACTTACTAAATTCGACGTTCTCGTCACAACGGTGCCGTCCATTTCTCAAATTTAAACTTAAAATCTAAAGTTTGTCTTTTCATCATAAAATGTTAAATGGTTGACTTTGACCAAAAAGTCAACTTCGACACTAAATTGTGTTTACTATCACATCTTACTAAATTCGGCATCCCAAACTCAACGGTGCAGTCCGCGTCTCAAAATTCCTTTTTGAACTCAAAATTTAAAATTTTGACTTTCTTTTCTTTCATTTAATTACACTTTGACTATTTGACCATTTGTCATTTCTTAAAATTTTGATTTATTAAATTGCATTAATACATATAGAAATACATGTATTTATATATTACTCCGTACATTTTCAACTATGCGAATTCTCTTTATTAAGAAATTTTCATTCTCATTACTCGCTTTTCAACAACTCTATTATTTATTATATTTAACTTATAATTTATTCGGCTATCGGGTCACTTAAATATCCTACTTTCATGATTGATCTACTAACCTCTCTACATATCCTCCGTAGAGGTTTTTCAACATAAGTCTCTCTTTTTCTTCACATGTTAAATCATATATTTTTACATAAATCAGATAAAATTTAATCAATTCTCGACATATTCATCTCTTCTAAATCTAGATTCTTACACCTGAATCTTATCTTTATTTCAATATCTCTTCTTAAATTTTCTTATAGAAGGATCATCATACATTATCTTCACATCGATCATTTAAAATTTAAAACTCATATTTACTAGTTTCATAAATATTTCGAGTATCACACATATTGACATGTAAATTAATTTTTTTTGGGCTTTGGCTACTTAAATATTAGAGTTTACCAAATCCCAAATAGTTAGGGCTTACAGAATCAAAAAGAAAAGAAAAATTAGTAAGAAAAATAGAAATCAAAATAAAACAGAGTCTTATTCACTGTTTTATTGTTCAACTAGTTAGGGTTTACCAAATAAAAATAGTTAGAGCTTATCGAATCAAAAAGAAAAAAAGAATTAATAAGAAAAATCGAAATCAAAATAAAACATCAGTATGTTTGCCAAATTGAAATCAAAACCTACTTAAGGTTTATCGAAATCGAAAAATAGTTGAGGGTTTACTGAATAAAAGTCGAGATCTAGGCCATCTTGCTTGATTCAAAGTCAAGATCTAGGTCCGTGTTGTTTAATTTGAATTTTTTGATCTAGGTCTTTCTCGCTTTCCTTTCCGGATCATGGTTGGTCTTTTGTTTTGGAGAGAATAATATGAGTAGAGAGAAACTAAAGAGAGAAAGTAGGGGGTTTAAGTATGTATGTTATTTAAGAGAGATGTGCTACTTAAGATGTATGCTCTTGAAACGGCATGTGTGTGTGTGTGTGTGTGTGTGTGTGTGTGTGTGTGTGTGTGTATATATATTGGTTTCTCTTCGGTTAATTTGGTATTTTTGCTAGTAACCGTTATTGTAGTCAAATGTGTGATTTTTTTTCTTCGATTTATTGAATCTTTCATTGGTTACGATTTTTTAAAGTTTGGTTTTACGATTTTCCCCCTTTTTACGGTTTTTGATTTTTTCTACTCACCCCGGATTTAAGGTATAGGAGAACTTAGGGAAAACTAGGTGCGAGACAAATAAATTTACTAAGGGATAAACTCTAACATGTGATTTTCCACGATAAAAGAAAAAGTATGTATCTTTGGTATAATTTTTAAATCTTACTTAATACCATTATTTGAAATTTCATTTTTATTTCTCTTTAGATGCAATAGTAAGTAATTTGGAATTTTAAGTGCTTTAAGGTAATTCGACACATCTCGGTTCTAGTCAAGGAGGACTGAAATGTAAAATAGTCCCTCCGATTTGTATCATTTTTGCAAAAGTCTCCCTCGAATTTTTTTGGCAGAACTCTCACTCTAAGATGTATTAGTTATACAAAAGGGACCTTTAATAATTGTAATTAAATAAATGATATGTAATTAAATAAATGACTAATTATGTAGTTCCTAATAATATTAGATTAGTTGAATATTTTTAGTAAAAACATAACCAACTAATATTTGTTTTCAAAATTTATTACGAGATAAAAATTATTTATACTAATCTATTATCACTTTGAATTACTCATCTCATGATTAATTTGTTATTAAAGCCTATGGATTGTGTTTGAGCAGTTTTAAGACCATCTGACTCGATTATAATTCTAAGTGAAAATTTGATATTATATAATTTCACTTTTAAGGTATCAAATTGCATTATAAATGATGATTTTTTTTTTCAAAATTTAATGAAAAATTAATCATTAAAAAATAGTTTGAATTAAATAATAAATTAGAATAGGCTGTATTAATAATAAATTAATGCTAATAATTTTATTTCATTTTCATTGTAGTACAAGTACTAGTTCGACTTTCTATGCCTTTTGACTGATAAGTCCATAAACCAACCTCGTTATGTTTTTAGTATAAAATTTCTTATAAAAATATAAAAGATTTGTCTATATTATTTAATTTATCGTCTATTTTTTGTTTTATAAAAAAATCCGTTAACAAAAAAAATTGGACAAAATACTTTTGGCCATTTATTTTCTTATTTATTTATTTTTAAATTCAAAATTACCGTAAAAGTGAATAACCTTTACCACAACGCCTCATTTATCAACTACACAAATAGTAATTTAACATTTCACCCCATTTTTTTTAATAAAAAAACTACAATTATTCAATACATTTCCTATGTTCCAAAATATAGAATTAAAATTAATTTTACAAAAATTAATATAAAATATTTTCAAATATTACGAAATAGGAAATAAACTTCACATAAATAAATAAATAAAATAAAGATATAAGGGTTAATTTTGCAAAAATAGTATAAACAGGAGGGAGAGTTTTGCCAAAAAAAAGTTCGAGAGAGACTTTTACAAAAATATTCAAGCCTGAGGGACGGTTTTGCATTTCAATCGTCAGGGCAGTCACAAATTACGTATGCGCTCCTCTTCTGAGGTCCAAGTAGAATTTCTATGTTTGGATCGGCAAAAGATTGAGTCTGATTCGTATCCCTGGTAATCAAATTACTTGATTTGATCTCTATTTGTTCAACTAAAATTTCTAAGTCTTATTCACCTATATAGTTCAGCATCAGAAATTTCTTATATTTCAAGCAGATTTGTAGTGTTTATGTTTTATGATTTTGTGTTTCAAATCGGACTGTAAGTTTATTTCATCGCATCACTTAATCAATTAGTTGATTTGATTTTTATTGTTGAAGAAGTAAATCTCTTAGCTGTAAGTTGATTTCATCTTACTTAATCTTAATCATCACTGTTGATGATGCTCAAGCTCTCATGTTCTTTTTTATTTTTCAAGTTATTGATATTCAGGTATTGGTGACTTATAGAATTTTGATGCTCGTAATTTTTTGGTATAAAAACTGTGACGTGATGCAGAACTATGTGGACTATTTGGAGGAAATGGGGCTTCATCTTCGTAGGGTCCAGTCCAGTATATGACAATGTTGAGTTTTTAGCCTCTTGGCTTAATGCCTATAGATGATTTATTGTTGAGGAGGTCTATTGCAAGCTAAACTGTGAATTAACATATTTTCCTGGAACTTATTGTTTGTAGGTTTATGATTCATTTAAATTATTTGCGAGTTGAGACATTAGGGTACAATGACTGAGTAGCATCTTCATCATAGTTTGACTATCTGGAAAATGGAATGAAAGCCATGCTAGTTTGTGTGGCATTTGGATGTAAGACATAGTACTGAAATCTTTACATTGGCATATAACAACCCGATAAAATTTACATATAGTTTCCATAGAGATATTTATAGATAAATAAATTTGCATAGTGGGTGGTGTTGGAAGAAGCAGATGATTTGGCAATGCTGGTAGTGCGAAGAAGTACGCACAGAGAATTGGCTTGATTGGTGTTGGTTAGGTGAGTACCAACAGCCTTTGGCTCAGTTGGTGTACTAGGACTATCTTATGCAAGAGGTCTTAGTTTCTAATCCTCCTGCCCCGTAGTTGAAATGTAATTCTTCATTGTACCCAAAAAAGGTGTTGGTTAGGTGAGTGGAAGCATTTGCAAAAAAAAAAAAAAAAAAAATATTGGAAAGTCATCGAAAGAAAATTGGAGCAGTTGTGCTGTGATGTGCTTGCTAAAGTTATGGCATTGTTGGTGAATTGCTAATTTAGCGGAGGTTTATTTTCTTATTTTTTTTCCCTTGAAAATATTATTTGAAATTTTACTAGTGTCTTAAATATTTTGTTTGTTTGACTACTTGATTATTAAGTGATATGTTATATTGGGGTTCATTGGAGTATCTCATTTCCTGTCTGAAAGCTCAGTAGAGTATGGCGTATTCTATTTCTATTGCAATCTTATATATCCATAGTTTTCTAGCATGTAGAATTTGAATATTTTATGTCACTTTTGAGCTCCTATTATTAGCGAATTTGTACTGAGTTTAGTTTGTTGGATTTCTCTGTTGTATGTAAAGGGCAAGCTTCTGCCAGATTTCAGGTCTTAGACTCTTAGCAGCTGCTAACTACAGATTGAAACTTGGTGTGAGAGAAGAGATTAGATGGGGCGTCTAAAGCTGCAGTCTGGAATTAAAGCAATTGAAGAAGAACCAGAAGACTTTGAGACTAGTTTTTCTGGTAAAGATAAAGCTGCTTTAGCATGTATGATCAACTCAGAAATAGGTGCCGTGTTGGCAGTGATGAGGAGGAATGTCAGATGGGGGGGTCGTTATATGTCTGGTGATGATCAGCTTGAGCATTCTCTCATCCAGTCTTTCAAGGCGTTGCGCAGGCATATTTTTACATGGCAGCATCAGTGGTATACAGTCAATCCTGCTGTGTATCTGCAACCATTTTTGGATGTGATCCAATCTGATGAAACTGGTGCACCAATCACAGGTGTTGCTTTGTCATCTCTTTACAAGATTTTAAGTCTTGACGTGCTAGATCTGAATAGTGTTAATGTTGAAGACGCAATGCACTTAGTAGTTGATGCTGTAACTAGCTGCAGATTCGAGGTAACTGATCCTCCATCAGAGGAGGTAGTTCTCATGAAGATACTTCAGGTTCTTATGGCTTGCATGAAAAGTAAGGCATCAGTTATGTTAAGTAATCAGCATGTTTGTACCATTGTGAACACATGTTTCCGTGTAGTTCATCAAGCGGGAACAAAGGGTGAACTGTTACAGAGGATAGCTCGCCATGCAATGCATGAACTTATAAGGTGTATTTTTTCACATCTACAAGATGTTGACAACACGGAAAGTACATTGGTCAAGGGAGGCAGTTCTACCAAACAGGAGGTAAGGGCAATGTGATGTGCTGTTCCTCCTAATCTTTCAACTATATTGTCTCTTTGCTTGTTTTTTTTCCCTCCTAATCTCTTTTTCCTTCGTATAAACTTTTTAAAATATAAGGAAAGAATCAGCAACCTGTTTGGTCACTATATATTCTCATGAGAGCAAGGTTATGAAATATGAATATATGAAGAAATTGTTTCTTTACAGGTAGGTGTTCTGCATACTGATTACAGTATTGGGAGTAAACAATTAGAGAATGGCAATGGTAATTCTGAATATGATAGTCAAGTATCCTCTGGAAGTTTTGCTTCTAATGCTTCAAGTGGTATGGTTGCTGCTGCGATGGATGAAAATATAGTCACTCCTAGTAACGGAAAGGATGAGGTTCCTTATGATCTGCATTTGATGACGGAACCATATGGCGTCCCCTGCATGGTGGAAATATTTCACTTCTTATGTTCGTTGATGAATGTTGTTGATCACATGGGAATACCTCCCAGATCAAATACTATTGCTTTCGATGAAGATGTCCCCCTTTTTGCCTTGGGTTTGATCAATTCAGCAATTGAATTGGGTGGTCCTTCTATACGCCGACACCCCAGATTGTTGAGTTTGGTACAGGATGAGCTGTTTCGTAATCTGATGCAATTTGGATTGTCAATGAGTCCACTGATTCTTTCAGTGGTATGTAGCATTGTTCTAAATCTATATCAGCATTTGCGTACTGAATTGAAACTGCAGCTGGAGGCTTTCTTCTCCTGTGTTATTTTGAGGCTTGCACAAAGTCGTTATGGAGCTTCTTACCAGCAGCAGGAGGTTGCCATGGAAACTCTTGTTGACTTCTGCAGGCAGAAAGCCTTTATGGTGGAAATGTATGCCAACTTAGACTGTGACATAACTTGCAGTAATGTGTTTGAAGACCTTGCAAATTTGTTGTCAAAAAGTGCTTTTCCTGTGAACTGCCCTTTGTCCGCAATGCACATTCTTGCTTTGGATGGTCTGATTGCTGTGATTCAAGGAATGGCTGAGAGGATAGGCAATGCATCAATTGGTTCAGAACCAGCTCCTGTGCATCTTGAGGAGTATACCCCGTTCTGGATGGTGAAGTGTGACAACTACAATGATCCTGATCACTGGGTTCCGTTTGTCCGACGTAGGAAATATATCAAAAGAAGGCTAATGATTGGTGCTGATCACTTCAACCGGGATCCCAAGAAAGGGCTAGAATTTCTTCAAGGAACACATCTCTTGCCTGACAAACTTGACCCCCAGAGCGTGGCTTGCTTTTTCAGGTATACTGCTGGATTAGATAAAAATCTTGTTGGGGACTTCCTGGGCAATCACGATGAGTTTTGCGTTCAGGTTCTTCATGAATTTGCTTGGACGTTCGATTTCCAAGACATGAATTTGGATACGGCACTGCGTCTCTTTTTGGAGACTTTCAGATTGCCAGGAGAATCACAAAAGATACAAAGGGTGCTTGAGGCATTCTCAGAGAGATATTATGAGCAATCACCTCTAATTCTAGCTAACAAGGATGCTGCTCTATTGTTGTCCTATTCACTAATAATGCTCAATACAGATCAACACAATGTGCAAGTTAAGAAAAAAATGACCGAAGAGGATTTTATCCGGAATAATCGGCACCTAAATGGAGGTAATGATCTTCCTCGTGAATTCTTAACGGAGCTGTATCACTCAATCTGCAAGAATGAGATCCGTACAACCCCAGATCAAGGTGTTGGTTTCCCTGAAATGACCCCAAGTCGTTGGATTGATTTAATGCACAAATCCAAGAAGACTGCACCATATATTGTGTCCGATTCCAGGTCCCACCTTGACCGAGACATGTTCGCTATAATGTCAGGTCCCACTATTGCTGCTATTTCTGTTGTATTTGATCATGCTGAACTTGAAGATGTATACCAAACATGTATTGATGGATTCTTACCTGTTGCAAAGATCTCGGCATGCCATCATCTTGAAGACGTTCTGGATGATCTAGTTGTGTCTCTCTGCAAATTCACAACCCTCTTGAACCACCCATCTTCTGTTGAGGAACCTGTTCTAGCCTTTGGTGATGACACAAAAGCTAGGATGGCAACTGTAACAGTCTTCACCATTGCAAATAGATATGGCGATTTTATCCGTGCAGGCTGGAGGAATATTCTTGATTGTATATTGAAGTTGCATAAGCTCGGTCTTCTTCCAGCTCGTGTGGCTAGTGATGCAGCTGATGACTCAGAGCTCTCCTCTGAACCTGGACATGGAAAGCCTCTAACAAATTCTTTTTCTTCAGCTCACATGCAATCGGTGGGTACTCCAACAAGATCTTCTGGTCTGATGGGCCGGTTTAGTCAACTCTTATCTCTCGATACAGAGGAGCCAAGACTACAACCTACTGAACAACAACTGGCTGCTCATCAACGCACCCTTCAGACAATTCAGAAGTGCCACATTGACAGCATTTTCACAGAGAGTAAGTTTCTGCAGGCCGATTCTTTATTACATCTTGCACGAGCCCTAATTTGGGCTGCTGGTAGACCACAGAAGGGAAATAGTTCCCCTGAAGATGAAGACACTGCCGTTTTCTGCTTGGAATTGTTGATTGCAATCACACTGAATAATAGGGATAGGATAGTACTTTTATGGCAGGGTGTCTACGAGCACATATCTACCATTGTCCAGTCAACTGTGATGCCATGTGCTCTGGTTGAGAAGGCTGTTTTTGGACTGCTCCGGATTTGCCAACGACTTCTTCCCTATAAAGAGAACCTCGCTGATGAATTGTTGAGATCTCTGCAGCTAGTTCTGAAGCTTGATGCCCGTGTTGCTGATGCATACTGTGAGCAAATCACACAGGAAGTCAGTCGTCTTGTGAAAGCAAATGCCACCCACATCCGATCCCAAATGGGCTGGCAAACTATCACATCGTTACTCTCTATCGCGGCTCGACATCCAGAAGCTTCTGAAGCAGGCTTTGATGCACTGTTGTTCATAATGTCCGAAGGAGCTCACTTAATGCCAGCTAATTATGTTCTATTTGTCGATGCAGCAAGACAGTTTGCTGAGTCTCGTGTTGGACAGGCCAATCGGTCTGTGCGTGCTCTGGATCTTATGGCAGGTTCTGTTGCCTGCCTAGCTAGGTGGGATCTAGAAGCTAAGGAAGCTATGGGGGAAGAGGCTGTCAAAACATCTCAGGATATAGGGGAAATGTGGCTGAGGCTTGTGCAGGGACTACGTAAAGTTTGTCTTGACCAGAGAGAAGAAGTTAGGAACCATGCTCTCTTGTCACTGCAAATGTGTTTAACAGGAGTGGATGAGGCCCGCCTTCCATATGGATTATGGTTGCAGTGTTTTGATATGGTCATCTTCACGGTGCTTGATGATTTGCTTGAATTAGCACAGGGGCACTCTCAAAAAGACTACCGAAACATGGAAGGGACACTTGTCCATGCCTTGAAGCTACTATCTAAAGTGTTCCTACAGTTACTCCATGAGCTATCGCAGCTAACAACCTTCTGCAAATTGTGGCTGGGTGTACTCAGCCGGATGGAAAAATATTTGAAGGTGAAAGTCAGAGGGAAAAGAAGTGAGAAACTTCAAGAACTTGTACCTGAGCTACTTAAGAACACCTTGCTTGTAATGAAGACAAAAGGGGTGCTAGTGCAGAGGAGTGCCCTGGGCGGAGACAGCTTATGGGAATTGACGTGGTTACATGTGAATAGCATTGCTCCATCTTTGCAATCTGAAGTGTTCCCAGATCAAGATTCTGGGCGGTCACGACCTATTCAAGGTGAAATAGGGGAAAGTCTTGTATCAAATGAATCTGTTTCCGTTCCAAATGAAACAGTGGGCCAACAGTTTGTATAGTATATGGTGAGTTGAATTGGTATTTGAGTGTTTGTTGTTTACCTGGCTTGATTGTGAACACGGTGTGCTATTGCTAGGCAGTAGTTTGTGTCAAGGTACTTGAGTTTATAGTATAGGCTAATCAAAAGTTGTAAGGATAAGTCATTGTTGCTGATAAGAGGAAAGATTTAATCTAGAGTTATGCTTTATCTTGCTTTGGCTTCTTCCGTTTCCACAAATTGTGGATTTTTACTTTTGTGTGTGTAAGTGTGCTATTATGTGTTTTTCACCATGATCTTTGTAGCTATCATTCTGCTTGTGTGAAGATGAGTATTGACCAAGCAAAGCAACTAATCACTTTCTTTGTGCTTATTGTTCATCAGAAGATTATATGAAAAAATCTCAGGAGGCGGCAAGGTGAGAGCATTAGAACTATTTTCACCTGTTTAAAGTTGCATGTATGTTTTTGTTTTTGCCTAATTCAGCTTGGTAATCCATGATTTACATCTTGCACAAGATATACGTTTACTCTTTTTTTTCTTGGCTAATTCAAGGGTGTAACTTTAAGGAGGACCAAATAAAGGAGACTGATATGTAGAATTGGTTTTCTTTTCTGCAACGTTTTCTCATACATTAGCTAAAGGGGAGATTGTTCCCTTCAAATAAAATAGGCGCTGAGATGTATAATTTAAATGAGTTATCAATTCAATTTCAAAGATGTCTGTGTGTGTGACATCGCATGTATGTGTTTATATATATATATATGACAGGTTCATATTGTATATTATTAATGCAAACGGTCTTATTTTTAGCTCTTCTATACCATCTTTACGTTCCCCCCAAATTAGTCTGCGATGATTTAAGTGTGTTACAAGCAAGCACTCAAACACCGAAAGAAATAGCATGCCGCTTCTCAATCTTATTTGGAAACGGTCCTTCGTTTGATACATGTGGACTAGTAACTGACACAAGAACATCTCCATCTTGATCAAAGTTTCATGTCTCGCTCGATAGCAACAGCCAAACCTTCGCTTTGTCAGCTTGATTTGCTCTTTTTCTTGTAGAGGAATGTGGAGCAAGGACACTAAACAAAGATAGAACGGAATGCTTATTGCTTGGTCTCTTCCTTGCCACTCTTATTTCAATTCGCTACTTCCATGATCACTGTGGCAGGGTATTGCTCTGTAAAAGTATATGCAAGACTTGTAAGCACTTTTTAACATTGGGGCATTGAACCTCCCAGGTTCTTACTAACACATAGATAAAAAAATTTATGCATCCATTTTCACCCTTCTCACAGAACTAAGTTTTTAAATTTTACAACCTTTATTAATCTTCTCAATATTTTCATTAAAAGAAATATTATTAAATATTCGGTTATAACATTCACCCCTCCTTATAAAAATTTCTTCCTCAAAATTTTAGCACACTTACCCATTTACCCATTCGATGTCCAGAACATTGGAACATCTCCTGGGAGTCTTCACAATTGATCAATAACTGTGAATGAATTTGAATAACCAAGAAGTAAAAAAAAGAATTCCTTTAAAAACAATTTTAAATATGACTGAGGGGTCATAAAGACCATGAATTGTGTATTGAGTTAGCAAGTATTTCTACTGTAACCCTTAATAGTCATAAGACTATAAGCATAATTTCACCCCAAAGATACTTCGCTAGGAATCATCCTATCGTACCATACGTCATGCATAACGTTTAATCTTTGCGAGTGAAGTCGGAGCTATATGCAGACAAAATATATTTGCTTTTGCTATTGTTCACCTCAGACTTTCTACAAAA
Organism: Hedera helix; assembly: GCA_947179155.2. Taxonomy (NCBI): domain Eukaryota; kingdom Viridiplantae; phylum Streptophyta; class Magnoliopsida; order Apiales; family Araliaceae; genus Hedera; species Hedera helix. Next base: position 21,324,356 of record OX359274.1, read on the forward strand.
TTTCGTACCAAAATAATTTGTTTTGGCATAATTTTCAAAAATACTTGAATTTTGTAAATATACTTAAATCTTTGTCTAGCTGAATCAATTAGCTTAGACTAATAATAGTTCGGATATCAATCGAAACTTTTAAACTTTTCAAGAGCACACACGGGCAATAAAAATTTGAAGTTCATTACTTCAGATTAAAAGTTGTCTAACTGAATTAAATGGCCTAGACTACCATAATAAACTGTTCATGAACCATGAACTCATGAACTTTTTAAATCATTTTAAGTGAAAATGAAAAATCATTTTATGACTTCATGATACACCATTTTTGGCACAGTACGTTGAGGATTCTATCAATAGTAATTTTGACGTCATTATTATGGTGCAAATTACTTTATAATATCATGATACCATATCTTCACAGAAAATACGTTGAGGATTCCGTCATTTTTCATATACACACCACACAGCGTGTTGACGTTTTAGAAATACATTTTGATGTTTTCAAATCAATTTGTCTAGCCGAAACAATTAGCATAGACTCTTCTTTGAACGTTTTCAAAATACTGAAAATCATTTTATGACTTTGTCATACTACATCATACCATAGTAGGCTTATATTACATCTAACACTAGGCTACTCTGCATTGATGACTCCATCGTTTATCATCTCTACACTAAATGCATTAATGATTTCTAAAATACATTTTGATATTTTCAAAAGCACAATAGTGCGAATTTAGCACGATTTTAAGAATTTCAAGGCCTAGCATAGCTAGAAGATTTGGAATATCCTAAAACCTCAAAATACCTCAAATTTCTCCTCATCTTTTTCAGCTTAATAACTATATCTAATATAGCTTAAATCTTGCTACTTAACTCTACCCACACTCACTGTTTATCAAACTTACCACGTATTTGGGCTCAAGAACTTACCACAATCATATAGTTTGAGGAGCTTGTCCTAGTCAGGCCAAAGTCGCCCATTCGCTGAGGGGCTCCACCACATGACTATGAGTCACGAACTTACCATAAGTGTCGATTCTTAGAACACGAACTTATCTTAACATCCTCTACCTATCCGTTATAAACATAAGAAAAGAATCACCTTTTCAACATACATATAGCGAATAGCGCGACACCAGGTTTCAATTGATTATCACTATAAGAAGCCAAGTGGTCGTCAAACCAAACATAATCTCCTGCCCATACAAGAAATTAGTCAACTTAGTCACTAATCTATATAAGAAGTTAAGCGGTTGTTAAACCAATAACAAATCCCCTGCCCATACAAAATACTGTTCAACTCAACCACTATATCAATATAGGAAGCTAAGCGGTTCTAAAACAAGCACAAATTTTTCGCCCATATAATGAATTGTACAACTCAGTCACTAACATGAGTTCTCAATTAAAAATCCACAAACCTCTAACTTCTCTTAACTTGATATGAATTTTGTCAATTCATACCTTATCACATACAATGCTTTACGAGTTCACCTCTTACTATTTCATAATATCTTCCTTCTTATAGCATCATAGTACCTACACATCCTCTTAATCATTTAACAGACCATCTGTCATAACATGATTTTACCCTGATCACTATGATCTTATTTTATAACTGATTTCACTTTACAAATTCTCGTTTATTCTAGGATTGTTTAATTCTACCATCTTCTCACTCGTCTTTACTCATTTTACTTTGCGATCCTTTTTTTTTAATTCTTGAATCAAGTGTTCCCTGATTCTTTTTCATTCATTTTGAATACGTCCATGAAGATCATCATTTGAATCTCCTCAAATATACGTTATTTTCTTCTTTATGAATTTCATATATTCAACTCTTATTGCTTAAACTCTATATGAGTTTATCCTTTCACTATCTTTCAATATATTTCCACGATTATAGTTTAAGGTACTACTATCTAAGAACTATAACCCATCAGCTCTGATACCAACTGTAACGTCCCCAAAATTCGGCTCTAATAACTCCGGATCTGGTCCGTTAAAAGTAACCTCAATCCTGAGTTTAAACTAATTATATTTGACTTATAAACCACAAGCAAATACAATTATTACTATACACTAGGTATTGAACCTTAAATGGGAAAAATTTTCAATATCATTCTATTCTAGAATTGAAATCTTTAAACATGTTTATTACACTTCCTCATCATATGAATAATAATTTAGCATACTAACATGTCACCCTTATACATAAAGGACAACATCTGAAAATAATTTAAAATAATCTATATATGTTCTTTTAACATTTCGGTTTGCTAATCTATAGCACATTTAAGACATAAAAATCTTCACAAGTAATACCCACATAGATAATTTATTATATCGTAGGGTTTTACTATAAAAGCACCTACGCTTCGATCTTGATGACTTGTTAGTCAATCTTCATCTTCGCTTCAACCAGAGTACTCAGCTTCCTCAAGCTTTTTTGTAATGTTTTGTTTTAAGTAAGGGTGAGCACGATGGCTCAGCAAGTCTAACAGTTTCACATAACATATAAACATATTTCATCATGCCTCATGCATCTCATGTTTTGCAATGACTACATATCTCATGCATATCATGCTTTGCATTTACTCTATGATTCATACTATTCATGCATGTTGTTGAAGGTTGTTTTGATTTGATGATGATAATTGGTGTGCAAAAATGATTGTGGTAAATGTGCTTACATGGTTGACTGTCAATGTGTATCTGACAAAGTGCTTATGTGTTAATGTGCTTATGTGCATAAGTGATTATGTGCGTAGATACTATGAAAGTGCTTATATGCTTAAGTGATTATGTGCGTAGATACTCTGAAAGTGCTTATGTGCTTAAATGACAAAGTGATTATATGTTAATCAAATTATGTGTCAACATGATCATGTGTGTATGATATTTTACCTATGTCTAAACAATGTAAATCCAGACACTTGTTTAACACAAATATGATCTTGCTGAAAAGTATATTGTCTTATAAAAGAAAATGAAAGTTATCCGGTTCAAATGTTGAAAAGTCCTTTTAAAAGATATTTGTGTACAAAGGACTTAGATTTTAATGATCAGAAATGTTAGGTTGATCTTTCAGTAGGAGTCTCTCTGTATAAAAGATGTATGATATAAGCAGAGTAGCATAAGAATGTATCATTGCTGTATTTATGTATGACAGAGTCTGTAAAGTCCTTTCGATATATAATGATGTAATAATGTAAGAAAGGACTTGGTTAGAAAAAATCAAATCTGTTAGGTTGATCTTATGTTAGATCTGATCAGTCTATATGATCGTAGAACGGACTCTACGATTCCAAGCAATGAAGACTTAACGATTCAGTATAAATCGTAGAGTGAACTATACGACTCCTTACCAGGATAACTCTACGATCTTCAAAGAGAGTCAGATGTGCAGGAGGTCTACTGAATATACAAGCTAAATTGAAGAACTGATCAAGTACAAATCGTAGAACTGAACTCTACGATCGTTGACCCGTCAGCAAAACTAGCCAGTAGTTAACGAGTATCAGAGAATAAATGTACTCTACGATACAATCAATCTTGCAAGATCGTAGAGTAAATTTGAAGAACAAGCACATACGAGAACTATACGATTTGCGCAGTTAGAAGAAATCATAGAGTGGAACTGGAGGTTAAAGTCAATACAGAAGACTGTTCTACACATAGAACAATTGTTGAGTAGAAATAGAGGATGTGCCAACTGAGACAGCAACTCAACGATTCCACTAAAAAGCACTGCAGTCAGCAACTTCACGACTAACGCAGAAGGACAAGCTAAGTAGAACAGAATCATAACGCAAAGCACTGCAGAAAAACTCCACGATCTGAACACAACTGCAAGATCGCAGAGTAAAAGAGAAGATCGCTCCAACTCAATCATTTATCTGACATACTTCAAGTAACGAGTGGAGCTGAATTCGTAGAGTCCAAATGAGCAGACAATCACTCTACGAATTCAATAAGCAGCAAAGAATCATAACTGCAATATGGTGCGAGAGGAGAGAATGCATTTCTCTTCTAGATTCGAATGAGATTAAGTGCTTTTAAGATACAGATGCATGTCAGAGTCACAGACGACTTTGTGCCTAAACAACTATAAGTCAGGACCCACTGCTCAGGAAAATGGTGAATAAAGTCAGACTAATGGGACATCTCTGAATGCATCAGAACAGTTGGTTCTAAAAGTCAAGGAAGATATTTATTGATGAATCAGAAGATCATTAGCTAAGGATATAATAATCCTTGCTGAATAACTCTGAGAGTGCAACGGCTATAAATTCAGAGAAAACTGAGCTACATGTTAATATATCAGAACATGTCAGAAAAGGAAAAGCACTGACACAAGCAGCAAGAAAGTCAACATCGAAGATATTAAAGATCTGCACAAAGCCAAATGAAACCAACGGGATTTCTTTCAACGGTAAAATACGCACAGAGATATAAAGGATAAAATAAATAAGGTGTTGTTGATTAAGAATACAAGAGAGATGATGGTAGACAACAACCGATCGTAGAGTGAAAATAGAAAATGAATATGCTGAAGGACTCTACGATCCATCAGAACACTAACACTGAATAGAGAGAGATATAGAGATAAATGACTCTATTACAAGAGAAGTGTTCAGAGCTGCTAGGCACACAGTAGAGAGAAGCTTAAACGCCAACTTGATACAGATATGGAAGCGACTGAGTACCAAAAAGGAAGGAGCATTACAGTCATCTCAGTAGTCCATCTCGAGAAGCTATAGACAGTCTATGATAAGAAGGAACAACTGAGTACTTAAAGGAAAGAGCTTGACAGTCATCTCAGGAGTTCGTCTCGAGAAGTTATCAAGTACTAAAGGAGCTGAAGTTCAAAAGCCTAGCAGCACAATGGGTGATCACAAGAAGGTATTGGGCATATAAAGAAGTCAAGCATCATTGCCGAACTCAATATCATTTTAGGAATGATCACATCCTGCTACTGAGTATTTAAAGACAATGGAACTTAAAGTACAACTCAGTAGCAACTCCAACATCTATCAACATGCAAGGAGCCAAGTCTGTTGGACTTGAAGAGGGCAGTTATGTCCTTGTCCTAGTGACTAAATGAGCCAAGTCTGCTGGACTTGAAGAGGGCAGTTGTGTCCTTGTCCTAGTGACTAAACGAGCCAAACCTGCTGGGTTTGAAGGGTTCTTGGTGAACCAGAGGTTCCAGGCGTGATGAGCTTGAAGGGTTCTTTATGAACCATTCTTAGTGAATTACCTACTCGTTGTAGTAGAAGAGTGGAGTAGGAGTTATTTATCTCCGAACCACTTAAAACTCTCTGGTGTCTTTTACATTCAGTCATTTACATTCTGTTATATATATATATATATATATATATATATATATATATATATATATATATATATATATATATATATTTAGATTTAGATATATAGATATAACTACTAAAATTAGTTTACCTGACAAGTGGCTATCTTCATTACAGTCTTAATTCAACGGAGAAGCTTTACAAATTTTTAAGGGAAGTTTTCAAACTAATATTCCGTTGTGCAAACAAATCTTGATTAAATGAATTAATTAGTAATAAACTTTTGAAGTCAACAAAGAAAAAAGTTTTAAGAGATCTATTCAACCCCCCCTTCTAGATCTTGTGTGTCTCTGGGAACTAACACATGTCATTTACAATTTCATACAATTCAATATATATAGAGCAATCAACTTAATTATCTACTGCATATCAACAGTTTATTTCAACTTGTATCATAAAAGCACATTACCACATTATTGTACATAATAACATATGCACACATAATAATTTTATAATATTCTAAATCAGGCACATAATGCAACACGTTCTGAAAAACTTTCCTGGATTTGTATAACCAGCTTACGTTAATCTTTCACATTCCTTGCATCACCTATACAGTATGTGAGATCAACGATGCACAATTTCAGTCACAGTTTGACTCAATACTAAATATTTAAAGATATTTATTTCTCCTTTCGTCCCCTTTTAAATCAATAAGGTTAATTTCATATTTTAGTCTCTCGTTAATTTGACTCAGTGTTTCATATTCAACACCGTAAATCTTTTGTATAAACTACGCAGTTCTGACATTTATTAACGTCACTGCATTAATGTCTGGACCTTATTTCTGTTTAGGTCGAATAACTAATTAGTCATTAATGGACCATAACCTTGGTTTAACTTAATCACATCATTTAACTCGATGATTTATCATAATATTACCTGCCTTGGATAATATTTTAAACTCTAACTATTAATTAGTAATAACTTATAATGTTATTTAATTGTTAAATAACGCTATAAATAATCATTACTATTATTAATTTATTTTTAATAATAGTTTACCTTAATCATTATTATTAATCTTTTAATAATAATTTAATTGTTCATGTAACGGCCCCGAAATTCGACAAACCTTATTACCTTAAATTTCATGTTTATTATACATTATTTTCCTTACGTCCAAATTTCGGTTCGTTAATAAATCTTTAATCACCTTATTTAATCCATTCATCGACTCTGCAATCATCAATTACTAAATTTTTCGGTATAATTAAATTTTTTTTCCCAATCATTGTTTTACAAATATTTTGACATTTTAAATTTTTTTTGCATCTCGATCCTAGTCCCTGGATCGCAACCTTTACTTTTTCTTTTCTTTCACGATAAGTATTCTTGAATACTTAAAATACATGACTAAACCTTATTTATCCGATCAAAATCTGACATATATATATATATATATATATATATATATATATATGTATCTCATGACTTATAACTACTCATTTCACTAATTTAACCATATCCAGTTTGTATATACAAATAAAATACATACAGCAATTACATTTTTCAACTTTCCCTGATGTCGTACAAAATCTCTAGTCAGGACTTAATACTCTTGAATTTTCATTTCTACCTGCAAAATTTATATTATGCAAGAATGAGCACTAGGGCTCAACAAGTTCAACAGCGTACACATAGCACATAACTTAACATGTTCTGTGTGTGTCATACATCATGTGTTGTGCTTCTACTAAAGCAATATATCTCATGTGCATCATATCTATTCCAGATTATCAATTTCGTAAAACAAATATTAATCAAATTCACATATGATCACGTCATTTCACCAAGTACACATTACGATCATATTAACCACATATCACATAACACATAATTTCTATATGCATTTGAACAAAGTAAGCATATAACATCCTATAACAATTAATATCAAGTATTGAAGAACTTGCCTCGAGTATCTCAATGTTTCGCCTAAACTTGTAATTTCTGAGTTAAGTCACTCCAACTTGTTCGGATCTAAAACCTTAATTCAAAATCCATAATTCACTTTTCAGTGTTATTTAAACACTAATTACCAATATCATACTATAAAAGTATAAAAAAAATTCTCGGTCAATTATCTACCCTCGCGTAAAAACTGTTATGCTTACTTATTAGCTAGTCAACATGCGACCTATAATATTCCGACATCTCATGAGTCTACTATACCTTCTAAAGTCTCTAGAATATTATTCTAGATTTTTCAACTAATTTTCATAATTTTTGGATTATCCGACAAATTTTTATATTTATTTATATATATATAAACTATTATTTAATAGCCTTTAAAATATAAATAATCACTCAACATACTTTTGTATCCCCCAAATACTATCAATATTTATCTTATATTATTATAAATTGTTTTACCAAGTTTCGTAAATTTTCAACATTCATAGAATTTTCCATGAATTTCCATTTATTTTTACATTAACTTTAAATAGCCTTAAAAATACAATAAATACTATGCTCTTCAATAAATTACCAAAAATTTTCAAAAATTCTGGAATAATATAACAATAATTCTGCCAAGAAAAAATTTCAGCAGAAAAATATTTTTAATAATTAAATTTTAATTTTAATGCAATGAAACTTCTAAAATTCACAGTAATTAGCACGTTTATCCGAAATTTATGAATCTTAAGTCCATTCCACACGAAATTTAATTCTCTACAACTTTGTAGAAGGAAAAATTTCCAACTTCTGCACCTAAATGGATAGGATTTGGACAGATCACGTTTCACTGCGCTAAATCTTCCGAAATTCATAGAAATTAGCTCGTTTATAAAAAAATTATAAATTTTAAGTCCATTCCATATGAAATTTAATTATTTACAACTTTGTAGAAGGAAAAAGTTCCAAATTCTGCCCATAAATAGACAGAATTGTCCCTGTTCGGGATTGTTCACTATTCACTCCCCTTTAAATTATTTTTGATCCAATTTCTCCACAATAATTACTCTAAACATCATATAATTCATATATACACATCCAAAAATTATATATATAAATTATTCTAATTATTTAACAAAAAAAAAAATTCAAAATTTATTTAACACCTTAATTAATTTAAAAAATATAAAGGAAAGAGTTTTATACCTCTTAAAACTTGAAAATTATTACACCTAAGATTTTTAGAGTAATTCCAAATAAGGATTATGATGAATTAAGTAAAGGTTAACATTTAAAAACCTAGAGTTGAATGATAGATGTATTAAGGAATGATTTATGATGTAAGAAAAGTGCTAAGTGATCTATGTGGTTCACTAAATATGTTGGATATATTATAAAGAGAAATTGAATGTAAAGAAGATTTATGAATATGAATTAAGAAAAAAAATGTTGAATATGCAGAGTATAAATAATGTTACAATAGGGAATATCAAATAAGTTGATTGAGTAAGGGTAAGTACGATTAAAGAAAGAAAAATTTCAGAGAATGAGAAACCATCTTAATAAATACATCAAGAAACGAGTTAAAGTGTTATTAATAAAAAATTTAGAGAATTATGAAATAGAATATTACAAAGAAATTGTGAATTGAGTTAAGAATTTAATACTCTGACTGTTATGATCATTATGGTGTCATCCATTAAAGCTGTGAGTATGGATAGTAAATATGTAAGTTATGGTTATTAGTGAGTTTAATTGTTATTTATCAAGATAAAGGTAGAGCAAAGTGCTACAAATGAAATATGTAAGGTTATTACGGTAATTGTGATTCCGGGGACGAAATCTTGTTAAGGGGGGAAGAATGTGAGAACCCAAATTTTTGGGATTTCTTTAATAAAATTAAATAAGAAATTAATTAACAAAATTATCAAGGTTGTTTGAATTACTTATGATTGATATATTTTGTGTGAATTAAAGTGTGTGATGAGATTTTATTGATAAATTAAATCTGTACAGAGATGGTGATAATTGGTGTTGAATTAAAATAATTGAAAAGTAAATAAATGATTATATAAAAATGATTATATAATTTATATAAGGAGAATACATTAATTAAGAAAGGAAATATAAGCGTACAAATGGTACAATATTTTATTTTATGGTGTATATTTAAAATGTGCTAAATAGTAAAGAAATGAAAAATAAATGAGAAGAAGGAAGATTTTAATTTATTAAAAACTATGTTTATGTATAATGGAATTTTTATGATTTTTATGGAGGATAATATTTCAGAAACGTAAACATATTGATATAACATGTTGTCCAAGTAATGAAGTGAAAAAATATGAAAAATAATTTATATATGTTGTATGTATTATTTTATAAATTTTGGAGGTATAAAATCACAAATTGATTCTGATTAGGATTCTCCGCTGCCTTCTTTTCCTCTATCTCATGCGTCCCAATTTCCTTTTTAGCCTCACTATCATCTTGAATATCCGGATGTGCCTTTTTCGAATTTCCTCCATCAACCTCATGTAATCTTTCCACTTTGTAGGATCACAACATTACATTGCTCATTGCCTTCTTTTCTAGGATTTGTCATTGTATCACTTAGCAAAACACCTTGGAATTGACTATTTATGGCACTTGCAAGCTGCCCCATATGGTTGACCATTTGATTCTCGAGATTACGAATTGCAGCTTCATGACTTTTCTTTAATAACGCATTTCCCTCTAAGACCTTAGAAAGAAGTTCCTCCAAATTTGAATCCTTTGCTTGTTGAGGTGGAGGTTGATTTAGAAAACTCGACTGATATGATGATCTTGGAGCAAAAGATTGTGCTTGATTGTTTCTCCATGACTGATTGGAAGGATTGCTCACCTCCGGGTGATAGTAATTTGAATTATTGGGCTGCTGTTGTTGATTGTAGTTTGCCACATACTGGACCAATTCTGCATTGATTAACTGAATGGTTCCCAGCACATAGATCGCAAGTTATTGCCACAGGTTAAATATTAGGAACTTCAAGAGTGTTAAGTCTCCTGGTAATTAACGACATTTGCGCAGCCATTGCAGAAATTGCATCTTCATCATTTCTCCCAACTGTCCTTGGCTAATTCACCCTTGCAGAAGGTCATTGGTAATCATTCGCTGCCATAGTTTCCAACAGGTCATAGGCCTCATCCAAATTCTTCGCCATTAAAGCACCACCTGCAGCTGCATCAATAATAGTCTTTGTTGTACTGAATAATCCATTGTAGAATGTTTGAACTTGAAGCCATTAGGGTATTCCATGGTGTGGACATCTCCGCAATAAATCTTTGAAGCGCTCCATGCCCCGTACAATGATTCTAAATCATACTGCATGAATGAAGTGATGGCATTCCTCATTTTTGCAGTCTTCACTGGTGGAAAGAACTTTGCTAAGAACTTTTAAGCCAAGTCGTTCCAAGTAGTAATAGACCCCGGTGGAAGTGAATGCAACAAACTCTTCGCCTTGTCCCTAAGTGTGAAAGGGAACAAGCGAAGTTTTGTAGCATCATCCGAAACTCCATCATACTTGAAAGTATCACATATCTCTAAAAAGCTCATGAAATGATCATTCGGATCGTCATTGGGCAAACCCACAAATTGCACTGAATTTTGGATCATCTGTATCGTGCCCGGCTTAATCTCAAAACTTGTAGCTTGAATTGCAGGCCTCTGGATGCTAGATTGGATTTCAGTGATTTGTGGCATCGCATAGTCTCGCAACAATTTTCGATTCTCGTCCTTCATTTAACCCGAAAAGGAAGTAAAAATTAAAATTAAAATAATAAAATAAAATAAAAACGTTTAAAGTAAAACTAATTTGATTAAAATTAATATTGATAAATAATTATTAAATTAATTCCCTGACAACGGTGTCAAAAACTTATTGAGTATTTTTTATATGAATATATGCGTGCAAGTATACAGGGTCAACAAGTAATAAAGTGATAAAATAGAGTGTTGAACCCGCAGGGAATTAAATAATAACAATTACCAAACACTAATTTAATATCAAATTAATTCAATTTAAACAATCTCAATTTAATTATAAAATAAACTAATTAAAATTACAAACTAAATTAAACTAATGAAAATTATGAAATCAAATTAAAATAGTTAAGATCACAATTTCCCCCAATGCTTCATTTAAATCTCTTTATTCTCTTTTTAATTAATTAACTATATAGAATTGTTAACTGAGGTTTCTTAACTATTTACTAACCTTTTTCAAGAATTAATAAAAAGATTTATTCCAATTAAGTTACTATATTGCTATGCAAAATAATTTGAAATAAACTCATTAAGATCCAACTTTCAACAAAGTTACATGTGGCATATAGGTATTTTCATCCTACACACTATTACACTACTCTTCCTAGAAAGAATTAACAAATTCACATGTTATCATATCCGGATCTAATCCTAGAATTCCTTTTACAATTCCTTCTAAGATATTACAATTAATTATTGCGCAAATAATTATACATGAACGCATAAAATATGATAAACAACTCATATATAATCATCAATAATTGAAAAGAAAACAAATTAAATTAAACTACGCATTGGGTTCAATTGCAATCTCAAATAAAAATTAACTCATAATTAAATAATTAATTAACCACAAATAATTCAATATCTCAAAATTACAAAAATAAAAGAGAAAGAAAAGAAATCAAATATGTGTTTATATTCGTCTATCACTCGGATCACAGTCTCCAATCTCCAAGCTCCGCCTTTAATTATTGAATCCTTCGCGTTAAATATTTGCTCCTAAAACTACTCATAAATTACTCTAATATAATATATTATGCTCTAACCTAATATATTCTATCATCATCTGCTGAAAATAAGAGCTACATAGTATATTTATAGGAGTACAATAATAATCCTAAGTTAATGTGAAAAAGAAATCCAATTTGAAATCAAATTAATACTTAATTCCGCGAATAATCCCGTTCTAGCAATTAATGCGTCAAACAAACATAGCCTTCGCGTCCCTTGACCGGTCAACACTGCCTCCGTGCGCATTGCACGCCTACCATCATCTGCGGCACCCAAAACGGCAACATATGGCCTCACTCAGTGTTGGGTGCCAAACCGTACGCATGACAAATCAACACTTACACGCAAGTGCACGTGGTCAACAAGTAATATAGAATAAGTAAAGTATCGTTCCCACGAGGACTATGAATCGTTGTTAAACTATCAAGCAGCAGTTTTATAACTATTTTGGCTTCTTTAAACAGTTGTCAAGTAAATCAAGGAATTGTGAATTAAATCTAAGTTGTGAAAATTAAAGACAACTAAATAACAATTGATTTAAGTAGACAAAAGAGGCATGGGATTATAACTTCACCTAAGGTGTCATTCAACTGCGCTACTTCCTGTTGAACCTAACTGATTATCTCGGATTGTTAGTCGAAAACACAAAACTAAAGCATGACCAACTCTCGTTGCATCATATCCATATCCAACCCAGATCCGACCCAAAGGGCAACAGAACGGGAAAGAACACCCAAGTTAATTAAATCACTATATTTCTATGTGACCTAGAGAAAAACAGGTTTAAGCACAAGTTTTCAAAAGACTACGTGTGGTGCTTTGGTATTTGTCTATCCTTAGCACTAATCATACAATCCAATGTCATGTGAAATCATGAACACAAGCTGACATGGTCGGTTCTAAACTCACACTCCCCATCTCGGCTCCGTGTGAGTTAACATGGTAATTGGTGATCAAGCAATTAAGCAATTAAAATAAACCACATTAGACAATCCATACATAATCATTTAACCACAACACGGAAGCATAACAAATTGAACTAAACCCTAGGTTTCATTATAATCCCATAAAAGAAGTTAGTTAATAATAGAAATAACAACCATCATCCACAAATGTTCATACATTGAAGCTACAAATGAAAAGAAAGAGAAAACAAGGGTTAAGAAATGCAAAGCTCGGTTTCTCTTCTTCAAATCCGGAGTTCCAAGGTTGACACAATGCTTCAAACTTCTAAAGTCCAGCCCTAAGCTTAACTACTCTAGATAGATCAAAAGGAACAAGAGAGAACAAAGAAAACAATGAATAAAAATGAACAAGAAGCTCTCTCTTCTTCCTTATAACATAGTTTTTTTCTATATTTTTTCTCTTAGTCTGATACTGTTGTTTCATAGAGCCTCGGTCGCTTCTTTTCTATCACTGTAGTAGGGAGCTTTTGATTGGCCCGTTTAAAAAGTCATAGCAGGATTTTGGTACGAAGGACCGGCGCAGCTGCGCTGTTTTTGTACTGAGATGGGGCGCAGCTGCGCCTGACGGCAGGCCGAGAGCAGACAGAGGAATGGCGCAGCTGCGCCATATTTGTGAAGAAATTGGGCGCAGTTGCGCCGTGCACTAGTCATGCAGTCTGGGCTCAATCTTCTGCAGCATCCGATCTTCGCGCAAATCACACCCACATCGAACCAATTTTGTCCTGAAATTTTGTACTTCTCCCCCCCCCCCCCCCCCCCCCCCCCGCACAGGTTCTAGTCCAAAACAAGCCAGTTTGTACACAAGTAGACGAAACATGCCAAAAATGAGCTACGGAACATGAAACCTACAAAATAGACATAAAAGCATGAATAGTAATGAAAACTAATGAGAACTAGAGAAAGTTAAAGCGAGTTGGTATCGAAATAGTAGGTATAAAACCTACTTATCACTCAGCTCATTAACGTCCGCGCGTTGCGCGCAGTTATTTTTCCTGGCCCAAACAATGCCACACGTTGCCGTTTTGACGCAACTGGTAATCTTTTAGCGCACCAGGCCCGCAAATGCCATGTGCTATATTTACCAAATTGCCCCTCCGTGCTGCTTAATTACAATCCTGTCTCTCAACTTGATTAATTACCAAAATGCCATTAGTGATTATTTTCCTACAAAATAAAATATAAATTAATTAAAAATAAATAGAAATAATATAAAAATACTAAAAATTATTATAACACATAAAATTAAATAAATTACCTAAAATTAATTAAAATGCCTTAAAACTCACAATTAATTAAGTCTAAAAATATATACTAAATAGGTATAAAAACCTATTGTCAACAGCATATCATCGTCAAACTGACGACCAGAGCGAGCGAACAATTCAGACCCTAGAGGATATGCTTCGAGCGGTTGTAATGGATTTAAAGGAAAGTTGGGATGACAATTTGCCATAGATGAAGTTCGCTTACAACAACAGCTATCACGCCAGTATCGGCATGTCACCGTACAAAGCGCTTTATGGAAGAAAATGTCGAACACCGTTGTATTGGGATGAGGTCGGTGAACAAAGATTGCTTAGACCTGAGATGGTGCAGCAGACTGCAGACACAGTACAACTTATCATAAATCGACTAGTAGCAGCTAAAGATCGTCAAAAGAAGTACGCATATTTGCATCGCCAAAAGCGGGAATTCGACATGGGCAGTTTCGAATTTCTGAAGGTATCTCCCTGGAAGGGGATGATCTGATTTGGCAAGAAGTGCAAGCTGAGCCCTAGGTTCATAGGACCCTTCGAGATTCTGAGCCGAGTTGGTGAAGTTGCGTACGAGGTAGCATTACCTCCTGAACTTGAGCACATTCACAATGTGTTTCATGTGTCAGTGTTACGGCCGTATAAATTGGAATACAAGCACGTTATCTTCTATGAACCAATGCAAGCCGAGAAGGACTTGTCATACGAAGAAGTTCCTGTCCAGATACTCGATAGGAAGGAACAAAAGCTAAGGAATAAGATAATTCATTTTGTCAAAAGTACATTGGAGGAATCACACAGTTGAAGAAGCTACGTGGGAACTCGAGGAGAAATTGAGAGTGAATTATCCACAGCTGTTCAAGTAACTTTGTTTTGCAATGAGAAATTAAGATTTGACCAAGTGTAATGACCAAGAAAATTTGAACTTCATTATTAATTAAATAAAGAATTAATTTCTAATGATGTAGATTTTGTGTGGTTTATTTAAACCTTTATGTGATAAATTGTTATTTTGAATTAAAGGGTGCCACTAATATAATTACATTAGTGGATTAACCCTAAGGTTATAATAGCAAGAAGATTTAAATTAACTATGGTGTTAAATTCAAATTATAAATTTCAATAATTTGAACATGGGCTTTAGTGTCAAAAAATGGATTATTTAAACAATTAAATAATTAAATAAATTATTTAATAGTAAGGCAAGAATTAACATTTTATTAATTAAACCTTAGTTATTAATTTAACGAGGGTGATCATTGAGAAGTAAGGAATATTAAAATTCAAGTATTACAAATTGGGCTAATATTGTTATTGGATCCATTCCTCTTTCATTTTCAGATTGGACCAAATGTGCTGGTTTAGTAAAATATTATTACATTAACCGAATAAAGGGGAAAAGCTCTGTTAGTAAATTGAGTCCAGGTGACACTAAAATTGGGACAAGCTAAGTAACGTATAAGAGGAGAGAAAACAAAGAAGAAGTCAGGAGGAGCCATCATCTTCTGATGGAGTTGGTGAGCAGGGAAAGGCTTCACGTGGGAAAACATTGGACAAGTGAATGGAAGGAGTATCATTATATTGCTACTTATTATCTCATTCTCCTCATTGTCAAATTTCATCAGATATTAAGAGAGATAGAGAGAAAGAAATTGTCGTGAGGGAAGAAGAGAAGGAGCTTGGTTCAATCGTGTTCATGCAAGCTAGGTTCATCCATTACTTTAGAAAACAAAGAAGACAAGCATCCAAAACCAAGAGGTAATCTCTTAAAATAAACACTTAGCTTGAGACATTAGTGATGAATGTCAGTTAACTTAGTCTAAGCCATATTTGAGTTTTTAGTCATTTCATGTAAACATACTTGCATGCTAGATTATTTAATCCAAGAAATATTGATTGTGGGTAGTGATGTCGATGGGGGAATGAGGTTAGAGGTTGGACATTAATGAAGAATATATGATGGTATGCTTTATTATGCCATGCTTAGGTTAAAAAAAATAATAATAAAAAATAAAATAAAATAAATGCGTAGGATGAATACTCCTAAGTTATTAAATAATTAACCTAAGTGTGTTTATGTGTCATAGTTGTATCGTTTTAGTTGTTTGGTTGTTCTCAGATTTAAAACCAAAAGAGTTAATATGTTCACTGTTGTGTTTAAAACTGAAATCTGGAAGCATTATTAAGTTTTCAGTAAGTGGTAGTGTGAACTCTACGATCATAGAGTGAACGCACTCTGGTTGTAGAGATCATATGTAAACATTTAACATCATTGTTGAGAAATGTAGAGTAGTCTCGGCGATCGTAGAGTGGATCCAGTCGATCATAGAATTTCACTCGACGATCGTAGAGTCGTGTCAGCATGTGTCAGGCATATCGTAGAGTGGCCTCGGCCAAGCCCTCGGCTATTGTTGAGTAGCTTTGGTCGGGTCTCGACCATTTTATGGTGATCGTAGGGTGAGATCACTCCGGCCTTAGAGCTGCTTTTGTTCGTCGAATGGGTTGCTGAGGCAGACCATATGATTCGTAGAATAAGTCTACTAAGGCAGACAGTACAAATCGTTGAGTGATGTTTCACCCGACGATAAGAGAGCAGAAAACTTTTGAATTGGTTATCAATGACAATCCAAAATATATAAGATTTATTATTTAATTAATTGTTATTTAATTAACCATCAAATAATAGGTAAACACGATAGTTGTTTTTTTTTTACAACCAAAGGCAATTAGTTAATTACTCTTTAATTAAAAATTAATTGGTAATTAAAAGAGGTTGAGGTTATAAAACATAAGGTATTTAACAGTGTATTAATTAAGTAATTATAAGAAATTGTTTCAAAGTTTATTAAGTGTTTAACACTTAAGGAAATCTTAGTTAAATTTTTTTTAAATCATCAACCTAAGTTTGATTAATTATCTAAAGGGTTAATGATAATATGTTGATTACGTGTGTTATGTGTTTGACTTCTGTGTTAGTTGAATAGTCTTAGTAAGTGTTTACATACCATTATACACAGTGTTAATTGTTATACCAACTTTATTAATGCTAGGTCCTTCCAATCAAGTTAATTAAAGCTAGACGTTAATTGTAGATGAGCAAACAGACAAGTTCCCTTGTACCCAAACTTTACTTTGTGCAAGTTCCTTATCTCTAAACTTATTTCATTGGGCAAGTTATTTATTTAATCTTGAACTGTAATTCCAAGCATGTTTTAAGTGGTTTAATTACTTTAAAATTACTCCACATCAATATTATTGTTATTCGTACTTGGTGCACTTGAGCTTATACAGTCTTTGACTTGTACCTTATTTAACGTTCTATTGTTTAAAGAACTGTTCAAAGTAGGTCTATGCCATTGTTCGGCTAGACATTTATGTTAAAGATTTTAAAATCTATCAAAATCGTTGAAGGTGCGGATTCTTGGACTATTATGAACACCCCTCTATTTTAGGGGAGTACCCTGTATCTAATATCAGGTACAAAATACGAAAATTAAATATTTTGCATACACATAGTGTACGAGAGGCTGATCCCCTCGAGTACATATTTCTGGTAGTAACCATTTGATCAACCAGCTATTGACTACAGTGGAAGTTTATAGTTCATAGTCTATTTGACTATCTTGATTCTAAAACCAAATCATTATTCCTGCTTATGTTTTTTATATTGTTGAATTGTTTCAGTTATCCCTTTCGTTCATGATATATTATCTCTCATTGCTATTTGATAATGGATTTTTATACTTATTTATTAATTATTTTTAAGTTTAATTATTTGTTAGTTTTTAAGCATTTTAATTGAATTTAGGTGTTTTATTTAATTTTATGCATTATTATTATTATTTTTAGTATTTTTATATTATTTTTATTAATATTTTGTAGGAAAAGGAATTAAATTAATCACCAGTGGCATTGTTGTAATTTTTGCAAGAAGCTGAGGTCAAAAGTGTAATTACAACAAGCTTGGATGGCAATCTCGTAAATATGCAAACCTCGGTGGCAAACTTGTAAATAAGCGAACACTGACAGCATGGCGCATGGTGCGCAGTAAGGATGACACGGAATAAAATGTCGTGGTTCTGGCTGTGCGGGAGGTGAATAAGGTTCGTGCAATGCGCGGACAGTTGAGAAATCAACATACAAGCAGACGACGCCGTTTGGATTTGCAGGAGAAGTGGAGCTCCATGCGCGCAGTGAACTGGCATTGACTGGGTCAAAGTACACGGAGGCTTTGTTTGGCTGGAGCATTAATGCACATAACGAAATTATTTGCAGAATTAAGCATTAATTTGATTCTAAATTGAATTTCTTTTCCACATTAGCTTAGGATTATTATTGTACTCATATAAATATACTATGTAACTTTTATTTTCAGGAGAATATATTAGATTAGAGCAGAATATATTATATTAGAGTAATTTATGAGTAGAATTAGAAGCAAATATTTAACGCGAATGATTCGAGAATTGAAGGTTGAGCTTGAGAATTGGAGACTGTGATCCGAGTGACAGACGGATATCAACATAGATTTGATTTATTTTCTTTTACTTTTAATTTTTATAATTTTGAGATGTTGAATTATTTGTGGTTAATTAATTATTTAATTATGAGTTAATTTTTATTTGAGATTGCAATTGAACCCAATGCGTAGTTTAATTTAATTTGTTTTCTTTTTTATTATTGATGATTATATATGAGTTGTTTATCATATTTTATGCGTTCATGTATAATTATTTGTGCAATAATTAATTGTGATATCTTAGAAGGAATTGTAAAATGAATTCTAGGATTAGATCCAGATATGATAACATATGAATTTATTAATTATTTCTAGGAAGAATAGCATAATAGTTTGTAGGATGAAAATACCTATATGCCACATGTAACTTTGTTGGTTAGTAAATAGTTAAGAAATCTCAGTTAACAATTCTATATAGTTAATTAATTAAAAAGAGAATAAAGAGATTTAAATGAAGCATTGGGGGAAATTGTGATCTTAAATATTTTAATTTGATTTCATCATTTTCATTAGTTTAATTTAGTTAGTAATTTTAATTAGTTTATTTTATAATTAAATTGAGATTGTTTAAATAGAATTAATTTGATATCAAATTAGTATTTGGTAATTATTATTATTTAATTTCCTGTAGGTTTGACACTCTATTTTATCACTTTATTACTTGTTGACCCTGTATACTTGCACGCATATATTCATATAGAAAATAACCAACAAGTTTTTTGCGCCGTTACTGGGAAATTAATTTAATAATTTTTGTCAATATTAATTTTTAGTCAAATTAATTTTAATTTAAACTTGTATATTTTTATTTATTTGGTTTTTATTTTATTTTATTTTTTTTTTCAGGTACAATGACTGGATTTAATTATCAATGACATCTTAAAAGGATGGATCCATTAAGTGCGGCAATATTTGAGCCAATGGTTAATCAACTTTCGATGCTTGAAAGGCGGATTGACGCGTTTAAGAGGTAGTCCATTCAGAATACTTACAATCAGCAGCCTAGTTACACCCCAGACTACTATCATCCAGGTTGACAAGATTATACGAATCATTCATGGAATAATAACAATCAAGATCAATTCTTTGCCCCAAGTTATTATCATCAGGATTTTCAAAACCCACCTTCCCAGCAACAAGAGTAGAAATCAATTTGTGAGAAAATTCTTGATAGAATTTTAGAGTGAATTGAGACAATAATGAATAATCAAAAAGTTTGTGCTCCAGAACAATCATACTCGTCAGAATTTTCGTATCAACCTTAATCATACGAATTCTCGTATCAACTCCCTCCACCGCAGCAAGATAAAATATCAACTTGTGAGAAAATTCTTGCGAGGATTACAAAGTATAATGAGATGAGTAGTAAACACAATGAAGAATTAACAAGAGATTGGGAAATTCAAAGAGAAGAGGATGAGAGTCGAAGGGAACAACTTGCCAATTTAGTCAACAATTGCATTCACGAAACTTTACCTAGCAATACAGAGATAAATCTTGAGGAGGAAGGTAAAGAGCAGTGTGATGAAGTTATATTAGAAAATGACAAGGAGTTTCAAGAGGTTAAAAAAATAAATCTAAAGAGGTCTCATTCGGATGAGGAAGATGATGATGATGTTGAAAAGAAGAAGAGCAATGTTTGGGAAGAGGAAGAGAATGATGAGGATGATCAAGTCTTGAATTCAAATGGTATTAAGAAAAATCCGATTGTGCCTTTCGTGCAACAAATTCAGAATTTTGAGGAGTACTATCGGGTTGACTTTATTAAAGACTTTGATAACTTGGATAAATTCAAGCTTGGGGGTGGTTCACAATTTTTCAAGGATGTCATGGAGATCAAATAAAAGACAAAAAGGAGGCATGAAAAGACAGTTTTTGCGATTGAGCCTAATTGAGAAAAGGGAGTAGTCAGGCTGTGACTTTAAAACAAGCGCTTGTTGGGAGACAACCCAAGTTTTAGTTTTTATTTTTTATTTTATTTTATTTTTAGTATTTTTTATTTTGGTAGTAAAGTTTAGTTATTTAATTATTTATTTTAATATTTTATTTAATATTTTTATTTTTGTTTTGTTTCAGGTTTATTCAATGCAATCCAAGCTTAGCAGACGAGGAGGAGAAAAAATGCTACATATTAAGGGGAGTCCCTTATTCTTAATTTTCTTTATTTTATACATTGAGGACAATGTCTATTTTAAGTTTGGGGGTGTGGGTAAATATGAAAGAATTTGACAATTTTTTAGTTTAAAATTTTAGAATTTTGTGGGTAAATTTACTGTAAACCCTCACGAAACACAACTCGTCCACTTGGGGTAACCATGGGGTTTAAAAGTTTATTGCACATGCTAAGTGCAATTGTGTTTCCTATGAAAATGGGATAACTTAATTTTTAGGTAGAGTCTCTTGGGCAATGAATTAGTTAAATTAAATATTTGGTCGATGATAAAAATTTTGATTTTTATTTAATAACTTTTGAAAAAATGAATAAATTTTTGCATAGTTTGAATTTTGGCTATTTGTTGGTTATTATTTTATTTGAAATCCTTTAATTTCTATACATATGTCCATTTGTTTGAGCTAGTTTTAACTTAAGTGAAGTTTATTGGATTAAATGCTCATGATAGATATTTTTGAATTCTATATTTTTATTTGATCGTAACTTGAATACAAATTGTGGTAAAATGTAATTTAGGAGAGATGATTTAAGTAAATTTTTTGGGATTATTAAAATTAATTTATCTCATGGAGAACAAAAAGTTAAGAGAGTTATGTGAAGAAAAGCGAGATGGAGCATAAAACGCACTCGCTGGTGAGATTGAACATAAAATGCACTCACTGAGGTTGAAGAAAAAAAAGAGTAAAGAAAAGAAAAAAAAATGGGATGGAGCATAAAATGCACCCATTTAATTGAAGAAAAAGACTTAAAAAAAATTAATAATCCTATTGGTGTTTAAAAGATTAAAAACTTCTTGATCCCCTAATTTATATTTGCATGTATTAGTTTTGAGTGATGTGAAAAATAAAAAATTAGAGTTTTTTTGTATATATTTTATGAGACATTTAATTATGTGAGCGGATCTAAGTTTTTTTTGCTAGTTTGATACATTTGGATTCACACACACACGAAGGGTCTTGATTAAAGTAAGATTGATAAATACGTTAAAATTTTGGACTTTGCATAATTTTAAATTTTTCTTTAAGTTATCATTTAAAAATTTTTGAGTTTAAAGTTGAAATTCATATTGATTCATTGCTTGAGTTGCTGAGTTAGTAGCGTTTTTGTTTTTTTTTTTCTTGCTTGAGGGCAAACAAAGATTTAAGTTTGGGGGTATTTGATAATGTGTTTTTATACCTATTTATTAAATATTTTTAAGTTTGATTATTTGTTAGTTTTTAAGCATTTTAATTGAATTTAGGTGTTTAATTTAATTTTATGCATTATTATTATTTTTATATTATTTTTATTAATATTTTGTAGGAAAAGGAATTAAATGAATCACTAGTGGCATTGTTGTAATTTCTGCAAGAAGTTGAGGGCAAAAGTGTAATTACAACAAGCTTGGATGGCAATCTCGTAAATATGCAAACCTCGGTGGCAAACTTGTAAATAAGCGAACACTGACAGCATGGCGCATGGCGCGTAGTAAGGATGACACAGAATAAAACGTCGTCGTTCTGGCTGTGTGGGAGGTGAATAAGGTCCACGCAATGCGCGGACAGTTAAGCAATCAACATACAAGCAGAAGACGCCGTTTGGATTTGCGGGAGAAGTGTTGTGCCATGCGCGCGGTGAACTGGCATTGACTGGGTCAAAGTACGCGGAGGCTTTGTTTGGTTGAAGCATTAATGCACAGAACGAAATTATTTGGGAATTAAGCATTAATTTAATTCCAAATTGGATTTCTTTTCCACATTAGCTTAGGATTATTATTGTACTCCTATAAATATACTATGTAACTTTTATTTTTAGCAGAATATATTAGGTTAGAGTATAATATATTAAATTAGAGTAATTTAGGAGTAGAATTAGAAGCAAATATTCAACGTGAAGGATTCAAGAATTGAAGGTTGAGCTTGAGAATTGGAGACTGTGATCCGAGTGACAGACGGATATCAACACAGATTTGATTTATCTTCTTTTACTTTTAATTTTTATAATTTTGAGATGCTGAATTATTTGTGGTTAATTAATTATTTAATTATGAGTTAATTTTTATTTGAGATTGCAATTGAACTCAATGCGTAGTTTAATTTAATTTGTTTTCTTTTTAATTATTGATGATTATATATGAGTTGTTTATCATATTTTATCCGTTCATGTATAATTATTTGCGCAATAATTAATTGTGATATCTTAGAAGAAATTATAAAAAGAATTCTAGGATTATATCTGGATATGATAACATGTGAATTTGTTGATTCTTTCTAGGAAGAGTAGCATAATAGTGTGTAGGATGAAGATACCTATATGCCACATGTAACTTTGTTAAGAGTTGGATCTTAATGAGTTTATTTCAAATTATTTTGCATAGCAATATAGTAACTTAATTGGAATAAATCTTTTTATTGATTCTTGAAAAAGGTTAGTAAATAGTTAAAAAATCTCAGTTAACAATTCTATGTAGTTAATTAATTAAAAAGAGAATAAAGAGATTTAAATGAAGCATTGGGGAAAATTGTGATCTTAACTATTTTAATTTAATTTCATCATTTTCATTAGTTTAATTTAGTTAGTAATTTTAATTAGTTTATTTTATAATTAAATTGAGATTGTTGAAATCGAATTAATTTGATATTAAATTAGTGTTTGGTATTAATTATTTTTAATTCCCTATGGGTTCGATACTCAATTTTATCACTTTATTACTTGTTAACCATGTATACTTGCACGCATATATTCATATAGAAAATAACCGACACTATTTAAACTTGTTAAGCAAACTAGTTGCTCACCCTTGCTATATCATGAACTCTTTTGCAGCTAAACCCGAGTCATCAGAGAAGGACAAGGGTAAAAGAAAGATGAAGTGATAGACTTTAAGAGGCAGTCTTTAGTTTATTTGTGTGACGACCCCAAATCCGGGTTCCTTGAACCTCGAATCCGGTTCAACACGAGTACAACCTTTTTCCTTATTGTTCATGAGTTACAACAATATTATAATTGGTAAATAATCATTTATTTACAATTTTACAACATCTCTTTCTATTCCAGAATTGCAATCTTTATACATTCCTAGTATGTCTCAATATCATACATGATACGACATTCTATTACAATCAAATTGAGTATTTAACATTCATATAATATACCAACTAAGTATTATACTACACAATCATTTATCTGTCCAATTTGAACTGATATCTACAACAAATATTTAGATCTTCAGTGAACGTAATATGTTTTCCTGTTCCTTGATCTTTATCGAGAACTTCAAATAATTTACATTATTTGAAAATGTTGGTTTAGGCAAGAGTGAGCACGACAGCTCAGGAAGTCTAACAGATAGCACATAACACATAGTTCATGTTTATACATGTTTCTCATGCTTCATACATTACATTATATGAATGCATCATACTTCTCATACTTTGCATTTATTTATGCAATATACTGATCATGCATTGGAATGAATACATGACATACAGTTCAACTTATTCAATTAATTCAGGCTTTCTATCATATAGAATCAACACACCTCATATGGTTTCAAAAAAACATATTTAATTCAAATTCTCACATACTTCAAGTGCACACACAACAATTATACACATAGCAACAATAGCTGAAAAACTTGCCTGGTTCGCTTCTACCAGTTATGTTTATTTGCGTATTTCGTTCAACCTATAATTTATATAGGAAATTGGCATAATCATTAGATGCAATGACTATTACTTAGCCTTTATATAAGACTCTAACTTTAAATTATTAACTCATAAGATGTCCGACAAACGAACCCTTAAGTTCCGGACAAAACCCTAGCCCAACCATAGTTGGACATGTCGGGTATGCTCATCTAACTTATACATTCACTACACGTTCATCGTACGACTTACTTTTAATAAGTTGTCTAAAATTTAGTCACAATGGACTATCTACATTGGTTTAATTCAATTAAACTTTCTTCTTTTACATAACTTAATGATTTGGACTTTTAATAATGTACTAAATACCTCAATATATCATATATCTGTGATAATATACAAGTACACAACTACATTCAAATATTATTAACCATTTAATAATATTTTAATCACTTATTAATATTATTATCCATTTAATAATATTTTAATCTATTACAAATATTATTAACCATTTAATATTATTTTAATCACTTATTAATATTATTAACCATTTAATAATATTTTAATCATTTACAAATATTATTCACCATTTGATAATATTTTAATCTCTTATTAATATTATTAACCATTTAATAATATTTTAATCACTTCTTAATATTATTAATCATTTAATAATATTTAATCACTTTCTAATATTATTCACTTCTTAATATTATTAACCATTTAATAATATTTTAATCATATATTAATATTATTAACCATTTAATAATATTTTAATCACATTCTAATATTATTCACCATTTAATAATATTTTATTCACTTCTTAATATTATTAACCATTTACTAATAATTTAATAACATATTAATATTATTAACCATTTAATAATATTTTAATCACTTCTTAATATTATTAACCATTTAGTAATATTTTAATTATTTACTAATGTTATTTCTCATTCAATAACTTTTTAATCATATACTAATATTATTAATCATTTGATATTAATTACTCATTCTCTAATATTATTAATTTGTTAATAATATTTTAATTAATAATACATTTTCTGAAACCGGCGACTGAACCGAGGTTCAGGGCCTGAACACACTGTCTGGGCTGGCAGCTCTATGATCGTCGAGTGAGGGTCACTCAACGATTTCCCAAGACTGGCGCAGACTGCTCTACTACCAGCAACACTCTACCAGCAGCACTCTACTACCAGCAACACTCTACCAGCAGCACTCTACTACCAGCAACATTCTACTACCAGCACTCTACTACCAGCACTATACTACCAGCAACACTCTACTACCAGCAACACTCTACCACCAACAACACTTTACTACCAACACTCTACTACCAGCAACACTCTACTACCAGCAGCACTCTACTACCAGCAGCACTCTACTACCAGCACTCTAATATTCTATCTACTGACTTGGTTAAGTCATTCATTAGCTGAAGAGTGAGCTCTACGATCAAAGTGTAACCACTCTACGATCTCAATGACGAAGTCACTCTACGATTTTCACTGCAACTAAGGAAAATTCACATATTTACACTAACTTCATACAACATACCAACACTCATTTTAACCTTTCTGGTTTACTCTTTAGACTAACAAAACGTCTAACACATTACTTAAAGATGTTTTGATTTTGAAAATAGATCATTGGACAGAAGGTTTAACCACCTTGGTTTTCTTAGACTTTTAGTCAAACACTCGGTGAGCATACGGGAATATCTTCATAAACTGATTATTTATAGTAAACAAATACTCTTTCACCCCTACTGCAACCTTGTATCGCCTGAACCCTTCATGGTCCTTAACATAGGTTTCACCCAACAGAAAACAGCATCTAAACCAAATAATAAGCCAATACACCAGTCCATTCTAAAGTTTTATGAACATGAACATTGAGTACAGACCAACTGTGGTTCAGACTCGTAATGTTGATTGGGTAAAATAACCGAAACCATTATTCTAGTTCTGATTCAATCATTAACTAGTTTCACCAACATTTTTGACTATCGAGTTTACATTACTCTCATTTAAACATCTCGTATGCAACTATAGCATATTCTGTTTCCTTAATCCAACCTAAGATAAAACCAATTAAATGAATAAGGATAATATCGAAATAACCAAATAATACCTTCAATCTTTGACAGATGATTTACATTCAGATTCTACCTTCTCCAAACAACAAGAACTCCTCTGAAGTTTGCGTTTACTTCTCAAACTCAATATCTCTCTTAGCCTAAATGAACGGGAAGGGGAAATGAGGGAATGACTAGTTGATGGACATTTTGATTGATCATATGAATGACTAGGGTTGGTGGGGAGTTGTTAAACCACTTTGCACACAAAAATCAACCAGCAAGTAAGTTTTATGACCATGTGGGCCCTAAAATTCGGGATTACTACATTATTTCACCAATTTAGCTTTATTTTTATATTTTATATCATTATATAAGTATCCATATATATATACACCAATATATATATACATTGACCACAACTTTGACTTAGTTTGGGCTCCACATTGGACTTAGGAATTAAATCTATTGGGCTCATCATTTAATTTATTTGGGCTCAATTTAATTATTCTATTGGGCTAACATTAAATACCCTATGTTACATTTAATTAAAACAATGATTGAGATTAATTAATTATTACATGAATTAAGGTTTATTTAACTACAAAGACTACTAGGTTAATTAATTTGACCTAGCTTAATACCTCAATTGGAATTAAAATATAATCCAATTAGACTTGCATTAGATTATTCTACCACCTTGGGTTACTCTACATTTCCATTAGGCTTGCTACACCATTTCATTGAGCTAGTCAATTAAATCAATATTGGGCTCTATACCACAACTTAATAATTAAGTTAATTACTTAATTAATTAACTTTTTAATATTGTCATTCTAGACAATCATCCTAAATTTTTCACAACTTTAATTCATGAACTATATAATTAACTCAATTAATTATATTACAGGACTTTCCTTTCTAATCCACACTTAAACTAATTAACTTTATTAGTTTTATTGAGTATCAATTACTCATCTTCTTATTTGGCTAATAAGCACACTTTAAGTAGATATATTAATATACCCCTTTCCCTTTTCAATTGAATTTATTTTCTTAATAAATTCTCTACATGCATCATTAAAATATTCTTATATTTAATTTCTAACAAATCAATTATGTTAAATAAAAAAAAATGTTTACCCATTTTCTGCACATCTTACTTCTCAAATTCTAGGTTTTAAACCTTAACCTTTAATTAAATCAATTAAGATCTTATATAAAATCTTTAAAATATCTGGGATATTACATTAATCCATTCTTATAAGAATTTCGTCCCCGAAATTTTATCATACTCATTTCTACAAATTTTCATTTTTGAGAATATTTCTTTACTCATCAAATTCTATGACCACCATTTTCTAGGAAGTTCATACTTCTAAACTCACAATTCCAGAACAATGTAATATCTTGTAGAAGAATAAATTAAAAATCAATATCTTACAAAAGAATAAATTGAAAATCAAAATATTCATTAAAACTTTCATGCTATTCTGAGGAGTCATAAAGACTGTGAACATTTGCGAGAAGGTTTATCAATCACAAAGACTGAAAACATTCCACAATTATTTTGTACGCTAGGTGATCAGCCTATCGTACTCTAGCGCTGTGCACAACGACTTCACTCAAGGTTGAACTCTCTGGATTTACCAACCCATATTTTGTTCTATCAGCATGCCACCACTCTTAGGCGCCCCTCGTGGGTTCTTTATTCATGGCTCTAACATATCCCCCATTATAGGGTTGTTCACCTCAGACTTACTACCAAATTCCGCTCCAAATAATTTGGATTGGATAATAAAACTTGAGTCATTTCTGACCAAAAATGTCCAGTAAAAATAAATGACATAGACTCACATCATTGAACTGTTCGTATATTACGAACTAAAAATCATTTTAGATTGGTTAAAATAACCAAAATTCATTTTTTTTAGGACTTCATACTACCGCACCGTTGCAATAGTGCGTTGAATATTCCGTCTTTTTCATCTCTGCACCATGGCTTTAATGGCGTGTGATGATTTTAGAAATACATTTTGATATTTTTAAATCATTTTGTCTAGCCGAAACAATTAGCATAGACTCTTTTTTAAACATTTTAAAATACTGAAAATCGTTTTATGACTTTGTCATACTACATCATACCATAGTGGGCTTAAGGCTACATCCAACACTAGGTTACTCTACATTGATGACTCCATCGTTTATCATCTCTGCACTAAGTGTATTAATGATATTTAAAATACATTTGTCTTTTTCAAAAGCACAAAAGTGCGATTTTGGCACGATTTTTAAGAATTTCAAGGTCTAGCATAGTTAGAAGATTTGGATTATCCTAAAGCATCAAATAATTACCTCAAATGTTTCCTCCATATTATTTTCCAGCTTAATAACTATATCTATTATAGCTTTATTCTGGCTACTTAACTCTACACACAATCACTGTTCATCAAACTTACCACGTATTTGGGCTCAGGAATTTACCACAATCATATGGTTTGAGGAGCTTGTCCTAGTCAGGCCAAAGTCGCCCATTCGCTGAGGGGCTCCACCACATGACTATGAGTGACGAACTTACCATGTGTGTCGGTTCTTAAAACACGAACTTATCTTAACATCCTCTACCTATCCGTTATACACATGAGAAAACAATCACCTTCTCAACATACATATAACGAATAGCTTACACCAGGTTTCAATCGATTATCACTATAGAAAGTTAAGTGGTCGTCAAACCAAACACAATCTCCTGCCCATACAAGAAATTGGTCAACTCGGCCACTAATCAATATAGGAAATCAAGCGATCGTTAAACCAAGAACAAATATATGAGTTTTCCAACTGTTCAACACTGTAAGGAAACACATGCCACCAGTGCATATCTTTCTTCTTCGATACGCACTGATCGTGCAAGTTTTGCAGCAGCATCTCCCAAATTGGTTCGCTGACATATCATAGCCCCCGCCCAAACAAATGTTCGTTCAACTCAACCACTATATTAATATAGGAAGCTAAGCGGTTCTAAAACCAAGCACAAATTCCCTGCCCATACAAGGAATCGTACAACTCAACCACTAATATGAGTTCTCAATTAAAAACCCACAAACTATTAATTTTTCTTAACTGAATACGAATTCTCTCCATTCATATTTTAGCACATCTGCCTCATTACGAGTTCATCTCCCTAGATCATTTGATGACCTTGTTAGCATTTTCTTTATGCTTCTCAAAATCTTATTATAAGATATCTTCTATCATTTCTTCAAATTAGGTACAACATGATCCTTTTCATTTCTCTTATATCTTCTCAAATCCATCATTGGATAATCTTCTATATATGAATTTTCCAAATTTCTCTTTTAATACATAAACTCTTTCAGAGTTTATTCATTTATCATTTTACTTATCTTCTACTACGGTTATAACCTAAAGTACTCTTACCTAAAGTTTATAACCTACCAGCTCTGATACCAACTTGTGACGACCCCAAATCCGGGTTCCTTGAACCTCGGATCCGGTTCAACACGAGTACAACCTTTTTCCTTATTGTTCATGAATTACAACAATATTATAATTGGTAAATAACCATTTATTTACAATTTTACAACATCTCTTTCTATTCCAGAATCGCAATCTTTATACATTCCTAGTATGTCTCAATATCATACATGATACGACATTCTTTTACAATTAAATTGAGTATTTAACACTCATATAATATACCAACTAACTATTATACTACATAATCATTTACCTGTCTAATTCGGACTGATATCTACAACAAATATTTAGATCTTCAGTGAACGTAATATGTTTTCCTGTTCCTTGACCTTTATCGAGAACTTCAAATAATTTACATTATCTGAAAATGTTGGTTTAGGCAAGAGTGAGCACGACGACTCAGCAAGTCTAACAGATAGCACATAACACATAGTTCATGTTTATACATGCTTCTCATGCTTCATACATTACATTATATGAATGCATCATGCTTCTCATGCTTTGCATTTATTTATGCAATATACTAATCATGCATTGAAATGAATACATGACATACAGTTCAACTTATTCAATTAATTCAGGATTTCTATCATATAGAATCAACACACTTCATATGGTTTCACAAAAACATATTTAATTCGAATTCTCACATGCTTCAAGTGCACACACAACAGTTATACACATAGCAACAATATCTGAAAAACTTGTCTGGTTCGCTTCTACTAGTTATGCTTATTTGCGTCTTTCGTTCAACCTACAATTTATATAGGAAATTGGCATAATCATTAGATGCAATGACTATTACTTAGCCTTTATATAAGACTTTAACTGTAACGACCCCGAAATTCGACCAACTTTATTCCCTTAAATTTTGTATTTATTATTCATTATTTTCCTTACGTCCAAATTTCGGTCCGTTAATAAATCTTTAATCTCCTTATTTAATCCATTAATTAATTTTAAAATCAATAATTACCAAATATTTCGGTATAAATTTTTCTTTTTCTCAATTCATTTATTGTATTAAATATTTTATCATTTAAAAACTTCATTTCTTGATCCTAGTCCCTGGATCGTAACTTTTACTTTTTCTTTCCGTTACCAGTGTCGTAAAGCTCAACAGTCAAATTTAATATCATTCATATCCATACAGATGTTCTTTGTTTCATAATTCATAACTAGCTATATAATAGTCTCTATCATGACAATCATCTTGAACAATCACAGTTCATAATTTAATATTATTCGTTCTATCCGGATCCAACATATATGTACATAGAAAATATTAATGTAACCTTGACAAATTATCCACATGGCATTATAACATCAAAATTTCATATTAACGTTCACAACCTTTTAGGAAAATCCGTCTCTATATAATCTGATATTCTTGAAATTCATTTATTTCCTGCAAAAATGTTTATTAAGCAAGTAATGAGCATAACGGCTCAGCAAGTTCAACAGTTTATACTTCACGTAGCACATACCTTATCATGCTTGGTGTGTGTCATACATTACATGTTGTGCCTCTACTATAGCAATATATCTCATATCATTGCACAAAGTACACATAGTCATCATATAATCCACAGATCACATAACACATAATTTATATGCATTTAACAAATATTATCATATCATAACAGTCAACATTTAACATTTAAGGACTGAAGAACTTGCCTGTACGCCCAATTAATAAATTGATAGTTCAAACCCTGTACTCGATCAACTTATGATCATAAAATAATCAAATAATAATTATTTATCCTCTTATGATATTAATTTAATTAATTAATATCATCTATAATATAATTAACCCTACCCGACGATTTATTTTAGGATAATGGGTCAATTATTAACTAGTATGGTTAATTATATTAAACTCGTTCTTTAAAATATTAATTTAACTTAGTATCAAATACATTTACTACGGACAACCCGGCCTATTGGATAAATTTTAGCATATTCGGTTGTCCAAAATTTTCATTTATTCATTTTCTAACCTTTAAACTCATTAGATTAATATTTAAAATATTTAAATATTAATCTCCAATATTTAATTTTTTTACAAAAATATTAAATTTTATTCCCAAATATCATTTCTATATTTTTAGTATTTTTCTATAAGTTTCTATAATTTTTAAACAAATTTTAAACATTTATTTCATTAAAAACTAATTCTGGGGGCATTTTAGTAAATTTCGCGCCTTTAGGGACTCAACCGGCATTAACAGAAAAGCACAGGGGCATATCCGTAATTTTACGAGCCAAGGGACACGCTCGGTATTTCCTTAAAAGGCCAGGGGCATAACCGTACTTTCCGACAGTGTCGTCGACCGCGCATTGCGCGCGGCCTCCCCTCACGCCAGCCAAACGACGTCATTTGGCCTGGCAAGGAATTGGCTGTCGCGCATGGCGCGACCCCTTCTTCCACGCGGCCAAAAACAGTGTCGTTTTGGCCCCGCCTCAGACAGAATTTGGCCGCTGCGCAATTCGCAGGCGGACAAAATTTTCTTCCTCCTGCAGCCGTGAACAGTGTACCAACTTATCCAAAAATCACCATTTTGCTCCAATTTTTTCCAACAAAATTATTCCAAAAATCATATAACCCATAGATAAACATCTAAAAATTATTTAGAGTAATTATTCTAATTATTTACTAAATTTTCTCAAAATTATTTTATCCTCATAATTTCACAAAATAACTTAAACAGAATATTTTATACCTTCCAAGCTTTGAAAAACTTTCTTGGAGGCTTGTTCCTCACATGGATGGCACCAAATATCTCTTCTCTTGTGGTGGCTATGGTGGTCTTGGGTGGAGGTGGTGGTTCTCGGTTGGAAAGAGGAAGAATGGAGAGGAAAATATGTTTGTTTGGTTTACTTTTTTTTCTTTTTTCTTTTTATTTTTATTTCTTTCTTTTTCCTTACTTTTCTTTATCAAGCTTACATGTGCATTAATTGGTTTTAAAAATTTGCTCAAGTCCGCCGCCTCTTTCCCTCCCAATTCGGATAAGCTAACCAAAACAAAAAAAATCATGCAAAATTAAAATTTTAATACATTACGCAGTTATTTCGTGTAATAAATATTTTATATAATATATATAAAATATTTATTTTAATTCACTAAAAATCATAACATGATTTATGAGTAATATTAATACCTTTTTCGGTATTTTACTTGACAAATTTTGTACACGCATAATGACATGCATGTAATTATATGAGGTAATTTATACCTCCAAAATTCATAAAATAATTCATATAACATATAAAAATTATTTTTCATAATTTTTCACTTGGTTACTTGAACAACATGTTATATTAACATGTTCACATTTCCGAAATATTATCCTTCATAAAAATCATAATAATTCCATTATACATAAATATAATTTTTTTTAATAACTTAAAACATTCATTTTTCTCATTTATTTTCATTTCTTTACAATTTACACTAACTTTTCTTATATAAATTATATAATTTATTATTATATAATTTACATAATTACCTTATTCTTATATAATTTCCATTTCACACAAAATACAAATTATAAAATTTCTTCCATCCTTATTCAACTAAATTCTCTTATATAAATTATATAATTACTCATATATAATTTATATAATTATTATTTTCTTCATACTTTATTTTAATTTTCTTATATAAATTATATAATTTATTATTATATAATTTATATAATTACTTTTCTTCTCAATTAATTTCTAAAGTTCTTCCATAATTCTTGATTAAATCTAAAATCAATAATTATAATTTTACTAATTTCCTCATTAACTTTTCATAAATTTTTGGATTAATTTAATTATTAATCCCTTAATTTTCATAATAAATAAAATTTATAATTACAACAATTAACCATAAACACATATATATACGAATATATCTATATATATATATATATATATATATCACACATTACCACATAACATCATTTAAATTCAATTTTTGTATTTCCATAATAATTTTATTGTGCCTTTACAAGAAATTTCTCTTATTCTTCATAAATTGTTTCAAAAAAATTAATTTACTTTTCAATTATTTTAAATTAACACAATTCGTCATGATCTCCGTACAGATTTAATTTACTAATTAAATCTCATCACATACCTTAAATCACATAAAATAATAATTAATTTAAACAACCTTGATAATTTTATCAATTAAATTCTCATTTAATATTATTAAGAAAATCCTGAAAAATCGGATCTGTAATGTCCTAGAATTTCCACGTCTTTATTAATTAAATTATTAATTTACTTTCCAACGAGTTAGTTTTACGAGATTATTTAAATCTTTTTATGTGATTAATTAATTATGTGATTAAATAATTATGTAATTAATTACTAAAATTAATTAAAGGGGGTCACTAATATGTTATTAAACTAGTGAACAAACCCTAAAGTTTTAATATCAAAATAATTGATAAGTTTCCTATTAATTAAATATTCAATTAAATTGAATATAATGAGTGAATTAAATATAATAAATTAATTAATATGATTATTAATTAATGTAAATAATGTGAAATATTAATAATAATATTTATTAGTCCATTTAGTAATTTAATACTTATGGGTTAGAATATTTAATTATTTATTCAATCTAATTATTTATTTAATCATGGATTGAATAATTAATGTGTAAATTATTAAATTAGCCCAACATGGGTCAATTAGTAGCCCAAGTGGAGAATAATAAAATTTGACAAATTAGTAGCCCAAACAATTTAATAGAAGTCCAATTGGTATTTTAAATTAAAGCTCAATGATTGGCCCACTTGAAAAAATACTTAATAAAACTATTTATTTATTAAAGTAAAAGGCAAGTGACAATCTTTTTGGGACAAGAAGTCACCAGCCGAATTATGCATGGAAGGAGAGAGAAAATGAGTTTTGTTTTATTTTCTTTTATTTTTCATTTAATTAAATTAAGGTTGCTTGTTTTATTTTTTTGGTACATGGACACCATCCCTCTTTTCACCAACTAAGTATGGGCTAACTTTCTTATGCAAGTATCCAAGTAGGAGCATCATGAATTATAGATATAATTTTGTATCTAAGAATTTTACTAGTATACTTGTTTTATTAAGGCATTTACACTTCATTTTTGCTCCAAGACCAAAATAGAGAGTTGAGAGAAAAAGCTTTAGTGAGAGCATAATTGAGAGATCAAGGAAGAAGAAGAAATCCTAAGTTAGTTCATGCCATTCTCCTTCACAACATATTTTGGAAAGAAGAGGAGAATAGCTATCAAAACAAGGTAGTTATTTTTTTTTAAAACCTAATCTTGTTTTTCTTTCAAGTTATGATATAAATATTAGTGTAATAATTTTTATGGTTAATATCATGCTATGTATGTTTATATAGTTGATCATGTGTTTAACTTATGTGTTATGAGTTTTATTGAATGAAAAACGTGTATTTGGTGGTGTGAAAATAAATCTCAAAATAATGATTAAAGATTGTAACGACCCCGAAATTTCACCCACTTTATTACTTTAATTTTCATATTTATGAAACATTATCTTCCTTACGTCCAAATTTCGGTTCGTTAATAAATCTTTCATCACCTAAATTGATCCCTTATTTAATTTCAATATCATCAGTTGCCAAATTTTCGATATAAATTTTTCTTTTTCTTTTTCTCCATTCAATCGTTGTATTAAAATATTTGGATATTTTAAAATCCTTACATTCTGGATCGTAGTCCCTGGATCGCAACCTTAACTTTTTCTTATCTCTTACTAGTGTCATACAACTCAACATTCACAATTTAGTATTGTTCATATCCATACAATTTATTCTTGATTTCATAATCCATAGTTAAGCCATTTAATAATTTCTATCGTAACATCTATCTAGTACAATCACAGTTCAAAACTTGACTTATCCTGTCTGGATTCAACATATATGTACATAAAAAATAGCACTATAAACCTAACAATAGTATTCACATTATGTTATTGAAATATAACAATAACGTTCACAACCTTCTGTGATTATCCGTCTTTATATCATCTGATATTTTTGATATTCATTTCTTTCCTGCAAAAATGTTTATTAAGCAAGTAATGAGCACAACGGCTCAGCAAGTTCAACAGTTATAATTCACGTAGCACATACCTTATCATGTTTGGTGTGTGTCATACATCAAGTGCTTGTGCTTCTACTATAGCCATATATATCATATATATTCATATCGTTGCACAAAATACACATTGTGGTCATATTAATCACGTATCACGTAACACATAATTTGTATGCATTTAAAACAAGAATTATATATCATACAGTCCAACATTTAACATAAAAAGGGACTGAAGAACTTGCCTGGTGTCCAGTTATTTAAATTGTTAGCTCAAACTCTTAACTCGGTCAACCTATGATCATAAAATAATCGCATAATAATTATTTATCTCTTTATGATATTAATTTACTTAATTAATATCATCTCTGGCCAATTATTAATTTATATGGCCAACTATAATAACCTCATTCCTTAAAATATTAGCATAACTTAATATTGAATACCTTCACTACGGACAACCCGGCCCATTGGATAAAATTTAACATATTTGGTTGTCCAAAAATTTTATTTAACCATTTTCTAAATTGTAACTTTATTAGATTAATATTTAAACATTTAAATATTAATCCCCAATATTTAATATTTAATCAAAAATATTAAATTTAATGCGCAAATATCATTTCTATATTTTTTTTATAATTTTCTATGATTTTTAAATAATTTTTAAACATTTATTTCAATTAAAAATCATTTCTGGGGGCATTTTGGTAATTTCCACGCCCATAGGGACTCATTCGGTATTTCCGGAAAAGCTCAGGGGCATTTTCGTCATTTCGGCAACGCTAGGGACAAATCCGGAATTTTCCGGAAAGTCCAGGGGCAATTATGTAATTTCAGCGCGTCAAGAGACATAACCGAAATAAGTTGAAAAGGCCGGGGGCACAATTGTAATTCCGTCGCGTGTGTCGGCCGCGCATGGCGCGGGGCCTCCCCAACCCCGACGCCAAACGGCGTCGTTTATCAGCCAGATTTTTGGCCTCCGCGCAATGCGCGGATTTCCTTCGGACGCGGCCCAAAAACGGCGTCGTTTCATCCCTGTCTCCGGCAAAATTTGGTCGCGCGCAATGCGCGGCCCTCCTTCTCTCCTTTCCAGTTTTCCGCGCAACAGTAGGTTAATTTTTTTTTTTTTCTAAATTACTTCCATTTCCACCATTTTTGCTCCCAATTTCACAACATAAATATACCAAAAATTACATAAACCATAGATATACATCCATAAATTATTTGAAATAATTTTCTTAATTAATTACTAAATTTTCTCAAAATTATTTTACTATCACAAATAATAAAATAAATCAATTAAATTCATTTTTTTTTATACCTTCCAAGCTTAGTTTCTTCCTTTGATAGCCTCAAGATTTCCTCTTCTTCCTCTTGTAGCCATGGTGGTCATGGAGGTTGGTGGTGGTTTCCGGTGAGAGAAAAGAAAGAGAGAAAAAGTTGTAACTTTTGTTTTGTTGGTTTTTTTTTTTTTTTTTTTTTTTCCCTCTTGTTTCTTTTCCTTCCCTTATATAAGCTTGCATGTAGGGATTTAATTTTTGTTAAGACACCCACACGTCCACCGCCATAAGCTTTCTCGAATTTTCCAAAAAAATCAAGCATGTAATTTGTTAATTTATTACATTATGTAATTATATCGTGTTGTAAATATTTTATATAATGTATATAAAATATTTATTTTAATTCACTAAAAATCATAATTTGATTTATGAATAATATTAACACCCCTTTTTGATACTTTACTTGACAAATTTTGTACACGCATAATGCCATGCATGTAATTATTTGAGGTAATTTATACCTCCAAAAATCGTAAAATAATTTATATAATATATAAAAA
Organism: Hedera helix; assembly: GCA_947179155.2. Classification (NCBI taxonomy): domain Eukaryota; kingdom Viridiplantae; phylum Streptophyta; class Magnoliopsida; order Apiales; family Araliaceae; genus Hedera; species Hedera helix. Next base: position 21,362,524 of record OX359274.1, read on the forward strand.
TTATTTTTCATAATTTTTCACTTCATTATTTGAACAACATGTTACATTAACATGTTCACCTTTTCGAAATATTATCCTTCATAAAGATCATAATAATTCCATTATACATAAATATAATTTTTTAATAACTTAAAACATTCTTTTTTCTTATTTATTATTCAATTTCTTTAATATTCACACTCATTTCTTATATAAATTATATAAAACTTAATATTATATAATTTATATATTTACATTTTCCTTTCTTAAATAATTATTAATTTCCTCCAACCTTATTCCATTTAACCATCTTATATAAATTACATAATTATTCTTATATAATTTATATAATTATTATTTTCTTCATACCTTATTTTAATTTCCTTATATAAATTATATAATTATTATTATATAATTTATATAATTACCTTTCCTTCTCAATTAATTTCCAAACTTCTTCTAAAATTCTTGATAAACTCTAAAGTCCACACATACAATTTTACCAATTCCCTCATTCACTTTTTATTTAAATTTGGATTAATTTAATTATTAATCCATTTATTTCCATAATTAATGAAATTAAGATTATCAATTAAACATTCACATATATAAATATACATATTTAAATCTTACTTCTCACATTACCATATTATCTCATTTAAATCATAATTTCTGTACTTTCACTACAATTAAATTGTACACTTTTTGTACCTTTTCTTGAAATTTCTTTTATTTTTCATAAATTGTTTTTAAACAATTTATTTACTTTTTAATTATTTTAAATTAACACAATTCGTCATGATCTCTGTATAGATTTAATTTACTAATTAAATCTCATCACATACCTTAAATCACATAAAATAATAATTAATTTAACAACCTTGATAATTTTATCAATTAAATTCTCATTTAATTTATTAAAAAAATTCTGAAAATTCGGATCCTCACAAAGATAATTTTTGATAATATTTAGATTTAATGCTCTAATATTATAGAACATTAAATCATGAGAAAAACAAAGTTTGAATCACTTAAAATGGAGTTATACACAAAAAGTTATGAGTTGTGGTAGTTTATGTGATGTAAAATTTTTTATAAAAAAATAATGATTTTAAATCATGAAAAATTAAATTTTCATGTTATAAATTGATATTAAGTGATTGGTAATTTTTTTGGATTTTTATTGATGATTTAAAGCTTACTTGATGGTATAGTTTTTATTAAAATGTGTATTTCCGGTCACTGTTCACACTCTGCTGGGAAGGAAAAAAGAAAGGGAACAGTACGCGCAATGCGCGCAAACCTTTGGCTGAAAAAAACGCGGAGCCAAACGACGTCGTTTGGTGTCTGTCGAATCTTACTCCGCGCGTACGCGCGGAAGCCGTTTCCGGTTTCTCAAAACGGCAGCGTTTTGGGCCGTTGTTTCTGAATACGCGCGCAATGCGCGAGCACCGGTTTTCTGAGAAATTACCATACTGCCCCTCCGTGTTTTTCTTGGCAAAATTACCATTCTGCCCTCGAATCAGTTTTCAACTTATTTACGAAAATGTCATTCGGGTTAATTTTAATTAATTTAAATATTTGAAAATTAATAATAATAATACAAAAATAATATTGGGAAGGATATTTTTCATTAAGTTTAATATTTAAATATTTTAAATATTAATCTAGTTAGCTAATCATGGTTAAGTTAAATAAATTTATTATTTATTTATTATTTTAAATATTAATAATAAATAAAGGTGATAAATTAGCAATTATTATTTAATTCCTATTAAATAATACTTAAAGAGAGATAAAATTTATAAATTAATTATTTATTATTTAAATATTATTAAATAATAAATAAGGATAATTAAGTAATTAATTATTATTTAATTAGCATTAAATAACGATTAATGTAAATTAAGTTATTAGAGTAATAATTTATTATTTAATAAATAAGAATGATTTGATTATTATTTAACCTTAAATAATAATTAAAATTAATTAAATAATTAATTATTATTTAATTGACATTAAATAATAATTAAAGAGGATTAAGATTAGTAAACTATTATTTATTTTTCTTAAATTAAATAATAAGTAAGGTTAATTACTTAGTTAATTATTGGTTGATTAATATTAAATTAAATAAGGTTAAAATTAAGTCAATAATTATTTATTATTTAATTATAATTAAATAATAAGTAAGTACAATTAGTTATTATTTATTTTAAATAATAACTTGAGTTAATTAATTAATTTCTATTTAACCAAGATTAAATAGTAATTAAATAGAGATTGAGTTAATAAAATAAATCAAATTTAATTATGATTTAATTAAACAATTGTAATAAGTTGTTTAAGGGTTTAATAAGTGTTCAACACTTAAGAAAAATATTTTCTAACTTATTAAATTATTAACCTAAAATGATTAAGGGTCTATAAGGTTAATAATATTGGTTTGACTAATGTAAATTATGTGTTAGTACTTATGTGTGGTAAATAAGTTCATTATCAAGCGTATAGTTATGCAAATACGCCGTACTAATTATTAGATCGACTTTATTAATGGTAGGTCTTTCAAAGCAAGTTAGTTAAAGCTAGACATTTATTGTAGCTGAACAGACATGCAAGTTCTCTAACCCTACTCATTTATTGTTGAACAAGTTTCTATACTTGTATTTATTGTCAAAACTTGAAGTGGTTTAATTATTTAAAATTATCCCACATCCATATTATTTATAAAATCGCACTTAGTGCACTTGAAACTTATTAGTTCTTGATTCATAAACTGTATTGAAAATGTCAAAAGCTAATAGTTCAGCTAGACATTACGTTTATAAATTCAATACGTGAATACTTTTAAAAGCTTATCCAAACCATTGTTGGGTGCAAATTTCTTATATTAAGTGTGAGAATTGAACAACCCTAAATTAGGGGATTTTGTGTCGGGAAACCGACTTTGGGCACCAGCGACTAAATGTAATGCATATACAACGGGTTGAATATGTTGATCCCCTTGAAAACCAAACAACTCAAAGGGTCAGAGGAAACTCTATTATACCCTCGTTAGTTCAGGGTCCTTAGTGACCACTTAGCATTTTAAGATTCAAATATTCTGTTTATTAAAATTTGAATCCTGTTTCATTCACAATTGTTATGTCTATTGTTGAACCATTGATGACATTTCCCATTCATTCATGATATATTAAATCTCTATGATTGTTCTAAACTTGCTGAGCAAACTAGTTGCTCATTCTTGCTATATCATGAACCATTTTTCAGATAGACCCGATTGCTCCAAGAAGGATAAAGGAAAAGGAAAGGCCAAAGCTTAAGTAGCTTATGCATGCTAATTAGATCTTCAATTATGTATTTACGGTTGTTAAACCTTTTGTAATTCCTTATGATAGGAACTGTTTTTATGTTAAGGTTGATAGATCCTGGTATTGTAACCTTTTGAAAGGAACCAATATGTATTATTTCGCAATATTTAAATGCAATGTATGTATTTAATTGTTAGTAATGTTTTGAATAGTGAGAACCAAACTCGAGGTTATGGAACCCGTATTTGGGGTCGTCACAGGATCCTCACACTAACTTTAAATTATTAACTCTTAAGATGTCCGACAAACGAACCATTAAGTTCCGGACAAAACCCTAGCCTAACCCCAGTTAGACATGTCGGGTATGCTCATCTAACTTATACATTCATTACACGTTCATCGTACGACTTACTTTTAATAAGTTGTCTAAAATTTAGTCACAATGGACTATCTACATTGGTTTAATTCAATTAAACTTTCTTCTTTTACATAACTTAATGATTTGGACTTTTAATAATGTACCAAATATCTCAATATATCATCTACCTTTGATAATATACAAGTATACAACTACATTCAAATATTATTAACTATTTAATAATATTTTATTCACTTATTAATATTATTATCCATTTAATAATATTTTAATCTATTACAAATATTATTAACTATTTAATAATATTTTAATCACTTATTAATATTATTAACCATTTAATAATATTTTAATCATTTACAAATATTATTCACCATTTGATAATATTTTAATCTCTTATTAATATTATTAACCATTTAATAATATTTTAATCACTTCTTAATATTATTAATCATTTAATAATATTTTAATCACTTTCTAATATTATTCACCATTTAATAATATTTTATTCACTTCTTAATATTATTAACCATTTAATAATATTTTAATCACATATTAATATTATTAACCATTTAATAATATTTTAATCACTTTCTAATATTATTCATCATTTAATAATATTTTATTCACTTCTTAATAGTATTAACCATTTAATAATATTTTAATCACATATTAATATTATTAACCATTTAATAATATTTTAATCACTTCTTAATATTATTAACCATTTAATAATATTTTATTCACTTCTTTATATTATTAACCATTTAATAATATTTTAATAACATATTAATATTATTAACCATTTAGTAATATTTTAATCACTTCTTAATATTATTAACCATTTAATAATATTTTAATCATTTACTAATGTTTTTCCTCATTTAATAACTTTTTAATCATATACTAATATTATTGATCATTTGATATTAATTACTCGTTCTCTAATATTATTGATCTGTTAATAATATTTTAATTAATAATATGTCGACGCCGGGATTTTCGTTCGTCTCGTTTTTTATTTATTAAAAAGCCCTTTTCCAATTTTAGCCTTTTGAATTAAATGTGGTTTAGAAAAGGGTCGGCTTAGTGTCGACGGGGTTTTGAGAGATCGATATTTTATGAGCCAATTGACCAGAGTCGCCAGTTGGTATATTTGAAATGGATGTACCAACTCATCCGAATTTATTTTCGTAATCGCTGGCTCATATGTGACTCCGATTAATTGGTCCGCAAACCGAGATTCATAGAGTTCGGGGGCTTGCTTAAGCGAGGGGAAGGTGTTAGGCACCCCCCGACTTCCGTGAAACACGGTTACCGCAATCTTGATATTTTCCTATCCTTTTTAAATCCTAAAATGTGTGGTTTGCGTGTGTGTGTGCGTGCGTGCCTAGATGAATGTTTGTGGTGCGTTTTGCATAAAAGTTCGCTTTTATTTTTATATGGCAAAAGTGTTATCTGGAAAGTGTTTTGGACGTTCTTTGACCCAAATGACGAGGCTTCGCTTTTTTATAAAAAAGATTGATTTTAATTTCGAAAGCGTTGAGGATTTTTTAGATGTCTTTTTAGAAAACAATAGTTTTAAACTTTTGTCAAATAGGAATCGAGACTATACATTGCCTTCTAACAGTTAATATAAATAAAACGAGGGCAACTTCTAGAACTCTTTAACCCTATGCACAAAGTTTAATGAAAACATTTATTTATTTGCAAAATCATTTTTTATGACGTTTTAAAACCAACTAAAGCCTATTCATCAATCATGGATTAAAATTTGCCCAAAACACTTAACCTTTAAACCTCGTGAATCTAATATCCTAAATTTGATCACTTTTACAAAATCTTCATTATTTGCCTTATTTTGAAAACCATTTTTTTTAGTCGTAAATTAAAACAAGCATCCACAACATGTCGGGGCTATCCACGGGCATGTGAGCCATCCAGACAACCCCAAACACCCACAATCACATATTTTTATTATCACGGGGCCTTAACCCGATCACGATTGATATCGCGTTAAGGCCCGATATTACAAATACATCGCCATGGACCCTATGCCACGATTACATACACCCAAAACGTCCATCATCGGGATTCGACCACTAGGATCTCCTCCCTAGGCTCACAACCATCCCATCACAGCATAACCAACACTAAAACAAATCTAACAAGCTCTAAACATTTGCTATCACTTTATATAACCCAAATATCACAACTTAATTACTACAACCCATCTATTATCACAACGAACAATATATCACCGTACGGATGTCATCAGGGTGTTAGGAGGAGTTACTTTCCGATGGAAACCTCACTAACAACCCCTAATCCACGGATCATTATCCATACAACAACAAACTACACTACACAAACTCAAAACACAACATCAAACACACTAATATAAACAAAAAAACATCAAAAGAACACTCTTTTCACCTTGCAATACACCAATACGAGCTTTATATTCCAAGATTTGAGCCAAACTACAAGCAAATCTAAGCTATTGGAGCAACAACACACAATTTATCACTCAAAAACACCTCCACCCGAGCCTTTCTCTCTCCTCCCGCGCTCCTTCTCTCTCTAAAAATCTATTTCTCTCTCTCTTTTTTCTTCTCGGACGCAGATCTGGATGCTTAATAGACTGCCGAGACCAGCCGCAGGTGCATCTGCGGCTGGCCGCAGGTGCATCTGCGGCTGGGCTCGGCAGCCGTCCGCGCCGAACCTCGGCTGTCGTGTGCCGTCCTCGAGCCTCGTGCCTGTCACCTTTGTCGGTGGCCGCGACTGCATCCGCGGCTGTCCGGCTCACTTTTCTCGATTTCCGTGCCACGCGGTCTTAATTCGGCAATTTCTGCGGTATTATTTTGGGAGGCTGTATTTTTGCAGTCCGGAACTCCCTGGGAAGCGTGCCATAGGGTTCTGGGAGGCTAGTTCGGAGGGTTGCGACTTGATGTAGCATTTGATAATTGTGCCCGGTGAGCGAGACCCCCGAACATTGTAAGCGGAGTGGTCATCAGTCGTCTTTTGTGGTCGGCTCAGGTTTTCTGGGTCAATTGTTCGCCTCGCCTCAAGTGACCGGATGCTCGTTGTCCGTTGTGGCGGCTTTGACCGTAAATCGCTGGAGTGGCTTTGTGTTGGGGTCCACCATTCTTTCCGCATGTCGGGTCAAATGACAATTTAGCCCTCCTGCCAGGATTAGTAGAGAAGTGCAAAATTTGGGTGTCTACAGCTGCCCCTCTTTATCATGTCTATGGAATGAAATATGAAATGGACATGATAAAGAAGTAGGCACCCGATGCATGAAATGCCAAATATATATTTAACGATGCCGCACATGCGTTCAGATGATGCGATGTCACATTCAATATGTTCATGTAGCGGTTATTTTTCAAGGTCACGAATGAACATTGGTCGGGTCTCGTTTCCGGCGGGTCGTTATGAGGGGTCAGGTATTGTTTTATGACTGGTCGCTTTGGAATTGGTCAGGTATCGTCCGTGACAGGTCGTTTTTGAATTGGTCAGGTATCGTCTGTGACAGGTCGTTTTTGAATTGGTCAGGTATCGTATCTGACGGTCGGTTTTTTTTTCAATTGGTCAGATATCGCATCTGACGGTCGGTTTTTCGATGGGTCAGGCCTCGTATCTGACGGGTCGTTTTTCAATTGGTCAGGTCTCGTATCTGACGGGTCGTTTTTCAATTGGTCAGGTCTCGTATCTGACGGGTCGTTTTTCAATTGGTCAGGTCTCGTATCTGACGGGTCGTTTTTCCATTGGTCAGGTCTCGTATCTGACGGTCGGTTTTTTTTCAATTGGTCAGATATCGCATCTGACGGTCGGTTTTTCGATGGGTCAGGCCTCGTATCTGACGGGTCGTTTTTCGATGGGTCAGGCCTCGTATCTGACGGGTCGTTTTTCAATTGGTCAGGTCTCGTATCTGACGGGTCGTTTTTCCATTGGTCAGGTCTCGTATCTGACGGGTCGTTTTTCAATTGGTCAGGTCTCGTATCTGGCGGGTCGTTTTTTCAATTGGTCAGGTCTCGTATCTGACGGGTCGTTTTTCAATTGGTCAGGTCTCGTATCTGACGGGTCGTTTTTCCATTGGTCAGGTCTCGTATCTAACGGGTCGTTTTTCAATTGGTCAGGTCTCGTATCTGACGGGTCGTTTTTCAATTGGTCAGGTCTCGTATCTGACGGGTCGTTTTTCAATTGGTCAGGTCTCGTATCTGACGGGTCGTCTTTTATCGGTCATGTGGTTTTAAAATCCTGTATTTTATCACGTGACACGCTACATGTTGACTCGGGGGAACAAAAGGGAGGCAAAAGGGTCACCGAGACCAGCCGCAGGTGCATCTGCGGCCAGCCGCAGATGCAGCTGCGGCTAGGATCGGTCCTATTTCAGATCGCGACCCCTCACGATCTAGTCACTTTCTCACTTTTCTTTTCTCTCGTTCTCGGTTTTCCTCGTCCCTACCCAGCCTTTTCGTCCTTTGGGCAACTTTTGGGAAATTCTGCTCCGATTAAATCAGTCTACGCACTTCGGGTAACGTTTTAACTCCTTTTTCTTTGATTTTCGCTTTCATTTGACTATTCATTTGCTTGTTTGAATATTTTAATTTTATCAATGCATGCTTATATGTGATATTTGTGTTGCCCGTAGCATAGATAACTACCGGGTTTCGTAGAGATGCCTCATTATTTTGAAAATTTGTTTTATTCATTTTATGCATTTGAGGCATTATTTTCACTTGCATTCTGGGTTTGTTGGTTGCCTGACCAGATTAAACATGCCTGATTGTGCATGGGATGTCCATTTTACAAACGAAACTCTGCCGAAATTTCGGGAAATTTAGTGCACCGCTAGGGACCTTATTTATGCATTTTCTATTTTCATACCATGCTATGCCACCCTATTATTTCTAGCAATATGCAATAAGACTTTTGAAAGATACTGAGCTAAGGGTGTACCTTTTTTGTGATACCGTTCCAGTTATGGATCCAGATGCTCCCAGTGGTTCCTCAGTGCCCCGAGCGTCGGGTGTCCGTCGTCGTAGAGCGACCTCTTCAGCTCCAGCTCCAGTCCTGACTCGCCATTCCCGTAGACTGGCTGAGTCTGTTATTCGCCCCGTTCAGCCTGATGTGGATGAGGACGCCCCAGCGGAGGCAGAGGCGGGTCCCTCGGGCACAGCGGCTCCTTCTCCCATGCGACGGACCTTACCCGGGGCCCGTGCTAGGATACCGGATCTGCTCGGTCCTGACCTCGGTCGTCACCCCTCAGCCTACCTTGCGGCTAACGAGGTATATTCGTTATTTAAATTCATTCAACCTTGTGAGATTATCGGGACTGACTGTTTCGGTGGCTGTCACAGGTTCCTGAGTTTACCCAGCCTCGGGGTAACTGGTTCAGCATTTACACCCTCTACCACGCGTTGCATCCCGACTATAGGGGAATGGTAGACTCCTGGGGGTTCAGACATTTCTTTACTATTGCCCCTCGTCGATGTCCGTGGGGCTATATGAGGGCCCTGTCTGAGCGCTGGTTCCACCAGACCCAGTCGCTTCATCTACTGGACTGCGAGCTGTTGTTGACTCCTCTGGACTGGCGTTATATTACCGGGGTGGAGTTCTCCGGACCCCGCGTTCCTCTGGAGCCGGACATCACTTCCGTAACCGTTCGATCCTTGTTGGGGTTCACTCCTCAGGATAAGGTCTTTAAGGCCCGCAGCATCCGATCCGGAGCTTTGGCTGTAGATGCCATTGGAGGGGCTCTTTCCGAGCCATTTCCCGAGGACCGCTCCGCTCGTGACTTCCTGCTCCGGCGTCTATTCCTGACTATCATGAGGGGCTGTTTTCTGGGGAACAACTCCTCGACCATTCATTTCAATATCGTCGGCGCTACTCGAGATGTGGATCGGATCGGGGACTATGACTGGGGTTCCTTCACCTTCGCCTATTTCCTCCATGGCCTTCGCCTTCGCTCAGAGGGGCAGACAGATGCCTGGCTGGGGTTTTATCCTTTTATGCTGGTAAGTCCCATTCCTTTAGCCGCTTTATTTGTTTTATTCATTTGCCGTCCTTGGTACTTACGTCCCATTTTCTTTGTTTATCAGTTCTGGGCCTATGAGCGGCTACCCTGCTTGCGGCCGATTACCACCCTCGGTCCAGAGACTTATCCCCGGGGTCGTCGATGGCATCACAGCACTTTGGCGGAGACCCCGGTGTCAGATAGCTTCTCCCACTGCCGGCTGCAGTTAGAGATGGTTTCTTCGGCGGACGTGACATGGGTTCCTTACACTGCGGATCATCTGGCGGCTGGCCTCGCCGGTGGTTATGCTGCGGACCAGGAGTTGGCCTTGTCCACTCGCCGTATTCCCTTCCTGACTTATGGTGGCTGGGAGCTGTATTTGGGGGAGCGAGCCATCAGATGCGTTTCCGGGGAGGTCCGGATCCCTTTCGCTCCCCCTTCCCGGAGATTCTGGTTCATGGATTCCCATCTCCCAGAAGCAGTGACAGCCGGGGAGGATGGATATATGCTGTCCGACGGCCCGCAGACGAGTGAGAGTTTTAGTGCCTGGTGGAGACCTCGTACCATTGGGCCTCAGACTCGGGCCACTTTCTTCCTTGGGGATCTGGTTCACGGGTCGGTGATGATGACAGACTGGATGGAGTGTGTTCGGGCCCCCACCCACTCAGACCAGATTGCTTCCTTGACTCGGCAGGTGGACCAGTTGTCATCTTTCGTTCGGAGCTTGGGCCGGGATCCTGAGGAAGCTTATGCTGCAGACCCGTACGGACCTGACTTTGGCGCAGCTCCCGGCTTGTCGGATGCCCCTGCTCCGCCTTATTCCTGTCCCGATCTGAACTTCGGCGCTGAGGCTTCCATTCCCGGGGACGTGGGTCATGCGGACCAGTTTGATGATGACACCTTTATTGATGGCCTATAGTGCGCCTGCTAGATTCCGATAGGCTAGGACCCCTGTATTTGCACCCGTTTGGTTTATTTGTCATTATTATTTCTCATCCCATGTATTATGTACAGAATTATCTTTATTTCATGCATAACCTTTTATTTATGATGATCCATTTATTCCTTTATAGCCCTTATGATGCATGATTTATTATATACGTGGATAAAGAAATTGACCCCTGTATAGTCTTTTGATACTGTTTTTTACAGATGTCATCCCTGGATGTGGTTCGCGTGGGTCCTCGCGTCCCCTCAGGGATCCTTGGCAGGCTTCGCTTGTGGCTGGATAGTTTGCTACCCTCTGATCGTATCATCGCAGAGGGTCTTTTGGGACATTCCATGGCTCTTTTGTCATTTCAGGTGCCGCCGGGCTTTGTTGACGGCATTCTCAGTTGTTGGATCCCGGACAGACAGGTTTTCAGGTTTGGGCTGGAGTATCTGACTCCCACCCTTGAGGAGTATGCTCGCTTTACCGGCTTATCAGTGGATGGTCCTTGTGCACGGGTTACCTCTGGCCACATGCGCCGCCAGTTCCTGACTTTCACAGGCTTGCGGAGGACAGCTCTGTTATCTGCGATCTCTTCAAGCCATCTTGTTCCTCTATCCTTCTTGGTTGACAGATTTGGCTCAGTGGATAGCTTCTCTCGATTCTCCATTGATTTTTCCGTATCTGAGGAGCGCTGGGGCGCTTTGAGAGTGGATGTTTTGATGGCTTGTGTCATATCAGCTTTGTACATGCCTGCAGGGGATAACCTTCTGGATATGCGGGTTATTACAGCGGTGCGGGCTCTCCAGGAGGATCATACCATTCTTCCCATGATATTAGCAGAGACTTACCTGTCGGCCTCATATTGTCATTCCTTCTCTGGTCGCATATTTAGGGGAAGCTCTATCTTGTTATATGTATGGTTCATGAGCCATCTCAGACCCATCGGGCAGTTTCGTCGACACGGGTTCTGTTTCAGCCACAGCCTGGCCATGCAATTCTCATTTCGTCCCCGGCGATGCACGGATACAGCCTCATGGAGGGAGTTCTTATCGGCCATTGAGGAGCCTTTCCATCTTCTGATCTATTCGGGTTATTGCTCCTTCCAGAGTTTCCTGACTCACGTGCCACCTTTTGATTTCCTCCCTCTCCTTGGCTTGAGGGGGGTGACGACTTATCATCCCTTAGCTGTCATGGGGCAGTTTGATCAGATGCAGGATCTCCATCTCTTTGCGGAAGCGGCTGACTACCGATTTCCCATATCGCCTCAGACGGAGGGGGAGCTGTTGAGGGTATATGATCTTTGGTCCCATCGAGCCTCGGCCGATTTCGGGGATAGTCATCCTGGTCAGACACCCGCTTATCTGCTATGGTTGCGAGGAGGTTCTGATATTGCCGACTTTGACCAGATTGGGGCCTTGGATGGTCCTCGGGGACCTTTTTCGGTTGAGACCGGTTCAGATGTGGTCATTCCTCCGGAGCTTTCAGGATTAGCGCCCAGATCTGGCGTGGAAGAGGTTTCTACTTCGGTACATACCCATTCCCTTGACTTGGCGGACCGTATCCAGATACTAATGATTGAGGGTGCCAGGCTCCGGTCAGCTTTGAGTACTACTGAGACTGAGAGGGATAACACCCACGCGGAGCGGGATGTTGCTGTACTAGCTCGTGATGCCGCCCTATCTGCCAGAGATAGTGTTGTCGAGCAGGTCAGAGTTGTCATGGAGGGCCATTCTGCGACTGTTACCAGGGCTGCTGCTCTTTTGACTCAGATTGACATGATGGGCCAGCAGATTGCGGGTGAGCCGGAGATTTATGATGCCTCGACTATTCTGTCTATCCTGCTTCAGCTGATCTCTGACCTGTAGATGATTTTATTTCCTGCACAGACTATGTCAGTTTTATCACTTTTATTTAAAAGACAGACTTGTAAGCAAAATGTTTTGTATATATAGAGAGATATTTATGGTTTTAGTCATTTCCCTTTTTGATGCATCGTCGCCCTCCATTGGATCCTCATTTTATCCAGCCGATCATGATTTCGATATATTGCCTCATTTCTTTCCTCAAGTCTTGATTGGAACTCCACAGATATTGCCGCGTGCCCCTTCGATTTCATCGGAGTGAGTCTCGGACTTTGGGCTAATTATGTGGCTAGGCTTGGGTAAGATTTGGAATGTATAGGGCTTCGGGGTTTTCAGAAAGTGGTTTCGGTATAGGGACAAGGTTTATTATTCGTATAGAACGGACCGGGCCATGACGGCTGGGTGTATTCGTCCAAAGTAAGGTTTCGGGTTTTCTGGAAATGGGTTTGGTATAGGGACAATATTTATTATTTTGTATAGAACGGACCGTGCCATGATAGCTGCCTACGTACTCCCACAAGGTCGGGAGATCAGGTCCTACGTAGTTCGAGTTGCAAGGGAGATAGAATTTTTTTTTTTTTTTTTTTTTTTTTTTTTTTTTTTTTTTTTTTAAGCGTAGAATCGTTTCACAGAGTCAGAGTTCAGGGGCTGCGGGAAAACCTCACCATCCATTTCTTGTAGGATAAGGGCCCCTCCAGATAGGACTTTCTTGATCACAAAGGGTCCTTCCCAATTTGGAGCGAATTTCCCTTTGGCTTCGTCTTGACAGGGCATGACCCTCTTTAGCACTAAATCATTTTCCTTGAACTTTCGAGACCGTATCTTTTTGTCGTACGATCGAGAGATGCGTTGCTGATACAACTGACCGTGCAATATAGCCGCCACCCTTCTTTCATCTATTAAGGCTAACTGGTCGTATCGACTTTGTATCCAATCCTCCTCGTCAATCCGAGCATCGAGCAAAATTCGGAGTGATGCCATCTCCATTTCAATTGGTAAAACAGCCTCCATCCCATATACCAAGGCGTAAGGGGTTGCTCCTGTAGACGTACGAACTGATGTCCGATATGCAAACAGAGTGAGGGGCAACAATTCTGGCCATCCCCGATGATTAGCAGAAATTCTCGCCATGATTCTCTTTATATTCTTATTTGCCGCCTCCACGGCCCCATTCATTTTGGGCCGGTAAATGACAGAATTGAGATGCTTGATCTTGAATTGGGCGCACAACTCCTTCATAAGGGCATTGTTCAGATTCTTGACATTGTCGGACACCAAGATTTCAGGCTGTCCGTATCGGCAAATCACATTGTTCCTGATGAAACTGACTATAACTTCCTGCGTTACTTTGGGGAAAGAAGCCGCCTCTACCCATTTAGTGAAATAGTCGATCATGACGAAAATGAACCGGTGGCCGTTGCTCGCTTTGGGCTCCACGGGCCCGATAACATCCATACCCCACATGGAGAACGGCCAAGGGGAAGTCATACAATGTAGTTCATTAGGAGGCGCATGCATCACATTACCGTGTGCTTGGCATTGGAAACATCGCTTGACATGATCGTCACAGTCAGCTTTAAGTGATAGCCAGTAATGCCCGGTTCTCAGAATTTTCTTGGCCAACATTGGCCCACTCATATGCGGCCCACATACTCCACCGTGCACTTCGCCCATGATTTTCTGTGCTTGAGTCTCGTCCACACATCGCAATAATCCCAAGCCTACATCCCTCTTATACAGGGAGTCTCCGCTTAAATAGAATTTCATCGCCATCTTCTGGATTCTCTGCCTTTCCGTTCGGTTCGCCTGGTCGGGGAGTGATCTATCCCTCAAGTATTTCTGAATGTCATGATACCAGGGCTGATTTGGTTGAGCCACATCTTCTGACAACTCCGATATGTATTCTTCGTAAGCGGGGGCACTCTGTACTGTTATTTCAATCTGTGGGGTGGCTTTGCCTTTGAGTACGTGGACTAACGAAGCCAGGGTAGCCAATGCATCGGCGAAGTCATTCCGCCCCCGGGGAATGTGTCGGAAAGCTATATCTTCAAATTCTTGCATCAATCGGTCTACACACCGGTGGTACGGGAGTAACCGAAGTTCCTTAGTGCCATATTCCCCAGTCGCCTGTCTGATTACCAATTCTGAATCTCCGAACACGGCTAATCTTTTCACTCCCATATTGCGGGCGAATCTCAGTCCCAATATGCATCCTTCGTATTCGGCCGTATTGTTTGAGTTACTGAACTTTAATTTGGTGAGAACAGGGTATTGCTCGCCCGTAACGGATACCAGGACCGCTCCAGCTCCAGCCCCTTCAGCATTCATGGCACCGTCGAAATACATCTTCCAAAATTGCCCTTCGTCATCACCCCTCGCTTGTTGGACCCACAATATGTCTTCCCCTGGTAGGAAAGTCTCTAGAGGCTCCATCCCCCCTATCGGCATCTCTGATAACTGATCTGCAATTCCCTGCCCTTTCATGGCCTTCTGGGTAACATACAGGATGTCGAATTGCTGGAGGATTAACTGCCACCTTGACAATCGACAATTCAGCATTGGTCTCTCAAATATATATTTCAAGGGGTCGATCCGCGAGATCAAATAGGTAGTGTGTCCATGGAGGTAATGCTGTAACCTCAGAGCAGCCCAGGCCAAGGCGCAACGTGTTCTCTCGATTGGTGTGTAATTCTGTTCACAGCTGCTGAATCTCTTGCTGAGGTAATAAATGGCATGCTCCTTACCGGACTCGCTCTTCTGCCCCAGCATACAACCCATCGCCATATCATTCACGGATATATACAGGACAAGGGGAATCCCATCCTTCGGAGGTACCAGCACTGGCGCTTCTGTTAATTGCTTCTTGATAGTCTGAAAGGCCTTTTGGCATTGACTGTTCCACTTCCGGGAGGCATCTTTCCTTAACAGTTTGAAGATTGGTTCGCAGGTGGTGGTCAGATGGGATATGAACCGACTGATGAAGTTTATCCTCCCCAAAAATCCCCTTATCTCTTTCTCCGTACGGGGAGCTGGCATATCCACAATAGCCCTGATCTTAGCCGGATCCAGTTCGATGCCTCGATTGCTCACCAAGAATCCAAGGAGTTTACCTGACTGAACCCCGAAGGCACATTTGGCTGGATTGAGCTTCAAATTATACTTCCTGAGCCGCTCAAACAGCTTTTTAAGATGAGTCACATGGTCAGATTCCGCCCTCGATTTCACAATGATGTCATCCACGTAAACCTCTATCTCCTTGTGCATCATGTCGTGGAATAGGGCCATCATGGCCCTCTGATAAGTGGCTCCTGCATTTGTGAGGCCGAAAGCAAGTCGTCTATAACAGAACGTGCCCCAGGGGGTGATGAAGGCAGTCTTTTCTCGATCCTCTTCCGCCACCATTATCTGATGATATCCCGCAAAACAATCGACGAACGAATACATTTCATACTGAGCCGTATTATCCACCAAGATGTGTATGAAAGGCACTGGGAAATTATCCTTAAGACTTGCCTTGTTCAGATCTCTATAATCCACGCACACTCTCACCTTTCCTCCAGGTTTTGCCACGGGGACTATATTGGAAAGCCATTCTGGGTAAGTAGACACCATGATGATCCCAGCCTTGAATTGCTTGACTATCTCTTCTTTCACCTTTAAGCTCCACTCTGGCTTTAACTTTCTCAACTTCTGCTTAACTGGTCTGAAACCCTCTTTGATAGGCAATCGATGTACCACAATATCCGTGGACAAACCGACCATGTCTTCGTGTGACCAAGCAAACACATCCTCATATTGGCTCAATAGTTTGGCTATCTCTGTTTTCTGGTCTGGAGTCAAGTCTGCCCCAATTTTTAGCTCTTTGGGATTTTCAGGGGTTCCTATGTTGATGGTGATGGTTTGGTCTAGGTTGGGTTTGGGTTTGTCCTCGACCCACTCTTTGATCTCGTCGGGAGCGTCGTCATCATCTACTTCGTCCTGCTCAATTCCCATCAAATCGAAATCCAGTTCTATATCAAAATCATAATCGTCTTTCAAATTTGGAAAATCGTTTGTTAGGCTAGAATGACTCAAATCGGTACACCTGACATGAAACAAAAATATTTGTCATATATATAAACATTAAGTACATGACCTCCTTTTTCAATAATCATGACAAAAATATGAAATAGACGTGCAGATACAGAAAAACAAAAACACCGTCTTAAAAACCCTTTGATCCCCCTACTGGACAAGATTCCCGGACACTCCTGCATTTACCCTTTTCTGGATACTACTGGCTGCACGGTCCAATTCCTGGGGATCACTTCGGTTTTATAGCTAGTGATGGAGGGGGTCTCTGTATCTGGCACCTCTTCAATGATTGCAGCGACTTGGCTTCGGCTTTCCTTTTCACTCTCCTCGGGCACTTCCAACCCGGCCCAATTGATAAATGGCAAGATTTTCTTGCCTTCAGATATCTTCTCTTTTCCCTTTTCGTTAGGGTCTGACTGCCCCGGGAGATGACACTTCTCCTCAAACTGCTCCATAATTTCTTGCAAGAAATCCATCTGATGGACCAATCCTTTGACTGGGGGAGTCTCCACCTTACCCTCTGTTCCAGACGCAGGCTTGATTATCCTCGGGGATTGTTCATTATCGGCTTTCGGTATCGGGACTCCGGTTATCCGCACGGGCATTTTCTTGTGTGAGCTCCTTGGCCTTATATCTCCGTGATATCCTAACCCCGCTTTGCCTAACTGCACTGGTACCTGGATGGGCTCGGTGATTCCTTGGCTGTGCTTGCCCAGCCCTTGCCCCGGCTGGAAGTTCATTGCCATCATTTCCCGGGCAACGAAGGTGAGCTCGGGGGACATCTTAAGTTTTAACTCCGGAGCTCCCAATTGCTTGTATTGAGGGGTGCTGATTTCAAAAGCCTGATAGCTTATCGGTTCGGCCGATTCGTCCACATGGATCACCGGCATGCCCTTTACAGAGGGAACAGGGTAGTCAGATTCTGCCGCGATTGTGATCAAGTGTCCCTCAACGATAAACTTTATTTGCTGATGCAGAGTGGAGGGAACTGCCCCAGCCATATGAATCCAGGGCCTCCCCAAGAGCATGTTGTAACTGGCCGTGATATCTAGCACTTGGAAGGAAATATCAAAAGTATACGGGCCAATCTCCACCGGCAGCTCAATCTCTCCCACCGTGTCCTTTCTCGATCCATCAAACGCCCTTACCACCACTTGGCTGGCCCGCAGGCGCTTAGGGTTGATCTTCATTTTCTCCAGAGTATTGTATGGGCAAATGTTCAGGGCTGACCCACCATCAATCAAGACTCCGTTCATCACATATCCGGCCGAGATGACAGAAATGTGTAACGGCTTTCGGTGCCCCCTTCCTTCTTCAGGGATGTCGTCGTCGGTAAATGATATTACATTGCTGTCTAACAGATGGCCCACCAAGTGGCTGAATCTTTCTGTACTGATTGTCTTGGGGACATGGGCCTCTTCCAGGACTTTGCTTAATACTTGATGATGGTCATTTGAGGCCAAGGCAAGATCCAAGATGGATGTCAGGGGTGGCTGCACCTCCAGTGTTTTGGCCACATTTGCCTTGCCGTGATTCATCTTCTCCCAAAACTCCAACGCTTTGTCCTCTGATATTTTCCCGTTTTCCCTTTTTGTGTTTTCAAAAACCCGCCTTGGTAGATACAATGGGTTTCCTTTGGAGCTGACCGATGCACAACTGGCCTCTTCCACGGTTTTTTCCCCGTAATTCCACGGAACAGTCTTCAGGTTGGTGACTGGCAATTGTGATCTGGCGGTTACGACAAGGGGTCTTGGGGCTGATAACCGAATAGGCTCTCTGTTGGTATCTCGAATCACGCCAACCAACTTAATAGGCTCGTTTCGCGCCCCCTCCCGGGCATTGGTCACAGCAATTTCTCCTTCTATCCTCCTTATGTATCTCAATCTTAGGGGACCCTCCGCCCCACTAGCTTCCACTGTATTTACGCCTCCCCCATTATGCTCGGGAAGAGGGTTGGCCTTCACATTCGGGGATTCCGGTTGTTCCACCACGATTTCTCCGTTGTCAATCATGTTCTGGATCTTGTGTTTGAGAGACCAGCACTCCTGGGTGTCATGCCCCGGGGATGCCGAGTGGTAGGCGCATCTCTTGCTAGGGTCATATCTCTTGCTCTTTGGGTCTGACGGAGGCAATAGCTCGGTAATCTTCTTCTGGCTTACCAGCAGGGTCAGTATCTGCTCTAACGAATCCCCCAAAGGGGTGAACTCCCTCTCTTGCGGCTTTTCGAATTTTCGACGCCCCTCATACCTCTGATTGTTGAAATTTGATGGGCGCGGGGCCTCATTTCTTTGTATGTGGACCGAGGGGCTGGTCATTGTTTTCCCAGATAGTCCTTGCAGTACCAGGGACACATCCTCTTCCTTTCTCTTTTGGGGTCTCCGGGATGAACTGCCGTAATTTCCACTCTGGATTTGCTCAGCAACAGCTTCAAGAGCTGTGAAATCTCGGATCTTTCCTGACTTCAATCCCATCTCAGCCATCTCCCCATGCTTGATCATTTCTGCAAAAGGCTTCCCTATCCCTGCTATCACCCTTTCATAGTAAGGGGCCTCTTGTATATCGATGAAGGTCATAACCATTTCTGCCTCACTCATGGGTGGGTTCACTTGGGCTGCCATCCTCCTCCACCGCTGAGCATAGTCTCTGAAAGATTCACTGGTCTGTTTTCTGATCTTGGTCATCTGGTAGCGGTCCGGGGCCATCTGGGACTGAAAACTGTACTGGGTTAGGAAAGTGTGGGCCAGCTCCTCCCAGTTGTGGATCTTAGCATTATCCAATCTTGCATACCACGTCCTAGCCTCCCCTGTCAGGCTTTTCTGGAACAGTTGCATCCTTAGCGATTCATCCTCAGCATATCCTCCTAGCTCTCCGATGTATACTTTCAGGTGCGTGTAGGGATCCCCCGACCCGTTGTACTTTTCAAATTCGGGGAGTTTGAATTTTTCTGGATATCTGGTTCCCGGAAAGATGCACAGGTCGGAATAGTTAACACTGCCATATGACCCGATCCCCTTCATCGTTTTGATGGCCTCTTCCATCTGCTTTATTTTCTTACTAACACCGCTGGCAACCTCATCTTCGGGGATAATAATGACTTGCTTTGGTAGTTCAACTTTAGGAGTTTCCGGGGTCAGTGCGTTTCCTTGGGATGATGGCCCCGCCGGGTCCTCAAGCTGTGGCCCTGATTTTAGTTTGAAATGCTCCTTGAGCAACATGGTCAGCTCGGTCATTTGGTTTTTCACAGCATTGAACTCTTCCCGAGATACGGGAGCCAGGTCAGGATTAGGGTTCTCAGCCATCTCGACTGTTAATTCTCTGGCTTTCTTAGATCGGAGACGGGTTTGGGGAGCAATCCTGCGTATAAAACAACCGAAGTTTAGTTTCGGGAAATGACATTGGTGGATGCATGCTAAAGCAAATATTTTTTTTGAGTTTTTGAGTTTTGTAATATTTTCCTGCAAAACAGGGTTAGTATCCCTTTATTTTATCCAAAGTAATGACATTGTGCAATTTATGATGCTCTCCAAGCTGTCCCTGTAAAACCGAGGTTAGTACTTTTATTTTGACAAAATTGGTTGGTACAAAATGATTGACTACAGTATGATATCATGCGCGTAAAGCGTAAAAGGGCATGAAGAGACTTTCCGTGCGTTGGGTTTATCTGAGGCTGACCTACCCTAAGTTACTCTCGCGGGCTTTTCGGCATGAAGGTTCCCAGATCTTCGCAACATACTCGAAGGGAATAAATCCGATCTTTCAATTGGATTGGATCTGAGTGGATGCTTTTCCTGAGCCTCGCCGGGGAGCACCCCTTTGAGTCCAGTAATCCACATCCGACGGGTTTGCCTCAGGAGGAGGAACTGCTCAACATACATTCAATCATACATTCATCGTCCTCACCGTATGCATATGATGCTAATAAAGTAAAGACTTGAAAAAACCACAATCACACCATCCACTAAAGTAAAGACTTGAACAGAAAAAACGCAATCACACCATCCACATACGCACCAAAAGGTAAATCAACGCAAATAACGCAAACACACATTTTTTAGATTTTTAAAGGATAGGAAAACATCAGGATTTTAAATGCGGCTTAAGCCCTCTAATGTCCCCCAGCAGAGTCGCCAGCTGTCGACGCCGGGATTTTCGTTCGTCTCGTTTTTTATTTATTAAAAAGCCCTTTTCCAATTTTAGCCTTTTGAATTAAATGTGGTTTAGAAAAGGGTCGGCTTAGTGTCGACGGGGTTTTGAGAGATCGATATTTTATGAGCCAATTGACCAGAGTCGCCAGTTGGTATATTTGAAATGGATGTACCAACTCATCCGAATTTATTTTCGTAATCGCTGGCTCATATGTGACTCCGATTAATTGGTCCGCAAACCGAGATTCATAGAGTTCGGGGGCTTGCTTAAGCGAGGGGAAGGTGTTAGGCACCCCCCGACTTCCGTGAAACACGGTTACCGCAATCTTGATATTTTCCTATCCTTTTTAAATCCTAAAATGTGTGGTTTGCGTGTGTGTGTGCGTGCGTGCCTAGATGAATGTTTGTGGTGCGTTTTGCATAAAAGTTCGCTTTTATTTTTATATGGCAAAAGTGTTATCTGGAAAGTGTTTTGGACGTTCTTTGACCCAAATGACGAGGCTTCGCTTTCTTATAAAAAAGATTGATTTTAATTTCGAAAGCGTTGAGGATTTTTTAGATGTCTTTTTAGAAAACAATAGTTTTAAACTTTTGTCAAATAGGAATCGAGACTATACATTGCCTTCTAACAGTTAATATAAATAAAACGAGGGCAACTTCTAGAACTCTTTAACCCTATGCACAAAGTTTAATGAAAACATTTATTTATTTGCAAAATCATTTTTTATGACGTTTTAAAACCAACTAAAGCCTATTCATCAATCATGGATTAAAATTTGCCCAAAACACTTAACCTTTAAACCTCGTGAATCTAATATCCTAAATTTGATCACTTTTACAAAATCTTCATTATTTGCCTTATTTTGAAAACCATTTTTTTTAGTCGTAAATTAAAACAAGAATCCACAACATGTCGGGGCTATCCACGGGCATGTGAGCCATCCAGACAACCCCAAACACCCACAATCACATATTTTTATTATCACGGGGCCTTAACCCGATCAC
Organism: Hedera helix; assembly: GCA_947179155.2. NCBI lineage: Eukaryota > Viridiplantae > Streptophyta > Magnoliopsida > Apiales > Araliaceae > Hedera > Hedera helix. The sequence goes on from OX359274.1 coordinate 21,384,226, forward strand.
GATTGATATCGCGTTAAGGCCCGATATTACAAATACATCGCCATGGACCCTATGCCACGATTACATACACCCAAAACGTCCATCATCGGGATTCGACCACTAGGATCTCCTCCCTAGGCTCACAACCATCCCATCACAGCATAACCAACACTAAAACAAATCTAACAAGCTCTAAACATTTGCTATCACTTTATATAACCCAAATATCACAACTTAATTACTACAACCCATCTATTATCACAACGAACAATATATCACCGTACGGATGTCATCAGGGTGTTAGGAGGAGTTACTTTCCGATGGAAACCTCACTAACAACCCCTAATCCACGGATCATTATCCATACAACAACAAACTACACTACACAAACTCAAAACACAACATCAAACACACTAATATAAACAAAAAAACATCAAAAGAACACTCTTTTCACCTTGCAATACACCAATACGAGCTTTATATTCCAAGATTTGAGCCAAACTACAAGCAAATCTAAGCTATTGGAGCAACAACACACAATTTATCACTCAAAAACACCTCCACCCGAGCCTTTCTCTCTCCTCCCGCGCTCCTTCTCTCTCTAAAAATCTATTTCTCTCTCTCTTTTTTCTTCTCGGACGCAGATCTGGATGCTTAATAGACTGCCGAGACCAGCCGCAGGTGCATCTGCGGCTGGCCGCAGGTGCATCTGCGGCTGGGCTCGGCAGCCGTCCGCGCCGAACCTCGGCTGTCGTGTGCCGTCCTCGAGCCTCGTGCCTGTCACCTTTGTCGGTGGCCGCGACTGCATCCGCGGCTGTCCGGCTCACTTTTCTCGATTTCCGTGCCACGCGGTCTTAATTCGGCAATTTCTGCGGTATTATTTTGGGAGGCTGTATTTTTGCAGTCCGGAACTCCCTGGGAAGCGTGCCATAGGGTTCTGGGAGGCTAGTTCGGAGGGTTGCGACTTGATGTAGCATTTGATAATTGTGCCCGGTGAGCGAGACCCCCGAACATTGTAAGCGGAGTGGCCATCAGTCGTCTTTTGTGGTCGGCTCAGGTTTTCTGGGTCAATTGTTCGCCTCGCCTCAAGTGACCGGATGCTCGTTGTCCGTTGTGGCGGCTTTGACCGTAAATCGCTGGAGTGGCTTTGTGTTGGGGTCCACCATTCTTTCCGCATGTCGGGTCAAATGACAATTTAGCCCTCCTGCCAGGATTAGTAGAGAAGTGCAAAATTTGGGTGTCTACATAATACATTTTCTGAAACGGGCGACTGAACCGAGGTTCAGGGCCTGAACACACTGTCTGGGCTGGCAGCTCTACGATCGTCGAGTGAGGGTCACTCAATGATTTCTCAAGATTGGCCCAGACTGCTCTACTACCAGCACTTTACTACCAACAATACTCTACTTCCAGCAGCACTCTACTACTAGCGCTCTACTACCAGCAGCTCTCTACTACCAATTAGACTTGCATTAGATTATTCTACCACCTTGGGTTACTCTACATTTCCATTGGGCTTGCTACACCATTTCATTGAGCTAGTCAATTAAATCAATATTGGGTTCTATACCACAACTTAATAATTAAGTTAATTACTTAATTAATTAACTTCTTAATATTGTTATTCTAGACAATCATCCTAAATTTTTCACAACTTTAATTCATGAACTATATAATTAACTCAATTAATTATATTATAGGACTTTCCTTTCTAATCCACACTTAAACTAATTAACTTTATTAGTTTTATTGAGTATCAATTACTCATATTCTTATTTGGCTAATAAGCACACTTTAGGTAGATATATTAATATAAGCCCTTTCCCTTTTCAATTGAATTTATTTTCTTAATAAATTCTCTACAAGCATCATTAAAATATTCTTAAATTTAATTTCTAACAAATCAATTATGTTAAATAAAAAAAATGTTTACCCATTTTCTACACATCTTACTTCTCAAATTCTAGGTTTTAAACCTTAACCTTTAATTAAATCAATTAAGATCTTATATAAAATCTTTAAAATATCTGGGATATTACAATTTGTTTAGCTAAATTACTTATTATGTAATGTAAACCCTAAGTACTTTATTAATGTGAGGATCCGAATTTTCAGAATTTCTTTAATAATATCAAATGAGAATTAATTGATTAAATTATCAAGATTGTTCAAATTAATTATTATTTTATATAATTTAAGGTATGTGATGTGATTTAATTGATAAATTAAATTTGTACAGAGATAGTGATGATTTGTGTTGGTTTAGAAAAATTGAAAAGTAAGTAAGTTGTTTAAAAATAATTTATGAAGGATAAGAAAAATATCAGTTAAATGTACAATAAATTGTACAATTAAATGAAAATGCAGAAATTATGATTTAATTGAGGTTACGTGTGTTGAACATTGAATGATTAAATTTGATGATAAGAAATAATGTACAAGGGCTGTATTAGATAAGATCAAAACTGTTAGGTTGATCTCTTGTTAATTGTATAAAAATCTTTAGTGTTGTACTAAGACTTAGATAGATCAAATCTGTTAGGATGATCTGTTGGTGTAATAAAATCGTAGAAAGAACTCTACGATTTATGTCAAGGAAACTCTACGATCAAGGCAACCAATCGTAGAATGGACTCTACGATTGTGATTCAGAAGACTCTACGATCAAGGCAACCAATCCTAGAATGGACTCTACGATTGTGGTCCAGAAGACTCTACGACCAAACAGACTATATTCTTTACAAGACACCTTAAATTGAACTCTACGATCAAACAGTCTAACAGTTGAGTAAACTCTACGATGATCAGTAAGAGATGTTCCTTTACAGATCAATCACGTCAGCAGGGATATTCGTAGAGTTGATCAATTAAGGTCGTTGAGCAAAAAGGCAAGAGACTTCACGTTTCTCTCAGATCAGGAGCTATTCTATTCAAGCATTCAATCTTCATCAAAGTAACCAAAAAGGAAGACTCTGCAAATCGATCAAGTCAGAAAAGTTAGGAGTCTGACCCAAGCGCACTATGGAACAGAAAGAAGACATTCAAGGCAGAAAAGTCAGAGGACTGTGTCCTATCAGTCCTATAGTTTGGAAGGACCAAACGACTCTATAAAAGATAGTGGGAACCTACGACTGACATATCTGTCCCAAAGGAAAAAGGATATAACCTTCCATGGACTAACAGGTCAGATCAAATAAAGAGCTTTAATGAGCTATATTAATTTAATATTCAGCAGCTCTCCTCTGTGAGGTAACGGAAAGAAATACAAGCTCAAGCAGATGATCCAACGGGAAGAAATCTGAAGCCCTAACTTCTTAAATACTAAGTGTAGACACCCAAATTTTGCACTTCTCTACTAACCCTGGCAGGATGACAAAATCGTCATTTGACCCGACATGCGGAAAGGAAGGTGGACCCCAACACGAAGCCACCCCAACGAGTTATGGTCAAAGCCGCCACAACGGACAACGAGCATCCGGTCACTTGAGGCAAGGCGAACAGTTGATTCAGAAAACCTGAGCTGACCACAAAAGATGACTAATGGCCACTCCGCTTACGATGTTCGGGGGTCTCGCTCACCGGTGACAGAGCGGCTGCCCAGCTCGCCGGTGAGCTGGCGGGGGTGGAAAGGGGGCAGCGCCCCCTGGAAGCCAAGCACAATTATCAAATTCTATATCAAGTCGCAGCCCTCCGAACTAGCCTCCCAGAACAATATGACACATTTCCCAGGGATTTTCGGATTGCAAAAATACAGCTTTCCAAAATAATACCGCAGAAATTGGCGATTTAAGACCGCGTGGCACGGAAATCGAGAAAAGCAAGTCGGACAGCCGCGGATGCACCTGCGGCCACCGACAAACGGGACAGTGCGCGGCTCGAGGACGGCACACGGCAGTCGAGGCGGCGGCTCAGACGGCCACAGCAGGCAGCCGCAGAGGCATCTGCGGCCAGCCGCAGATGCACCTGCGGCTGCCTGGAGATCAGCTATACATCGCCATTGTTGCGTCCGAGAGCGAGGGGAAGAGAGATTTTGAATGTTTTAGAGAGAGAAAAATGGCGGAAATAGAGAGAGAAACCTTCGGGTTTTGCCAAAAAATGTGAGGATTTGTCTCATTTTGTTCAATCTTTACTCCCTACATTGTACCCTACATCCGATTTGAGTGCTAGTGTGTGATTTCCATCAATATCAAGGCAAAAATTTCAATCTCTCTTAGTGTTGGTGCATATGTTGTAGTTTTATTAGATTTAATCTTTTATTTTGCTTTATTAGTTTAATCGGTAAATATTCATTTATTTGTGCATTTGTTGGGTGGATCTACTGTGGATCCGAAAAATTTGGTGCATTGCTATTTAAATAGTTTGATTTAGTGTATTTGGAAGTTAGACCCAATGTAGTCGATATTTGTTTTGGGATCTATGGATTAGGGACGGTTAGAGAGGATTTATTGCGGATGGAATCTCCTCCTAACCTCCCGATGATATCCTTTTAGTTTATTTTCTAGCTTTCACGTATGTAGCGATGGCGACGCATTTGTATTGTAAATATGTATTTTTCGGGCCTTAAAGCGATGTCGGATCGAAAATCGGGTTTAAGGCCCCGTAATAATGAAACGTGCGATTGTGGGCGTTTGGGGTTATTTAGATGGCTCACATGCCCGTGAATAGCCTCAATGCTATTTTAAATACTTGATTTTCCTTTTAACGCGAGAAAATGATTTTGGAATAAATGATAAAGCTTTTCATAAAATCAAGCAAATTAGGATATTAGATACACGAGGTTTAAAAAGTAAAGAGTTTTTGCGAAACTTTGATCCTTGTTTGACGAAAAGGCTATATTTGGTTTGAAGTGTCATAAAAGATGTTTTCGAAAAAATAAATAAACGTTTTTATTAAACTTTGTGCATAGGGTTAAAGAGTTCTAGAAGTTGCCTTCATTTTATTTATATTTACTGTTAGAAGGCAATGTATAGTCTCGATTCCTATTTGACAAAAGTTTAAAAACTATTGTTTTCTGAAAATGACATCTAATAAAAAACCCTCATCGTTTTCAAAATTAAAATCAATCTTCATTATAAAAAGCGAAGCCTTGTCATTTGGGTCAAAAGACGTCTAAAACACTTTCTCGATAAAACACATTTGCCATATAAAATCAAAGCAACGTTTATGCAAAAGGACACCACAAACATCCACTTAGGCACACACACACACGCGCGCGCCCACACACATTTTAAGATTTAAAAGGATAGGAAAACATCGAGATTGCGATAACCGTATTTCATGGAAGTCGGGGGGGTGCCTAACACATTCCCCTCGCTTAAGCAAGCCCCCGAACTCTATGAATCTCGGTTTGCTGACCATTTGAAACGGAGTCACATATGAGCCATTACGATTACGAAAACAAAATTCGGATGAGTTGATACATCCATTTCAACAATACCAACTAGCGACTCTGGTCAATTGGCTCATAAAAATTCGACATTTCAAAATTCCGTCGACACTAAGCCGACCCTTTTCAAAAGTCACATCTTAATCTAAAGGCTAAAATTGGAAAGGGCATTTTAATTATTAAAAAACGAAACGACGAAAATCCCGGCGTCGACACTAAGATCAGCAAAAGAAAAAAAGAAGCACTGCACAAAAAGAAAAACGCAAGAAGTGAAAAAGATTGAACTGAAAAAAAAAAGCCTGCATTGCTACTAAGCCCTTCAAACATTCAAGCTGATAAGCAACTTAGTAGCACATCCAAATATACATCAAACCAGTAGAGTTCTTTGTGAACTGGTGTAAACAAGTCTGTTAGACTTGGAGAGTTCTTTGTGAACTAGTGTAAGCAAGTCTGTTAGACTTGTAAAGTTCTTTGTAAACTAAAATTCCAAGACTGCGGGTCTTGAAGGAATCTTAGCGATTCAGATATTGTAAAAGCATCCTTAGTGGATTTGCTGCTGGAAGAGCAGAACAGTGGAGTAGGAGTATTGTGTGCTCTGAACCACTTAAAACCCAGAGTCTCTCTCATCTGTCTTTCATTTGCTATATCTGCCATATAATTGTTTGTTGAATTATTAATTTAACATTTCAAGAAAAGAATAACTAAATCATATTCCGCTGTGTTAAACTTCTGTTTAAGAATTAATTAAGTGAGATCTTTTCAAATAGAAGAAATTTTAAAAGAATATATTCAACACCCCCCCCCCCCCTTCTAGATTTCTATTGTGTCATTGGGAACTAACAATTGGTATCAGAGCAGGTTCTCACATCTAAAACCTTACAAGCTTGAGTAGATCAAATGGCACTCAACAAGAATGGATCGGAACTTGGTGGAGGTAACAGACCACCTATATGTAATAAAGAAAAATTTGCTAACTGGAAAGTTCGTATGCAGGCTTACATGGATGCTATAGATGATGAACTGTTCGAGACAGTGATGAATGGGCCATTCATACCAATGAAGCTTGCACTATCAACTGAAGATCCAAGCAAGCTAGTAGCAAAGAAAAGAGACGAATGGACAGACAATGAAAAGAAGGATGTTCAAAGAGACAAAAGGGCTAAGAACATCTTGTTTCAATCTCTGGATGATGATCTATTTGAGAACGTTGTCAACTGCAAGACAGCTCAAGAAGTATGGCAAACTCTGTTGATCATGCATGAAGGAATAGAAGAAGTCAGAGAAAATAAGCAATCACTGCTTGTTCAGCAGTATGAGATGTTCACCCACATCTCTGGTGAAAACATTACAGCCACCTATGAGAGATTTAACCTGCTACTAAACTCTCTCAGATCTTATGGAAAAATCTATCCAAACAGAGATCTTATCATTAAATTCATGAGATCTTTGCCAAGCAAATGGGATGCCAAAACCACAGCCATCCGAGAGTCAAAGAACCTGCACGAGATAACTGTACAACAGTTATATGGAAATCTTCTCACCTATGAGCTGGAGCTAAATCAAAGAGCAGAAAATCTATCTGGTGAAAGAAAGAAGGAGAAAAACATTGCTCTTAAAGCCTCAACCTCAACTCACAGGAGTAATCACAAGGATATCTCTGACTCTGACAAAGATGAATCAAATGATGATGAAGGAGCTGCCATGCTAGTCAGACATTTTAAAAGATTCATCAACAGAAATAGACCTCAGAAGTTCAAAAGCAACAGCAGCAAAGAACAAGCAAATGACCTTTGCTACAATTGCAAAAAGCCAGGTCATTTCATTGCTAAATGCCCAAAACCCTTAAGAGAAGAGGTGAAGAGGGACAAATCAAGAGCAAATCCAAAAAGAGAATTCAAAAGCTTCCACAAACAAAAGAAGAAGGACAAAAGCTTCATAGCTGAAGGCTCCTGGAGTGACTCAGAAGAAGAACTAAATTCTGAGTCAAGTGATGATGAAGAGCCACAGAAGGCCAACCTGTGCTTAATGGAAAATGAAGAAGGAAGCAGCAAAAAGGAATTCATCATAGATGAGATATTTGATTTCTATTCTCCTGATTTAAGCATTGATGATCTTAGAGAAGGCATGCATGACTTAATGACAGAATTGCACAAATATATAAAATTGTTTAGAAGGTTATCTAAAGATTACTCTCATCTAAAAGAGGATAAAGAAAAAATAAGCATGGAATTAGAAGCCTCAGTTCAAACTGCAAAACTTTACTCTAATCTTGAAACTGAGAATAAAAGACTAAAAGAGATAAATGAGTTGAGCACTTATAAAGAATCCTCACTAGTCTCCAAGATTCAGGAACTAGAAAATACTATTTCTATGTGGAACAAGTCTAGTTCGTCTATGGACACCCTGATCTCAAGTCAAAGAGATGTGACTGATAGACCAGGATTGGGATTTGAGAATTTATTCTCAGAACCAATATGGAGAAGTCAAAGGAAATAAATGAAGGCAAATCCTTTAATTTTAATAAAGGAATTGTGTTCATCAAATCCTCAGATTCTACCACCCATCCACATTCTGCTAAACCTACAATCAGTTTTAACAAAACTCACACAGGTCTTGGATTCAGGAAATTGAAAAATAAGTCAAGCAAAACTCACTCTACGAATCATGAGAATCGTAGAGTAGTATGGAAGCATAATGTAGATCAGCAAAAGACTATGAGAAATCATAATCCATACAAGTCCTGGACGAACAAAAAGTCACAAATACATACATATCATTATCAATATCATATTAATCATAGGCACCCTCATAAAAAATGATAAATATTTGTTGAGATATCATAGAATGCAAGGATCTAAAATCAAACAGATTTGGGTCCCAAAAGGTACTAACAAAGCAGGACCCAAACAGATATGGGTACCAAAATGAAGATTGATTTGTTATGCAGGTAAAGAGATCCATCTGGTATCTTGACAGTGGATGCTCACGGCACATGACAGGAGATAAGGCTCTTCTATCAGAGTTTAAAGAAAAAGATGGACCTGCGGTTATTTTTGGAGACAACAACTCAGGGAAAACCAGGGGTTATGGCTCAACTGGAAATGGTGCAATTTCGTTCAGTAAAGTGGCATATGTTGAGGGACTAAAGCACAACTTGCTAAGTATAAGTCAGCTCTGTGATAAAGGACATCAAGTCACCTTCCTCAACAACCAATGCCAAGTTAGAGACTTGAAAACCAATTCTCTAAAGCTAGAAGGAGTTCGAGAAGGAAATGTCTATGTGGTCAATCTTGCTAAATTGAGCTCAGAACAAACTGTCTGTTTTCTTGCTAAAGCCTCTGAAGATATGTGCTGGCTCTGGCATAGGAGGTTATCTCATCTTAACTTCAAGAGCATTTCAAAGCTTGCCTCCAAAGATCTAGTAAAAGGATTGCCAAAGTTAAACTTCATTAAAGAAAAGCCCTGCAAAGCTTGTCAGTTTGGAAAGCAAACAAAGACGTCATTCCAAAGAAAATCAGCAAACTCAAATGATAGAGCTCTTCAACTACTTCACATGGATTTATTCGGACCAGTATCTACGACCAGCCTCGGAGGAAAGAGATACTCTCTAGTTGTAGTTGATGACTACACCAGATATACCTGGGTATTCTTTCTAAACTCCAAAGATGAAACCATTTCACATCTCATCAAGCTCTTCAGACTGATCATGAATGAAAAGGGCGAAAAGATCAAGGCCATCAGAAGTGATCATGGACGAGAATTTGATTTCTCAGAAATGGACCTGTTCTGTGAAGAAAATGGAATAAATCACAACTTCTCAGCCCCAAGAACGCCTCAGCAAAATGGAGTAGCAGAAAGGAAGAATAGGACTCTTATTGAAGCAGGAAGAACCCTCTTAGCAGCAGCTTCTCTCCCTGAATATTTCTGGGCTGAAGCCATCAGTACTGCATGTTACACTCAAAACAGGTCACTCATACACTCAACATTGAAGAAAACTCCGTACGAATTATGGAAAGGAAGAAAACCAAATATAAGTTATTTTCATGCATTTGGTTGTCTGTGCTACGTACTTAGCAATGGCAAGAAGCATCTTACCAAATTCCAGCCAAAATCATATGAAGGAATCTTCCTTGGTTATGCAACAGATAGCAGAGCATTTAGAGTGTTCAACAAGGAGTCACTAACTGTTGAAATCTCCATCCACGTCACATTCGATGAATCAGATCCTGAAAAGAAAAGATCACCATTCAACGAGTCAATAGACACAAGCTCAACGATCGAAGAACTCAAAATCGTAGAGTCCGACTCTACGACCATGGAACCAACGACAGAAATCGTTGAGCTAGGAGAGGAGATCGTAGAGCACACCACATCAGACATTGGAACTCTACGATCAGAACCAGAAGCTGATTTAGAGGAACTCAGACAAGAGGGCACCAGAACAGACGTTCCTAGCAGAATAAAATGAACCAAAGATCACACTCAAGATCTTATTATTGGAGATCCAAACACCGGAATCAAGACTAGAGCTGCAACCTCTAATGAATGCTTTTACCTAAGCTTTCTCTCTCAAGAGGAACCCAAGAAGATTGAAGAGGCCTTAGGAGATTTAAGTTGGATAGAGGCCATGCAAGAGGAGCTAAATCAGTTTGAAAGAAGCAAGGTCTGGAGATTAGTGACCAGGCCTCAGCATAAACCTGTCATTGGCACCAAATGGGTTTTCAGAAACAAGATGGATGAAAATGGTGTGATAACAAGGAACAAAGCAAGACTAGTGGCCAAATGTTACTCTCAAGAAGAAGGAATTGACTACGATGAAACATATGCTCCAGTTGCCAGATTGGAAGCCATAAGGATTTTCCTTGCCCATGCTGCTCACATGAAGTTCAAAGTCTTCCAAATGGATGTCAAGAGTGCTTTTCTAAATGGGGAACTCCAAGAAGAAGTTTACGTGGAACAACCTCCAGGTTTCATCAATCCAACTTTTTCAAATTATGTTTATAAATTAGATAAAGCACTATATGGTCTAAAACAAGCACCTAGAGCATGGTATGAAACCTTGACTAACTTTCTCATTGAAAAGGGATTTACTAGAGGAAGAATTGATACTACCTTATTTTTGAGAAAACATAAGGATAAGACACTGCTAGTTCAAATTTATGTAGATGATATCATATTTGGTTCCTCTGATGAAAAATTATGTGAAAGATTTGCCAAGCTTATGCAGAGCAAATTTGAAATGAGCATGATGGGAGAACTCAACTTCTTCCTTGGACTACAAGTGAAGCAGACTGATGAAGGCATATTCATTAATCAAGCCAAATACATCAAAGACTTATTAAAGAAATATGGCATGGAATCTGCATCTATCATGAAGACTCCTATGCCACCTGCCACCAAGCTTGACAAAGATTAAAATGGTAAATCCACTTAAATCACTCAGTACAGAGGTATGATAGGTTCACTATTATATCTTACTGTGAGTCGACCAGATATAATGTTTGCTACATGTATATGTGCTAGATTTCAGGCTAACCCCAAAGAGTCTCATCTATTAGCTGTGAAAAGAATTTTCAAGTATCTTAAAGGAACTCCAAATTTAGGATTATGGTATCCCAAGGAGTCCTCCTTTGATCTTGTGGGATACTCAGATGCTGACTATGCAGGATGCAAAATAGACAGAAAAAACACAAGTGGAACTTGCCAGATGCTTGGCAACAGACTTGTTTCTTGGTTTAGTAAAAAGCAGAACTCAGTATCGACATCTACTGCAGAAGCTGAATATATAGCCGCAGGCAGTTGCTGTGCACAAATTCTATGGATGAAGACTCAACTTGCAGACTATGGGTTTGAGCTAAATTCTATTCCTATATACTGTGATAATACTAGTGCAATTCCTATAACACATAATCCTGTTATGCACTCAAGAACTAAGCACATAGATATAAGATATCATTTCATCAGGGATCATGCACAAAATGGAAATATATCACTTCACTACATCCCAACTGAAGATCAACTAGCAGATGTCTTTACAAAGCCTTTAGATGAATCAAGATTTAATAAACTAATAAGTGAGTTAGGAATGCTAAATCTAGACCCTTAATATATATATCATGTTTTTTTTAAGATACTAACTCTGCAGGAACAAAAGTGTGCAAGGAAAGTAATGGACATGCTCAACTCAGTCAACAATTGTCAAGGATCGTAGAGTATGCTTAAGATCGTAGAGCTCACTCGACGATCATCAAGCCAAGAATCGTAGAGCTTACTCAACGACTTTCAATCCAAGGATCGCAGAAAATTCCTCAATCGTAAAGACAACTCTACGAAAAACAAAAGAATCGTTGTGCAACTAAGGATCGTAAAGCTCTGAGGAACTAAGGGTAAAATGGTCATCAACCAACTGAAATGATCCTATCAGAACTTGACACGTATCTTAGCAAACATAGAGGGAAGTTTTAAATACTTTGAAAACTGCACGTCGTTCATTTCTTCAAAGTTCAAAAATCTATATCTCTCTCTCAATCCCGAACCCTAAGTTATCATTTCTCAGATAAACCGTTCTTCTCGTTTCAGAAAATCTATCAAATGGCACCTGCTCAAGTTATTTCTGGAAATGAGCTCAACTTTGAAGCCTTCGATACAGCAGATAAGCAGTTCAAAAGAATAATCCAGTTGCTAGATAAAGCTGGACTGCGAGAAGCGTTGGGGACAAATACAAGGATTCTATCAAAGCTTGTTCGAGAGTTCTACGTAAAAGGATCCTATGCTAACGGAACTCTAACCACCACTGTAAAAGGGGTTCAGCTCAGCCTCATTGCCGAAGAATTCAACCTAGCCCTAGGTTTCAAGCAAGGGGGCCTAACATCTCTAAGTATGGTAAGCACCGAAGAAGGGCTGAGAAGAATGCACCATCAAAATAATCCAGGACTGAAAGGGTTGAAGAAGAAAGAATTTCCTCAGAAATACGAGTTTTTAGCTGATGTTGTAGGAAAATGCCTCCTCTGTAAAGATTCAGCCCATGACTCAGTCAGTGAGATACAGCTGAAAATAATGACAGCCATAGTCAAAAAGACAAACATCAACTATGGCTCCTTGCTGTTGGAATGGATAGGGAATTGGGTCCTAAATACAGAAAAGGCTAAGGGGACCAGAAAAATGTTATATGGAAGATTCATCAACATTCTCCTTAGATCATCATTGGGGGATTTAATTGAGCATGATGAAGGAGAAGCCCTCAATACCAACAAAAGGATTACCCAGAAACTCTTTGACAACTGGAGGAGGAACCCAGTTGAAAATAGGAAACTATCTCGGTCAGGGGATAGTGAAGGAACGCAGAGTGGTGCAGGGCCATCACTTCTGAAGAACACTCCTGCTGAAGAAGAATCTCAGGAGGTCAGCAGGCATTCTCCGGGTCTTGTCAGAAGAAGGAAAGGAAAAAGAGCTCTTGAGCTTGAAGAACCTCAAGGATCTTCAAATGAGGTTCCTGTTACTGCTCCTGAAGAAAAGGCTGCCTCAGGGGATGAAAGTTCAGATCTGCGAAGAGAGACTCGCAGCAAATATGAGGTTGAAGAGGTCATTCCAAAGGAGCCAAGGAAAAAGAGAAGAAGGCTAGTAAAGTTAGCCGACAAAAGCTTAGTAGCTAAGGGGGAGCTACTTGAAAGACCTGACCTTACTCCAGGAGAAAAGGAGTCATCTGAAGCAGTTGAGCCTATGGATGCCCAAACTGAGGGGGAGCTTCCAGTTGTTCCTGAGCCAGCAGATGCTCTGGCTGAGGGGGAGACTCAAGATGACATTTCAATCCCTACAGCCACAATGAATGATGATGAAGAGGATGACATTGAAATAGTGGCCGTTGGAAGAAATGAGCAAAGGCACCTTAACTTCAACTGCCTGATAAAATTCTTGTCACTAATGCCATTCCACCGAGCTCTGGTGCACAATGCATGGGATCAACTCTTCTGGACCTTTAAAGCCTATCCAAATGTGGTGATTATTGCTCAAGGCTATCCTCAGAATCTGTTCTTTGCCCAGAAGCTCATCTCTTGCAGCCCCTTTTCACAAACTTTAGGGCAAAAGGTACATTTTATTCCTCTAACCCTCATTCAAATTCATACACCTTCACAAATGTTCAATAAATTTGAGAAGTCCTCAAGTACTCATACTGCATCAAGCTCTACGACCCACACTTCCCCGATCGTAGAGTCCCCTCCATCTACGATTGGGGTCAAGAAAGCCTACATGATCAAAACGTAGAGTGCCCGCCAGACTCTCCTGAAATTCTGCCTACTCAGCAAATAATTCCTCTGGCTCCATCTTCAAGACTCCTGTTAACTCACAAGGATATTCCCTCCACCTCTGGTCACGAATACTTTCATATTCCAAGCTCTACGGCTGACCAGGGACAATCATCTCAACTTCTCCAGGAAATTTTAGACAAGGTATCTCGGCTTCCTACATCTGAAGGCTTAACTGACTTGACAAGCCATATCCATACAGAGATACAAAACGACCTGGTATCAAAATCCCACAACCTTCAACGTAGAATGGACGATATCATTGATGCTGCCAATGGTCTCTCTACCAGTCTGAATAAACAATTTTCCACAAGATTGAAGCAGCTAACGGCAGCAGTCTCTGAAAATCTCCAAGAAAGGGATAAAATTATTCTGGCAGCCTTAAACTCACATCAGCAGGCCATTGTTATTCTTCAAGAAACCAATGATAAATCTATCACCCTCCTCAGTAATGAAATCATTGCCTTGAAGAACTCTCTCACAGAACAAAAACATCGGTCGAATGACACTTTGTCATTGGTGGAGCAAAAACAGATCATGGCTGACGAAAGACTCCAAGCCCACCAAGATGATGTAGCTGCCACTAAGACCCAACTTCAAGAAATCATTCAGGGCATCCAACAGCTTTCAGAACAGGTAGCTACAATTAATGATGCCAACAAGGGGGAGAAGAAATTGAGCACAGCAGAGCAAACAAGAACTAGCTCAGACTACAGCAGAAGAGGAAGAGCACCTCAAGGAATGAGGATGGTTCAAACTTCAATATATCCTCCTAGATACGAAGCAGTACCATCTCGTCCCAGACAGGAGGTGACAGCAAGACCTTCTTCCTCATCAATGAGGCCTTCTAGCTCACAGGAATGATTTCAAATTAAAGAAGAAGAAGCTGTGCTGAGGGAAGAAGAACTGAGAAAAGCTGAAGAAGAAAGGAGAGCATTCTTCAGGCAGAGGGAAGAAGAAGGCAGAAGACCTCTTAGCAGAAGGAGATAAGTTTTTTTCTTTTTCTGTTATTTTCTCAATTGTATCATCTGACTAAAACATCAATAAAATTCATACTTTTCTAGGAAATACAGCTGCTCACTGTATGATTAGGCATTCAATTACTCTTGCATTTTGCCTATTTTAATATGTTCAAATCGCTATCTGTTAATAATGTTGTCATCATCAAATTGGGGGAGATTGTTGAACATTGAATGATTAAATTTGATGATAAGAAATAATATACAAGGGCTGTATTAGATAAGATCAAAACTGTTAGGTTGATCTCTTGTTAATTGTATAAAAGTCTTTAGTGTTGTACTAAGACTTAGATAGATCAAATCTGTTAGGTTGATCTGTTGGTGTAATAAAATCGTAGAAAGAACTCTACGATTTATGTCAAGAAAACTCTACGATTTGAACAGACTCTACGATCAAGGCAACCAATCGTAGAATGGACTCTACGATTGTGATTCAGAAGACTCTACGATCAAGGCAACCAATCGTAGAATGGACTCTACGATTGTGGTCCAGAAGACTCTACGACCAAACAGACTATATTCTTTACAAGACACCTTAAATTGAACTCTACGATCAAACAGTCTAACAGTTGAGTAAACTCTACGATGATCAGTAAGAGATGATCCTTTACAGATCAATCACGTCAGCAGGGATATTCGTAGAGTTGATCACATAAGGTCGTTGAGCAAAAAGGCAAGAGACTTCACGTTTCTCAGATCAGGAGCTATTTTATTCAAGCATTAAATCTTCATCAAAGTAACCAAAAAGGAAGACTCTGCAAATCGATCAAGTCAGAAAAGTCAGGAGTCTGACCCAAGCGCACTATGGAACAGAAAGAAGACTTTCAAGGCAGAAAAGTCAGAGGACTGTGTCCTATCAGTCCTATTGTTTGGAAGGACCAAACGACTCTATAAAAGATAGTGGGAACCTACGACTGACATATCTTGTAACGACCCCGAAATTCGACCCACTTTATTACCTTATTTTTATGTTTATTTAACATTATTTCCTTAACGTCCAAATTTCGGTTCGTTAATATATCTTTAACCACCTTAATTGATCCATTATCTGATATTTAAAATCATCAATTATCAAAATTGTCATATAAATTTTTTTCTTTTTCTCGATTCAATCGTTGTATTAAGATATTTGGATATTTAAAATCCTTACATTTTGATCCTAGTCCCTGGATCGCAACCTGTACTTTTTCTTTCTTTTTCACGTATTATAAAGCTCATCATTTAAAATTTACTATTATTTACTTTCATACAAATATTCCTTGTTGCGTCATTTGTAATCCAACATATAATAATTTTTATCGTACAATTGTCCTGATCAATCACAGTTCATAATTTAACTTCTATCATATCCATGTTCAACTTATATATACATACAATTCATCACAGTAATTTAACAAATTTCTCACATTGAATTATAATATTAACAATATAACAATCACGTTTTCTACCTTCTAGGTACTTCATCTCAAACTTAATCCGATATTCCTGAAACTTATTTCTTTATCCTGCAAAAGTTTATTTTAAACAAGTAATGAGCACAACGGCTCAGCAAGTTCAACAGTTTATGTGTCACATAGCACATACCTTAATATGCTTGGTGTGTGTCATACATCATGTGCTTGTGCTCCTACTATAGCAATATATCTCATATCATTGCACAAAGTACAAATAGTTAACATATTATCCACGTATCACATAACACATAATTTGTATATATTTAAAACAAGAATTATATATCATAACATTCAACATTTAACATAAAAGGGACTGAAGAACTTACCTGGCTTGTTCAATTATTTAATTGATAGCTCAGAACCCTCTATCGATCAACCTATGATCATAAAATAATCAAATAATAATTATTTATCTCTTTATGATATTAATTTACTTAATTAATATCATTTCTAGGCCAATTATTAATTTATATGGCCAACTATAATAACCTCATTCCTTAAAATATTAGCATAACTTAATATTTAATACCTTTACTACGGACAACCCGGCTCATTGGATAAAATTTAGCATATTTGGTTGTCCGAAAAATTTATTGAATCATTTTCTAATCATTAAACTCATTAGATTAATATTTAAAATATTTAAATATTAATCTCCCATATTTAATATTTTTACAAAAATATTAAATTTAATGCCCAAACATCATTTCTATATTTTTAGTATTTTTCTATAATTTTCTGGAATTTTTAAACAATTTTTAAACATTTATTTCATTAAAAACTAATTCTGGGGGCAATTTGGTAATTTCCGCAGCTAAAGGGACATATCCGGCATTTTCTGGAAGGTCCGGGGGCAATTCTGTAATTTTGGCTCCCTTTGGGACATAACCGGAATTTCCGAAAAAGCACATGGGCATATTTGTAATTTTCGCGGCCTTGGGACACGCTGGTCATTTTCTTAAAAGTTCAGGGGTGCGCGCGTCATTTTACAAGGCCAGGACACGGTCGGTATTTTCTTAAAAGGGCAGGGGCAAAGTTGTCATTTCATCGCATTGCGTTGGCCGCGCGTGGCGCGCAGCCTCCCCTCTCGCCAGCCAAATGACGTCGTTTGGCCTGGCGAGGAATTGGCTTCCGCGCAATGCGCGAACCTTTCTTCCGCGCGGCCAAAAACGACGTCGTTTTGGCATCGCTTCAGCCTTCTTCTTCCCAGCCGAAACAGTAGCCAGCCAAGAAGGAAAAACACCATTTTTTCTCACAAATTTCCACAACAAAACTACTCCAAAAATTATAAAATTCATATATATACATCCTAAAATTATTTGAAACAATTATCTTAATTAATTTCTAATTTTCCACAAAATTAATTTATCCTCATAAATACATAATTAAATAAAATAACTTAATTTATACCTTTCAAAAACTCAAAAATCTTTCCTTGAAGCTTGGTATCTCCTCTCCTTGGTAGCTATGGTGGTCTTGGATGACATGGTGGTGGCGGTTGGCGGTGGAACAAGGAAGAAGAAAGAGAGTTTTTGCTTTGTTTTTCTTTTTATTTCTTTTCCCTTCCCCCCCCCCCCCCCCCCTTTTTATAAGCATGCATATTAACTAAATTTTATACAAACTTGATTCCACCGCCTCTTTATCTCTCGGTCCAACTTGGAATTTTCCAGATTTTTCAAAAAAAATCATGCATGCAATTTAATTTTCTAATACATTACATAATTATAATGTGTAATAAATATTTTATATAATGTATATAAAATATTTATTTTAATTCACTAAAAATCATAATATGATTTATAAATAATATTAATACCTCTTTTGGGTACTTTTTTCGACAAATTTTGTACACGCATAACGTCATGCATATAATTATATGGGGTAATTTATACCTCCAAAAATCATAAAATAATTCATATCACTTATAAAATTTATTTTCCATAATTTTTCACTTCATTTCTTGAACAACATGTTACATTAACATGTTCACGTTTCTAAAATATTATTCTGCATAAAAGTCATAATAATTTCATTATACATAAATATAATTTTTAATAACTTAAAACATTCCTTTTCCTAATTTATTATTCAATTTCTTTAATATTCATATTAATTTCTTTATATATAAATTATATAATTTAATATTATATAACTTATATAATTACATTCTCCTTTTAAATAATTTCTTAATTTCCTCCAACTTTATTCCATTTAATCACCTTATATAAATTACATAATTATTCTTATATAATTATTATTTTCTTCATACCTTATTTTAATTTCCTTATATAAATTATATAATTATTATTATATAATTTATATAATTACCTTTCCTTCTCAATTAATTTCTAAATTTTCACCATAAATCTTAATTAAATTTAAAATCCATAATTACAACTTTATTAACTTCCCCATTCGCTTTTCATTTAAAATTGGATTAATTTAATTATTAATCCCTTAATTTCCATAATTAATAACATTTATAATTATCACTTAAACATATATATTTATATATATACAAATGTATATATATATACATATCTAATTTAATATATTTCACATTATCACGTAACCCCAATTAAATCATAATTTCTGCATTTCCATAATAATTTAATTGTACAATTACCTAAAATTCTTTCATTTCTCATAAATTATTTTTAAACAATTTATTTACTTTTCAATTATTTTAATTCAACATACTTTATCATAATCTCTGTACAAATTTAATTTATCAATTAAATCATATCACATACCTTAAATCACATAATATAATAATTAATTTAAACAACCTTGATAATTTTATCAATTAAATTCTCATTTAATTTTATTAAATAATTCTAAAAATTCGGATCCTCACATATCTGTCCCAAAGGAAAAAGGATACAACCTTCCATGGACTAACAGGTCAGATCAAATAAAGAGCTTTAATGAGCTATATTAATTTAATATTCAGCAGCTCTCCTTTGTGAGGTAACAGAAAGAAATACAAGCTCAAGCAGATGATCCAACGGGAAGAAATCTGAAGCCCTAACTTCTTAAATACTAAGATCAGCAAAAGAAAAAAAGAAGCACTGCACAAAAAGAAAAACGCAAGAAGTGAAAAAGATTGAACTGAAAAAAAAAAAAAAAAAACCTGCATTGCTACTAAGCCCTTCAAACATTCAAGCTGATAAGCAACTTAGTAGCACATCCAAATATACATCAAACCAGTAGAGTTCTTTGTGAACTGGTGTAAACAAGTCTGTTAGACTTGGAGAGTTCTTTGTGAACTAGTGTAAGCAAGTCTATTAGACTTGTAAAGTTCTTTGTGAACTAAAATTCCAAGACTGCGGGTCTTGAAGGAATCTTAGTGATTCAGATATTGTAAAAGCATCCTTAGTGGATTTGCTGCTGGAAGAGCAGAACAGTGGAGTAGGAGTATTGTGTGCTTTGAACCACTTAAAACCCAGAGTCTCTCTCATTCTGTCTTTCATTTGCTATTTCTGCCATATAATTGTTTGTTGAATTATTAATTTAACATTTCAAGAAAAGATTAACTAAATCATATTCCGCTGTGTTAAACTTCTGTTTAAGAATTAATTAAGTGAGATCTTTTCAAATAGAAGAAATTTTAAAAGAATCTATTCAACCCCCCCCCCCCCCCTTTCTAGATTTCTATTGTGTCATTGGGAACTAACAACGTGGTAATGTGAAATATATTAAATTTGATATGTATATTTATATATGTGAATGTTTAATTGATAATTATAAATTCCATTAATTATGGAAATAAAGGGATTAATAATTAAATTAATCCAAATTTAAATAAAAAGTGAATGAGGGAGTTGGTAAAAAATTGTAATTATTGATTTTAGATTTTATCAGGAATTGTGGAGGAAGTTTAGAAATTAATTGAAAAGAAATGTAATTATATAAATTATATGAGAATAAATTATATAATTTATATAAGGAAATTAAAATGTTGTATGAACAAAATAATAATTATATAAATTATATAAGAATAATTATATAATTTATATAAGAGAATTAAATTAATTAAGGATGGAAGAAAATTTCATAAATTGTAAAATGGAAATTATTTAGAAAATGAATAATGTAATTATATAAATTATATAATATTAAATTATATAATTTATATAAGAAAAGTTAATGTGAAAATTAAAGAAATGGAAAAGAAATGAGAAAATGGATTTTTTAATTTATAAAAAAAATTATGTTTATGCATAATTAAATTATTATGATTTTTATAAAGAATAATATTTTAGAAATGTGAACATGTTAATGTAACATGTTGTGCAAGAAACGAAGTGAAAAATTATGAAAAATAATTTTTATAAGCTATATTAATTATTTTATGAATTTTGGAGGTATAAATTACCTCAAATAGTTACATGCATGGCGTTATGCGTGTACAAAATTTGTCAAGTAAAGTGCCCAAAAAGGGTGTTAATATTATTCATAAATCATATTCTGAATTTTGGTAAATTAAAATAAATATTTTATATTTATTATATAAAATATTTATTACACGAAATAATTACGTAATGTATAAAATACCTTATTCATGCACGATTTTTTTTTTATGTGGCTTATCCGGATTTTTACATGGGCGGTGGAATTGTGTAGTTATTTAAAAAGTGTTAAATGTACAATTATAAAAGGGGGGAGAAAAGAAATAAAAAGGAAACAAAAGGAAACAAAACATAACTCCCTCTCTTCTTCCACCCCCAACTGAAAATACCATCACCGCCGGAAAACACCATTACCGCCGGAAAACACCATTACCGGGAAGGAAGGAAAATATTTTGGTGCCAACAAAGTGGAGTACAAGCTTCAAGAATGGATTTTTAGAAGGTATAAATTAATTTATTTGATTTAATTATGTATTTATGAGGATAAATTATTGTGGTGAAAAATTAGTAAATAATTAGAATAATTATTTTAAATAATTTTTGGATGAATATTTATGAATTGTGTGATTTTTGGTGTAATTATGTTGTGAAAAAAATTAGCAAAAATGGTGTTTTTTTTGGTTTACGATTGGTTACTGCCGGAAGAGGAAGCTGGAAAAAAGAAAAACGAGAGCCGCGCATTGCGTGGCTTAAGTTTTTTTTCGATGGAAGGGCTCAAAACAACGGCGTTTTGGAGCCGGGAGAGATGGGTCACGCCATGCGCGGAAGAATTTTTCAGAAGCAGAAGCTAAACGACGTCGTTTGGCTTCGGCAAAGGGGGTCGCGCGCCATGCGCGACTGACGGCAACGCCGGAAGTTACCGTTATGCCCCTGACCTTTTCCGATAATACCGAGTGTGTCCCTTGACGCGCGAAAATTACAGTAATGCCCCTGGACTTTCCGAAAAATTCCAGTTGTGTCCCTAACGTTGCCAAAGTTACGAAAATGCCCTCAGGCTTTCTTAGAAATACCAAATATGTCCCTAAAGCCGCGAAAATTACTAAATTGCCCCCAGAAATTAGTTTTAAATGAAATAAATGTTTAAAAATTATTTAAAAATCATAGAAAAATATTAAAAATATAAAGATGATGTTTGAGCATTAAATTTAATATTTTTGTAAAAATATTAAATATTGGGGATTAATATTTAATTAGTTAAATATTAATCTAATAACGTTATAATTTAGAAAATGATTAAATAAAATTTTCGGACAACCAAATATGTTAAATTTTATCCGAGGAGCCGGATTGTCCGTAGTGAAGGCCTTAAATATTAAGTTATGCTAATATTTTAAAGGACAAGGTTAATGCAATTAACCATATAAATTAATGATTAGCCCAGGGATAATATTAATTAATTAAATTAATATCATAAAGAGAATAAATAATTATTATTTGATTGTGTTATGATCATAGGTTGATCGAGTTAAGGGTTTGAGCTATCAATTTAAATAACTGGACGCCAGGCAAGTTCTTCAGTCCTTAAATGTTAAATGTTGACTGTTATGATATGATAATATTTGTTTAATGCATATAAATTATGTGTTATGTGATCTGTGGATAATATGACAGCTATGTGTACTTTGTGCAATGATATGAGATATATTGTTATAGTAGAGGCACAACACGTAATGCATGACACACACCAAGCATGATAAGGTATGTGCTACGTGAAGTATAAATTGTTGAACTTGCTGAGCCATTGTGCTCATTACTTGCTTAATAAACATTTTTGCAGGAAAGAAATGAAATTCAAGAATATCAGATTTTATAGAGACATATTTTCCTAAAAGGTTGTGAACGTCAGTATTAAATGTATATATTATAATTCAATATAGATGATTTGTCAAGGTGACATTAATATTTTGTATACTTATAAATTTGGTACGGATAGAACGAGTAGAATTAAGATATGAATTTTGATTATCTAATGTAGTTGGTATGGAAGAGATTATTATATGTTGAATTATGAAGTATGATACAAAAAATATTTGTATGGACATGTATGATATTAAAAATTTGAATGTCGAGCTTTATTATACAAGAAAGAAAAGAATAAGTAAAGGTTGCGATCTAGGGACTAGGATTAAGAAATAAAGTTTTTAAATGATAAAATAATTAATACAATGATTAAATTGAGAAAAAGAAAAAATTTATACCGTAAAATTGGGTAATTGATGATTTTGAAATCAATTAATGAATGAATTAAGGTGATTAAAGATTTATTAACGAACCGAAATTTGGACGTAAGACAAATGATGTTTAATAATCATGAGATTTAAAGTAATAAAGTGGGTCGAATTTTGGGGTCGTTACAATTAAGGGCATTTGAGTACTTTTGTTGTAAGGTTACCGTATCTTGGGACTAGTAACACCTTTTGCATAAACAACATATGTTTATTTTTTCACATTTAGTTATGGTATATTCTTTAGAGGTGAATGTTTGTATTGGATCGTGATGATCGGATTCAGGTGATTAGGACCTGAATTTGGGGGCGTCACAATTGCACAAAGTTGTCAAATGTGTATGTGGTAGCCTATGTGGTGTATAGAGTTCAAGATATCAAAATTGAGTTTAAGGATGAAATTGAATTAAGTTAACAAAGTGCCACTAATATGAGATTTTTGGCAATTTTGTGTAATTGGAGGTTAAATAAGGCCAAATAGCTAAGTTTTATGTAAATATACGTGTTAGAAATGATTTGGAAGTCGTTTGGAGTCTATGGCGATAAATGTGGATTTTAAACGTTTAAAAACGTTCGGCGACACCTAAAATGAAATCTTTAGAAAAATAAATTTAATTGAAAAGTTTTAAATGTCTTGAAAGCCTATGCAAGTCAAATATTGCAAAAAGGGGCCATGAATACCATGGTTGTTGGAAATGAAAATTTTGAAAAAGTTAATGAAAATCCAACTTAAAGGTGATTTTTGACAATTTTAAGGAATTAATGGTTAAATGAGGTCAAATGACTTAGTTTATGTTATTACACGTGTCTACACGTAGATTTGGTAATCAACAGATGAAAGTTAGAATGAAAATTCATTTCGAACAATCGAAATCGATCGTTTCGACCCTAAATGGATTTTTACGGACAAAACCGGCCTCGTGCGAAATTTAGTTGTTTTAAAGTCCTGGACATGTCTTATATGAGGTATATGAACTATGTCAAGTGTTGGAATGAAGTTTGGAAGCAAATGGCCAAAAATTACAAAGTTGGTAAAATTGAGTTTTAAAGTTGAATTTTTTTCTAAGTGTTAAAATGTTTTAAAATGTCCTCCTACGGGCTATTGCTTCGATAATTTAAAAATTCAAATGTGTCATATAATATTTTTGTAAGATACTAGGTAATAATACCAAGTTATGGTCCAAATTTGAGCTTAATTGGATGTAAGATGAATGAGTTAAAAATCAGCAAAGATAGTGCAAAAATCAAAAATCATGAATCTAAACACTACGCCTAGGCGCAATGTTTTGTACTAAACATTGCGCCGAGGCCAAATATACTATTCATGGCCGAGAAGATTTCGCAGCCAGCGAAGTTTTGAGGGCGCCGGAGTGAGATGTTTGTTTATCAAAAAAAAAAAAATTAAGCTTCCAAAAAGCTATATTTTGATGTAGGATGATAGAAATAAGTTATATAAACCCTAGAATTGATAAAAATGGTCAATGAAAAGGGTGTTAAAGTATAATGAAATAAGAAATGGTATAATCTAACATACCCAAAAGCCAAGTAAAAGCATGATAATGCTTGTGTAAAAGGTCGGGAACAAGTTAGGATGTATTATTAACATATGTAAGGTATAATATATCAAAAGTGAAATGAATAGAGATAAATGGTTAAGCGATTATGGATAAAGTTTGATAAGTTGTATTAAGTCTTATGATCATATAATGTTATATAGGTGCAATGTTGGCAGATAAAGTTTGGACTAGCAACCCGATGCGAGGAAAAATAGAAAGAACAAACGAGAAGTGTAAAGGTTAAGTAAATAAATGAAGATCAGACAAGTTTTTTCGACTTATATGTAATAATTGTTCTACATGAAATATGTGATAGTAAAATATTCGAAATGCACACTCCGTGGAACTATGTGCCTTTGTTGTTATATACAATACGTGACATTTATGCATAGCATGGTAAAATAAAGGATGCATGACACATGAATATAAACTATAAGCATGAAATTTGTTATCTGATTGACTTGTTGAGCCTTTGTGCTCACTCTTGCTATGAACTAACATTTTCAGGTAAAGTACGAGAAGGCCGGATGTTCCGGTTAAGCTAAAGGTAGTGCTAAATGCATAGATAAGCGTTAAGAAAATTTGTTATATGTATTGGTGTAATGTGCAAGCAAGCCAGATAAATGTAAACCTATAATGGTATATGTAATTAACGTCTACGTTTTAATTATGATCTTAGTCGTTAAGAAGGGGTGTATGATTTGTAAATTCACAATGATAGTAGTGAATGTAATTTGTTTTGAGAAATGTTGTAAAAGGATAAGATAAAGGTATTATTGGTAGTCGAGTTTTATATGTAGTAAACTCGTATGTATTGTCAGATGCATGAAATAGGCACAAGCAAATAGGAACAAGTATAAGGTAAACAGGATTATGTATGGATAGATAAATGTTAAAATTTATTCAGATGTTATGTCAAGTTAAATCATAAATTTTATATATGATTCTGATAATTGTAATAGACTAGGTCACAATTTATTAATGTTTGACCTAAGTCCTAAAGTATAGAAAGTGAATGTTATGATCCTGAGACAGGTAAGGAATGTAAAATAAATAAACAGATTTATGGATTGCATTATAGTCAAATACTGATTTTAAAGGTTAAAGGTTATATATTAACGCACGAAATCGCCATTAACATGTTTTATGAATATATAATATGACTTTAAGATTAATAATTATGTTATCCAAATGTAATTGGAAATGAATAAGGAATGTTGGGATTTCGGTGCGTTACAATTTGTATCTTTGCAGAGGGTATAGTATTTACGGAAACTATGACGGTGTTTGGTAGCACGCGACTAAAATATTAAAATAATATCAATTTCTCTTTAACTAAATTAAATTTATTAAAACTTAAAATTTTATCAAATCACACGATTAATTATATTAATAATATATGTGAATTTTTTTAAAACACAATAACTAAAAAATTTGTTGAAAACTTATAATGATTCATAGTTTAATTTTATTCATATAAGAATTTTAAGTAAATTTTGTTAATATAAACACTAATATAGAATTTCATTACAAACTAAAATAAAATTAACATAATTATTTTTTCATAACTATAACTAAATAAATTTACACATCATTCAAATGTTTAAATTAATAATTGATCAAAAAAGCATACAGTATATAATTCAACATTGTATTATCTAGACAAATATTTAATAATTTAATAACTAGACATATCTTTTCAAAATCCTAATTAAATATTTATTCTATATTTAATCAATTATCTTAATAATTAATATAACGAACCATTATCCATGTCACGGGATTGATGAGCTTGTTATTTATAAAACACCATCCACTACTAGAAAAAAAAAACCTAATTCTGACAGAATATTCCGTCGTAAATTGCCTTATTCAGTCAGAATAAGGTTATTTCTAATAGAATAGTCTGTAGGAAATTCGGTCGGACATAACCTTGTCAGAAATAAATCTGTCAAAAAAATATATAGTCAATGAAATTATTTTCGATGAAAATTCCGTCAGAGATAAGATAATTCTGACGAACATAGACGATGTCGGAGATATATTGCCACGTGTCATGTTCTCATTGAAAATGGGAATCTTTATTTTTTACAAAATTTTTGTCGGAAATATCTTATTCCATCAGAAATAATGTTATTTTTTTTTAACGTTTTTTTGTTTTTGCAGTTTGCAAGCTTTTAAATCATATTTTTGTACCTATAAACCTGCTTTATTCCAACAACACATACAGTAATATATATCTAGAACACATACAACGTAACTATACAAACAACAACATATATGTGCACGTCCCCAATAGTAACTAATATAAACTAATTTACGATAACTTATACAAAAAATTGTATAAAATTACAATGATTTATAAAACAAAACTAAACTAAATCAAGCTAAACTACAATTATTTACAAAAATCAAGCTAAAGTACAATGATTTACAAAAATTAAACTAAACTAAAATAAACTAAATACAGATAAATTAAACTACAATGATCTAGTAAATTATATCAAGTTAATAGTGCCACTGGTGTGAGGAGGATCATCAGGCGGGGTCAACTGTGTTACTCTGGTGTCTGAAAATCATCATTATCATCCCCCTGCTCTGAATTGCCACCCTATTGATACAATTAAAAATATAATTTATTAGTCAGTAATTGAAAATTAAAGAGACAACTAAATGATAATTAAATGAAATACAGAATATACAACTTACAATGAATAAAATACCTAAGTAGTCGGGGGCTGACTCAACAGCGGCCCAAAAGCCTCCAAAAGTACGATAACCACAATTCGTACCATCTCGTTATGTCTCGTGACGTACTGCTCTAAAAGGATACCCGTACTCTTGGTGGTGGCCCCTATTACAATGACTTGATCAAGTTGATGAAGTCGAGCATGGCTAGGCAAGTCTTGATGATGGAATATCAAATATGTACCAAACGTCTCCGACACCACCGTTATAGCCCTCTGGAATCGCTCGTCGTCAAAGTTAGCGCCCGTATAAGATGGTCCAATTGGTGCTCTCCGACATTAACGCTGGATAGAGCTTGCAGAAATTTTAAAAAAATAATAATTTATGAAGCGATATAAATTATGAAATAACAAGAAACATATTAAAATGAATACCTCTATGTATTGTATAAGGTGGTACCCTCGGTAGGCCCAACACTCGGTACTTGTTAGTAGTACTACTATCTAAAAGGTTATCTCCTCATCCTAAGATAAGCTAACCTCGGGTGGAAGGATGGTGGAATTTGACGGCTCAAAATCTCCCCCAGCAACCCACGACTCAACTACACGCTAGTCTCAGAGCTTCTAAAATCGGTCTTGTAATTTATTATGTATACGTGAGTTAATTACTTCTCAAATAACTACGAGCCAGTAGTATGTACTACTCGGAGCTGGCTATGATTCTTCTTCATCTACTCGGACTTCTTCTTAAAGTCGTCATCATCCCAATACGTACACAAGGCCTCCCATACTGCATCTAAAACAATGTTGGGCTGATGATCACGTATCGTAGTCTTGGGTTGGTTTACAACAGCCTAGAAAACCCTTTGTTTCATATGGTATAACCAGCCGGCATAGTTCTTCGCGATATGTACAATAATAACAAAGTCATCGGCTGACTCAGATATGCCTTCCTCATATCTATAATAAATCTATATAAAAATAATAACTTATTTGAAAAAAGTAGAATATTGTTTAACTACTATTTACATATATTGTTTAATTTATGTAAATTAACTTACGTGAAATTTGCGTAACACAGTCTCCATACGGGAAGCATCATACCATGCATACTAGCTAAAACACATGAAGCCAGTGGGAAGGTTTGTCAAGCATATGACATGTATAGTCGACTTAGCCACATGGTCTATAATAAAAAATAATAAAAAAACAATAACGTTTTATACATTATGTCATCAAATAAATTAGTTTAATTTAACATAACGTTCTCTGGCCCATACTGCGCAGTGTCTACATCTATAGGCAAATGGATGGAATTGTCGGTGAACGGCTAAATAAATCGAGGCTAGTTCCTCGGTGAAGACGCTGACCAGTAGTTGTAAGTATAATTGAAACGTTGTGTAAATATAACATTTACATAAAATATTAAAAAGTAAACAAAACAAAATCGAATTAATGACAACGAAAAATTACTAGCTGATGAAGATGACAAGCCTTGAGTACCTTCATCGGGTCCTGTACGGCCACTCATATTCTCAGCAGTGTGTGACGATATGAATAGACATTAAAGCCTCGACGCAAGAGGAAAGTACTGTAAGATCTTCTTAGGCACATGATTCTCCTTCCCCCCATGTTTTGTCGTCTTGTACCAAGGCAAGTAGTAGATATCATACTACACCTTATCTCTATCTTCCTCATAGTATAACATGCAATCCTACTCACAAGCATCGATCTTCTTAAACCCCATATTCAACCCATTTACCATCTTCTTCACTTCATAGTAATTTGATGACAAAGTATGATCCTTAGGTAATAACTTGCTGATAAGAGCAACAAATCATTGAAACCTCTCTCACTACAGTCATGCTCATTCTTGAAGTGTAAGAGCTTTGTCACTACAAATAGCCTGTTGTGCTTATCATTTTCATCGTACAATGGGACCCCCGATTTAGATAAAATCTTGTAAAAGGCAGCTACCGTGTTATTTGGCTCTTGTTAAACACTACTTGATGAATGCTCATTCGCACCCCAATCAATATTGTTAGGGTCATAAGCATCAACCAACATCTTCACAGCATCATAATTATAGTCGTATAAAGGGGTTAAATGCAAATAAGCCCCATGAACTCTAGGATTTTTGGACTTTGAGCCCCTTTTTTTTTGTCAACGCAAATCGAGCCCCATACTATTTAAAAATTTGGATATTGAGCCCCCAGGTGCCACATGTGCGTTGACTGCCCACATGGCACACGTGGCGCACGTGTGGCACCTGTGACGTGGCATCTTGGTTGGATTTAATGAAAAAAAGTGCCTCTCCCATGATTTGAACTCATGACCTCAAATTTGAAATTTGAAACATAAAACCACTTAAGCACTTAAGCCTTATTGTTTATATTACTCAACAACTAATTGATATTCCCAAGTAGCAGCCTATTATTATTATTATTATTATTATTATTATTATTATTATTATTATTATTATTATTATTATTATTTATTAATGTTGTTGTTATTATTATTATTATTATTATTATTATTATTATTATTATTATTATTATTATTATTATTATTATTATTATTATTATTAATGTTATTATTATTATTATTATTATTATTATTATTATTATTATTATTATTATTATTATTATTATTATTATTATTATTATTATTATTATTATTATTATTATTATTATTATTATTATTATTATTATTACTATTATTATTATTATTATTATTATTATTATTACTATTATTATTATTATTATTATTATTATTATTATTATTATTATTATTATTATTATTATTACTACTATTATTATTACTATTATTATTATTATTATTATTATTATTATTATTAATGTTATTATTATTATTATTATTATTATTATTATTATTATTATTATTATTATTATTATTATTATTAAAATTATTTATTAATGTTGTTATTATTATTATTATTATTATTATTATTATTATTATTATTATTATTATTATTATTATTATTATTATTATTTATTAATGTTATTATTATTATTTATTAATGTTATTATTATTATTTATTAATGTTATTATTATTATTATTATTATTATTATTATTATTATTATTATTCCTGCTGCAAATTCATTAATTATAAATTAACTATTAATTAATAATTTCATTAATTACCAATACCGATCAATTATACTACTACTTCCCAATTTTAACAAAATAAAATAAACAATATTCTTTCACGTACATATATATATGATGACTAAGAAAGTAAATTAAAATCAAGGAGATAATGAGTAAAATTGCACATGTACGTACGTACCTTCACAATGAATTCCGTTTGCTGGAGTTTTAGAATCAACCGGGGATGAAGCCATGAATTAATGAAGGAGGGGTATTAGATACTCTTTATTAATTACTCCTTCGGGATAGCTTTGCAAATTTCACGCAAATTAAAAAAATTAAAATAGATAAAAAAAATAAGTATAAAATAAATATCAAATTTATTTTTAATAGAATTTATATAAATATATTAATAATTTTTTGTCTCTTTTAAATTTAACTAACCCTTTTTTAATATATTTTTTTAGGATAAATTAATCTTTAAACTTATTTTATATCTAATTTAAATATTTTTTATGAAAAAAAATTATACTTGAAGATTTTTGAAGAGGGAGAGAGCAGTAGGGAGGGAATTAATTCAATAACATTAATAATAATAATAATAATAATAATAATAATAATAATAATAATAATAATAATAATTATTATTATTATTATTATTATTATTATTATTATTATTATTATTATTATTATTATTATTATTATTATTATAACATTAATAATAATAACAATAATAATTATTATTATTAGTTGTTGAGTAATATAAACAATAAGGTTTAAGTGCTTAAGTGGTTTTATGTTTCAAATTTCAAATTTAAGGTCATGAGTTCAAATCATGGGAGGGACACTTTTTTTCATTAAATCCAACCAAGATGCCACGTCACAGGTGCCACATGTGCGCCATGTGGGTAGTCAACGCACATGTGGCACCTGGGGGCTCAATATCCAAATTTTTAAATAGTATGGGACTCGATTTGCGTTGACAAAAAAAAAGGGGGCTCAAAGTCCAAAAACCCTAGAGTTCAAAGGACTTATTTGCATTTAACCCTCGTATAAAGCTCTGTGAACTAGTTGGTCTGTAACGACCCCGAAATTCGACCCACTTTATCATCTTAATTTTCATGTTTATTTAACATTATATTCCTTACGTCCAAATTTGGTTCGTTAATAAATCTTTAATCACCTTAATTGATCCATTAATTGATTTTAAAATTATCAATTACTAATTTTTCGGTATAAATTTTTTCTTTTTCTCAATCATTGTATTAAAATATTTGGATATCTAAAACTTTGTATCTCGATCATCGTCTGTGAATCGCAACCTTTACTTTTTCGTTCTCTCACAAGTATCATTATGATCATTATTCAAAATTTACAGTCTTTTATTTTTATACAAATATTTCGTGTTGCATCGTTCATAATCAAACGTATAATAATTTCTATCGTATATGAATATACAAAATGTCCAAATAAACTTTGCAATTTACCATATTGAATATAACTATTTTATTTACAACCTTCTTGGTTGATCCATCTCTAATAAAATCTGATATTTCTGAAATTCATTTCTTAACCTGCAAAAGTTTAATTTAAGCAAGTAATGAGCACAACGGCTCAGCAAGTTCAACAGTTATACTTCACGTAGCACATACCTTATCATGCTTGGTGTGTGTCATACATCATGTGTTTGTGCTTCTACTATAGCAATATTTCTCATATATATTCATATTATTGCACAAAGTACACATAGCACATAATTTGTATGCATTTAAAACAAGTATTTCATATCATAACGGTCAATATTTAACATTTCAGGGACTGAAGAACTTGCCTGGATCTCCAATAAATAGCTCAAAACCTTAACTCGATCAACCTTCCAAGCTTAATTTCTTCCTTTGATAGCCCCAAGATTTCCTCTTCTTCCTCTTGTAGCCATGGTGGTCATGGAGGTTCCGGTGGTGACTTGATGGTGGTGGTCGGTTTAAAAAGAGTGAAGGAGTTTGTTTGTTTTCTTTTTCTTTCTTTTTATTTTCTTCATTAGCTTTGCTTTTATAATACTCCAAGTTGCTTAAAAATTTCCTCCACCGACTTAAACTAACCGGCTAAAGATCTCTCGAACGTTCCAAACAGAAAACATGCATGCAAAAATAATTTTCTAATACATTACGTAGTTATATCGTGTAATAAATATTTTATATAACAAATATAAAATATTTATTTAAATTCACTAAAAATCATAATATGATTTATTATTAATATTAATACCTCTTTTGGGTACTTTACCTGACAAATTTTGTACACGCATAATGACATGCATGTAATTATATGAGGTAATTTATACCTCCAAAATTCATAAAATAATTCATATAACTTATAAAAATTATTTTTCACAATTTTTCACTTCGTTACTTGGACAACATATTACACTAACATGTTCACATTTCTGAAATATTATCTTTCATAAAAGTCATAATAATTCCATTATACATAAATAAAAATTTTAATAACTTAAAACATTCCTTTTTCTTATTTATTATTCAATTTCTTTAATATTCACATTAACTTTCCTTATATAAATTATATAATTTAATATTATATAATTTATATAATTACATTATTCCTTTCTAATTATTTCCATTTTCCACAATACAATTTATAAAAATTTCTTCCATCCTTAATTAATTTAATTTTTAATTAATTTTTTTTATATAAATTATATAATTATTCTTATATAATTTATATAATTAAATTTCCTTCATACAACATTTTAAATTCCTTATATAAATTATATAATTATTATTATATAATTTATATAATTACATTTCTTCTCAATTAATTTCTAAACTTCCTCCATAATTTATAATTAATTTAAAATCAATAATTACACTTTTTACTAACTTTCTCATTAACTTTTCATAAATTTTTCGGATTAATTTAATTATTAATCCCTTAATTTTCATAATTCATAACATTTATAATTATAACAATTAAACATAAACACACATATATATACATATATAATTCATATTTCTTACATTTCCATATAACCTCATTTAAAACATAATTTCTGCACTTCCATAATAATTTAATTGTACAATTTATTGTATATTTACATGAAATTTCTCCTATTCTTAATAAATTATTTTAAAATAATTTATTTGCTTTTCAATCTCTTTAATTCCATACTATTCATCATGATCTCTGTACAGATTTAATTTACTAATTAAATCTCATCACATACCTTTAAATCACATGAAATAATAATTAATTTAACAACCTTGATAATTTTATCAATTAAATTCTCATTTAATATTATTAAGAAAAATCCTGAAAATTCGGATCCTCACATTCTTCCCCCTTAACAGGATTCCGTCCTTGGAATCATAATTACCGTAATATTTATACGTAT
The DNA here is from genome assembly GCA_947179155.2 of Hedera helix. Classification (NCBI taxonomy): domain Eukaryota; kingdom Viridiplantae; phylum Streptophyta; class Magnoliopsida; order Apiales; family Araliaceae; genus Hedera; species Hedera helix. The sequence continues at coordinate 21,417,768 of OX359274.1, forward strand.
TTCATTTATAGCACCTTGCTATATCTTTATCTTGATACATCACAACTATATCCATAATAATCATATTTTTCTTCTTTAAATCCTTAACTTACATGGATAATTCCAATAAAAATCATAACTGTCAGAATATTCAATTATTAACTCAACATCATATTTTATAATTCTCTAAATATTTTATTCATAAAACTTTAACTCATTTCTTGATACATTTATCAATATACTTTCTCATTCTCTGAAAATTTCTTTTCTTTAATTGCACTTACCCTTACTCAATCCATTTATTGCATATTCTTTCTTGCACATCACTTATACTCTGTACATTCATCATTCTTTTCTTAATTCATATAAATCTTCATCATATCCCATAATTCATTCCTTCATACCTTTATCGTTCAACACTAGGCTTTAGATACTAATATTTACTTAATTCCATTGAAATCCTTATTTGAAATTATTCTAAAGATCATGGGTGTCACGTTCACCCCTCCTTCCTAAAATTTCGTCCTCGAAATTTCTATGTATTAATATCTCATTCATTTGCAACTTATACAATTTCTTTACATTTATTTCACATATCTTTATTTTCTTCCTTTTTCGTAGTCATTGCACATTGCAATTTTCTAATCCATCACATTTCTTACTTTCCTTACTTCACAATTATCGTTTCCATTATCACTCACACTTAAATAATACTACCCCATCCAACCATCCAATCTTCATAAGAGTAGAGGAATTCAAAATTTTTATTTTAGAAATCTTCATGATATGCTGAATGAACATTTATCCCGGTTTACAGTACTTCGCTCCCCGAGTACTTCATACTGCAAACCCTGACAGTGGATCAGTCTGCCATTAAAGTGGTGTATATTTAATCCGTAATTTGGCACTCCAGTAGAACAATCTGTAATGCCTGTGTCTTTTATGCGAGGTGACCATTCGATCAACCTGCAACATTGTTAATCCCTTTGTTCATCCCAGCCTTAGGATTCATTCAAAAGTACTTTGTTTAGTTATAACTTTCAAAGAATACGAAGTCAATAAATATAATTTAAAATTTGTCTAGCTGAATCAATAGCTCAGACTTATATTCCTTCAACGCTTGTCTAGCTAGATCAATTAGCATAGACTTACTTTTAACAATTTATAACTCGCATAAATTTTTAAAACATTTATTATGTCAAAACTTTTCAAAACGTCTAGCCGAGTCAAATGACAAAGACTTATAGCTTTGACACACCTTCACAAATCAAAATCATTTATGACTTCATGTTACCGCGTCATCTTGACAGTACGTTGAGGATTCCGTCGTTAATAATTCCTACACCATAAACCATACTTTATGGTGTTGAATCATCTTATGACGAAATAGTACCGCACCGTCTCAACAACACGTTGAGCATTCCGTCATTCATCACATCTGCACCGGGCTAAAAGGTGCGTGGATGATTCTTTTGAAATACATTTTGATGTAAAAACATTTTTGTCTAGCCGACACAAGTAGCATAGACACTTTTTAAATCGCTTAAAAATTTCATTTATATTTTTCAAAGCACACACGTGCCAAATCAACTTGAGGCCAAAATTTTCGAAATCTAGCAAAGCTAGAAGAGTTGGAATATCCTAAATTCCCTAATATTCACCTTCAGTTTCTTTACTTAATTATTAATTTATTGCTAGGACTATTATTACATATCATACTAAAATTTTCTATCTGCTCCAACATTTCTATACCCCCGTATAGTTCATCAAATTTGCCACACATTATGAGTCCAGGAACTTACCATAAGAATATGAGTTTAGAAGCTTGTCCTAGCAATATGTAGTCTGAGAACAAATCAAAGACTATCCATATGCTGAGGGGCTCAAACATACCATACAATTATGAGTCATGGACTTACCATATGTATGAGTTTTAAGAACTCGTGCCTAGCTTAATATTATCTATCTATCAAACTGCTAGCGCGACTCTAACATTTCAATGATTATCACATAGTAACTAAGTAAACACAAATCCCCCGCCCATACAAAGGATTGTGCAACTCAGTCACCACATGAGTCCCCAACTGAAATTTCCTACCCAGACTTTCTGTCCCCTTATCATAACATTTCATTTCTGTCATTCATGTCTCAGCATTCTCTGAGTTCTTCTTGTACTATTTCATAGTATCATATCTCTTTTGGACCATTAACAGGTCTCCCTGCTATTTCACATTCTCACTTAATCCGTCATGATCTTGCTTTACAATTCATTTTCTTACTCGTTTTATCGTAGTACGATCCTCTTACCATTCCTGATCATGTTATTATGATCTCTTTCTATGCTCTTTAGCTTTCCTTTCATCTTTATTGCTTAAATCAAGTGTCCCCTGATTTTCTTTAAGATTCATCTTTGAATCATTTCAAATATTCTTTCAGATATGTTCTTAATTGAACTTATAAATTTTCTCAATTCATTACTTTCATTCCGATTTTTTTTCTTAACATCTTTATCTCTTCCTTATAATCTTATCTCTTCCTTGAAATCTTTCATATTTCCTTTACTTTAGCCAATATTTGAGAACTATCTTTCTCAACCCCCATGTTCATCAAACTTATCACGTATTTGGGCTCAGGAACTTACCATAATCATATGGTTGAGGAGCTTGTCCTAGTCAGGCCTTAGTCGCCCATTCGCTAAAGGGGCTCCACCATACAATCATGAGTCGCGAGCTTACTATACGCCTGGTTTTCAGAACACGCAACTATCTTTACTCTTCCTTACTTAGGTTATAGCCTAAGGTATCATTTACCTAAGGTTTATAAGCTCTAACTCTGATACCAACTGTAACGACTCCGAAATTCGACCCACTTTATCATCTTAATTTTCGTGTTTATTTAACATTATATTCCTTACGTCCAAATTTCGGTTTGTTAATAAATCTTTAATCACCTTAATTGATCCATTAATTGATTTTAAAATTATCAATTACCAATTTTTCGGTATAAATTTTTTCTTTTTCTCAATCATTGTATTAAAATATTTGGATATCTAAAATTTTGTATCTCGATCCTCGTCCCTGGATCGCAACCTTTACTTTTTCATTCTCTCACAAGTATCATTATGATCATTATTCAAAATTTACAGTCTTTTATTTTCATACAAATATTCCGTGTTGCATCGTTCATAATCAAACGTATAATAATTTCTATCGTAACAATTAATTTAAACATTCACGGTTCACAATTTAACTCTATTCATCCTATACAGATCCAACGTATATGAATATACAAAATGTCCAAATAAACTTTGCAATTTGCCATATTGAATATAACTATTTTATTTACAACCTTCTTGGTTGATCCATCTCTAATAAAATTTGATATTTCTGAAATTCATTTCTTAACCTACAAAAGTTTAATTTAAGCAAGTAATGAGCACAACGGCTCAGCAAGTTCAACAGTTATACTTCACGTAACACATATCTTATCATGTTTGGTGTGTGTCATAGATCATGTGCACATATAATTATTACGGCAATTATGATTCCGATGACGGAATCCTGTCAAAGGGGGAAGAATGTGAGGATCCGAATTTCCAGGAATTCTTTAATAATATTAAATGAGAATTTAATTGATAAAATTATCAAAAATTGTTTAAATTGTTTATGATACAGGTAATTTAAAGTGTGTGAAGGAATTTAATTGTTAAGTTAAATATGTATCAAGATGGTGATGAATTGTGTGGATTTAAAATAATTAACAAGTAAATAAATTGTTTGGAAACAATTTATGAAGAATAATAGAAATTTCAGGTAATTGTACAATAAATTGTACAATTAAATTATTTTGAAAGTACAGAAATTATAATTTAATTAAGGCTATGTGGTAATGTGAAATACATGAATTAGATATGTATATATTTATATATATACATTTATATATGTGTGTTATGTTTAATTGATAAAAATTATAAATTTCATTAATTATGAAAATTAAGGGATTAATAATTAAATTAATCCAAGAATTTATGAAAAGCTAATGAGGAAGTTTGTAAAATTATAGTTATCGATTTTAGAGTTTATCAAGAATTTTGGAAGAAGTTTAGAAATTAATTGAGAATAAAATGTAATTATGTAAATTATATAATAATAATTATATAATTTATATAAGGAAATTAAAATAAGTTATGGCGAAAATAATAATTATATAAATTATATAAGAATAATTATGTAATTTATATAAGGTGATTAAATGGAATAAAGTTGGAGGAAATTAAGAAATTATTTAAAAGGAGAATGTAATTATATAAATTATATAATATTAAATTATATAATTTATATATAAAGAAATTAATATGAATATTAAAGAAATTGAATAATAAATAAGAAAAAGGAATGTTTTAATTTAATAAAAATTATGGTTATGTATAATAGAATTATTATGACTTTTATGAAGAATAATATTTTGGAAACGTGAACATGTTAATGTAACATGTTGTCCAAGTAACGGAGTGAAAAATTATGAAAAATAATTTTTATATGTCCTATGAATTATTTTATGATTTTTGGAGGTATAAATTATCTCATATAATTACATGCATGTCATTATGCGTGTACAAAATTTGTCAAGTAAAATACCCAAAAGAGATTTAAATATTAATGATAAATCATGTTATGAATTTTGATGTATTAAAATAATTATTTTACATACATTATGTAAAATAATTATTACATTAGATAATTACGTAATGTATTGGAAAAAATAAATTATGCATGATTTCTTTGTGTTGCTTATCCGAAAAATGCTAAGTCGGCGCAACTTGGGCGGTGGAAGTGTCAATCTATTAAAATTGATTTAGTGTGTATGTTATAAAAGGCAAGAAATAAGAGAGGAAAGAGAAAAGAAAAAAGAAAAACAAACACACACAAAAACAACTCTCTCTCTCATTTTCTTCCATCACCGCCACCCTCCACCACCCACGCACCACCATGGCTAGCAAGAAAAGAAAGTTTTGATAACATTCAAGGATTTATCAAGCTTCATGGAAGATTTGTTAAAGGTATAAAATCATTTTATTGTTTTATTTAGGTATTTTTGTGGTAAAATTAATTGTGTGAAAAATTAGAAAATAATTAGAATAATTATTCTAAATAATTATTTGATATATATGTATGAATTATGCAATTTTTGGAATGGTTTTGTGGAGAAAAATTGGTGTAAAATGATTAAAATTTGGAAAGGTGATACACTGTTTGCGCGAAACTGGGAGAAGAAAAGAAACAGTGGCCCGCGCATTGCGCGGGCGTGTTTTTCTGAGGCAGGCAACAAAACGGCGTCGTTTTGATTCAAGAAAGTCGGGTCGCGCCTTGCGCGGACGAAGATTCTGGAAAAGGGAAGGAAACGACGTCGTTTTGAGTTGACCGGAGGTCGGTCCGCGCAATGCGCGGCCGATCATTTTCCGGAAGTTTTGGAAATGCCCCTGACCTTTTCCTTTAATGCTGGTTGAGTCCCTAAAGCTGCCAAAATTACAGAAATACCCCTAGGCTTTCCGGAAAATTCCGGTTGTGTCCCTAAGAGCGCCGAAATGACGGAAATGCCCCTAGACTTTCCAAAAAATTTCGGTTATGTCCTTAGGGCGCGGAAATTACCAAAATGCTCCCAGAATCAGTTTTTAATTAAATAAATGTTTAAAAATTGTTTAAAAATCATAGAAAATTATAGAAAAATACTGAAAATATAGAAATGAAGTTTGGGCATTAAATTTAATATTTTTGTAAAAATATTAAATATTTGGGATTAATATTTAAATATTTAAATATTAATCTAATAAGGTTACCATTTTGAAAATGGTTAAATAAAATTTTTGGGACACCTAGTTATGTTAAAATTTATCCGATGAGCCGGGTTGTCCGTAATAGAGGTGTTGGATATTAAGTTAAACGAATATTTTAAGGAACGAGGTTAATATAATTGGCCATATAAATTAATAATTGGCCTAGAGATGATATTAATTAATTAAATTAATATCATAAGGAGTTAAATAATTATTATTTGATGATTTTATGATCATAGGTTGATCGAGTTAAGAGTTTGAGCTAACAATTTAAATAACTGGACGCCAGGCAAGTTCTTCAGTCCCTTTTATGTTAAATGTTGGAATGTTATGATATATAATTCTTGTTTTAACTGTATACAAATTATGTGTTACATGATACGTGATTAATATGACCACAATGTGTATTTTGTGCAACGATATGAATATATATGAAATATATTGCAATAGTAGAAGCACAAGCACATGATGTATGACACACACCAAGCATGATAAGGTATGTGCTACGTGAAGCATAAACTGTTGAACTTACTGAGCCATTGTGCTCGTTACTTGCTTAATAAATATTTTTGCAGGTAAATATATAAATTTCAAGAATTATCGGATTATGACGGATTTTTCCTAAAAGGTTGTGAACATTATTATTAAACGTTTATATTATGATCCAATGTGGATAATTTGTCACAGTTATATTAATGTTTTTTTTATGTAACTATATATTGGATCCGGATAGGATGAATAGTGTTAAATTATAAGCCGTGATTATTCAAGGCAGTGGATACGGTAAGATGTATTATAAAGAGATATGATGCAAACGATAATTGTGTATTTATAATCAACATTAAATTTTAAATGTTGAGCATTATGATACTTGTGAGAGAACGAAAAAGTAAAGGTTGCGATACAGGGACTAGGATCGAAATGTAAGGATTTTAAACATCCAAATATTTTAATACAACGATTGAATCAAGAAAAAGAAAATTTTATATGAGAATTTTGATAATTGATGATTTTAAAATCAATTAATGGATCAATTTAGGTGATGAAAAATTTATTAACGGACCGAAATTTGGACGTAATGAAAATAATGTTTATTAAATATAAGATTTAAGGGAATAAAGTGGGTCGAATTTCGGGGTCGTTACAGTTGGTATCAGAGCTAGAGGTTATAAACCTTAGGTAAATGATACCTTAGGCTATAACTTAAGTAAGAAAGAGTACGGTTAGTTGAGTGTTCTGAAAATTCAAGCGTATAGTAAGCTCGTGACTCATGATTGTATGGTGGAGCCCCTTTAGCGAATGGGCGACTATGGCCTGACTAGGACAAGCTCATCAACCATATGATTATGGTAAGTTTCTGAGCCCAAATACGTGATAAGTTTGATGAACATGGGGGAATTAGAATGGAAAAGATGTAAGTTGAGAAAGATAGTTCTCAAATATTGGCTAAAGTAAAGGAAATATGAAAGATTGCAAGGAAGAGATAAGATTATAAGAAAGAGATAAAGATGTTAAGAAAGATTTGAATGAAACGAATTAAGAAAATTTATAAGTTCAATTAAGAACATAACTGAAAGAATATTTGAAATGATTCAAAGATGAATCTCAAAGATAATCAAGGGACACCTGATTTAAGTAATAAAGATGACAAAGTAATTCAAAACGTATAGGAAGAGATCATAATAATATGATCAAGAACAGTGAGAGGATCGTACTACGATACGATCATAAGATGAGAGAAACGAGTAAGAAATGGATTGTAAAGCAATGTCATGATGGGATCAAGTGAGAATGTGAAATAATAGAGAGACCTATTAATGGTCAACAAAGTATAGCTTAATGCTATAAAGAAATATGGTACTATGAAATAGTACAAGAAGAATTCAGAGAATGATGAGACATGAAAGACAGAAATGAAAGGCTATGATAGGGGGCAGAAAGTTTGGGTACGAAATTTCAATTGAGGACTCATGTGGTGACTGAGTTGCACAATCCTTTGTATGGGCGGGGGATTTGTGTTTACTTAGTTACTATGTGATAATCATTGAAATGTTAGAGTCGCGCTAGCAGGTTTGATAGATATATAATATTAAGTTAGGCACGAGTTCTTAAAAACTCATGCATATGGTAAGTCCATGACTCATAATCGTATGGTATGTTTTGAGCCCCTCAGCATATGGATAGTCTTTGATTTGTTCTTAGACTACATATTGTTGGGACAAGCTTTAGAACTCATATTCTTGTGGTAAGTTACTGGACTCACAATGTGTGGCAAGTTTGATGAACTATACGGGGGTATAGAAAAGTTGGAGTAGTTAGAAATTTTAATAACAATAGTCCTAGCAATAATATAATAATTAAGTAAAGAAACAGAGGGTGAATGTTAGGGAATTTAGGATATTCCCACTCTTCTAGCTTTGCTAGATTTCGAAAATTTTGACCTCAAGTTGATTTGGCACGTGTGTGCTTTGAAAAATATAAATGAAATTTTTAAGCAATTTAAAAAGTGTCTATGCTACTTGTCTCGGCTAGACAAAAATGTTTTTTTACATCAAAATGTATTTCAAAAGAATCATCCATGCACCTTTTAGCCCGGTGCAGATGTGATGAATGACGGAATGTTCAACGTGTTATTGAGACGATGCGGTACTATTTCGTTATAAGATGATTCAACACTATAAAGTATGGTTTATGGTGTAGGAATTATTAACGACGAAATTCTCAACGGACTGTCAAAATGATGCGGTAACATGAAGTCATAAATAATTTTGATTTATGAAGGTATGTCAGAACTATAAGTCTTTGCCATTTGACTCGGCTAGACGTTTTGAAAAGTTTTGACATGATGAATGTTTTAAAATTTCTGCGAGTTATAAATTATTAAAAGTAAGTCTATGCTAATTGATCTAGCTAGACAAGCGTTGAAGAAATACAAGTCTAAGCTATTTGATTCAGCTAGACAAATTTTGAAATATATTTATTGAATTCTTTTTCTTTGAAAACTATAACTAAACAAATTTCTTTTGAATGAATTTTAAGGCTGAGATGAACAAAAAGATTAAGAATATTGCAGGTGGATCGAATGGTCACCTGGCATAGCAAAACACAGGCATTGCAGACTGATCATCTGGCATGCCAATGTATGGTGAAACATCCATCACTTTAATGATAGATTGATCCACTGTCAGGGTTTGCAGTATGAAGTACTCGGGGAGCGAAGTACTGTTAAACCGGGATAAATATTCATTCAGCATAGCATGAAAGTTTTTCCTAAATAAAATTTTGAATTCCTCTATTCTTATGAAGATTGGATGGTAGGATGGGATAGTATTATTTAGGTGTGAACGATAATGAAAGTAATAATTGTAAAGTAAAGAAATTATGAAATATGAAGGATTAGAAAATTGCAATGGGCAATGATCACGAGAAATGAAGGGAAGAAAGATATGTGGAATAAATGTAAAGAAATTGTGTAAGTTATAACTGAATAAAGTATGAGTACATAGAAATTTCGAGGACGAAAATTTATGAAGGAGGGGTGAATGTGACATCCAGAATTTTTGAAAATAATTTTAAATAAGGATTATGATGAATTAAGTAAATGTTAGTGTTTAAAACCTAGTGTTGAATGAAAGAAGTATTAAGGAATGGTTTATGGAATATGAAGAAGATTTATATGAATTAAGGGAAGAATGATGAATGTGTAAAGTATCAATAAGGTAAAATAGAGAATATGAAATAAGCGGATTGAGTAAGAGTAAATATGATTAAAGAAAGGAAATTTTTAGAGAATGAGAAATCAAAGAAATTGTGAATGTGATTTAAGAATTGAATATGCTGACAATTATGATTTTATGAGGTTATCCATGTAAGTTAAGGATTTAAAGGAGTAAAATATGATTAGTTGGACTTAGTTGTTATTTATCAAGATAAAGGTATAGCAAGTTGCTAAAAATAAAATACGTATAATTATTACGGCAATTATGATTCCGAGGACGGAATCCTGTTAAGGGGGGAAGAATGTGAGGATCCGAATTTTCAGGAATTCTTTAATAATATTAAATGAGAATTTAATTGATAAAATTATCAAAAATTGTTTAAATTATTTATGATACAGGTAATTTAAAGTGTGTGAAGGAATTTAATTGTTAAGTTAAATATATATCAAGATGGTGATGAATTGTGTGGATTTAAAATAATTAAAATGTAAATAAATTGTTTGGAAACAATTTATGAAGAATAAGAGAAATTTCAGGTAATTGTACAATAAATTGTACAATTAAATTATTTTGAAAGTACAGAAATTATAATTTAATTAAGGCTATGTGGTAATGTGAAATACAGGAATTAGATATGTATATATTTATATATATACATTTATATATGTGTGTTATGTTTAATTGATAAAAATTATAAATTTCATTAATTATGAAAATTAAGGGATTAATAATTAAATTAATCCAAGAATTTATGAAAAGCTAATGAGGAAGTTTGTAAAATTATAGTTATCGATTTTAGAGTTTATCAAGAATTTTGGAAGAAGTTTAGAAATTAATTGAGAATAAAATGTAATTATGTAAATTATATAATAATAATTATATAATTTATATAAGGAAATTAAAATAAGTTATGACGAAAATAATAATTATATAAATTATATAAGAATAATTATGTAATTTATATAAGGTGATTAAATGGAATAAAGTTGGAGGAAATTAAGAAATTATTTAAAAGGGGAATGTAATTATATAAATTATATAATATTAAATTATATAATTTATATATAAAGAAATTAATATGAATATTAAAGAAATTGAATAATAAATAAGAAAAAGGAATGTTTTAATTTAATAAAAATTATGGTTATGTATAATAGAATTATTATGACTTTTATGAAGAATAATATTTTGGAAACGTGAACATGTTAATGTAACATGTTGTCCAAGTAACGGAGTGAAAAATTATGAAAAATAATTTTTATATGTCCTATGAATTATTTTATGATTTTTGGAGGTATAAATTATCTCATATAATTACATGCATGTCATTATGCGTGTACAAAATTTGTCAAGTAAAATACCCAAAAGAGATTTAAATATTAATGATAAATCATGTTATGAATTTTGATGTATTAAAATAATTATTTTACATACATTATGTAAAATAATTATTACATTAGATAATTACGTAATGTATTGGAAAAAATAAATTATGCATGATTTCTTTGTGTTGGTTATCCGAAAAAGGCTAAGTCGGCGCAACTTGGGCGGTGGAAGTGTCAATCTATTAAAATTGATTTAGTGTGTATGTTATAAAAGGCAAGAAATAAGAGAGGAAAGAGAAAAGAAAAAAGAAAAACAAACACACACAAAAACAACTCTCTCTCTCTCATTTTCTTCCATCACCGCCACCCTCCACCACCCACGCACCACCATGGCTAGCAAGAAAAGAAAGTTTTGATAACATTCAAGGATTTATCAAGCTTCATGGAAGATTTGTTAAAGGTATAAAATCATTTTATTGTTTTATTTAGGTATTTTTGTGGTAAAATTAATTGTGTGAAAAAATAGAAAATAATTAGAATAATTATTCTAAATAATTATTTGATATATATGTATGAATTATGCAATTTTTGGAATGGTTTTGTGGAGAAAAATTGGTGTAAAATGATTAAAATTTGGAAAGGTGATACACTGTTTGCGCGAAACTGGGAGAAGAAAAGAAACAGTGGCCCGCGCATTGCGCGGGCGTGTTTTTCTGAGGCGGGCAACAAAACGGCGTCGTTTTGATTCAAGAAAGTCGGGTCGCGCCTTGCACGGACGAAGATTCTGGAAAAGGGAAGGAAACGACGTCGTTTTGAGTCGACCGGAGGTCGGTCCGCGCAATGCGCGGCCGATCAATTTCCGGAAGTTATGGAAATGCCCCTGACCTTTTCCTTTAATGCTGGTTGAGTCCCTAAAGCTGCCAAAATTACAGAAATACCCTAGGCTTTTCGGAAAATTCCGGTTGTGTCCCTAAGAGCGCCGAAATGATGGAAATTCCCCTGGACTTTCCAAAAAATTTCGGTTATGTCCCTAGGGCGCGGAAATTACCAAAATGCCCCCAGAATCAGTTTTTAATTAAATAAATGTTTAAAAATTGTTTAAAAATCATAGAAAATTATAGAAAAATACTAAAAATATAGAAATGAAGTTTTGGCATTAAATTTAATATTTTTGTAAAAATATTAAATATTTGGGATTAATATTTAAATGTTTAAATATTAATCTAATAAGGTTACCATTTAGAAAATGGTTAAATAAAATTTTTGGGACACCCAGTTATGTTAAAATTTATCCGATGAGCCGGGTTGTTCGTAATAGAGGTGTTGGATATTAAGTTAAACGAATATTTTAAGGAACGAGGTTAATATAATTGGCCATATAAATTAATAATTGGCCTAAAGATGATATTAATTAATTAAATTAATATCATAAGGAGTTAAATAATTATTATTTGATGATTTTATGATCATAGGTTGATCGAGTTAAGAGTTTGAGCTAACAATTTAAATAACTGGACGCCAGGCAAGTTCTTCAGTCCCTTTTATGTTAAATGTTGGAATGTTATGATATGTAATTCTTGTTTTAACTGTATACAGATTATGTGTTACATGATACGTGATTAATATGACCACAATGTGTATTTTGTGCAACGATATGAATATATATGAAATATATTGCTACAGTAGAAGCACAAGCACATGATGTATGACACACACCAAGCATGATAAGGTATGTGCTACGTGAAGCATAAACTGTTGAACTTGCTGAGTCATTGTGCTCATTACTTGCTTAATAAATATTTTTGCAGGTAAATATATAAATTTCAAGAATTATCGGATTATGACGGATTTTTCCTAAAAGGTTGTGAACATTATTATTAAACGTTTATATTATGATCCAATGTGGATAATTTGTCACAGTTATATTAATGTTTTTTTTATGTAACTATATATTGGATCCGGATAGGATGAATAGTGTTAAATTATAAGCCGTGATTATTCAAGGCAGTGGATACGGTAAGATGTATTATAAAGAGATATGATGCAAACGATAACTGTATATTTATAATCAACATTAAATTTTAAATGTTGAGCATTATGATACTTGTGAGAGAACGAAAAAGTAAAGATTGCGATCCAGAGACTAGGATCGAAATGTAAGGATTTTAAACATCCAAATATTTTAATACAACGATTGAATCAAGAAAAAGAAAAATTTATATGAGAATTTTGATAATTGATGATTTTAAAATCAATTAATGGATCAATTTAGGTGATGAAAAATTTATTAACGGACCGAAATTTGGACGTAATGAAAATAATGTTTATTAAATATAAGATTTAAGGGAATAAAGTGGGTCGAATTTCGGGGTCGTTACACATTCACCCCTCCTTCATAAAATTTCGTCCTCGAAATTTCTATGTATTAATATCTCATTCATTTGCAACTTATACAATTTCTTTACATTTATTCCACATATCTTTATTTTCTTCCTTTTTCGTTGTCATTGCACATTGCAATTTTCTAATTCATCACATTTCTTACTTACCTTACTTCACAATTATCGTTTCCATTATCACTCACACTTAAATAATACTACCCCATCCAACCATCCAATCTTCATAAGAGTAGAGGAATTCAAAATTTTTATTTTAGAAATCTTCATGATATGCTGAATGAACATTTATCCCAGTTTACAGTACTTCGCTCCCCGAGTACTTCATACTACAAACCCTGACAGTGAATCAGTCTGCCATTAAAGTGGTGAATATTTAATCCGTAATTTGGTACTCTAGTAGAACAATCTGTAATGACTGTGTCTTTTATGCCAGGTGACCATTCGATCAACCTGCAACATTGTTAATCCCTTTGTTCATCTCAGCCTTAGGATTCATTCAAAAGTACTTTGTTTAGTTATAACTTTCAAAGAATACGAAGTCAATAAATATAATTTAAAATTTGTCTAGCTGAATCAATAGCTCAGACTTATATTCCTTCAACGCTTGTCTAGCTAGATCAATTAGCATAGACTTACTTTTAACAATTTATAACTCGCATAAATTTTTAAAACATTTATTATGTCAAAACTTTTCAAAACGTCTAGCCGAGTTAAATGACAAAGACTTATAGCTTTGACACACCTTCACAAATCAAAATCATTTATGACTTCATGTTACCGCGTCATCTTGACAGTACGTTGAGGATTCCGTCGTTAATAATTCCTACACCATAAACCATACTTTATGGTGTTGAATCATCTTATGACGAAATAGTACCGCACCGTCTCAACAACACGTTGAGCATTCCGTCATTCATCACATCTGCACCGGGCTAAAAGGTGCGTGGATGATTCTTTTGAAATACATTTTGATGTAAAAACATTTTTGTCTAGCCGACGCAAGTAGCATAGACACTTTTTAAATCGCTTAAAAATTTCATTTATATTTTTCAAAGCACACACGTGCCAAATCAACTTGAGGCCAAAATTTTCGAAATCTAGCAAAGCTAGAAGAGTTGGAATATCCTAAATTCCCTAATATTCACCTTCAGTTTCTTTACTTAATTATTAATTTATTGCTAGGACTATTATTACATATCATACTAAAATTTTCTATCTCCTCCAACATTTCTATACCCCCGTATAGTTCATCAAATTTGCCACACATTATGAGTCCAGGAACTTACCACAAGAATATGAGTTTAGAAGCTTGTCCTAGCAATATGTAGTCTGAGAACAAATCAAAGACTATCCATATGCTGAGGGGCTCAAACATACCATACAATTATGAGTCATGGACTTACCATATGTATGAGTTTTAAGAACTCGTGCCTAGCTTAATATTATCTATCTATCAAACTGCTAGCGCGACTCTAACATTTCAATGATTATCACATAGTAACTAAGTAAACACAAATCCCCCGCCCATACAAAGGATTGTGCAACTCAGTCACCACATGAGTCTTCAACTGAAGTTTCGTACCCAGACTTTCTGTCCCTTTATCATAACATTTCATTTCTGTCATTCATGTCTCATCATTCTCTGAGTTCTTCTTGTACTATTTCATAGTACCATATCTCTTTTGGACCATTAACAGGTCTCCCTGTTATTTCACATTCTCACTTAATCCATCATGATCTTGCTTTACAATTCATTTCCTTACTCGTTTTCCTTATCTTATGATCGTATCGTAGTACGATCCTCTTACCATTCCTGATCATGTTATTATGATCTCTTTCTATGCTCTTTAGCTTTCCTTTCATCTTTATTGCTTAAATCAGGTGTCCCCTGATTTTCTTTAAGATTCATCTTTGAATCATTTCAAATATTCTTTCAGATATGTTCTTAATTGAACTTATAAATTTTCTCAATTCATTACTTTCATTCCGATTTTTTTTCTTAACATCTTTATCTCTTCCTTATAATCTTATCTCTTCCTTGAAATCTTTCATATTTCCTTTACTTTAGCCAATATTTTAGAACTATCTTTCTCAACCCCCATGTTCATCAAACTTATCACGTATTTGGGCTCAGGAACTTACCATAATCATATGGTTGAGGAGCTTGTCCTAGTCAGGCCTTAGTCGCTCATTCGCTAAAGGGGCTCCACCATACAATCATGAGTCACGAGCTTACTATACGTCTGGTTTTCAGAACACGCAACCTTTACTTTTTCGTTCTCTCACGAGTATCATTATGATCATTATTCAAAATTTACAGTCTTTTATTTTCATACAAATATTCCGTGTTGCATCGTTCATAATCAAACGTATAATAATTTCTATCGTAACAATTAATTTAAACATTCACGGTTCACAATTTAACTCTATTAATCCTATACAGATCCAACGTATATGAATATACAAAATGTCTAAATAAACTTAGCAATTTGCCGTATTGAATATAACTATTTTATTTACAACCTTCTTGGTTGATCCATCTCTAATAAAATCTGATATTTCTGAAATTCATTTCTTAACCTGCAAAAGTTTAATTTAAGCAAGTAATGAGCACAACGGCTCAACAAGTTCAACAGTTATACTTCACGTAGCACATACCTTATCATGCTTGGTGTGTGTCATACTGTTGGTTTGCAAAAAATATGGCATACATATAATCAAATTATATAAGCGCAACGGAAGCAAAAAAATCAAATTTTAAATTTTTTGTACAAACCAATAACCCGGATCTTTCTTATGCGACTATTATTAATTGAGGACGGATAAAAGAATTTTTACCTTTGTAGAACCAAGCTTCCACGGGTACAAGTTCATCTCCCTTTGATCATTCACGTTCTTCTTCAAATTCACCGATTAGATTCCACGGATCAATGTTAGCTCCCCAAGTGTTGAGCCTCTAGAGGTGATCCACCAAGAGATCTATGAATTAAAGAAGTGGATCTTGGTTTCTCTAAACCATGGGTGGCTAGCCCTAATTCTCTCTCTCTCTCTCTAACTCTTAGATCTAGAGAATTATGGAGTACTCTCTCTAATCTAATGAAAGAGTGTGTAACCTTGATCTATGATAAGACTCCTCTTATTTATAGATCTAGTCAACCCTCCTAAACTATTTAGGATTAGGGTTTTAATTTAATTCCTAATTTAATTAAGAACTAAATTAATTAATTACAATTCCTAAACCATTTAGGAATCTAATTATTTAATAATGAGAGTACTTCTTATTAATTAATTACTAAACCATTTAGTAACTTAATTAATTATTATAATTATAATTCCTAAACTATTTAGGAACTTTAATTATTTAATAATAATATTATTACTTATTAATTAATTCCTAAACCATTTAGGAACTAAATAATAATACTAGTAATAATAATAATAATAATAATAAGATTCCTCTTATTAATTTATAATTAGTATTTCTAAAATACTGAATTATAAATATTAAGCTATTTAATTTATTCTATCACCATAGTATAAATTAAATATACTTAATTTATTATTACAATTATGCCATCCACTTCTAAAATAAATATTACTCTTTTGCGGTGTGACCCTTTAGGTTCTCCATATTAAACCGGTTGTATAATAAATAAATTAGAACAATTCTAATTTATTTATTACGAATTAACTCTTTAATTCAGAATAAATAATTATTCCACAATAAGGGTAAGCCCCCTTAGCGATTAGTCGACTTTCCAGATAATATAGATTTCAACATTTAATCGTAAAAGAACCTTTCAGTAAATAGTTACCGTACAATTCAATCCTTCTACCACACAATGTCCCGATCAAATATAAGACACGGAATTTCTGTCAAGTCTTATTTATTTGATTATATGCATTTCAATTCACAAATACACAACTCTAGTTAATGTAAATTAGAAACTCCTTTCTAATTCCATTCAACCCTGGCCAGGGATTTCTGAGTTGTCACTTATTGAATCGCATAGGACATTCTCTCCCTTTACTGGAAGTGGTAGATCCTTTGTTGACCATTCATCTATCTCCATGTGTACCTTATTATACCCAAGCACATCCTTTGATATACCAATAGGTCTTAAGGAATATGTCAAAGTATAACTTAGTACACACAAGATACTAAGATGATCTCAAGTTTAAGGATCATTTGTACGACTATCACATAAGGAACTCCTATTGACAGACGAGTAAAACTCCATTAGGTGTTCCTTGAGCGAGTCACGTTCAGTGAACTTATTCTCTAATAAGCACCTACATACTTGCTTTAGTGTCTCTACACAAATGATTATGAGATCAATCATCCTCTTCATAAGAGCAAGCATAGTATGTACCAATCTATCCGGATCTACTAATCCCCTTTTTAGTGATCCAACGATTAGGAATAATTTTAGTTTTGAGCTATCTTGAATTTAGATCTCATTAGCATGATCCTCATCATGGTTCTAAAAGCATTGCTCAAAAACTATGGGTTTATCCATTTGATTAATTCAAGTAATTAATCATGAATAAAGAAATGCCTTGATACTTTTATTAATAAATGAACAAGATTACAAAGTATATGCTTATCACATCAAATGTGATTGGCTTGAGGGCATATTACTTTCAATCTCCCACTTGCACTAAAGCCAATCGCCCTTTGGTATCCCCGTACCATTCTTCTCTAAGTGGCGTACAAATTGCTTAGTAAATGTTTTAGTTAATGGATCTGTAATGCTGTTCTAAGAGTCTACCATCTTTATGGTGTCGTCTCCTTTTCAATGATTCATCTAATCATATAAAAGTGTCGCAACACATGTTCGGATTTCAGATGAGACCTAGGTTCCTTGGCGAATTAAACTCGTTTAATGTTAGGAACCATTATAAGTTCTGTAAAGAACTTGTTTAACCAAACAATCACCTTTGCAGCTTCACTTATAGTTATTTACTATGTCTTTGTCACTAAATCAGCAACTCTTTGTTGTTTAGAACTTTTCCAACTCACTGCAACACCGTTCATGGTAATCATATTACCTGAAACGGATATGTTGTTATCTTGGTTAGTCTGAACAAACTTGAGTTTGTTAAACCCTCTAGTTTTATATCAGACCCATCATTAGAAACTCTTTTCTAATGTTTTTCTCCAGAATTAAACTGATATCTGCTTATCATACATAAGCAACATCAAGTCTAGTACATTTCAACGAATCAATGTACGTCCCTTGGGTCAAGCCGAGCATCCTTTATGATCTATTTTTATAGACCTTTATCCTGAATAGAATGTTAGGATGCTTCACCCAAGTCCTTACAGGAGAAGTTTTTAGACAACCACATCTTTACTGATTGTAGCATCGGTATGTCATTCCTCATTGGTAGTATATCAACATATAATACTAGGAATGACACAGTGCTCCCACTAACCTTTGTACATACTTGGTTCATCCTTGTCTTTGATAAAATCAAACTCTTTTGATTGTCTTATCAAAATAGATGTTCCATCTTCGAGAAAATTGCTTCAATTCATAATTGGATTGTTGTAACTTACATACTTGATTTGCTCCATCATTATGGAGACAAATTATTTTGGTTGTATCATACATACATCCTTTTGTATAGTAAGCTGCAACTGCAAGTAAAATCCGAATGGATATATGCATTTTCACTAGTGAAAAATTTCATCTTAGTCAACTCATTGACCTTGTTTGAAATCTTTTTACCACTAGTTAGGTCTTATAGGTCTCCACCTAGCCATCTGCTTTAGTCTTTCTCTAAAGACTCATTTCGAATTTTATGGTCATCAGCCATTTCTCTTGAGTATCTAATACTCATACCTCATCGTATATATCTGGATCATCATCCACTATGATGCGTACCTTATCATCATCATCTATGATGAATCCATACCATTCAGGTATCTTCGGTACTAAACCAGATTTACGACTTGGTTGTGGTACAATAGGTTTATCTACTTATACAGATTCCTTCACTTGATCTGTAGTGTTTTGTGGTTCTTGAACTTCTTCAAGATCTATTTTACTCCCACTAACCCTTTAAGGAAAAAACTTCTTTTTCTTATAAGGCAGCGTGTTTCAACAAACACCTTTTGGTTAGTTGGATTATAGAAGTGATACCCTAAACTTTCTTTAGGATATCCCACAAGTTTACACTTATCAGATCTTGTCCCTAGCTTATCATTGTCAATCCTTTTGACATAAGCTGAACGATTCAAATCTTAACATTCTTAAGACTTGGTTTCCTCCCTATCCATAACTCATATGAAGTCTTAGGGACTGAATTTGAATGTATCTTATTTAGTAGATATGCGATCGTTTCTAGAGCATAACCCTAGAAGGATACTGGAAGATCGGTAATACTCATTATGGATCATCACCATGTCCATTGTGTGAATACCATTTCGCTTGAGATGATCTAGAAACTTACTGCTTTAAGTATTCCCTTCTCGATCTAATCGAAGAACTTTAATACTTTTGGCATTTAGTTTTTATACTTCACTTTTGAATTCTTTGAACATTTCAAACGATTTGGATTTGTATTTCATTAAATACATATATCAAAATCTAGAATCGTCAGTGAAAGTAATGAATGAATACCCTCCTTTTGCATCTGTTGTCATAGGTCCCACACACGACTGTGTGTACCATCTCTAACAACTCTGCAACTCGCTCTCCATGTCCACTAAATGGAGATTTAGTCATATTGTCCATGATACAAGATTCACAAGTTATAATTGATTCATAATCAAAAGGCTCCAAAAGCCTATCTTTATACAACTTCTTTCGTCTTGTTTCATTAACGTGACTGAGTTAACAGTGTCGCATGAAAGTATGATTCATATCATCTCTTTGCCTTTAGTTTGTTCAAATTGAAATATTTTTCATGTAAGTCAAGTATACAAAGTCTATTAAGTAATCATCCAGTTCTAAATAAAACGTTATCATTATAAACAGAACAACAATTGTTCATTATTATAATGTCAAGAACCCTTCCTTGTTATCACATGGAACTGAAATAATGTTTCTAAGAACTGGAACCTTGTAACATCTTACTAACTTAATAGGCTTGCCCGTAGGCAGTGCTAAACTATAAGTTCTCATGGCTAATGCGGCAACCTTTGCTTCATTTCCCAGCACAGGATTACTTATCATTTGTTTAGCTTTCTACTTCTGCTTAGTCTCTGCAACGTCTTGCATATGTGAGACCACCAGCCGGAATCTAATTCCTAAGTAGAAACTTGACTTATAGAAAGTTCTATTTCATTATGAACAAATCTATATCTGTAGTTGAAGTTTCACTAAACTTCTTCTACTTAACTACTACAACTCTCTTGTAGTTGTTCTTCCAGTGTCCCAGCTTATCGCAATGAAAGCAAACTTCTTTGCCCTCGGGATCACTTTTATTTATGTCCTTTGTTTAGCCTTTCTTTTGCCTTCTACTCTTTCTGACTCCTCAGAAATACCTTTGGCCATCTTCCTCCGCTTAGAAGATTCATCTACAAGTAAGACTTGGTTTTACTAGGAAGAAAAGTGACTCTCAACAGTCTTCAACATATTTAAGCAAATAAGTTAAATGACTTCTAGCTTAATAATGTTTAAAGTTCACAACATATTGTGAATTAGAGTCAGTGAGTGACTGCAAGATCGAATCTTGACTCAACTCTCCATCCTTGACAAAACTGGTTGTCCTAATTGATCAATCCAATTGATCATCTTTAGGACATGTGTCTTTTACTGTAGTGCCATTGGTTATTATAGATCGAAAGAGCTCCTTAGATATCTTATATCTAGTTGACCTACTTTGCTCACCATACAACTATTGAATGTGCAGCAATATAGTAGGTGCATCCATTTTCTCGTGTTGACGCTGTAACTCGATATTTATGGATGTGAGCATGATGCATTGAGCCATCTTTGCATCATCTTGCCATTTCATAAAATAGCAATCTCTTCCTCAGAGGCTTAGTCTACAACGTTTGTAGGAATAGACAAATTAAGGACATTTGCTAGCTTTTCAGCATTGAGAACTATTCTCAAATTTGTTTAATCAATCCGAACAATTCGATTCGATTAATTGTTAGCATCCAATATGCTATGCAGTGTTAATGAATTAAACATAGCAATATTCTTTAAGTGAATTAATAACAACATTAACATCCATTCATTTTATTAATTACCAAAATAAATTAGGTCTTTATTTAACATGGCGTCTCCCACTATTTTCATCAAACTATATTACCCTCCTTATATAGTTCAGCAAATCTAGTTAAAGATTTGCTAGTGAGAATAAGGATCCTATTTCAATGTATATAGCCTTGTGTGACACAACAAATGATATATAAATAAATAGGTAGACAACTCTTGTCAATTACATTAACATGTAACTCCTTTTATTTTGCCTCTTAGATTATTATGATCATGTGTGACACATCCAAATCAAAATTATCCAAGTTAAGTCCAACCTAGCATTTTCTTATATTAGAAGAGAAAAAGACCGTCCTTGTGTGACACAACAAAACAGTAATGTTCAATTCTTTTTATAAACATCAAATGTGATAAAACAACATCTCCAAAAATTAATATAAGCCTTGTGTGACACAACAAACTTATAATGATTATTTGATACTCTATCATTTTACCATGCTAGAAGGCGACGTTCGATATTTTTAATAAATATCTTTGAACGTTACAACTTAATGTTATGAGTAGTAGAATAAATAAATTAGAACAATTCTAATTTTATTTAATTGAATTAAACTCCTTTAATTCATGAATTAAACATTTTAATTCATTTTATAAATAATATTTATTCTACATCATGAGGGGTTTGTTAATATTAATTGTCTCATCTTGTTTAGCGCACATGCACATATATATATAAAATACGCGTCATATTAATTAACATGCGAAGCATGTTTGATAATATATAATAAATATATATTAAGCATGCACATATAGAATACTATATTCTACTTGGATTGATTATGGACTTTTATTCTAGTTTGGTTTATTCGGGCCACCAAATAAACCAATTGGTCAAACCTAGGTTGCAAGAATAAATTAAATTAAATGTAACTATTACATTTAAATTCGGGCTCCATTACAAACGGGTCTTCATGCGCTCCTTGCTTCTTTGCTCCAATTCTTCAAAATAATTCTAACTAATCATATTACAAATTATTTATAATAAATAGAAACCTTGATCAACAGTCAAGGGGAAGTACATAGGAGAGAGATAGAATTATACATAAGAAAAATTAGAAAGACGAGGTACGCAGACCCCATTTATTAAAACTCATTCATTCATGCATTTAATTTAAAATTAAATCCAATCACATTGGTCAATAGTCCATAATCAATCCCATTTATTATCATATATATCAACATATATATTAATAAATAATATTCATCTCATGAATTAAATGAAACATTCAATATATGTATTGGTATCATTTAATGGGCAATTTAAAGCTGTATGAAATCCAATTTCATATTTAAAATAAATATTTTATTTTAATTATAAAATTATTTAAAAATAAACTATTTATTTTTATTATTTTAAAATTACCCAAAATAAACTTTTATTTTGAAATTTTAAAACCTGTATAAAATTACCAAACTGTTTAGGTAATTAATATATATATATATATAAACACCAATCCGAAAAGTAGCTTTGTATATATTATATTACCGAAAAGCAACATGCTTGGCTTTATCAATATTACATATATAAGTCCAACTCCAACTTTGGTGCCTTTTCAGGACAAGTTATATATACACGGTGACTTTGTTTTTGGGACAAGCAATATATATCATTTATATATAATCCAAAACTTTGCTTTATTGATTCAACGAAAACAGTGGGCTGTTGCAGTGAAAGCTTTACCGAAATAGCATATTTATATATATAGTCCAACGTGGTAGCTTTAATATATATATATATATGTATATCCCATACACAGAAAACAGTTTTGTTGCCTTGTTAATACCAACCGAAATAGCGGGTTGCCTATGCAAGCTTTACCGAAAACAGCATAACAAAATTCGGTAAACAAAGATATTATATATATCCCAAAACCGAGGCAGCCACTTTCGGTAATTACATTATTCCAACCATGAATAAATAAAACTAGTCCGTGATTCAATTTCGGTATTTATAAAAAATAATTTTATGCCCAATAAATTGTTCTAAACACATACCCATACATATATGAAATTAAAACGATTAATAATTCGCATAAGTTTGGCTCTGATGCCACTGTTGGTTTGCAAAAAATATGGCATACATATAATCAAATTATATAAGCGCAACGGAAGCAAAAAAATCAGATTTTAAAATTTTTGTACAAACCAATAACCCGGATCTTTCTTATGCGACTATTATTAATTGAGGACGGATAAAAGAATTTTTACCTTTGTAGAACCAAGCTTCCACGGGTACAAGTTCATCTCCCTTTGATCCTTCACGTTCTTCTTCAAATTCACCGATTAGATTCCACGGATCAATGTTAGCTCCCCAAGTGTTGAGCCTCTAGAGGTGATCCACCAAGAGATCTATGAATTAAAGAAGTGGATCTTGGTTTCTCTAAACCATGGGTGGCTAGCCCTAATTCTCTCTCTCTCTCCAACTCTTAGATCTAGAGAATTATGGAGTACTCTCTCTAATCTAATGAAAGAGTGTGTAACCTTGATCTATGATAAGACTCCTCTTATTTATAGATCTAGTCAACCCTCCTAAACTATTTAGGATTAGGATTTTAATTTAATTCCTAATTTAATTAAGAACTAAATTAATTAATTACAATTCCTAAACCATTTAGGAATCTAATTATTTAATAATGAGAGTACTTCTTATTAATTAATTACTAAACCATTTAGTAACTTAATTAATTATTATAATTATAATTCCTAAACTATTTAGGAACTTTAATTATTTAATAATAATATTATTACTTATTAATTAATTAATAAACCATTTAGTAACTTAATTAATTATTATAATTATAATTCCTAAACTATTTAGGAACTTAATTATTTAATAATAATATTATTACTTATTAATTAATTCCTAAACCATTTAGGAACTAAATAATAATACTAGTAATAATAATAATAATAATAATAAGATTCCTCTTATTAACTTATAATTAGTATTTCTAAAATACTGAATTATAAATATTAAGCTATTTAATTTATTCTATCACCATAGTATAAATTAAATATACTTAATTTATTATTACAATTATGCCATCCACTTCTAAAATAAATATTACTCTTTTGCGGTGTGACCCTTTAGGTTCTCCATATTAAACCGGTTGTATAATAAATAAATTAGAACAATTCTAATTTATTTATTACGAATTAACTCTTTAATTCAGAATAAATAATTATTCCACAATAAGGGTAAGCCCCCTTAGCGATTAGTCGACTTTCCAGATAATATAGATTTCTACATTTAATCGTAAAAGAACCTTTCAGTAAATAATTACCGTACAATTCAATCCTTCTACCACACAATGTCCCGATCAAATATAAGACACGGAATTTCTGTCAAGTCTTATTTATTTGATTATATGCATTTCAATTCACAAATACACAACTCTAGTTAATGTAAATTAGAAACTCCTTTCTAATTCCATTCAACCCTGGCCAGGGATTTCTGAGTTGTCACTTATTGAATCGCATAGGACATTCTCTCCCTTTACTGGAAGTGATAGATCCTTTGTTGACCATTCATCTATCTCCATGTGTACCTTATTATACCCAAGCACATCCTTTGATATACCAATAGGTCTTAAGGAATATGTCAAAGTATAACTTAGTACACACAAGATACTAAGATGATCTCAAGTCTAAGGATCATTTGTACGACTATCACATAAGGAACTCCTATTGACAGACGAGTAAAACTCCATTAGGTGTTCCTTGAGCGAGTCACGTTCAGTGAACTTATTCTCTAATAAGCACCTACATACTTGCTTTAGTGTCTCTACACAAATGATTATGAGATCAATCATCCTCTTCATAAGAGCAAGCATAGTATGTACCAATCTATCCGGATCTACTAATCCCCTTTTTAGTGATCCAACGATTAGGAACAATTTTAGTTTTGAGCTATCTTGAATTTAGATCTCATTAGCATGATCCTCATCATGGTTCTAAAAGCATTGCTCAAAAACTATGGGTTTATCCATTTGATTAATTCAAGTAATTAATCATGAATAAAGAAATGCCTTGATACTTTTATTAATAAATGAACAAGATTTACAAAGTATATGCTTATCACATTAAATGTGATTGGCTTGAGGGCATATTACTTTCACATACATCATGTGCTTGTGCTTCTACTATAGCAATATTTCTCATATATATTCATATTATTGCACAAAGTACACATTGTGGTCATATTAAGCACGTATCACATAGCACATAATTTGTATGCATTTAAAACAAGTATTTCATATCATAACGGTCAATATTTAACATTTCAGGGACTGAAGAACTTGCCTGGATCTCCAATAAATAGCTCAAAACCTTAACTCGATCAACCTTCCAAGCTTAGTTTCTTCCTTTGATAGCCCCAAGATTTCCTCTTCTTCCTCTTGTAGCCATGGTGGTCATGGAGGTTCCGGTGGTGACTTGATGGTGGTGGTCGGTTGAAAAAGAGTGAAGGAGTTTGTTTGTTTTCTTTTTCTTTCTTTTTATTTCCTTCATTAGCTTTCCTTTTATAATACTCCAAGTTGCTTAAAAATTTCCTCCACCGACTTAAACTAACCGGCTAAAGCTCTCTCGAACGTTCCAAACAGAAAACACGCATGCAAAAATAATTTTCTAATACATTACGTAGTTATATCGTGTAATAAATATTTTATATAACAAATATAAAATATTTATTTAAATTCACTAAAAATCATAATATGATTTATTATTAATATTAATACCTCTTTTGGGTACTTTACTTGACAAATTTTGTACACGCATAATGACATGCATGTAATTATATGAGGTAATTTATACATCCAAAATTCATAAAATAATTCATATAACTTTCAAAAATTATTTTTCACAATTTTTCACTTCGTTACTTGGACAACATGTTACACTAACATGTTCACATTTCTGAAATATTATCTTTCATAAAAGTCATAATAATTCCATTATACATAAATAAAAATTTTAATAACTTAAAACATTCCTTTTTCTTATTTATTATTCAATTTCTTTAATATTCACATTAACTTTCCTTATATAAATTATATAATTTAATATTATATAATTTATATAATTACATTATTCCTTTCTAATTATTTCCATTTTCCACAATACAATTTATAAAATTTTCTTCCATCCTTAATTAATTTAATTTTTAATTAATTTTTTTTATATAAATTATATAATTATTCTTATATAATTTATATAATTAAATTTCCTTCATACAACATTTTAATTTCCTTATATAAATTATATAATTATTATTATATAATTTATATAATTACATTTCTTCTCAATTAATTTCTAAAATTCCTCCATAATTTATAATTAATTTAAAATCAATAATTACACTTTTTACTAACTTCCTCATTAACTTTTCATAAATTTTTCGGATTAATTTAATTATTAATCCCTTAATTTTCGTAATTAATAACATTTATAATTATAACAATTAAACATAAACACATATATATACATATATAATTCATATTTCTTACATTTCCATATAACCTCATTTAAAACATAATTTCTGCACTTCCATAGTAATTTAATTGTACAATTTATTGTACATTTACATGAAATTTCTCTTATTCTTAATAAATTATTTTTAAACAATTTATTTGCTTTTCAATTTCTTTAATTCCATACTATTCATCATGATCTCTGTACATATTTAATTTACTAATTAAATCTCATCACATACCTTTAAATCACATGAAATAATAATTAATTTAACAACCTTGATAATTTTATCAATTAAATTCTCATTTAATATTATTAAGAAAAATCTTGAAAATTCGGATCCTCACATGGTCTACACTGTCGATCATTTCCTTCAACTCAACTAATTCCCCATGATGAATCCATATGGAATACCCATCCACAAACCCACGTGAAAGCAAGTCAAATTTAATGTTGTCGACTTTCTTCCAAATCAAGTTTTTACACTTAACACACGGGCATCTCATATTTCCGTTCAGATCACCAACATGTTCATTTGCAAACTTCAAAAATTTGCACACCCAATCACGGTACTCAACAACTAATCCCCTTTCATCTAACGGTATCCTACGGTACATCTAACTCCGGTCGTCTGACATCTTTAATTGAACAATTAGAACAGGGTTATTAGCGTATACACAACATATTCATACGCTAAAGGGGTAAGGCTTCTATCTTGTTCCTAGGTGTGTCTCCTCGCTAATGCCAACACCTTGAACATGTTTATTCAGTTTCAAGAAAATTTATGTAGCACCTCCCCATAGTCTCCAAGCACACGAAATAGACCGTGACAATTTAGTTTAAGTATACACTCGGAGAACATACAGATATACTAGTCGAAAAGTCCTCCAAGTAAAAAAAACGTACTCAAGCTTTTAGCACTGACCTAAGTTATAGACATAACATCCAGGAACAGTCCCAGACTGGAGACTATTCGACATTCACTTTTAGTGAATGAATGTCGAACGAGTTTCTAAGCTCCTAACCAAATTACATTCACATGTGATTTGATTTAACTAGGGCTATTCGATATTCACTCATTAGGAGTGAATGTCAAATGAGTTTTTAAGCTACAAGGTAAACTTGATTTGGTTTGATTTAAATTTAATGTAATTTATTTTAATTTAATTTATTTCATTATATTTATTATTTTATTATATTATACTTAATTTATTAATTTAATTTATTTTATTATATTTATTTTAATTTAATGTTTTATTTTGTCTTATTATATTTAATCTATTTCATTTAATTTATTTATACTTATATTATTATTATTATTTTATTTTATTTTATTAAATTTAATTTATTATACTTTATTATAATTTAATTTATCATTATATTATATTATATTATATTTATTTTAAGTTAATTTTCTATATTATTTTATTTTATTAAATAATTTTAATTTTAATTAATATTTTATAATATTTAATTTAATTTAATTTATTGTTTTTTTATTTTACTATCTTTAATTTAATAAATTATTTTATTTTATTAAATTCTATTAAATTAATTATTTTATTATACTTTAATTTATTATTTTATTATATTATATTTAATTTATTATACTTTATTTTATGTTAATTTATTATTATATTATATTATATTTAATTTAATTTATTCTTTTATTTTATTAAATAATTTTAATTTATTATTATATTTTATTTGCTACATTATTTTTTAATATTTAATTTATTTTATTATTTCAATTTATTATTTAATTTAATTTATTATAACCCACAAAAATTTTGTCGAAAGTACACAAAAACAGAAGAATTATGCTTGTAGTACTATCACATATACACCACAAGAAAACAATAAATTACGCTAACAGTAACATTAGATTCATACTGCAGTTGAATAAATCATATGCAAATAGAGAAAAAAAACTTATTGAACTAGCAGTAGCATCATATTCATGGTGCAATATTATAATAAAATCAAAACCAAATCGAAAATAATAACAACACACATTCACAAACAATACCCATCATTAATCCCTATCCAAAATTCACCCCATCTGGATACACAAAAATCATTACCATATATATAGAAATTAGGGAACTAACAAACATACAAATTCAACCCATATAAATTAAACAATTAATTTAAACAACAACAGTAGCTTTAAAATTAGGGAAACATTTAGGGTAAAATATATATATACAATACACTAATAGCCCATGAAACAAACAACATTTTTATGCAACTTATGTAATTAAACCTAATTTTTAGGGGAAATTGAAAAAAGAAGAAGGAAATATGTACAATTAATGGAAGCGATTGAAGGAGAGATAGTTATTGAGACCTACGGTTACCTTGAGAGACTAAGGCAGGTGGCGTCGGCCGGAGGGGGCTCGTCGATTAGAGATTGGAGGTGACATAACAGAGAGAAGGGTTTGAATATCGGATCGCCGCAGAAGAAACGAGAGAGAAAGAAAATATGAAGACTGCGGTGTGGAGAATAAATAAGCGATGCCATGGTTTTTTAATCTCTTATTTTTAACGGAATTCCGTCGACCTTAGGTCCCTAAAAAATAAGGTAAGCTCGACAAATTTTTTGTCAAATTTAGTGTTATTCCGTCGATTTTATGATGCGCACTGCCGGTAAATTTTTGCGCCATTGGTAATTGTTATGTTCGATGGAATTTCATCGGTAATACTTTATGATCAATGGAATTATTTTCGACCTATTTTTCCGTTTGATATAATATAATCCCGGTAGAATAAATTTGGTTAAAAATAATTCAGTCAAAATTTCGCAGTTTTCTTGTAGTGATCAAGTTGTTGATTCAACAAAAAATCTATTTTAAAATTTTAAGATAATTACATTTAGATTCTAAGAGAATTCCTAACCATAATCACTCATATATAGAGGTATAAAGATTCCCTAGTATACCGCATCCTAGGGTCTAGGGGGAACCTGTGGAAGGGGCCAGAATAGCTTAGGAGAAACTTACCTTTTTCATGTAGTTGTTTCGTTAATTCTGAAATCTTCAAATTTTTATTGAAGGGTAGATTCGAACCTATGACTTTGCATAGTAATGTAATTGTGATAATAAACTTAAAAATAATGTATAGTTTTCTAGTTTTACTACCAATAAAAGTGTGCATTCTTTATTTTCAATATCGCAAGTTAATAATATCATTATATTTCAATTATAACAAGTTCAGCATTTGACATCCATATGAATGTAATATAAAATTTGACAAAGAGAAACATTTGGCCACGGCTCAAGTGGTACACATGAAGGATTTTGGATCCGTTCGTAAGGGCGATTGAAATTGTTTGCACAAACCTTTTACTAACAAGAGCATATTGCAAGCTATAATTACTGTGGCGCCCTTAAATCTAGGTTCCATATCCTCGGGTTTTGTGCTCATGATCCATCATCTCCAAATACATTCTATAAACTAAAGTGGAATATATAAACATAAATTGTTCATTACAATAAGGTTCTACAATTTTCCAAGGTTTATCAACCTTTACATATAACAAAACCTACACCTTAATTGTTCAAAAATGGTTTACATAAGCAAATTACAATAGTTAAAGGAATAACTAGCATGCATATTAAGCTACTCTTGGACTTTTCCTTTGTCCTTGTTCTTCATATAGCTTTTGGGCTTTTCTGAAAAATATAATGATATATAGGGAGGGTTTGCAACTAGCTTTCTTAGCAAGTTTAAGTAAACAATGAATACAAGAAGGATATATCATTATTGAATAGAAATATTTTATGAGATTTCAACAATATATAATAATTGTGAATAAATGAGAATCAAGTTTCAATTTAAGAGAAATGATTGAGTATTTACTGCGGAGTGGTCACTAAGAACCATGAACTAATACTAAGGTAAATCAGACATTCATCTGACCCTAACATATTTAAACATTAATAAGTTACTTCATTTGGAAAGACCTAACATTAATAAGTTTAATCTTTCAATTAGTAACACATATAGGTTCATAATTATAACCTTGGTACATCTCACTCTAAATTAATTAAGCTTAATTATATAATTAAAATAAAACACTTAACACATAATCAATACTATCATCATTTGATAATATTTAAACACACAAATAATTATCTCCTGATAATATAAACAATTAATAATATTATCACCCCTTAGATAATATTATCAATTAATAATAATTTATTCATTTTCTAATATTATTAATTATTTAATAATATTTTATTCATTTTCTAATATTATAAATTATTTAATAATATTTTATTTATTTTCTAATATTATTAATCCTTTAATAATATTTTATTCATTTTCTAATATTATTAATCATTTAGTAATATTTTATTCAATTTCTAATATTATTAATTATTTAATAATATTTTATTCATTTAATAACATTATTAATCATTTAATAACATTATTAATTATTTAATAATATATTATTCATTTAATATTATCTTAATTATTGAAATTGGGTTTTAAAATAGTAATACAAATTTTGAAATAATATGTTCAAATTAGACCCAAACCAACCTGACCTGACGCAGTTTACAAGACCCAACTCGACTCGGTTAAATAAATTTATTTTTTAAAATATCTGGACAACCGTTGCAGCGATGCAAC
This sequence comes from Hedera helix, assembly GCA_947179155.2. Classification (NCBI taxonomy): domain Eukaryota; kingdom Viridiplantae; phylum Streptophyta; class Magnoliopsida; order Apiales; family Araliaceae; genus Hedera; species Hedera helix. The sequence goes on from OX359274.1 coordinate 21,449,370, forward strand.
CCAGCGCTGCGGAGGTCCCGGGTAGAACCTTTCACTGCCGCAGCGGTGAAAGTCAGCGCCGCTGCGGTAGTGTAATTTTTCAGTTTCCAAAATTTAATTTTTTCAACTTTAATTACTTTGGTTCAATCATTCCTAAAATATTCAATATATGATCAAATAATCTCAAACCTATTTTGTTAGGTTCACAACTTAGTATTCTTCAAGTTTTCAAGAATCAATTTACTTTTAAAAGCATTTTTGACAACAAAATTCTATATCATCCAATTAGGGTTTCTTAATGACATGTTTTAGTAAAAAGATCATAGCTTGCTCATTTCACCTTTTTTCCAATGATTCAAGATAGGTTATGATCGAAACTCATAAATATAGCTTTTAAGTCAAGAAAATCACATAAACAACTTTCACCAACTCAAAACACAAATCAATAAACCACACAACTAGATAGGTTTTTTTTTTACTGGTAACCATGGTTATCAACATTTTCACATACATTCTTAAATACATGGACACACAATACCTCAAATAGCCACAAAACTCATAGATCTACAACAATATATGGATACATAGCCATATAATTTAAAGAAACTAGATTTTCTTCCATAAAATGAACATATATACAAAAGAAAACAAAAAGACTAAGGTAAATAATACTTTTCAACCTTATTGTCTTGAATGCTCTCTTTCTCCTTCTCCCAAAGTATGCTACAAAGCTAGATGACATACACCTTCACTCTTGATCTACCCAAAAATGGCTAACACACAAGCTCACCAAGTGTATCTCTCATAATGCTCTCAAGGAAGCTCTCTCTCAAAACTCTAGCAAAAGGAACAAATGAAGTAAACTCTTCAAATGCTTGGTAATACACTATATTTATAGGGAAATGGTAAGTATACTTATCTCCTCTAATCAACTAACACTTAGCTAAATAAGTCTCTAAACCTAGTAAAGCAAAATCCACAATTTAGGAAAATTAGCTTGCATTTGGGAGGGTTTTGTGGGGTTGTGTTTTTAAGAAAAGCTTGGAGCATTGCACCCTTCTTGGACTCCCCCCATGACTGACAGCCCTCCTCCTCTTTTCTAGCAATTTTTATTTTTCTTTTAAAGCCTAAATGATAATATATATATATATATATATATATATATATATATATATATATATACACCACACATGAATTGGTTGGGCCACTATTGGATACTTCAAATTAATTCCTTGGGTTCATTTCTTCCATTGGTTGGGCTACACAAATAAATCTCATTTGGGCTCCTAACAACACTTCAATTGGACTAACATTACTATATTGTAGGACTAGAAATAAATCACGTGTTGGGCTACAACATTTAATTCAATAGGACTAGGTTAATTTAAACATTTGGACTACATATTAAATACCACATTTAGGTTAATTAATTAATCCGATTAGACTTGCCTTTACGAAATTATTTAGATTACCATAAATTAGTTTAACTACAATCCTTAGCCCATACAATGACTTGGATTGTTTATTAACTCTTCCTTGTTACATTTGATAATAATTAAAAATAATTACATAAAATATTTTATCGATCATATAGGTGTTCAATTAATTCGTACAACAATTCACTTCATTGATAATTAGTTATATATTCTAATCACAATATAATCTAAAATTCATGGTCATTGCATTCTTCCCACGTATAAGAATTCTATCCTCGGAATTGCAAATTCAAGGTTACTCAAAAAGATTCGGATAATTATTCCTCATATTCTCTTCAAGTTCCCATATAGCTTCTTCGGTGTTGTGGTTTCTCCAAAATACTTTGACATAATGGATAATCTTATTTCTTAAAGTTAACTCTTTCTTATCTAATATATGGACAGGAATTTCTTCATATGCTAAGTCTTTTTCAACTTGAATCAGCTCATAGGATATGACGTGCTTATAATCAGGCTTGTATGGCCGTAACACTGACACGTGAAATGCATTATGAATATGTTCTAAATCTTCTAGCTATGCTATATCATAAAATATTTTGAACATGTGTTTATTCTCGCACTTTGGTGCATCAGAAATGATTTGTTCAAGTATCGAACTGTAATTTTTAAAATTCTGTGATTCATGGGTCTATGCCAATTAATTCGGCTAGATAAAAGTTATTTACAAATATCAAAATGTATTTATGGAATCATTTTCACACTGTCGAATATGGTGTGGAATGATAAAATGACAGAATTCTCAACATACTGATGAAACGGTGCGGTATTATAAAGTCTTAAATGACTGAATTCTCAATGTACTGCTATAACAGTGTAGTATTATGAAGTCTTCGAAAGATTTTCTTTTTAATTTATGAAAAATTGATTTCAATGTTTGAGCCAAGGACGAAATTCGCAGCGCATGGTAACAAAGATGTGGAGGTGGGAATATGAGTCACTGATACATTGTTACATGATGCAATGTGATGAAGTCATGATGAAAATGAATATTTTAAAAAGTTTCAAGTTCGTAATATATTAACGGTTTAGTGATATGAGTCTATACCATTTGTTTTAGCTAGACCATTTTACTAAAGAAATGAGTAAATATTTTTAAATCCAGAAAGGGATGAAGAATTATATTTTTAAAGTCTGAAGTGAATAACCCTGAAAAAGGGATATATGGGCTGGTTAACGTGGTTCAACCTAAAAAAAAAATATATTGTGCATAACACAAGGGGTATAATAGGTTGATCACTTAGTGTACTGATGACGATAGTTTCTAATTTTTGTGATTAGTAAACAGATCGAAAGAGATAGTTTCTAATATTTGTAATTAGTAAACAGGCTGAACAAGAGGTAGTTCTAGTCTTGGTGATTAGTAACTGACCGAACAAGAGTTCATGGTCCTTGAGACCCCTCAGCAAAAAGAAGAAAAGTTTTTAAAAAGGATTTTCTACTTCCTAATTATTCATACTACTTCACAATTATTGAATAATTGTTGAAAACTCCTGAAAGATATTCCAAAATTCTAAAATAAAATGGTAGAAAAAGGTAAGATGGATAAAGAAATGAAAGAATGTAAAGGTTAGTTGAAAACCTAGTTATGATGAATGAAATAAGAAGGGATATGTATGTAGTGAATGAGAAAGGATATGCATGTAGTAATTTCAAGAATGAAATTTTTAGAAGAGGGGGTGAATGTGACATTCCATATTTTTGATAAGATTTCTGAATAAGGATCTTGGTTAATTAAGTAAAGATTGGAAGTTAAAACCTAGTTTAGAAGGATAAAAAATGTAAATAAAGGGATTAAATTGTTATTTAATCAAGGTTGTTTAAATCGGTATAGAAAGACTATGGATGTGAAAAGGATAGTATGGAATATCTACAATTGGGTAGTTATAAAAAGAATTATTGTAAGACACTGTATTGTGTCAGAATGTGATAGATTAAATGTATGTGTATATCTAAATATATTTAATCTAGTAAATGAAATGAAAGGTAAGACTTAGAGAAAAAGTGATAAATGGTGAAAGAAAGTGTAAATTAAGCTTTAGTCATGAACATTAATAACTAGCTTAATGAATAGGCATTGAGATGCTAGGTTACAAGAATGGCAAAGTAGGTTATGTCAGAACGTGCAAAAAGCATGTAACAATTTAGCCTAATTTGTATATTAGGAATTTACTGTGGAATAAGAGTTATAAGAATTAAAATCTGAAATTTATTTAATAAATAGACATGAATTGATAAATTAAGCTGAGCATTTATACGGTGTTTAAATACAGAAGATAATATTCCCGATTAGGAGTAGAACAAGTTAGAAAGGTGTATGACACAAATTAGCATACGAGTATAATATAAATGAAGGTAATGACCTAAAAGTTATAAAATGCTAATATGAGCTTAAATGGTAAAAGAAATGAATTTTTAAAAATCCGAGCAGGGTTTATTTTTTGAGAAAGCGGCTTTATAAAAAATGTGAGCATTTCTACTATTTGAAACAACAGGAATTAGAATTGACTAAGTGTGTAAAAAGGGAATGATAGTAAAGAATTAGAAACTCAATTCTATTTAGGAAAAGTTAGTTAATTGATTTGCGATTAAATGACTAATTAAGCAGTTAAATGAAACTACGTGAAGGTAGCACAATGGGAAGTGAATGACCTAGTTGGTCGATTGAAAGAAAAATCAATTTAAATGAGTATGAAATGGATTAACGGGAAGGAAGTTAGAAACTTGCCAAATTGGAAAAGTTGCCTAATAATGAAAGTTTCCTTAAATGGAAACTTTCCATAAAAGAAAAGTCTAGCAAAAAGGGCTAATGACCAAAATGCCCTTAAAAAATTAATTTATGACCTTTGTGTCCTAAGAGGTGAAATGACAAAAATATCCTTGTCTAAGTATGTGAAATAACCAAAATGCCCTTAGTTAGAGTTAACTATGGTTAAGTTGACTTAAAGCAAGTTGGGTTAAGTCTCATAAATAAGCAAAGCAAGAGCTCTCTTCTTTTTGCTAGAAAATCAAGCCCTAGGAGAGAGAAGAGAGGAAGCCATGGATGAAAGAAGAAAAACTTAAAATTTATGAGCTAGAAAGCTTGGATGATCAAGGAGAAAGAAGTAAATATGAAGGTCTCGTCATGGTGAAGCTTCCTACGGAAGGAAGTTGATTATCCAATAAGGTTTAAAAGTTTTCTTAACTTAAAACTTTGATTTATGTATGTTTTAATCGTGTATTTTTGATTAAAAGTATGAGTTATGAAAAGTTATGTGTCTAGAGTTGAAAATTCATGATGAAATCTTAAGATATAAGGTTGAGCATGATGGTATGATCTGTATTTGTGTGAAAGAACATGTTAAATACTCAAAAGTATAGAAAGTATGATTTTGAAAGCTAAAACTAGCTATAGTAGTTATATGTTCATATAAACATATTTTAAAGGTAAAAGAATTTTGAAAGATTCATATATGTGCAGTATAATATTACAAAGGTTGAAAATGAACTCTTTAATAAGTGTATGAAAAATGGAGTCTAAGAATTGGAAAATGAATTTTATGAAATCTTTTGTTAAGGGGATGAAAATCTAACTCAAATGTGATTTTTGACAATTTTGAGTATTTAATGGTGAAATAAAGTCGAATAACTTAGTTTTATGAAGTTACATTTTTCTACATTGATTTTGTAGGCAACAGATGAAAGTTAGAACGAAAATACGTTTCAAGCGATTGAAATCGATTGTTTTAAGTTAAAATGAGTTTTTACGGATAAATCCCGCTTTGCGCAACACTAAGTTGTTTTAAAGGTCTAGAAAAGTGTTATATGATATAAGCTTAATCAAGTGTTGGAATGAAGTTTAGAAGTGAATGGCCCAAAATCACTGATTGACAAAAAAGTGCAAAAAAATTATTTAAACACTGTTTTACGGACTAACGTTTTGATGATTTAAGGAAGCCGTTTGAGTCAAGTTATATTTTTTTAAAATACTATGTAGTAAGACTTAGCTATGTTTGAAATTTGACCTTAATGGGATATAAAATAAATGAGTTAAAAATTAGCAAAATGACTACAAAAATCAAGATTCTGATTTCTACAGACTACGTCGGGGTAAAGTGAACTGAGAAGAGTTGGCTGGGGCCGGCTTCAGTGCTTGCCGGGGCGCAGTCAACTGAGAACATCTCGCCCCCAGCGAGATGTTCTGCGTTGGGGCGCAGTACCTTGAGCCTGGATTTTTTGTATAAAGTGTTTTGAAAAGCTATGTTTTGAAGCAATAAGATAAAGATATGTTATATAAACCCTAGATTGATAAAAATGGTCAATATAGTGGGTGTTAAGGTATAATGGAATGATGAACGGTATAATGTAACATACCTAAAGCTATGTAAAAATATGTTTATGTTTATGTAAGGGGTCGATAAGGAGTTGGGATGTGTTATTAACACGTGTAAAGTGTAATACATTAAACGTATAATGAATGAAGACTAGTGGTCTAGTGTTGATGTTTTAAGTCTCAAAAGAGATAGTAAAGTGTCATGACCCTATTATGATTTATAGGTTGTATTTTACAGATAGAGTTTAGATTAGCAAACCGACGCGATGGAATATGAAAGACGTTCAAGAAACGTAAAGGTTTATAATTGTTACGTATGACAGACAAGTTTTTCGGAACTTGTTGCTATGTGATAAATGGTTCTATATGATTAATTGACAGATTAAAAGTCAGATTTATATTTTATGTGAAATCAATATGGATATATTTTGAAATTTGCACTTTGTGCAACTATGTGATTTTAAAGGTTAAATGAAGCATGTGAGATTATGTTTTAAAAATGCACAGTATGATAGACATGATGCATAGATAATATGCACATCATGAAATTTATGACACGTGTATATAAACTACGAGCATGAAAGGTGCTATCTGTTAGACTTGTTGAACCATCGTGCTCATTCTTGCTTTAAACTGATATTTTCAGATAAGTACAAGAAGGCCAGAGATTTTGGTAAAGCAAAAGGGTAAGGAATGGTAAACACAGAGAAATGCATGAAGATTTTGTTATATTATGTAGTAAAATGTGTTAAGCCATTAGATGAATATAAATGCATGCATGTATAAGTAAATTAACATCTTTGTTTTAAAATATTAAACTTTGTCGTTAATAAAGAAATGTATGAATTGTAAATCCACTGGGCATAAGATGTGTGTAAGTTTTATTCAAAAAAGCTTATAACGAGATAAGATTAGTGTATTACTGTAAGTTGAGTATTATATGTATTTAACCCGTATGTATAGGACATATATGTGTAAGCAGGTGTATGTATAGATAGTTATAAATGGTGATTACATTCACAGGTTAAGTTAAGTAAAATCATAAGTTATACTATTTTGAAATGTAATAGACTAGGACATTATTATGTATATATGATCTAAGTTCTAATGTATATAATGTGAAGGTTATGATTTTGAGACAAGTTATGAATGTAAGTTTTAATAAACAGGTTTATGAACTGTATTATGTTTGCATGATATGGTTTTAAGAAAAAAATGTTATGTTTTAACGCACGAGATCACCTGTAACAAATGCAGGGATTTCGGGGATGTTACAGTTACTATTTGAAAATTCTACTAAAGGTAGATGACCCTCCCAACTGCCCTTGAAATCTATTACACAAGCTCTGAGCATGTCTTCCAACGTCTGAATAGTTCTCTCACTCTGCCCATCAGTTTGTGGATGATATTCGATACTCAACCTTAACTGCATCCCCATCATTTCTTGAAGACCCCTCTAAAAATTTAACATGAAGTACGGATCTCTATCTGACACAATTTATATCGGCACTCCATGTCTTGAAACTATATATTTAAGGTACAACTTGTCCAACTAATCTAAATTGAACCTAATCTTAATCGGCAAAATGTGCGCTGACTTTGTTAGTCGATCTACGATCACCCAAATAGTGTCGTAACCTTTCTATGTTGTTGGAAGTCCTACCACAAAATTTATCGTGATATGCACCCATTTCCATTTAGGAATCTCTAACGGTTGTAATAACCCGCTTAATCTTTGATGTTCTGCCTTTACCCTTTGACAAGTTAGGCATCGGCTGACATATTCTGTAATCTTCCTTTTCATATTCGGCCACCAAAAATACTTACAAAGATCTTGATACATCTTCTTACTACCCGGATGTATCAAATATCTCATATTGTGGGCCTTTTGCAAAATCTCTCCTCGTAATTTAGGTATTAATGGTACCCAAACTCGTTCTTCAAACCTTAGAAACTCTTTGCTATCAACTTTAAACTTGGCATCCTTTCCATTTGCCATTCTCTTCTTTATTCTATCACGTTCTTCATCTTTATCTTGTGCCTCTTTGATAATCTTTGATTAATTCTAACCAGCTCATATGTCTTATATTCAACTCCTTTTGTGTGAAGACATACTTAAGACTTTTATAGTCTATGCATATCTCACATTTTTCCCATACAAATAATGTCTCCAAATTTTATAGGCAAACACTACCGCTATCAACTCCAAGTCATGGGTAGGGTATCCCTTCTCATAATCCTTTAACTGGCATGACGCATACACAACAACCTTACCATTTTGTATAAGAACATAGCCTAGTCCCTTGTGCGATGCATCACTATAGACTATAAAATCTCCCGTATTGTATGGTAAAGTCAACACAGGTGCCTCACTTAGTCTTTTCTTCAACTCTTGAAAACTCTCCTCGTACTTTTTCATCGACACATTTTTTACAGTCTTCCTCGTCAAATTTGTTAACACCGTTGCTAGCTTCGAAAAATCTTTGATAAATCTTTGATAATACCCAACTAATCTTAAGAAACTTCTAACCTTCGTTGGTATCATTGGTTGTTCCCAATTTATCACCGCTTCCATCTTTGCAGGATCTACTGAAATCCCTTCCTTGTCAATAATATGGCCTAAAAATTGAACTATCTCCAACTAGAATTCACACTTTAAAAATTTAGCATACAACTGCTCCTTCCTTAGTATTTCCAATACCAACTATAGATGTTCGGCATGCTCCTCTTCAGTTTTAGAATTAACCAGAGTATCATTAATGAACATAACTAAAAACTTATCAAAGTACTGCTTGGACACTCTTTTCGTCATGTCCATAAATGCAGCTAGCACATTCGTTAATCCAAATGATATTATTATAAACTCATATTGGCGGTAACAATTTCTGAATGCTGTCTTTGGTAGATCTTCCTTCCTTACTTTAACTGATGTTAACCAGTCCTTTAATCAATTTTTGAAAAGTACTTTGCTCCTTTTAGTTGATCAAATAGATCATCAACTCTTAGTAACGAATACTTGTTCTTAATTATAACTTTGTTCAACTCCCTGTAATCCATACAAAGTCTCATCGATCGATTATTCTTCTTTACAAATAGCACAGGTACTCCCCATGGAGAAACATTAAGATGAATGTACTTCATATACAATAATTTTTACAATTGAACCATCAACTCCTTCATTTCTAATGGAGCCATCCTACATGATGCTTTTGATATCTGCACTATCCCCGACACTAACTCAATCACGAATTTTATCTCCTTATCTAGGGGAAGACCTAGCAGTTCATCAAAAAAAATATCTATGAATTCCTTAACTATTGGTATCCGTCTCATCTCAGGATTCACCATCTTCGTATCCACTCCATGGGCTAGATATCCCACACATCATATCTTCAACAGTTTCTTAGCCTGCATCATCGTTAAACAACAAGATTGTCTCGGCAACTTGCTACCATAAAATGCGACCTTAGACTTATTTGGTGTCTTAAGGTGTATACTCTTCTTTTGACAATCAATTACAACTCTATGGTTAAATTAGTAATCCATTCCAAGGATAACATCAAACTCCCCTAAGCGTATCGAAATTAAATTCACGTACAACTTCTGACCCCTTATCTCCGCACAACAATTTCTATGTATGTACTTGACATGATCACTTCTTTATTTGTAACTTCTATATTCATTGGATTCTCTAACTTTTCTTTAGCCAATTCTAACCTTCTAACGAAATCATCAGACACAAATGAATAGGTAGCACTCAAATTAAATAATACATAAGCATTTATATTATTAATTGAAACAATACCTGACACCACATTTTTAGATTCCACAGTATCTTGCATAGTCATGATGAAAGTTCGTGATGTCGGTTTGTTCAGCTGAACCGGTCCTCTAATGGTAAGCTTGTTGTTGATGCCCTTATTTTCACTCCATCTGTCACTCTTCTTCTTGGAATAATGCTTGATCTAATAGTCTACGACGCCACACAAGAAATAACCTCCCTTCTTTAGTTTAAGAGAATTAGGAGCAATGTGTCCTTCTTTCCCACAATTATAGCAGATGTTTTTACCATTCATACACTTTCCCGAGTGATTCTTTCCACAATTATTGCACTTGTTCTCCTTTTTTTTCCTGATCATTTCCCTGTGGTGTTCCTAAACTCTTGCTACTATTGTTGTTCCATCTGTGTTTGTTCAAGTTACTTCCCCCATTACTACCTTCCTTGTTTCCTCCATCACTCCCCTTTCTCTTTTTTTATTGGTTGTACTTTGTCAGGGCTTCGCTTCCACCCTCTACTATGATGACTTTCTCTAACTGTATTGAGAAAGTGTTGATTTAAAGAACAACAACCCTGCTAAAAACTCATGGCTTCAATCCATGTTCAAACCTTCTTACCTTTCACACTTTTGTGTCCACTTGATGTGGAGCAAATCTCACTAATTCATTGAACTTGGAAGCATACTTTGCTACCGTCATGTTCCCTTATTTGAGTTCCAAAATTGCACTTCCGTCCTTGTTTACTTACTTTTCGAAAAGTAGTTTTCAAAGAACAACTCCTTGAAATGAGTCCAACAAATAATTCCTTCCCCTGCTCAATTTTGGTTAGCCTTCCACCAATAATTAGCCTTTCCCTTCATTATGAAGGCGATTAATGTTGTCTTCTGTTCCTATGCTACACGCGCAACTTCAAACACCTTCTCCATCTCTTCTATCCATGTATGAGCTTCTATTGGATCTATCATTCCTCGGAACTCCGGTAGTCCTACCATTTTTAAATTTTTAATTGTCATTGGAGTGACAGGATTTTGTGCTCCCGTGGCTTTAGTGTTACGGTTGTGGAATGCTCCAAAAAGTAATTTCACGAATTCTTGCAATGGGTTTGGCTATCCTCCTTCTGCATTAACTGATTCTTCAGGTGGTAATGGGGGTGGCTGATTCCTTCTACGTTGTGGCATTTTCTGTTTAATTTTTTTTAAGTTATTATTTTTGTCTTTTATTTTATTGTTTAAGCATTCAAAACTAAGGCATAATTAATCTCATTTACGCATATAAACATAAACATAAACATAACTGCATTAATATTCATATGCAAAATCATAATGCATAACACTTTATATCACAAGCATACTGCTATAAATGCCTCTATCCCTGAAAGGCTACAAAAGATGGGATCTAACATAAACATATACCATAAACTCCTAAAGTTGGGATTTACATCCTACTAACCCTCTGTCAAAATAAAAGTTAGGTTCTACTACATCTATATACATACATCAGCATAAAATAACTACAAACTAATAATGGTGTATCCCCCGATGAACCACATCCTCACACTTTTCATCCCAGATCTCTATCACTTGACTGCGACTAATAGTGTGCTATGTCTAGTAATCCTCCACTGGGTAGAAGTACACCTACTCTGAAGTCTACCAAATGAAGAGCGATAGACATATGTTGCCCTATCGAACTTCATTTTCTTCTCGTAGACCTCGTCTTCAAGCTCGCATATCTGCTTATGAGTTGAGTCTCACTGTGCTTCCATCTTATTTATTGCCTCTATCTCATCCTGCCAACAGGCTTCAATAGTCTGCCTCTCTGTCTGCATTTGTTGAATCTTTAGCTCTGCCTCTACTAATTTTTGCTCCAACTCGGCTAACTTAGCCTGAAGCTCAATATCCTAATCAACCAACTCATGGGTCAATGCCCCAATATGCTCCCTCGAGTCCTCATATTCCCGCACCTTCTCCTCTAACTCAGCAACATCATCCTCTAATGCTGCCATCTTGTGTCCATCCTCTTGCTACTTCTCGATAAGATTAGCATTCTCTCATTCTAACTGGTACGCCAACGTCTTTACCGATCCTCCATATTTTGGTGGGTTTGATTCTTTTCCTCTAATTGACAAACTCTCTATTCTCTAGCTCCATATTCCTATCAACTAGCTACTCTATCAGGTGATCCTCAGCGGGCACCTCATTAGGTGATGTATAATACTACACTTCATCCTTAACCTCAACCTCAACCTCAACCTCAACCTCATCCTCATGATCCTCCTCGGGATCCACCTCAGTCGCAACCTCCACTGGATGCACTGTGTCCACATGAATGTCTATAAAGTCCTCTTATACAGTCCAACTACACTTACTAATCTCAGGCATCCTACACAGCCACAAAAAAGCAAACAAATAAACAATATCAATATCGTAATAAAATAACTTCATTGATGAAATAAAAGAATATTCTTTTGTGGTACAACTTGATTCGATGAATTTCCAACATCCATCTCTTAAAACTCTAAGTGGTTGATTATTCTCAAGTTATATCCTAAGCTTTCGCAACCTAAAGTTTTATAAACTACAACTTTGATACCAACTTGTGACATCCTCAAATCCAGGTTCCATAACCTCGAATTTAGTTCTCACGATTCATCATCTCCAAACACATTCTATAAACTAAAACAGAATATATAAACATAAATTGTTCATTATAATAAGGTTCTACAATTTTTCAAGATCTATCAACCTTAACATAAAATAAAACATGCACCTTAATTGTTCAAAAAGGGTTTATATAAGCCAATAACAATAGTTAAAGGAATAACTAGCATGCATAATAAGCTACTCTAGCACTTTTTCTTTGCACTTGTTCTTCTTAGAGCTTTTGAGCTTATATGAAAAATATCATTATATATAGCAAGGGTGAGCAACTAGCTTCCTAAGTAAGTTTAAGTAAACTATGAATACAAGAATGATATATCATGATTAAATAGAAATATTTTATGAGGTTTCAGGAATATATAATAATTGTGAATAAGCGAGAATCAAGTTTCAATTTAAGAGAAATGATTGAGTCTTTATTACTGAGTGGTCACTAAGGACCATGAACTAATACTAAGGTAAATCAGACATTCATCTGACTCTTTTATTATTTTGGTATTCGAGGGGATCAACCTCTTATACCCTATGTATATGCATAATATTCAAACATCTTGTGCATGGTCAGTTTCCCGATAATAATCTCTTTTTTAGGGTTGTTCGTTCCCAGTCTTACTATAAAAGTCCTCACCAACTATTGGTTTGGATTTACTTTAACAATATTCAAATGATTGAATTTATAAATACAAGGTCTAGCTAAACAATTAGCATATATTATTTATTAAACAGTTCATGAATAACAGAACTTAAATGTTTCACAGTTTAATAATGAAATGGTCTTCAATTGCACCCAAGTGCGAATAATAACAATAATATCAGTGTAACTTAACTTTTAATAATTAAACCATTTAGAGATCTTATAAAATAAATATAAGTCTAGGTATAGAAAACTTGTTTGTACTGCTGATTACTGCTAAGAAATTTAAACTACTTTATTTGGAAAGACCTTACATTCATAAGTTTGATCTTTCAATTAGTAACATATATAAGTTCATAATTATAACCTTAGTATATCTCACTCAAAATTAATTAAGCTTAATCACATAATTTAAATTAAATAATTAACACATAATCAATATTATTATCCTTTGATAATATGTAAACATACAAATAATTATCTCCTGGTAATATAAACACTTAATAATATTATCCTCATTGCCTAATATTATCAATTAATAGTAGTTTATTCATTTTCTAATATTATTAATCATTTAATAATATTTTATTTATTTTTTAATAATATTAATTATTTAATAATATTTTATTTAATTTTTAATATTATTAATCATTTAATAATATTTTATTCATTTTCTAAAATTATTAATTATTTAATAATATTTTATTTAGTTTCTAATAATATTAATCATCTAATAATATTTTATTTATTTTTTAATATTATTAATCATTTAATAATATTTATTCATTTAATAATATCTTAATTATTTAAATTGGATTTTAAAATAGTAACATAAATTTTGAAATAATGTGTTCAAATTAGACCCAAACTGACTCGACCTGGTTTACAAGACCCGACCTGAACCGGTTAAATAAATTTATTTTTTAAAATATTTGGACTACCGCTACAGTGGTACAACCCAGCGTCGTGGCGGTCCTGGGCAGAACCTTTCACTGCTACGACAATGAAGGTTAGTGCTGCAGTTTCCAAAATTTGATTTTTCCCAACTTTGATTACTTTGGTTCAATTCTTCCTAAAATATTCAATATATGATCAAATAATCTCAAACCTATTTTGTTATGTTCACAACTTAGTATTCTTCAAGTTTTCAAGAATCAATTTACTTCCAAAAGTATTTTTGACAACAAAATTCAAGATCATCCAATTAGGGTTTGAAAATGACATATTTTAGTAAAAAGATCATAACTTGCTCATTTCACCATCTTTTCCAATGATTCAAGATGGGTTATGATCGAAACTCATAAATCTAGATTTTAAGTCAAGAAAATCATATAAACAACTTTCACAACACAAAACACAAATTAACAAACCATACTTCTAGTTAGGGTTTTCAACCGGTAAACATGGTTATCAATATTTTCTCATACATTCTTGAATACATGGAAACATAATACCTCAAATAGCCAAAGAACTCATAAATATACAACAATATATGGATACATAGCCATATAGTTTAAAGAAACTACATTTTCTTCCATAAAATGAACATATATACAAAACAAAACAAAAAGACTAAGGTTTACCACACTTTTAAACCATATTGTCTTGGATTGTCTCTTTCTCCTTCTCCCAAAGTATGATACAAAGTTAGATGGCAAACACCTTCACTCTTGATCTACCCGAAAATAGCTACCATACAAGCTCACCAAGTGTATCTCTCTTAATGCTTTGAAGGAAGCTCTCTCTCAAAACTCTAGCAAAAGGAACAAATGAGGTGAACTCTTCAAATGCTTGGTGATACACTATCTTTAAAGGAAAATGGTAAGTATACTTATCCCCTCTAATCAACTAACACTTAGCTAATTAAGTCTCTAAACCTAGCAAAGCAAGATCCACAATTTAGGGAAACTAGCTTGCATTTGGGAGGGTTTTGTGGGGTTACGTTTTTAAGAAAAGCTTGGAGCATTGCACCGTTCTTAGATTCCCCCCATAACCAGCAGCCCTCCCCTATTTTCTAGCATTTTTTGATTTTTCTTTTAATGCCTACATGATTATATATATATATATATATATATATATATATATATATATATATATATATATATATGTGTGTGTGTGTGTGTGTGTGTGTATGTGTGTGTGTATGTGTGTGTGTGTGTGTGTGAGGATCCGAATTTTCGGGATTCCTTTAATAATATTAAATAAGAATTTAATTAACAAAAATATCAAGGTTGTTTAAATTATTTATGATTGTTATATTTTATGTGATTTAAAGTGTGTGATGAAATTTAATCGGTAAATTAAATCTGTACAGAGATGGTGATAAATTGTGTTGAAATAAATATAACTGAAAAATAAATAAATTGTTTAAGAATAATTTATGAGGAATAACAGAATTATATGTAATGGTACAATAAAATTGTACAATTAAATTGTTGATATTTAAAATAGTGGTGGAGGTGCAAAAAATATTATTTAAATGGTGTTACGTGGTAATATGAGATATATGAATTAAATATGTGTATATATATATATATATATATATATATATATATATATATATATATATATATATATAAATATATTTGTCTATATATGTGCATGTTCAATTGTTATATTGATAAATTTTATTGATTGTGGTGATAAAGGGATTAATAATTAAATTAATTCAAATTTAAATGAAAAGTTAATTAGAGAGTTAATAAAGCTATAATTATTAATTATATAATTAATCAATAATTATGGAGAAATTTTGAAAATTATTTAAAAGTAGAAAGTAATTATATAAATTATATAATTTATATAAGAAAGATAAAGTAAATAGTAAGGAGCCAATAATTATACAAATTATATAAAAATGATTATATAATTTATATAAGAAGAGTACATTAATTAAGAAAGAAAATATAATTGTACAAATGGTGCAATATTTTATTATATGATTTATGTATAAAGTGTGTCAAATAGTAAGGAAATGGAAAATAAATGAGGAGAATGAACATTTTAATTTACTAAATTATGTTATTGTATGATGGAATTCTTATAATTTTTATGGGAAATAATATTTGAGAAACGTAAACATGTTAATTAAACATGTTGTCCATGTAACGAAGTGAAAAAGAATGAAAATTATTTTTTATAAGTTGTATGTATTATTTTATTAATTTTGGAGGTATAAAATACCTCATATAATAGCATGCATGTCATTATGCGTGTACAAAAATTGTCAAGTAAAGTACCTGAAAAAGGTATAAATATTATTTATAAATTATTTTATGAATTTTAGTGAATTAAAATAAATATTTTAAGGACATTATGTAAATTATTTATTATACGAAATAACTACGTAATGTATTAAAATTATATTTGTGCATGTTGAATTATCCGAGAAAACAAAGTCGGTTGTGGGCAAGTCGGTGGACTTCTTTTTCTTTTCAAAATGATTAACTTCTTTTAGTTATAAAAAAAGAAAAGAAAAGAAATAAGCACATACATACACACAACAAAATTAAAACAAACTCTCTCTCTATTTTTCTCCACCCGAAGTCACCACCACCACCCGGAGAACTCCATTATCACCAAGAGAGAAAATAATTTTGGTGCCAAAAAGGTGAATAATAAGCCTCAAGAAGGAAGTTGCAAGCTTTTAAAAGGTATAAAAGTCAATTAATCATTCACTTTTTTAGTTATTTATGGTGTTCATTAAATTTTGCGAAAAATTAATAAATACTTAAGATAATTGTTGTTTATCATTTTTGGATGTGTATATATGGATTATATGATGTTTCGAGTAATTATTGTGAGAAAAGTTTGATCAAAAACATGAAAATTGGATTTTAGAATGAACAGTCCCGACCAGTAGCTATTCTCCTCATTTTGGTGCAGAATTTGGAAAACTTTTCTTCTACAAAGTTGTATATAATTAAATTTCATGTGAAATAGACTTAAAATTCATAATTTTATGATAAACGAGCTAATTTCTATGAATTTCGGAAGATTTAGAGCAGTGAAACGTGATCTGTCCAAATCCTGTCCATTTAGGTGCATAATTTGAACATTATTCCTTCTACAAGTTGTAGAGAATTAAATTTTGTGTGGAATGGACTTAAGATTCGTAATTTTCGGATAAACGTGCTAATTACTGTGAATTTCAGAAGTTTCATTGCATAAAAAATTAAAATTTAATTATTAAAAATATTTTGTGCTGAAATCATTTCTGCACATAAATATTGCAATATTATGTCTGATTTTTTTAAAAAAAAAAATTGGTGAATTATTGTGGAGCTTGGGTATTTATTGTATTTTATGGCTATTTAAAGTTAATGTAAAAATAAGTGAAAATTCATGAAAAATTCTATGAATGTTGAAAATTTACGAAACTTGGTGAAAATATTTATAATAATATAAGATAAATATTGATGGTGTTTGGGGGATACAAAAGTATGTTGAGTGATTATTTATATTTTAAAGGCTATTAAATAATAGTTTATATATATATAAATAATTGCAAAAATTTGTCGAATAATTCAAAAATTATGAAAAATTGGTTGAAAAATCTAGAATAATATTTTAGAGACTTTAGAAGGTATAGTAGACTCATGAGATGTCAGAATATTGTAGGTCGCATATTAACTAGCTAATAAATAAGCATAACAGTTTTTACGCGAGGGTCGAGAATTGACCGAGAAAATTTGTTTATACTTTTATAGTATGATATTGGTAATTAGTGTTTAGATATCACTGAAATGTGAATTATGAATTTTGAATAAAGGTTTTAGATATGAACAAACTGGAGTGACTTAACTCAGTACTTACAAGTTAATCCGGGACATTGTGATACTCGAGGCAAGTTCTTCAGTACTTAATGTTAATAGTTTATTTGTTAGTATATATTAACTTTTGTTCAAATACATGTAAAATTATGTGTTATGTGATTCATTGTTGATATGACTGCTATGTGCCTTTGGTGCAAATATGTGACTGTATGTGAAGTTGTTCAATGTTTTCTTTAGGTAATTGTTAATTTGAAATAGATATGATGCACGTGAGTTATATTGCTTTAGTAGAAGCACAACACATGATGTATGACGTACATAGAGCATGTTATGTTATATGCTATGTGCATACTGTTGAACTTGCTAAGCCGTAATGCTCATTCTTGCATAATATAAATTTTGCAGGTAAAAATGAAACTTCAGATGTATTAAATCATGACTAGAGATTATGTACGATATCAAGGAAAGTTACAAATGTAATTGTTGTATATATTTTATTTGTATATAGAAAATGGATATGGTTAAATTAATGGAATGGGTGGTTATAATTCATGAGTTATATATATGTCGAATTCTAATCGGATAAATGAGGTTTAGTTATGCATTTTGATTATTCAAGAGTACTTATCAGAAAAGAAAAGAAAAAGTAAAGGTTGTGATCCAAGGACTAGGATCGAGATGCTAAGTTTTTAAATGCCAAACTATTTTAATACAATGATTGGAAAAAAAATTATATCGAAAAATTTGGTAATTGATGATTGTAAAGTCAATTAATTGATTAAATAAGATGATTAAAGATTTATTAACGAACCGAAATTTGGACGTAAGGAAAATAATGTATAATAAACATGAAATTTAAGGTAATAAGGTTTGTCGAATTTCGGGGTCGTTACAGATGGTATCAGAGCTGAAGGTTATAAACTTTAGGTAAACGATACCTTAGGCTATAACCTTAGTAAGACAAAGAGTAAGGTTAGTTGCGTGTTCTGAAAATCCAAGCGTATAGTAAGCTCGTGACTCATGATTGTATAGTGGAGCACCTCCACGAATAGGCGACTATGGCCTGACTAGGACAAGCTCCTCAAGCCATATGATTGTGGTAAGTTCCTGAGCCAAATACGTGATACGTTTGATGAACATGGGGGGGATTAGAGTAGAGAGCCATAAGTTGAGAGATATAGTTCTCAGATATTGGCTAAGGTTAAGGAAATATGAAAGATATAAGATTTTAAGGAAAAGATAAAGATGTTAAGAAATATTTGAATGAAGGTAACGAATTGAGAAAATTCATAAGTTCAATTAAGAATATATCTGAAAGAATATTTGAAATAATTCAAAGATAAATCTCAAAGAAAATCAAAGGACACCTGATTCAAGCAATAAAGATGATAAGGTAATCTAAAAAGCATAGAAAGAGATCATAATAACATGATTAGGAACAGTAAGAGAATCGTACTACGATACGATCACGAGATAAGGAAATCAAATAATAAATAGATTGTAAAGTAAGATCACGATGTGATCCAATGAGATTATGAAATAACAGAGAAACCTATTAATGATCCAAAATGTATAGCTTGATGTTATAAATAGATATAGTACTATGAAATAGTACGAGATGAACTCAAAGAATGATGATACATGAATTATAGAAATATTATGTTCAGGGGACAGAAAACTTGGGTACGAAATTTCAATTGAGAACTTACGTGGTGACTGAGTTGCACAAGCCTTTATATGGGCAGGAGACTTGTGTTCACTTAGTTGCCATAGTGATAATCATTGAAATCTTAGAGTCGCACTATCGGTATACATATGTTGAGGAGGTGATTCTTCTCTCATATGTATGTTTGATAGATAGATCATATTAAGTTTAGGCACGAGTTCTTAAAACTCATGCATATGGTAAGTCCATGACTCATAATCGTGTGGTATGTTTTGAGCCCCTCAGCATATGGACAGTCTTTGATGTGTTCTCAGACAACATATTGTTAGGACAAGCTTCTAAACTTATATTCTTGTGGTAAGTTCCTGGACTCATAATGTGTGGTAAGTTTGACGAACTTTACGAGGGTATAAAAAAGTTGGAGTAGCCAGAAATTTTAGAATGATAAATAATAATAGTCCTAGCAATAAATACAGTAATTAGGTGCATAGCAAAAGAGGGTGAATTTTTGGAATTTAGGGTATTTTCACTTTTTTAGTTTTGCTAGACTTCGAAATTTTTGGCCTCAAGCTAACTTCGCACTAATGTATTTTTAAAAATGTAAATGAATTTTATTATCATGCATGCACGGTAACAAGGGTTTGTGGATTCATGTATCGTTGCCTGTCGCGGTATGATAAAAACTAAAATGATTTTCAATGTTTTAAGCGATTTAAAAAGTGTCTATACTACTTGTTTCGGCTAGATAAAAATAATTTGAGCATCAAAATGTATTTCAAAAGAATCATTAATGCACCTTTTATCCCGGTGTAGATGTGATGAATGACGAAATGCTCAACGTGTTATTGCGGTGCGGTACTATGACGTCATAAGATGATTCGTCACCATAAAGTGTGGTGTAGGAATTATTAACGATGGAATTCTCAACGTACTGTCAAGATGATACGGTAACATGAAGTCATAAATGATTTTGGTTTTATGAAAGTATGTAAAATCTATAATTTTGGTTTTATGAAAGTATGTAAAAGCTACAAGTCAATGACATTTGACTCGGCTAGACGTTTTGAAAAGTTTTGGCATGATGGATGTTTTAAATTTTCTGCAGGTTATAGATTGTTAAAAGAAAGTATATGCTAATTGATCTGGTTAGATAATCATTGAAGAAATATAAGTCTAAGCTATTTGATTCAGCTAGACAAATTTTGAAATGTATTTATTGAATTCATATTTTTTGAAAGTTATACCCAATTAAATTACTTTTGTATGAATTCTAAGGCTGGGATGAATAACCTCTGTAAAAAGGGGGCATAGAGGGATTAAGGGGTATTGCAGGTTGATCGAATAGTCACATGACATACCGAAACACGGGCATTGCAGACTGATCACCTAGCGTGCCAATGTATGGATGAAATATCCATCACTTTAATTAATGACAGATAAATTTTCTGTCAGTGGTTTGTAGTATGAGGTACTCTGAGAGCGAAGTACTATTAAACTGAGATACGTGTTCATTCAACATATTATGAAAAATTTTCCAAAATAATTTTTTTTTTAAATTCCTCTACTCTTATGAAGGTTGGATGGTAGGATGAGGTAGCATTTTCTAGATGTGAGCGATAATAAAGTAGGATTTGTGGAACAAAGAAACTATGAAATGTGATGAATTAGAAAAACTGCAATGTGCAGTAACCATGAGACAGGAAGGGAAGAAGGATATGTTGGATATGTTATAAAGAGAAATGAAATGTGAAGAAGGTTTATGAAAATGAATTAAGAAAAGAAAGTTGAACATGTAAAGTAATGTGAAATGGAGAATATTAATTAAGTTGATTGAGTAAGGGTAAGTACGATTAAAGAAATGATTTTTTTTTTCCTCAGAAAATTAGAAATTATATTGATAAGTACATCAAGAAACGAGTTAAAGTTTTATCAATAAAACTTTTTAGAGAATAATGAAAAGTAATATTACAAAGAAATTGTAAATTTAGTTAAGAGTTGAATACTTTAACTGTTATAATCATTATGGTGTTATCCATTAAAGATGTGATTTACAACTATTAAAGAGGTAAGTTATGGTTATTAATGGGTTTAGTTATTATTTATCAAGATAAAAGTATAGCAAAGTGCTATAAATGAAACATGGATGATTATTACGGTAATTGTGATTCCGGAGAGGGAATCCTGATAAGGGGGGAAGAATGTGAAAATCCGAATTTTTGGGATTCCTTTAATAATATTAAATAAGAATTTAATTAACAAAATTATCAAGGTTGTTTAAATTATTTATGATTGCTATATTTTATGTGATTTAAAATGTGTGATGGGATTTAATTGGTAAATTAAATCTGTACAGAGATGATGATAAATTGTGTTGAAATAAATATAACTAAAAAGTAAATAAATTGTTTAAGAATAATTTATGAGGAATAACAGAATTATATGTAATGGTACAATAAAATTGTACAATTAAATTGTTGATATTTAAAATAGTGGTGGAGGTGCAAAAATTATTATTTAAATGGTGTTACGTGGTAATGTGAGATATATGAATTAAGTATGTATATATACATATACATATATATATATATATATATATATATATATATATATATATATATATATATATATATATATATGTGTGTGTGTGTGTGTGTGTGTGTGTATGTGTGCGCGTGTTCAATTGTTATATTGATAAATTTTATTGATTATGGTGATAAAGGGATTAATAATTAAATTAATCCAAATTTAAATGAAAAGTTAATGAGAGAGTTAATAAAGCTATAATTATTAATTATATAATTAATCAATAATTATGGAGAAATTTTGAAAATTATTTAGAAGGAGAAAGTAATTATATAAATTATATAATAATAAATTATATAATTTATATAAGAAAGATAAAGTAAATAGTAAGGCGATAGTAATTATATAAATTATATAAAAATGATTATATAATTTATATAAGAAGAGTACATTAATTAAGAAAGGAAATATAATTGTACAAATGGTGCAATATTTTATTATATGGTTTATATATAAAGTGTGTCAAATAGTAAAGAAATGAAAAATAAATGAGGAGAATGAATATTTTAATTTACTAAATTATGTTATTGTATGATGGAATTGTTATAATTTTTATGGGAAATAATATTTGAGAAACGTAAACATGTTAATTAAATATGTTGTCCATGTAACGAAGTGAAAAAGTATGAAAATTAATTTTTATAAGTTGTATGTATTATCTTATTAATTTTGGAGGTATAAAATAGCTCATATAATAGCATGCATGTCATTATGCGTGTGTAGACACCCAAATTTTGTACTTCTCTACTAACCCTGGCAGGAGGGCAAAATCGTGACTTGACCCGACATGCGAAAAGGAAGGTGGACCCCAACATTAAGCCACCCTAACGACTTACGGTCAAAGCCGCCACAATGAACAACGAGCATCAGGTTACTTGAGGCAAGGCAAACAGTTGATCCAGAAGAACCTGATTTGATCACAAAAGACGACTAATGGCCACTACGCTTACGATGTTCGGGGGTGGAAGGGGGCAGCGCCCCCTGGAAGCTAAACACAATTATCAAATTCTATATCAAGTCGCAGCTCTCCGAACTAACCTCCCAGAACAATATGACACGTTTCCCAGGGATTTCCGGATTGCAAAATACGAGTCTTTCAGCGAAAAAATGAAAGACCGACATCAGACGCGGAAATCGAGGAAGCACCGAAGCTGGCCGCAGTTGCACCTGCGGCCAAGATCTGAAGACTAAATCGCCACTTCCAGTTCATTTCTTAGACAGACACGGACGGAAACGAAAGGAGAGAGAGAAAGGCGACGGGAGAGAGAAAAAAGAGAGAGAAATGTGAGATTCTTCCATCTTTGGTTAGATCTTAACATCATATATTGTATTCTAAGTGATTTCCAAGTGTCAAAGCATGTATTTCATCATTAATCCGAGTTTATAGCATTTGTGATTTCATCTAGTTAGATCTAGTTTCATTTCATTTTTATTGCATTTGTTGGGTAGATTTACTGTAGATCTGAAAATATTTGGTGCATTGTTATTTAAATATTTTGATTTTGTGTATTTTGAAGTTAGATCTAATGTAGTCAATATATGTTGTAGATTTGTGGATTAGGGACGGTTAGGGAGGATTTATTGTGGATGAAATCTCCTCCTAACCTCCCGATGATATCCTTTTAGTTTATTTCATAGTTTTTGCGTATGTAGTGATCGTGATGCGCCTTTATGTAAATATGTAAATTTTTGGGCCTTAAAACGACATCGAGTCGAAAATCGGGTTTAAGGCCCCGTGATAGTGAGATGTGCGATTGTGGGTGCTTGGGGTTATTTGGATGGCTCGCATGCCCATGAATAACTCCAACGCCATTTTAATGCTTGGTTTTTCCTTTTGACGCGAGAAAATGATTTTGAAATGAAATGATAAAGATTTACATAAAATAAATCAAAGTAGGATATTAGATCACTCGTAGGCTAAAATAAAATTGTAAGTGTCGAATGAGCTCTATTCCTATTTGACGAAGGGTTTGAAAAAATATGTTTTACAAAATATCATCGGTTTTATTATCGAGACAAAAATAATAACAATGAACTTTTTGATTAAATCAAATCCTTCGTGCATAGGGTCAACGAGATTTCTGAAGCACTTTCAAAAGAAAGCATTCCAACGATCTTCACAGGCACACACACATACACGCGCGCACACACATTTTAGGATTTAAAGGATAGGAAAACATCAAGATAGCGGTAACCGTGTTTCACGGAAGTCGGGGGGTGCCTAACACCTTCCCCTTGCTTAAGCAAGCCCCCGAACTCTATGAATCTCGGTTTGCGGACCAATTGAATCGGAGTCACACATGAGCCAGCGATTACGAAAATAAAATTGAATGAGTTGGTACATCCCTTTTAAATATACCAACTAGCGACTCTGGTCAATTGGCTCATTATAAAATCGATCTTTCAAACCCCGTCGACATTAAAGTCGGCCCTTTTCAAGAGTCACATCTTGATCCAAAGGCTAAAATTGGAACGGGCTTTTTAACATTAAAAAACGAAATGACGAAAATCCCGGCGTTGACAGGGTGTACAAAAATTGTCAACTAACGTACCTATAACGACCCCGAAATTCGACCAACCTTATTACTTTAAATTTCATGTTTTTTAAACATTATTTCCTTAACGTCCAAATTTCGGTTCGTTAATAAATATTTACTCACCTTATTTAATCCATTTATTGATATTAAAGTCATCAATTACCAAATTTTTGGTATGAATTTTTTTCTTTTTCCTCGATCATTGTATTAAAGTATTTGGATATTTAAGAACTTAATATCCCGATCCCTGGATCACAACCTTCACTTTTTCTTTCTATTACCAGTATCATAAAGTTCAACATTCACAATTTAATATTGTTCATATCCATATAATTTTTCTTTGTTTCATAATTTATAATTAGACATATAATAGTCTCTTTCATAACAATCATTTTGAACAATCATGGTTCACAATTTAACTTTATTCGTCCTATCCGGATCCAACATATAAAAATTATTTTTCATACTTTTTTACTTCGTTACTTGGACAACATGTTACACTAACATGTTCACGTTTCTAAAATATTATTTTCCAATAAAAATCGTAATAACTCCATTAAACAATAAACATAATTTTAATAAATTAAAACATTTCTTTTTCTCATTTCTTTTTCATTTCTTTACTATTTACATTAACTTTCTTATATAAATTATATAATTTATTATTATATAATTTATATAACTACATTTTCCTATTTAATAATTTTCAACATTCCTCCATAATTATTGATTAATTATATAATCAATAATTATACCTTTGTTTACTCTCTCATTAATTTCATCATCTTATATATATAATTATTCTTATATAATTTATATAATTATTCTTCCATTAATATTTTACTTTAATTTCCTTATATAAATTATATACTTTATTAGTATATAATTTATAAAATTACCTCCTCCTCTTAAACAATTTGTAAACCTTCACCATAATTATTGATTAATTATATAATCAATAATTTTGAATTTTTTTACTAACTTCCCCATTCACTTTTTATTTAACTTTGGATTAATTTAATTATTAATCTCTTAATTCCCGTAATTAATAGAATTTATAATTACAACAATTAAACATAAACACATGTATATACAAATGTATTTATATACATATCTAATTCATACATTTCACTTTACCTCGTAACATCATTTAATTTTTGTACCTTCCCAACAATTTTTTTAAATATCAATAATTTCATTAAAATTTCTCTTATTTTCCGTAAATTGTTTTTAAACAATTTATTTATTCTTCAATTATTTTTATTCAATCACAATTTGTCATCATCTCTGTACAGATTTACTTTACCAATTAAATTTCATCACATACCTTAAATCACATAAAATATCACAAATAATTTAACCAACCTTGATAATTCTGTTAATTAAATTCTTATTTAATTTTATTTAGAAAATCCCAAAATTCGGGTCTTCACATTCTTCCCCCTTAACAGGATTCCGTCCTCGGGATCATAATTACAGTAATAATCATACGTGTATTATTTATAGCACCTTGCTATACCTTTATCTTGATGCATAATAACTAAGTCCATAGTAATCATATTTTACCTTTTTAATATCCATAACTCACATGGATTACCTCATAATGATCATAACTGTCCAAGTATTCAACTCTTAATTCAATTCACCATTTCTTTGTAGCACTACATTTTACAATTCTCTAAAAAATTTATTACTAAAACTTTAGTTCTTATCTTGATGTACTTATCAATACAGTTTCTCATTCTTACCCTTCCTCAATCCACTTATTTCATACTCTCTATTGCACATCATTTATACACTGTACATTCAACTTTCTCTTCTTCATTCATATTCATGAATCTTCTTCACATTCTATAAATCATTCCTTAATACTTCTATTATTCAACACTAGGTTTTAAATGCTAACCTTTACTTGATTCATGATAATCTCTATTTGGAATTACTCTAAAAAAATCCTTGGGTGCCA
Organism: Hedera helix; assembly: GCA_947179155.2. Lineage (NCBI taxonomy): Eukaryota > Viridiplantae > Streptophyta > Magnoliopsida > Apiales > Araliaceae > Hedera > Hedera helix. The sequence goes on from OX359274.1 coordinate 21,475,752, forward strand.
CATTCACCCCTCCTTCAAAAAATTTCGGCATCGAAATTTCCATGTATTATTAATATTTCACTCATTTGCAACATACACAATTCATTTGCATTCATTCCACATATCTTTCTTTCCTTCCTTTCTCGTGGTCATTGCACATTGCAAATTTTCTAATTCATCACATTTCATAATTTCTTTGCCCCACAAATATACTTTCATTATCGCTCACAATTAGAAAATACTACCACATCCTACCATCCATTCTTCATAAGTGTAGAGGAATTTTAAGAAAAATTTAAACAAAACTTTTTGTAATATGCTGAATGAACATTTTTCCCGGTTTAATAGTACTTCGCTCCCCGAGTACTTCATACTGCAACCCCTGACAGTGGATCGACCTGTCATTAAAGTGATGTATATTTAATCCGTAATTTGGCACGCCAGTAGAACAATCTGTAATGCCTGTGTTTCGATATGCCAAGTGATCATTTGATCAACCTGCAATACCCGTAATCTCTTTCTGTTTTCCCCCTTTTTACAGAGGTTGTTCATCTTAGCAACAGAATTCGTAAAAGAGTAATTTGATTAGGCATAACTTTCAAAGAATATGAATTCAATAAATATATTTCAAAATTTATCTAGCTGAATCAAATAGCTTAGACTTGTATTTCTTCAACGCTTGTCTAGCCAGATCAATTAGCATAGACTTTCTTTTACAATTTATAAGTTACAAAAAAATTTAAAACATTCATCATGTCAAAACTTTTCAAAACGTCTAGCCGAGTCAAATGGTATTGACTTATAGCTTTGACATATTTTCATAAGTCCAAATCATTTATGACTTCATGTTACCGCATCATCTTGAGAGTACGTTGAGAATTTCGGCATTAATAATTCCTACACCATACTTTATGGTGTTGAATCATCTTATGACGTCATAGTACCGCACCGTCTCAACAACACGTTGAGCATTTCGTCATTCATCACACCTACACCGGGCTAAAAGGTGCATTGATGATTCTTTTGAAATACATTTTGATGTTCAAAATATTTTTGTCTAGCCGAAACTAGTAGCATAGACACTTTTTTTTCTAAAATCGCTTAAAGTTTATTTGTATTTTTTTAAAGCACATTCGTGCCAAATTAACTTGATGCCAAAAATTTTGAAGTCTAGCAAAACTAGAAGAGTGGGAATATCCTAAATTCTCTAACATTCACCTTTTTTTTCTTCACTTAATTATTAAATTTATTGCTATGACTATTATTATTATCATACTAGAATTTCTAACTACTCCAACTTTTCTATACCCCCGTATAGTATATCAAACTTGTCACACATTATGAGTCCAGGAACTTTCCGCAAGAATATGAGTTTAGAAGCTTGTTCTAGCAATATGTAGTCGGAGAACAAATCAAAGACTTTCCATATGCTGAGGGGCTCAAAACATACCATACGATTATGAGTCATGGACTTACCATATGCATGAGTTTTAAGAACTCGTGCCTAAATTTAATATTATTTATTTATCAAAAACTGCTAGCGCGACTCTAATATTTCAGTGATTATCACATAGTAACTAAGGAAACACAAGTCCCCTGCCCATACAAAGGATTGTGCAACTCAGTCACCACGTGAGTTCTCAATTGAAATTTTCGTATCCCAGTTTTCTGGCCCCTTATCATAACATTTCCGTAATTCATACTTTATCATTCTCTGAGTTCTTCTTGTACCATTTCATAGTACCATCTTCTGGTTATTTCACAGTCTCATTAGATCACATCGTAATCTTACTTTACAATTTATTCATTATTCAATTTCTTTATCTCACGATCGTATCGTAGTACGATCTTCTTACTGTTCCTAATCATGTTATTATGATCTCTTTCTATGCTTTATAGATTACCTTGTCGTTTTTATTGCTTAAATCAGGTGTCCCCTAATTTTCTTTGAGATTCATCTTTGAATCATTTCAAATATTCTTTCAGATATATTCTTAATTAAACTTATGAATTTTCTCAATTCGTTACCTTTATTCAGATCTTTCTTAACATCTCTATTTTCTTCTTATAATCTTATATCTTTCATATTTTCTTAACCTTAGCCACTATTTGAAAACTATATCTCTTAACTTATGACTCTCTACTCAAATCTCCCTCATGTTCGTCAAACTTATCATGTATTTGAGCTCAGGAACTTACCATAATCATATGGCTTAAAGAGCTTGTCCTAGTCAGGTCATAGTCGCCCATTCGCTGAGGGGCTCCACCATACAATCATGAGTCATGAGCTTACTATACGTTTGGATTTTTAGAACACGCAACTAACCTTACTCTTTCTTACTAAGGTTATAGCCTAAGGTATCGTTTACCCAAAGTTTATAACCTCTGGCTCTGATACCAACTGTAATGACCCCGAAATTCGATCAACCTTATTACTTTAAATTTCTTGTTTATTAAACATTATTTCCTTAACGTCCAAATTTCGATTCATTAATAAATCTTAACTCACCTTATTTAATCCATTTATTGATATTAAAGTCATCAATTACCAAATTTTTGGTATGAATTTTTTTCTTTTTTCTCGATCATTGTATTAAAGTATTTGGATATTTAAGAACTTAATATCCTGATCCTAATCCCTAGATCGCATCCTTCACTTTTTCTTTCTATTACCAGTATCATAAAGCTCAACATTCACAATTTAATATTGTTCATATCCATATAAATTTTCTTTGTTTCATAATTTATAATTAGACATATAATAGTTTCTTTCATAACAATCATCTTGAACAATCATGGTTAACAATTTAACTTTATTCGTCATATCCGGATCCAGCATATAAAAATTATTTTTCATACTTTTTACTTCGTTACTTGGACAACATGTTACACTAACATGTTCACGTTTCTAAAATATTATTTTCCAATAAAAATCATAATAACTCCATTAAACAATAAACATAATTTTAATAAATTAAAACATTTCTTTTTCTCATTTCTTTACTATTTACATTAACTTTCTTATATAAATTATATAATTTATTATTATATAATTTATAGAACTACATTTTCCTATTTAATAATTTTCAACATTCCTCCATAATTATTGATTAATTATATAATCAATAATTATACATTTGTTTACTCTCTCATTAATTTCATCATCTTATATATATAATTATTCTTATATAATTTATATAATTATTCTTCCATTAATATTTTACTTTAATTTCCTTATATAAATTATATACTTTATTAGTATATAATTTATAAAATTACCTCCTCCTCTTAAACAATTTGTAAACCTTCACCATAATTATTGATTAATTATATAATCAATAATTTTGAATTTTTTTACTAACTTCCCCATTCACTTTTTATTTAACTTTGGATTAATTTAATTATTAATCCCTTAATTCCCGTAATTAATAGAATTTATAATTACAACAATTAAACATAAACACATGTATATACAAATGTATATATATACATATCTAATTCATATATTTCACTTTACCTCGTAACATCATTTAATTTCTGTACCTTCCCAACAATTTTTTTAAATATCAATAATTTCATTAAAATTTCTCTTATTTTCCGTAAATTGTTTTTCAACAATTTATTTATTCTTCAATTATTTTTATTCAATCACAATTTGTCATCATCTCTGTACAGATTTACTTTACCAATTAAATTTCATCACATACCTTAAATCACATAAAATATCACAAATAATTTAACCAACCTTGATAATTCTGTTAATTAAATTCTTATTTAATTTTATTAAGAAAATCCCGAAATATGGGTCCTCACAATACTTGAAAAAGGTATAAATATTATTTATAAATTATTTTATGAATTTTAGTGAATTAAAATAAATATTTTAAGGACATTATGTAAATTATTTATTATACGAAATAACTACGTAATGTATTAAAATTATTTTGTGCATGTTGAATTATCCGAGAAAACATAGTCGGTTGTGGGCAAGTCAGTGGACTTCTTTTTCTTTTCAAAATGATTAACTTCTTTTAGTTATAAAAAAAAAAGAAAAAAGAAATAAGCACATACACACACACACACCAAAATTAAAACAAACTTGTCGACGCCGGGATTTCCGTCGTTTCGTTTTTTAATATTAAAAACGCCCTTTCCAATTTTAGCCTTTTGAATTAAATGTGATTTTGAAATGGGTCGGCTTAATGTCGACGGGTTTTGAAAGATCGATTTCTTTATGAGCCAATTGACCAGAGTCGCCAGTTGGTATATTTGAAATGGATGTACCAACTCATCCGAATTTTATTTTCGTAATCGCTGGCTCATGTATGACTCCGATTAATTGATCCGTAAACCGAGATTCATAGAGTTCGGGGGCTTGCTTAAGCGAGGGGAAGGTGTTAGGCACCCCCCGACTTCCGTGAAACACGGTTACCGCAATCTTGATGTTTTCCTATCCTTTTAAATCTTAAAATGTGTGTGTGCGCGTGCGTGTGTGTGTGTGCCTAAATGAATGTTTGTGGTGTCCTTTTGCATAAAAGTTGCTTTGTTTTTATATGGCAAATGTGTTTTGTCGGAAAAGCGTTTAGACGTCTTTTGACCCAAATGACAAGGCTCCGTTTTTTATAATAAAGATTGATTTTAATTCCGAAAACGATGAGGGTTTTTATTAGATGTCTTTTTAGAAAATAATAGTTTTTTAAACTTTTGTCAAATAGGAATCGAGACTATACATTGCCTTCTAACAGTAAATATAAATAAAATGAAGGCAACTTCTAGAACTCTTTAACCCTATGCACAAAGTTTAATGAAAACGTTTATTTATTTATTTCGAAAACATCTTTTATGATATTTCAAAACCAAATATAGCCTTTTCGTCAAACAAGGATCAAAGTTTCACCCAAAACTCTTTACTTTTTAAACCTCGTGTATCTAATATCCTAATTTGATTCTTTTTAGAAGATCTTTATCGTTTGCTTTATTTTGGAAAACCATTTTTTACGTCGTAAATTAAAACAAGCACTCACAACGTGTCGGGGGCTATCCATGGGCATGTGAGCCATCCAGACAACCCCAAACACCCACAATCACATACTTTATTATTATTATGGGGCCTTAACCTGATCACGATTGATATTGCGTTAAGGCCTGATATTACAAATACACCGCCATGGACCCTATGCAACGATTACATATACCAAAACGTCCATCATCGAGATTCGATCACTAGGATCTCCTCCCTAAGCTCACAATCATCCAATCACAACCCTACCAATACTAAACCAAATCTAACAAGATTTAGACATTTGCTATCACATTACATAACCCAAATATCACTAAATCAACACTACGCATCACTCATTACCATAACGAACGAAAAATCACCGTACGGACGTCATCGGGGCGTTAGGAGGAATTACGTTCTGATGGAACCCTCGCTAACGACACCTAATCCACGGATCATCACCATTACAACAACAACTATATCACATAAACCAATCACAATGCTACGCTAACAATACAAGCAATAAAAACCCAAACAAACATCCTTTTTCACCTTGCAAATCGCCGGTTCAAGCTTCTTATATCACAAATTGGCTTACACCACAAGATCACTAAACTAATTAGCACAACAAAATGAATCTATTGCTTGAATCTAGCCAAGATCCGAACTTTCTCTCTCCTCCTGCGCGCTCTCTCTCTCTCTATTTTCTTTCTTTTTTCTTCCTCTCCTTTTTCTCGGGTGGAAAATGGCGATGTATACTGGTTCAGCAGGCAGCCTCAGATGTATCTGCGACTGGCCGCAGATGCATCTGCGGCTGGGCCTGCTGTGGCCGTTCGAGCCGTCGCCTCGACTGCCGTGTGCCGCCCTCGAGCCGCGAGCCTGCCCCCTTTGTCGGTGGCCGCAATTGCATCCGCGGTTGTCCGGCTCATTTTTCTCGAATTTCGTGCCACGCGGTCTTAATTCGCCAATTTCTGCTGGATTATTTTGGAAGGCTGTTTCTTGATACATAAATCATTTCTGGGAATGGTTTCCCGGCATCGAGACCCCCCCTAATGCTGTAATCGCCATGGTCCTTGGCCTTCTTTGGCGATCGCATCGGGCTTCGTCTGGATTGCCCGTAGGTCTCGCCTCAAACGACTCAATTCTCGTTTTGCGTTTGACAGCCTTGATCGTAAGCCGTGGTGGGAACTGCGTGCTGGCGCCCACCTCTCCTTTTCGTATATCAGGTAAATTGACGATTTTGCCCTCCTGTTAGGGTTAGTACACAAATGCAAAATTTGGGTGTCTACAAAACTCTCTTTCTATTTTTCTCCACCCAAAACCACCACCACCACTCGGAAAACTCCATTATCACCAAGAGAGAAAATAATTTTGGTGCCAACAAGGTGAATAATAAGCCTCAAGAAGGAAGTTGCAAGCTTTTAAAAGGTATAAAAGTCAATTAATCATTCATTTTTTTAGTTATTTATGGTGTTAATTAAATTTTGTGCAAAATTAATAAATAAGTAAGATAATTGTTGTTTATCATTTTTGGATGTGTATATATGGATTATATGATGTTTGGAGTAATTATTGTGAGAAAAGTTGGATCAAAAACATGAAATTTGGAATTTAGAATGAATAGTCCCGACCAGTAGCGATTCTCCTCATTTTGGTGCAGAATTTGGAAATCTTTCCTTCTAAAAAGTTGTAGATAATTAAATTTCATGTGAAATGGACTTAAAATTCGTAATTTTCTGATAAACGAGCTAATTTCTATGAATTTCGGAAGATTTAGCGCAGTGAAACGTGATCTGTCCAAATCCTGTCCATTTAGATGCAGAATTTGAAAATTTTTCCTTCTACAAAGTTGTAGAGAATTAAATTTCGTGTGTAATAGACTTAAGATTCGTAATTTTCGGATAAACGTGCTAATTACTGTGAATGTAAATTTCGTGTGGAATGGACTTAGGTATTTATTGTATTTTATGGCTATTTAAAGTTAATGTAAAAATAAGTGAAAATTCATGGAAAATTCTATGATTGTTGAAAAATTACGAAACTTGGTGGAAATATTTATAATAATATAAGATAAATATTGATGGCACTTGGGGGATACAAAAGTATGTTGAGTGATTATTTATATTTTAAAGGCTATTAAATAATAGTTTTTATATATATAAATAATTGCAGATATTTGTCGGATAATGCAGAAATTATGAAAAATTGGTTGAAAATTCTAGAATAATATTCTAGAGACTTTAGAAGGTGTAGTAGACTCATGAGATGTCAGAATATTGTAGGTCGCATATTGACTTGCTAATAAATAAGCATAACAGTTTTTACACAAGAGTCGAGAATTGACCGAGAAAATTTGTTTACACTTTTATAGTATGATATTGGTAATTAGTGGTTAGATATCACTGAAATGTGAATTATGAATTTTGAATAAAGGTTTTAGATATGAACAAACTAGAGTGACTTAACTCAGTAATTACAAGTTAAGCCGGGACATTGTGATACTCAAGGCAAGTTCTTCAGTACTTAATGTTAATAGTTTATTTGTTAGTATATATTAACTTTTGTTCAAATACATATAAAATTGTGTGTTATGTTATTCATTGTTGATACGACTGCTATGTGCCTTTGGTGCAAATATGTGACTATATGTGAAGTTGTTCAATATTTTCTTTAGGTAATTGTTAATTTGAAATAGATATGATGCACGTGAGTTATATTGCTTTAGTAGAAGCACAACACATGATGTATGACACCCATAAAGCATGTTATGTTATATGCTATGTGCACACTGTTGAACTTGCTGAGCCGTAGTGCTCATTCTTGCATAATATAAATTTTGCAGGTGAAAATGAAACTTCAGATGTATTAAATCATTACTATAGATTATGTGTGACATCAAGAAAAGTTGCAAATGTAATTGCTGTATATATTTTATTTGTATATAGAAACTGGATATGGTTAAATTAATGGAATGAATGGTTATAATTCATGAATTATTTATATGTCGAATTCTGATCGGATAAATAAGGTTTAGTTATGTATTTTGATTATTTAAGAATACTTAGCATGAAAGAAAATAAAAAGTTAAGATTGCGATCTAGGGACTAGGATCGAGATGCTAAGTTTTTAAATGGCAAACTATTTTAATACAATGATTGAAAAAAAAAATTATATCGAAAAATTTGGTAATTGATGATTGTAAAGTCAATTAATGGATTAAATAAGATGATTAATGATTTATTAATGAACCGAAATTTGGACATAAGAAAAATAATGTATAATAAACATGAAATTTAAGGTGATAAGGTTTGTCGAATTTCGGGGTCATTACAATATATATATATATATATATATCTATATCTGTGTGTGTGTGTGTGTGTGACACCCCCCAAGTTTGAGTCCCTTGAACCTCGGATTTAGTGCTCACGATTCAATATATGAACCACGTTCATAAACTTAATCTCCAAAATCTAACGGGAAAATATAATTAGATTAAATAAAAAACGTACCATTATCCCAAGTTTTCTAACCTTAAATACATACATCATCTTATTACACAAAAGAGTTACATAAATCATATACTAATAAAAACAAAGCTTGCTACCACACATTTTACTCAGTTGTTTTTCATTTGCTTTTGTCCTTCTTAAAATATTCGGGCTTCGCTGAAAAATGGTTCATGATATAGCAAGTGTGAGCAACTACTTTGGTTAGTAAGTTTAAATAAATAATGAAGATATATCACGAATAGAAAAGAATTAATTTTTAGAACTTCAACAATATATAATAATTGTGAAAGCATGCGACATCGAATAACAATTTTCATTTGATTAACATTTCTCATTTTCTTCCTGAAAAGTCACAAGATTGTGAACCTACGTTTTGAGTATTAACAATACCCAGAAGTTATAAGACTATAATTTTATTTTGAATATTAACAATCATATCAATTGCAATATCTGAAGATGAGTACTCTAGGTGATCAACATATCGTACGTATATATTGTGCACATTATAACCAGCCAATTTTGTTTGGATCTGGATTATTACATCCGACCATAGTTTTACTCTTATAGACAGGTTCTTCAATTAAGCTTTTACATCAAATTTCGCACCACAACAATATGGTTTGGACTAGCTTCAATAATATTCAAGTTAATGAATTGATATGTGTAATGTCTTAGCCGAAACAACTGACATAAACATATTCTTTATACAGTTCATATTTAGAACGTATGCAATTAATACATGTCATGTCTAGCCGAAATAATAGGCATAGACCTACTCATTAAACAATTCATATTTAGAATAACACATGCAAATGCACATGAGTGCGAATACCAATAAAAAATAATGATATGAAATAATTAATCAAGATTGAACCATAAAACAATACTAAGTTTAAAAATAAATTGCAAAATAAATACAAATTAAGGTTCAGAGAACTTGGTTGTTCCACTGACTACTACTAATCAACTCAAATTAACTCCATTTGGATAACCTAACATTTAACACGTTGATCTACCAATCAGTATATCACATAACCTTATTATACAGTACTTAAATCATCTAACACTTAATCATAACTTTTAATTACTTAATAATATTATCAACCTTTGATAATATTTTAATCACACAATTATCAGTTAAAAATATATCAATCACTTCATAATATTATCACCTTTGATAATATATTAACAATAAAAAAATATTATTATTCATTTAACAATATTTTAACCATTTACGAATATTATTAACCATTTTAATAATATTTTACTATATAATCGATATTTTTAATCATTTAATAATATCTTAATCACTTAATTATTTTAAACACTTATTAACAATATTAATCATCTAATATTGTCTTACTCTTTTTCTAATAATATTATTCATTAAATAATATCTTAATTCTTTATAAATATTATTAACAATTTAATAATATTTTACACTCTTAATAATATTATTAATCATTTAATAATATTTTAATCCTTTGTTAATATTATTAATTATTTAATAATATTTTATTCACTTACTAATATTATTAACCATTTAATAATATTTTAACAATTTATTAATATTATTAATCATTTAATAATATTTTATCCACTTATTAATACTATTAATCATTTAATAATATTTTATTCACTTATTAATATTATTAACCATATAATAATATTTTAATTATTTATTAATATTATTAATTTTTTAATAATATTTTATCTACTTATTAATATTATTAATCATTTAATAATATTTTAATTTCTTAATTTAGGTTTAATAATAATAATGTTAATTTATACATTTTTGACCGATTTTACACTCAAAATATCTGACTCGACCAGGCTTAATTGACCCTATACCCAACCCAGATAATAAAAAAAAAATTCCAAAATCTGGCACCAAAGTCCCGGCTTCCAATTTTGAACTAAAATGGAAGCCCCGACTTCCAAAATATAATACAATTTTTCTCTTTTTTCAGATTTTTTAACTTTTGCTCTTTTGATTCAATCTTGCATAAAACATTCAATACTTATCCAAATGACTTCAAATTTGATGTGTTGTCCTCTTAACATATTGTTCTTCAATATTTCATGAATTGATCGACTTTTCAAAAATATTTTGGACATCAAAATCCTGATCGAATCCATTAAATTATCTAGGGTTTTGAAAATCCAACATAGTTTGGTATAAAAATCATAATTTATTTGTTTTAACATATTTTTTAATCGTTCAAGTTAGGTTACCTTCATAACTTATAGATATATCATTTAAATCTCATAGATCATAAAAATAATTTACATATGCCAAATTATTAATCATCAACCTAGACATTTAACTATTGTTTTTCTTGAAAACAAGTTCATATGCAAACTTTTTTCATTTTTTTTCACATTTCATACATACTAATACACACATCTTTCATCTTTGACCACATAACCTCATATATAGACTAGTTCTACCATCATAAAGTTTAAAAATAGCGATTTGAAAATATAGACTATACTTTATATCTTAAACTAACTTTTTAACCAAAAACATCACATACATATATGTAGACCACATAAATCACACATACTTCATCATAGATCTACATTTATCTCTTTGGATCTCACCATAGATCTTCTTCACATAATTTCTCCCACAACCAAACATATAAAAAGACTTATATAAAGAAATAACAAGCTAAGATTTTGAGAGACTTTTAAACCTTCTATAGAAATCTTCTTCTTGGAAATGGCTAAAACTCCTATTGTTCTTCTTGATCTACTCGAAATGACTTCTCTAGAAACCTTCTTAATGATCTAGATTTCAAGATCTCTTATACTTAGAGTATTTTTTTTCTTTTTCTCTCAATAAGCCCTCTCTTTTCTCTAGAACTCCATTTCTCTACAACTTAGTACATATGCAAATACACTAACCTTTTACTAGCTTTGGTGGAGACCTTTAATTATATAACACTCTAGAATTTCACCATTAGCCATCCTAATCAACTAACATTAGTTCATTAAAGCTCTAATCCCTCTTACTATGCTAGTGAATGACAAGATGAATGACTAGGGTAGTTGGAGAGTTGGTGAGCAACTCTTGTCCTTCCAAAAATGCAAACAAGCAAACTTCAAATCCCAAGTGGGTCCCCTCCCCCTAAATTTCTTCCCTAGGGCCATTTTTCCTCCAATTTGGTTTTATTTTTATTACACATACATTTATATATATACTAGTATTCATATACACTAATATATATATATATACACATTACCAATACATTTCACCGTTTGGGCTATACTATGGACTCTTTATTTAGTTCTAGTTGGACTTCTATTTCACTTTGGTTGGGCTCAATACTTTAATTCTCATTGGACTACTAGTTTATTCATTTAATTTACCAACATAGGCTCCCAACAGTTTAAATCAAATGGGCTAACTTATGATACTTGAAATAAAAACAAGTATTGGGCTAACATATAACATTAACACTTGGACTAGTTTAATTAATTTGGACTCACCATATATTTCATACATGGTTCACTAATTAAATCATATAAGGTTACCACATTGGGCTCATTATTTAATTTATACTTGGGCTACCCATATAATAATTTTAAGTTGATTATATAATCCAATTAGACTTGCTATTTAAAAGTCAATTGGGCTACAAGATTGAGTTAGTTTACAAAACACCTATATTTACATATCTTGGGCTTGTTTGTTAAACCCTAACACGCACACATACAAGTACTTCAATCTTGATTATCTAACTCGATAATCTCCCACATCTCATTGACTTAGGTTTATAATATAATTACCCACAATACTAATGCATATTCTCACATTGGGTTATCTTTAATAATTCATTTATTTCTTCTTCTTTATTAATCATCTAAGTAATTCACTTCATGATTGTTAATCTTCTTATTTGTCATTAAAGGCCAACATTCAAGCTTTGTGATCTTATCACATAAGCTCCTCTTGCATTTATATTCATTCTTCAGTTAATTCGAAGAAATTAAATTAACTAACTTACTAATTCTCATCGCATAACATATACACGTACACAATATAACTGCGTACACATCATATTTTCTCATAAAAATGAATAATAATAAAATATAAAAAATTAGGTTCGTAATTTTTCCAGGTTATTACAATATACATATACATATATATACCATACATGAATTTATTGGGCCACTATTGGATACTTAGAATTAATTCCTTGGGCTCATTTCTTCCATTAGTTGGGCTACACAATTAAATCTCATTTGGGCTCCCAACAACACTTCAATAGGACTAACATTACTATATTGTAGGACTAGAAATAAATCACGCGTTGGGCTACAACATTTAATTCAATTGGGTTAGGTTAATTTAAACACTTGGAATACTTATTAAATACCACATTTAGGTTAATTAATTAATCCAATTAAACTTGCTTTTATGAAATTATTTAGATTGCCACAAATTGGTTTAACTACAAGCCCCAGCCCATACAATGACTTAGCTTGTTTATTAACTCTTCCTTGTTACATTTGATAATAATTTAAAATAATTACACATAATATTCAATCAATCATGTAGGTGTTCAATTAATTCATACAACAATTCACTGCATTGATAATTAGTTATAAATCCTAATTACAATGTGATCTAAAATTCATGGTCATTACAATTACCATACATAAACTTAGGGTGAAGGGTATGTTCGATAGTTTACAGCGTTTGCAGCAGTAACATTTAGTGTGTTTGGAGGTCCAAAAGTACTACTAATTTAAGTACGTTGAATTTGAGCCTCAAACACTATGTTTGTGAATTAAATAAGATGCATTTGAAATAAGTTAGAAGTAGATGAACAAAATTATCAAGTTCGCTTAAAACTCCAAACACTCTATAAGCTAGTAAACAAACAAGCAAAAAGCATGTTTTCTTGAAAGAATAATGGCCATGCCACCCATTCCAAAACACTAAAAACATTTTCATGTTGTATGTCATCTTCCACCATCAATTGCATACGTATATAATCACTAGGTTTGTATTGCATGTGTGCATTTGGATTCAAATGTTAACATCTTTTGGGGATTATGAGGGTTGGAAACACACTCCTACTACAATCCTAATGCTACTAAAATCCTTAAAGGGAAGTATTTCAAATAGCTTTAAGAACCATAGTAACTCTAATCCACATTCATAGTCACTCCAAGCAAGGTGCATGATTTGTGGTCATGAAAATTTAAATAGCAAAATATAACACTAATAGGATTGGATGCTAAATTAGATCAAATCTCTAACATTTTCTTATTGAAGATCCAAAAAAGATAATATCCAATATACAAGACTTCCTCAAATAGAAGTATGGGGAGGGAAAGATTATGCAGTATGACCCCTACATACAGAGAGACTATTTCCAAGACTTGACCCCATTAGCAATCATTCAAGAAGTGAGCACATGACCATCACATCAAGCAAGATCTAAATTGAAGTTCTCAAACAAAACATAAAAGATTTTACCACAGAACACTATAACTAAGCCACTCCAAAATTTTAAGCTCATTTATAGTTTAATTAGACATGGTTCATAATAAATTAATTAAACTCTAATTAACATTAATTAGAACAAGAATTACAAAATGTGAAGTAGAATACACAAAAGACTTATAGATTGGACACATACCTCGTGGTATTACTGAAAATCTCAATATACTATAATTTTTAGAATCAAAACAAAATCGGGTAAGAGAAAAGTTACATGCGGTGAATACGTAAGGTATCCTAGTTCTCGTACCGCGATTCAAAAGTAGTACTTAGTAGACATAATCAACGATAATTTAGAGTTTTTTGGTAATCTTGGATGGGACACATTCGGAGTTGATTCAATTGCGAAAGACACAACCATCTCTCTTCTACGCATAGGTTGCAATATTTTTGTTCATATAAGAACCATCAACTTGAGTGATTCCTATATGAATAAAATTAAAATCCTCTATAAAATTTGCTAATAGCAGAAGGTTGGTATAAAGCTAATATACATGGATGCCTAAAACTTAATTAGGAAGCAATCTATAGATTCGCTAAATTAGTTAAAAATAAAAGATTTGATCTTCCCTGTAACTGTGGTGTGATTGTAGGTGAACCGAACCTTATGTAAATATATTGGGAAATGATATATCTTGCAACCATTTATGTATAGATTTTTTTGTTGTCATAAATAAATAGTAATTATAACTCTTTTAAAGAGGTGTAATATGGTGAACTATGTAATGACCAAGAAAATTGTAAAGAATGTCATATTAATAAAATGAGAAATTATTCAAAAATTTATATGCACTTGTATGTATATGTGTAATTATGTGATAGAAATAATATATGGCTAGTTAATTCAATGAATTAGAATTAATTATGAATTAAAGAGATAATTATGAAGGTATTGTGTGATGAACTTAAGTTAAGAATTAACTAAGTTTGAAGGAATGAGCCATGTGTGGCGTGATGGATAATCAAGATGAAGAATTAATCAAGTATGGGATTAATTTGTAAACGAGGACTAAAATTAACCCAAGGTGATAATTAAATTATTTGTAAACTTCTTTCATAAGGATGAATAATTGAGATCAAGGGTTTTATGATTTAACCTAGTAAGGAAATTGAATTCGATTGGTCCAATATATGTGTGCATGGTGGAATATTTAAGTAGCCCAATACTTATTTATATTAATGAGACTTGTGGTGTGACGCCCCCGAGAATCCTCGTACTTGCTACAGGCAACCTCGTGCATTAATGTAAAACCTTCTTATAAAATCCACAACATTATATAATAAAATGCTGGTAATAAAAACTCAATAAATTTAAATTTTTTATACATCCTTATTCTTTTTTCTTTTAAGCCTCAGAATCGCAATCTTTACAATTTCTTATTATATCTCAATATCATATACAATATGGATTTATTCTATTACAAACTTTCCTTAATCATTTGTGCCTTGCAATACTACAAATGTCTAGTATATATAACAATTATACTAAAACTTATAGGTTTGCTAACATTCAATAATTACAATAAACTTACCCCTATAAGGTCACAACCAAATACTACAAAGATGTTGATAATAAGGTTTTATTTCAAAACTTAACTCCAACGAGTTCAAGTCAAATTCGATCATTTGTCTTTACCAGGACTTTGCGTTTCCCTGCCTTCTCTGAAAATATTTGTTTTGAGTAAGAGTGAGCACGACGGCTCAACAAGTTTAACAGTTATCACATAACACGTAGTTCACATTTAAATCATGCTTCACGCTCGCATTTTATATATACATCATGTTTCTCATGCTTTGCAGTTATCTAATTATTTCGTGCTTACAATGCATCTCAATTTTTTCAAGTTATATAATCCATATAACACATTGAATCTCATAGCATCAATTGTATATCAGCTATTCATATCATATGACTGTAAAAAGACATATTTAAAATCAATTCGCAAATACAATAAGTGTACACATAACAATTTATACATATGACAACAAATTCATAAGTACATCACATAATACTGAAAAAACTTGTCTGATGCGTTCATCCTGCTTATGCCATCACTACACATTCTTCGTACGGCTTACATTTAATAAGTTGGTTTAATAATTAGGTACTAATGGATTCTTTACCTTGGTTTAATTCAATTAAACATTATTCTTTTACCTAATTTAATGTTTTAGACATATAATAATGTACCAAACACTTCATAATATTCTAACCCTTTGATAATATATTAGTCTCATACAAATATTATTAACCATTTAATAATATGTTAATCATTCAATAATATTATTAATCATTTAATAATATTTCTCCTCTTAATAATATTATTACTCTTTTAATAATATTTTAATCACCTATTTATATTATTAATCATTTAATAATATTTTACTATCTTTCTAATATTATTAATCATTTAATAATATTTAACTCATTTACTGATATTATTAATATTATATATATTTATTAATATTATTAACTATTTAATAATAGTTTATTCACTTGTTAATATTATTAACCATTTAATAATATTTTATTCACTTGCTAATATTATTAATTATTTAATAATATTTTACTCGTTTACTAATATTATTAACCATTTAATAATATTTTATTCACTTACTAATATTATTAATCATTTAATAATATTTTATTCATTTACTAATATTATTACCATTTAATAATATTTTATTCATTTAGTAATACTATTAATTATTTAATAATATTTTAATCACTTACTAATATTATTAATCATTTAATAATACTTTAATAATTTACTAATATTATTAATCATTTAGAAATATTTTAATCATTTACATATATTATTATTCTCTTAATAATATTTTCTCTCTTTACTAATATTATACAAATTTTAATAATATTTTAATGATTTAATTTATATTTTTCTGTCCCATTTTGGACTCAAAAGATCCGATCCGACCCGACCCGACCCGACCCGACCCGTTAAACTTGGCTTGACCCGACCCTAAAAGAATTAAATAAAAAATCAATTTCAGGACCCGGCGCTATAGTGCCTGGTTTAACACTGTCAGGCGGTGCTGGAGTGCCCACTAGCAAAATCCTTTTCCAAGTTTTGCAATTTTTTCAACTTTGGCTCTTTTGATTCAATATTTAATAAAACATGTTATACACATCCAAATAACATCAAATTAGATTTGCTAGCTTAACAACTTAGGCTATGTTTGTTTATAAAAAATATACTTGGGGTTAGACTATTTGTATTAATTTAACACTATTTCGGATTATTTTATTCTATGACAAGGGATTAAATAGTCCAATGGACTATTTTTTTTATATCATTTCTAAAACTATTTATGTGGAATTATATAATCCCATAAAAAGTTTGGGATTAATAGTCCCTGTGAGGATCCGAATTTTCAGAATTTCTTTAATAATATCAAATGAGAATTAATTGATTAAATTATCAAGGTTGTTAAATTAATTATTATATTATGTGGTTTAAGGTATGTGATATGATTTAATTGATAAATTAAATTTGTACAGAGATGGTGATGATTTGTGTTGGTTTAGAAAAAATTGAAAAGTAAATAAGTTGTTTAAAAATAATTTATGAAGGATAAGAAAAATGTCAAATAAATGTACAATAAATTGTACAATTAAATTATTATGGAAGTGCAGAAATTATGTTTTAAATAAGGTTATATGGAAATGTAAGAAAGATGAATTATGTGTATATATATGTGTGTTTATGTTTAATTGTGATAATTATAAATTTCATTAATTATGAGAATTAAGAGATTAATAATTAAATTAATCCAAAGTAAGATAAAAGTTAATGAGGAAACTAAGAAAAGTTGAAATTATTGAATTTTAGATTTTATCAAGAATTTTGGAAGAAATTTAGAAATTAATTGAGAAGGAAAGATAATTATATAAATTATATAATAATAATTATATAATTTATATAAGGAAATTAAAATAAGGTATAAAGAAAATAATAATTATATAAATTATATAAGAATAATTACGTAATTTATATAAGGTGATTAAATGGAATAAAGTTTGAGGAAATTAAGAAATTATTTAAAAGGAGAATGTAATTATATAAATTATATAATATTAAATTATATAATTTATATATAAAGAAATTAATGTGAATATTAAAGAAATCGAATAATAAATTAGAAAAAGGAATGTTTTAATTTAATAAAAATTATGGTTATGTATAATGGAATTATTATGACTTTTATGAAGAATAATATTTCGGAAACGTGAACATGTTAATGTAACATGTTGTCCAAGTAACGGAGTGAAAAATTACGAAAAAAATAATTTTTATATGTTATATGAATTATTTTATGATTTTTTGAGGTATAAATTACCTCAAATATTTACATGCATGGCGTTATGTGTGTACAAAATTTGTCAAGTAAAATACCCAAAAGGGGTGTTAATATTATCTATAAATCATATTATGATTTTTAGTGAATTGAAATAAATATTTTATATATTATATATAAAATATTTATTACACGAAACAATTACGTAATGTATTTAAATATTAAATTTGTGCATGTTTGTGGAATATTCAAGAAAGAAAAAATTCGGATGGCGTGCAACTAAGTCGGTAGAAATTTTTTATAAGAAAAATGGGCAAGTGGGTTGCTATAAAAAAAAGAAAAGAAATAAGAAGGGAAAAAGGAAAAACAAAATAACAAACACAAGTTTCTTTTCCTTTCTTCTCCAACCGTGAACGCCACCACCATGTCGCCGGAAAATCTCATAGCCACCACCAAGGAGAGGAAATAGCAAGGTTTAAGGAAGATTTCCGAAGCATGAGAAGGTATAAAAATGAATTTATTTAGTTATTTTTATATTTATGGTGATAAATGATTTTATGCAAAAATAGAAAATAATTAGTATAATCATTATAAATAATTTTTAGATGTGTATCTATGATTTTTATAATTTTTGGAGTTATTTTGTGGTGAAAAAAGTGAGCAAAAATGGTGAAAAGTTGAAAAGTTGGCGCACTGTTGTCGGCAGGAAGAGGAAGGAACTGTGCAGGGTCGGCCGCGCATGGCGCGGCCAATTTTTTTTCCGACTTCAGGTAAAACGGCGTCGTTTTGACGCGTGACTGGGGGACGTCCGCGCAATGCGCGGCGATGAAAGAAACGGACCGAACGACGTCGTTCGGAAGGGCGGAAGTTTCCGGAACCAGACGCCGAACGACGACGTTTTGGGAAACCAGGGTCGGTCCGCGCAATGCGCGGCCGACCGAAACGCGGTAAAATTACCGTGTTGCCCCTGCCCTTTTCCAGAAATACCCAACGTGTCCCCCAAGGCCGCGGAAGTTACAGAATTGCCCCTGGACTTTCTGGAAAATTCCGGATTTGTCCCTAACGTTGCCGAAATGACGGAAATGCCCCTGGACTTTTCGGGAAATACCGAATAAGTCCCTATGGGCGCGGAAATTACTAAATTGCCCCCAGAAATTAGTTTTAATTGAAATAAATGTTTAAAAATTGTTTAAAAATTTCAGAAAATTATAGAAAAATACTGAAAAATATAGAAATGAAGTTTGGGCATTAAATTTAATATTTTTGTAAAAATATTAAATATTGGGGATTAATATTTAAATGTTTAAATATTAATCTAATAAGGTTACCATTTAGAAAATGGTTGGATAAAATTTTTGGGACACCCAGTTATGTTAAAATTTATCCGATGAGCCGGGTTGTCCGTATTAGAAGTGTTGGATATTAAGTTAAGCGAATATTTTAAGGAACGAAGTTAAAATAATTGGCCATATAAATTAATAATTGGCCTAGAGATGATATTAATTAATTAAATTAATATCACAAGGAGATAAATAATTATTATTTGATTATTTTATGATCATAGGTTGATCGAGAGAGGGTTTTAAGCTATCAATTAAATAATTGAACGCCAGGCAAGTTCTTCAGTCCCTTCTATGTTAAATGTTAGACTGTTATAATATGCAATTCTTGTTCTAAATGCATACAAATTATGTGCTATGTGATACGTGATTAATATGACTATAATGTGTTCTTTGTGCAACGATATGAATATATATGAAATATTTTGCTATAATAGAAGCACAAGCACATGATGTATGACACACACCAAGCATGATAAGCTATGTGCTACGTGAAGCATAAACTGTTGAACTTGCTGAGTCATTGTGCTCATTACTTGCTTAATAAACATTTTTGCAGGTAAAGATATAAATTTCAAGAAATATCGGATTATGACAGATTTTCCTAAAAGGTTGTGAACGTTATTATTAAATGTTTATAATATGATCCAATGTGGATATATTTGTTAAGGATATAGTGATGTTTTGTATGTACCTATATGTTGGATCCGGATATGATGAATAGTGTTAAATTATGAACTGTGATAGTTCAATATAATGGTTACGATAGAAACTAATATATCTGATTATGAATTATGAAACTAGAATTCTGTATGGATATAAATAACATTAAATTATGAATGTCAAGCATTATGATATAAGAAAGAAAAGAAAAGTTAAGGTTGCGATCCAGGGACTAGGATCGAAATGTAAGGATTTTAAATATCCAAATATTTTAATACAATGATTGAATTAAGAAAAAAAAAATTATACCGAAAATTTGATAATTGATGATTTTTAAATCATATAATGGATCGATTAAGGTGATGAAAGATATATTAACGGACCGAAATTTGGACGTAAGGAAAATAATGTTTCATAAATATAAAAATGAAGGTAATAAAGTGGGTCGAATTTCGGGGTCGTTACAGTCCCCTTCATTTTAAGCTATTAATGGCTTTTATAAGACTAATAGTCCAACATTAAATAATTAATAATCCCTCATCAAATGATTAAATAGTGCAAAGTATTACTAAATTAAGGTAAATAATTCAATCCCAATTATACTTTTTACAAACAAATATAGCCTTAATGTTCTTCAATATTTCATGTGTCGATTCCCTTTTTAAAAACGTTTTGGAGATAAAAATCATGAGCAATCGACTAGAGTTTTCAAAATGACCTCTTTTGGTATAAAGACCATAACTTGGTCATTTCACCATATTTTTCAATGATTCAAGTTGGGTTATTTTTATAACCTCTAGAGCTATCTTTCAGGCCATAGAACTCATAAAAATAACATTCACAACTCATAACATAAGCCAATAAACCACATATTTAGTTATAATTTTTACCATTAAACATGTTTATATTCATGTTCACATACATTCTAGTATACATGAACATATATATTACATCGAATGGCCACAAAACTTTAGATTTACAACAATATATGGTTAAATAGCCATATAGTTTAAATAAAATAGGTTTTCTTTTATAATGAAATCTTGTAGTTTGGAAATATATGAATCCAACAAGACCAATTTGAGGTCAATCGAATTTGTTGATTTCTTTTTATTCAAGTTGGAGCAAGAGAGGCCAAATCTGAAAAAAATATGGAACACACTGCAGGTCTTTTTAAAAAATCGATCGGTCCAATTTTTGTTATCTTATGGGGTCCAATTCAGGTCTTTTTTTGCCGGTTCTCGGGTCGGGTAGTGAAAAAAATATTTTTCTAATTTAATAAAGAATATTATGAAATTTAATTTGGGTAATTATGATTTCATTTGGTATTTATTAACATTAAATAATAATTAGAGAGTAATTAAGTTGTTAACTAATTACTTATTATTAAATAATAAGTAAGGATAATTAATTACTATTTAATTATCATTAACCAATAATTTAAGGGTAATAAAGTTATTAAATCCATTATTTATTATTTAGTTAGTATTAAATAATAAATAAGGATGATTAATTAATTAATTATTACTTAATTAATAATTAAAGAATATTTAAATAATTAAACTAATTATTTATTGTTTAATTAGCATTAAATAATAAGTAAGCTTAATTAATTGATTAATAATTATTTAATCAACATTAAATAATAATTAAAGAATAATAAAGTTAATAAAATAATTATTTATTATTTAATTGATATTAAATAATAAGTAAAGGTAATTAATTAATTATTATTAATATTAAATAATAATAATTAAGTGAAGATGGAGTTAACAAAGTAATTATTTATTATTAGATAAGGATGATTAATTAAAGAATACTTAAAGGATTAAACTAATTATTTATTATTTAATTAACATTTACTAATAAATTAAGGAAATAAGGTTAACAAATTTATTATTTAATTAACATTAAATAATAAATAAATGTGACATAGGTAATTATTTTTTAATTAAGTGATGATAAATAATAACGTAATTATGTAAACAATTATAATTAATTGTTTGAGGGTTTAAATGAATGGAAGAGGGATGTTTTAAGTTTAATAAATTAATATTACTTAAGGAGGAATGATATTAGGGAATTAAATCATTACTCTAGGTATAATTAAATATTTTTATAGGGATAAATGATATGAAATTGAATTGTGTGTGTTATGTGATTATCCTAATTGATATAAATGTTAGATAAATAGAGTAAATAAATGATCAAATGAACGATTGTGTGCCATACTAATTGATAGACTGGCATTATTTATGTTAGGTCTTTAAAAGAAAATTAAGGTTAAGAGAATTATCAGTAAGTTGACAGACAGACAAGTTTTTCTAACCTTACTCAAATTTATATTAAGCAAATTCCTAAACCCTGACTTATTTTATATTACAAATTATTCCATATCAATGTTATTGCTATTCGCACGTAGTGCAATTGAATTCATATTCCATCCTTGAACTATGAATCGTTTAAAGTTCTTACATTCATGAACTAATTAAAAAAGAAGTCTAAGTCACGCGTTCGGCCAGAAATATGTGTAATTTATTTTCAAGGCTATCCAAACTATAGTGGTACGAATTCTTAAACTGAGAAGAACAATCCATAATGGGGAATGACCTAAGTATCATATAGACGATACAGACAGAATAAATGTTATGCATACACATAGAGTATGAGAGGTTGATCTTGTAATATCCCAGATATTTTCAAGATTTTAAATAATATCTTAATTGATTTTATTAAAGGTTAAGGTTTAAAACCTAGAATTTGAGAAGTAAGATGTGTAGAAAATTGGTGAACATTTTTTTTAACATAATTTATTTGTTAGAAATTAAATGTGGGAATATTTTAATGATGCATGTAGAGAATTTATTAAGGAAATAAATTCAATTGAGAAGTGAAGGTAATTATATTAATACGCATATACCTACAGTGTGATGGTTAGCCAAATAAGAGGATGAGTAAGTTAATACTCAATTAAGCTAATAAATTAATTAGTTTAAATATAAAGTAAGAAAGAAAGTCATGTAATATAATTAATTGAGTTAATTATAGGAGTGATGAATTAAAGTTGTAATTAATAAGTAGAGAGGTTAGAATATTGCCTAGAATAACAATATTAAGAAGTTAATTAATTAAATAATTAACTTAATTAATAAGTTGTTGTATAGAGTCCATTAATGGATTTAAAACAAGCCCAATATGTGAATATTTGCTTGAAGGTGAGTAATTAAATAATAAACCAAAGTGTTATGTTGATTAATAGCCCAAGAGATAATTAATATAAGTCCAACTAATTAATGTTGACAAGAATTGTATATAATTGGGTGGTATTCCAATTAAATAAATTACCTAGCCCAAGTAATTAAATAAGAGAGCCCAATGCAAAGTAAACTATGTAGCCCAAACATTTAAAAAGTCAATTGATGGTCAAAGTATTGGAAAATTTAGTTGAGTGTAGAGAATTAACTAATGTAGGGTTAATTGAATAACTCTAGTTAGTAGACAAGAGAGAACATTAACCAATCATTGGTTAGTTGCTAGGTAAATAAAGGTGGTGTTGAGAATTAACTATGGATGAGTTAATTATGTAACCCAATGTGGTAGAATAATTTAATGTAAGTCTAATTGGATTATATTATAAGTCCAAATGAGGTGTTAAGCTAAGTTAAATAAATTAACCTAGTAGTTCATATAATTAATTAAACCTTGATCCAAGTAATAATTAAACTAGCCCAATGCTTGTTTTAATTACATGGAATATAGGATATTTAATGTTAGCCCAATAGAATAATTAAATTGAGCTTAACCAAATTAAATGGATGAGCCCAATATATTTAAATCCTAGAGTCCAATGTGGAGCCCAAATGGTAGTCAAAATTGGTTAACATTTATATATATATATATATATATATATATATATATATATATATATAAGCTATAAAAATAAAGGAAAAATGGGGGATTAAATCCCATTTTGCTGAGATTTAGGGGACCCACAAGTGGGTTGCTTGATTTTGCAAGGTTGCTTCTAATCTACACTATGACAAGGTTGGCCAACAACCCTAGTCAATCACCTAGTCAATCACAATGTCCATCCAAGCAATAGTAAGCTAGATTAAGCTATAAATTCACCAACATTGGTGAATTAAGAGAGTTAATGAATGATTAGTAGAGTGCTATAAATAAGACACTCCACACTTGTGCAAGGTTTGTTAGTTTATTTGCTAGAGTTCTAAAGAGAAAAATAGAGAGCATTTTCTAAAGAGAAACACTTGTAAGTGTGAGCAATAGCTAGAGGTTGAGCTTGGTGAATGTCACAAAGCATTATCACATACTTTGGTAGGAGAAGAAGAAGAACACACAAGTCTCAAAGGTTTAAAAGTGCTCCAACCTTACTATATTTCATTTTTATAGTTTAGATATGATTTGAACGGTTAAAATATATTTTTAACCGATCAAAAATTATTTTGATGCTCTAGAAATCTAAATATATGATTTATAGGTAGATTCATGGTTTAATATGTTTAGTACAAGTATTGGTATGTGTGGTAAGCAAATAAATGGAAGAAAATTCCATATTGTGCTACCGGTAAAACCCTAAGTGGTTCGATCTTAAAATTTCTTGTCAAACGTTTTCAAAAATGCGATCGAACCATGAAATGTTGTAAGACAAGAGGTTAGGAATATAACAACACTAAGTTGGTGTCATTTGGATGAATAGATTTCATTTTATTCAAGTTTGAACCTTTAAAACCAAGGATTTGTGATTTTAGTTTTCACTTTGTCCTTGTGAGCAGTTTGTAGTCTAGTTCTGTTCGGAATTTGGATTTGTGATCTAAAGAGAAATTATAGATCATGAAATTCTAATGAATTTAGACTTAAAAATCACCTCAAAATATTTCCGTATGACAAAGTTATGGCCAAACTAGTAAGAGAGGTTCCGATAGCCAAACTCCGGCGTCTAGACGCCTAAGTGTCCGCTTGGTCTTCTGCCTATGGGCGTAGATACGCCCCAGAAAGGCCTTGGGGCGGTGTCTAGATGCCCATGCTTGGAAAAAAAATAAAAATAAATTATTTTATTATTATTTTAACCAATAAATGTATTTTTAATTATAAATAATGGATTTAATAATTAAAAGATGATAAATATTATTAAAGGTTTAATAATATAATAAAATTAATTAAATATTATTATTAATATAATAATATTAGAAAATTAATAAAATATTATTAAATAAGTAATAATATTAGTAAATGAATAAAATATTATTAAATGATCAATAATATTAGTATTTGATTAAAATATTATTAAATGATTAATAATATTAATAAGTGATTAAAATATTATTAAATGGTTAATAATATTAATATATGATTAAAATATTATTAAATGGTTAATAATATTAATGAGTGATTAAAATATTATTAAATGGATAATAATATTAATAAGTGATTAAAATATTATTAAATGAATAATAATTTTAATAAGTGATTAAAATATTATTAAATGATTAATAATATTAATGTGTGATTAAAATATTATTAAATGGTTAATAATATTAATGTGTGATTAAAATATTATTAAATGATAAATAATATTAATACGTGAGTAAAATATTATTAAATAATTAATAATATCTAAACGTAGTTGTATATTATCAAAGGTAGATAATATTTTGAAGTATTTGGTACATTATTAAATGTCCGAATCATTAAGTTATGTAAGAGAAGAATGTTTAATCGAATTAAACCAAAGTAATAGTCCATTTGTGACTAATTTAGACAACTTATTCAAAGTAGGTCGTACGATGAACGTGTAGTGAATATATAAGTTAGATGAGCATACACGACATGTCCAACTAGGGTTGGGCTAGGGTTTTGTCCGAAACTTAAGGGTTCGTTTGTCGGACATCTTAAGAGTTAATAATTTAAAGTTAGAGTCTTAAATAAAGGCTATGTAATAGTCATTGCATCTAATGATTATGTCACTTTCCTATATAAATTGTAGGTTGAACGAAAGACGCAAATAAGCATAACTGGTAGAAGCGAACCAGACAAGTTTTTCAGATATTGTTGCTATGTGTATAACTGTTGTGTGTGCACTTGAAGTATGTGAGAATTTGAATTAAATATGTTTTTTGTGAAACCATATGGGATTTGTTGATTCTATATGATAGAAAGTCTGAATTAATTGAATAAGTTGAACTGTATGTCATGTATTCATTTCAATGCATGATCAGTATGTTGCATGAATAAATGCAAAGCATGAGAAGCATGATGCATTCATATAATGTAATGCATGAAGCATGAGAAGCATGTATAAACATGAGCTATGTGTTATGTGCTATCTGTTAGACTTGTTGAGCCGTCGTGCTCACTCTTGCCTAAACCAACATTTTTCAAATAGTGCAAATCATTTGAAGTTCTCGATAAAGATCAAGGAACATGAAAGCATATTACTTTCACCAAAGATCTAAGTATTTGTTGTAGATATTAGTCCGAATTGGACATGTAAATGATTGTGTAGTATAAGACTTTAGTTGGTATGTTATATGAGTGCTAAATACACAGGTTGATTGTAATAGAATGTCGTATCATGTATGATATTAAGACATACTAGGAATGTATAAAGATTTCGATTCTGGAATAGAAAGAGATGTTGTAAAATTATAAATAAATGGTTATTTATCAATTATAATATTGTTATAATTCATAAACAATAAGGAAAAGGTTGTACTCGTGTTGAACCGGATCCGAGGTTCAAGGAACCCGAATTTGGGGTCGTCACAGATCCCCTCAAGTACAGTTTTGAAAATGTAACCTAAGAGGGTCAATCAAGAGACTCTTCAGTAGACATTCACTGTCTATTTGATCACTAAGTATTTAAATAAATAATTGTTATTCAATATTCGCGCATTGATTATATTGTTCAGATATTTATTACTAAATTCATTGAATCATTTAATTCTTATTCAGTCATGACATATCTCGTATTATTTATATAAAATTTGCTGATCAAGCTAGTTGCTTACCCTTGTTATGTCATGGAAATTTTATTGCATCCAAACCTGAAAGTTCAAATAAATATAAAGGCAAGGTGAAGATAAAATCATACACGTGTTAGATTATTAATTATCTGCTTATATATTTTGTTTAAAGACTGATTACATATAACACAAATCCTATTGTATGTATTAAATTCGTGATATATTTTGTTAAGGTTTCATACCTTGGGACTAGTAGTTAACCCTTTTGTATAAACAACATATGTTTATTATTTCGCAATAGATATTATGTGTTGTTTTTGGGATGTGTGTATGATATTGTTGTATTGGATCGTGAGCACTGAGTTCGAGGTATTAGTAACCGAATTTGGGAGCATTACATACTTAGCCTCTCTAATTAACTATCTCTAATTAACTACTACATAGTTAATTAAGAGCACTAAACCTTGAGGGGACAAGATTCCACTTTTTTAAGGACTAGCTTGTATTGGGGAGGAAATTATAGAGTAGACTTTGTTAGAGTAATTTAGGGAACTTGGAGCTTTGTGCAAACCTAGATAGCTATTTTTCCTCCAACACTTAACCCATGTTGGGTTAACTCTCTACACACATGTGACCTTGGTTTAACTCAATCAATCATCATAGTTAAGGTTCATCTCTATACACTATATAATTAATTAAATATCACTCACCAATTAACCAATGTATGGTTAATTTTCTATGCTCTTGTGATCAAAGGTTAATGTAAGTTTCAACAATGGTCCTAACTCATTCTATAAATAAATGTACATATCTATACATATACACCAATGTATAAATACACATCACCCAATCCATATAACATTTGGGCTATTCCTTGGATTTTGTATTTTCATTGGGCTACATATTTAATCATGTTTGGGCTCACAATTTACTTCCATTTGGGCTACTGGATTAATTTTTTTAGGGTTAATTCCTAACAATTAAATCAATTAGACTTAAGGTTGGGCTACCGTAATTAATTCATTGGGCTAGCTACACTAACCTTCAAGACTTGAAATTCTAACAAGTGTTGAGCTAGTTTAAATTAATATTGAACTCATCGTTTAATTAGTATTTGTTCTATTAATTAAAGCACATAAGACTTTCCACCTTGAGCTTATTAGTTTAACCAAATAATTCAATTTACAATATAGTTTGCCATGTTGCTTAATATATTCACATGCCTATTAAATCTAGGAGGTAACTTGCCATATAAGACTAAATCACTTTAATTCACCAATCTAGCTAGCTATATTACCGATTTAGGTTATCATATAACAACTTGGTCATCTTACAAGTCTTACTATCATTAAATGTTTACACTTGTTTACTATATTCATGTGGCTTGCCATATATATTAATTTAACTTACCATAACCTTAATCCCTTTTTGAACTTTTATTTCATTTTTAACGCATAGCTGCTAGGTTGGGCTTAATTTAATTACCAACAAAATACCTAGCTTATCCCTTCCTAAATTATTATTTTTGGATTCACTTAAATTATAATTCAATGTTTAACTTCCAAAAGCTTAGTTAATAAATAACTTATGCTTTACATTATAAGATTTCTTACATAATTTCTTTTGTCAAATAATTCATCGAGTTTTAATGGTATTATATTACCTTACTCTTAATATATCTCCAAATATACATAATAATAAAATTCTATGTTTTAAAATTTAAAAGCATATATTTACTCACATTTAATTCATAATACAAAGATTAGGTTAAAAATGTTTACTGATTTTTTACACATTTTACTTAACCAAATTTAGGTTTTAAACCCCAGCCTTCATTTCTTCATTTAAGATCTGATTTAAAAATCTTTTCAAATATTCGGG
Organism: Hedera helix; assembly: GCA_947179155.2. Classification (NCBI taxonomy): domain Eukaryota; kingdom Viridiplantae; phylum Streptophyta; class Magnoliopsida; order Apiales; family Araliaceae; genus Hedera; species Hedera helix. Next base: position 21,504,947 of record OX359274.1, read on the forward strand.
ATATTATATTCACTCATACTTTTAAGAATTTTGTCCCCGAAATTACAACATACTTGTTTCTGTTCATTTTATCCATTAGGTTCCCAATCTAACCTATCACATCTTCCTTTCTTTGAGGATTTTTCATTAATCATATAATCTTATGACCAATCTCCTCTAAAATTTACAGCTCTACCCATTCAATTTCTAAAATATTGGAATATTTTCTAAGTTATTCATCTCATATGAATGTACAAATACATATTTAAAATCAATTCGCACATAAAATAAATGCACCGTGACGACCCCAAATCCGGGTTCTATAACCTTAAGTTTGGTTCTTCACTGTACAATACTAAATAACATCTAAAACACAATCTTTAATTAAACTGTTGGTTTGCAAAAATATGACATACATATAATCAAATTATATAAGCGCAACGGAAGCAATAAAAATCAGATTTTAAAATTTTTGTACAAACCAATAACCCGGATCTTTCTTATGCGACTATTATTAATTGAAGAAGGATAAAAGAATTTATACCTTTGTAGAACCAAGCTTCCACAGGTACAAGTTCATCTCCCTTTAATCCTTCACGTTCATCTTCATAATTCAGTGATTAGATTCCACGGATCAATGTTAGCTCTCCAAGTGTGAAGCCTCTAGAGGTGATCCACCAAGAGATCTATGAATTAAAGAAGTGGATCTTGGTTTCTCTAAACCATGGGTGGCTAGCCCTAATTCTCTCTCTCTCTCTAACTCTTAGATCTAGAGAATTATGGAGTACTCTCTCTCTCCTAATGAAAGAGTGTGTAACCTTGATCTATGATAAGACTCCTCTTATTTATAGATCTAGTCAACCCTCCTAAACTATTTAGGATTAGGGTTTTAATTTAATTCCCAATTTAATTAGGAACTAAATTAATTAATTACAATTCCTAAACCATTTAGGAACTTAATTATTTAATAATGAGAGTACTTCTTATTAATTAATTACTAAACCATTTAGTAACTTAATTAATTATTATTATAATTATAATTCCAAAACTATTTAGGAACTTAATTATTTAATAATAATATTACTACTTATTAATTAATTCCTAAACCATTTAAGAATTAAATAATAATACTAGTAATAATAATAATAGTAATAATAATAATAAGACTCCTCTTATTAATTTATAATTAGTATTTCTAAAATACTAAATTATAAATATTAAGTTATTTAATTTATTCTATCACCATAGTATAAATTAAATATACTTAATTTATTATTACAATTATGTCATCCACTTCTAAAATAAATATTACTCTTTTGCGGTGTGACCCTTTAGGTTCTCCATATTAAACCGGTTGTATAATAAATAAATTAGAACAATTCTAATTCATTTATTACGAATTAACTCTTTAATTCAGAATAAATAATTATTCCACAATAAGGGTAAGCCCCCTTAGCGATTAGTCGACTTTCCAGATTATATAGATTTCAACATTTAATCGTAAAAGAACCTTTCAGCAAATAGTTACCGTACAATTCAATCCTTCTACCATACAATGTCCCAATCAAATATAAGACACGAAATTTCTGTCAAGTCTTATTTATTTGATTATATGCATTTCAATTCACAAATACACAACTCTAGTTAATGTAAATTAGAAACTCCTTTCTAATTTCATTCAACCCTGGCCAGGAATTTCTGAGTTGTCATTTATCGAATCGCATAGGACATTCCCTTCTTTTACTAGAAGTGGTAGATTCTATGTTGATCACTCACCTATCTCCATGTATGACTTATTATATTCGATCATACCCTTTGATACACCCTAAAGGTTTTAAGGAATATGTCAAAACATAATTCATCATACACAAGATACTATGATGATCTCAAGTCCAAGGATCACTTGTACTACTATCACAAAAGGAACTCCTATTGACAGGCAAGTAAGACTCCATTAGGTGTTCCTTGAGCGAGTCACGTTCAGTGAACGTATTCTCTAATAAGCACCTACATACTTGCTTTAGTGTCTCTACACAAATGATTATGAGATCAATCATCCTCTTCATTAGAGCAAGCATAGTATGTACTAATCTATCCGGATTCACTAATCCCCATTTTAGTGATCCAACGATTAGGAACAATTTTAGTTTTTGAGCTATCTTGAATTTAGATCTCATTAGCATGATCCTCATCATGGTTCTAAAAGCATTGCTCAAAAACTATGAGTTTATCCATTTGATTAATTCAAGTAATTAATCATGAATAAAGAAATGCCTTGATTCTTTTATTAATAAACGAACAAGATTACAAAGTATATGCTTATCACATCAAATGTGATTGGCTTGAGGGCATACTACTTTCATAAACATCGCGGAATAATACATAAAGATCCTTATAAAAAGGCTACAATCCCAAGGTCAACTAACCTTAACATAATAGAACATATCTTAAGGGATTACAAAAGATTTACAAAAGAAATTACATGAAAACAATTAATTTAACATGCATTAAGCTATTCTATGCTTTGGCTTTTTCCCTTGCCTTTGTCCGTTTTGGAGCATTCGGGCTTAGCTGAAAAATAAGTCATGATATAGTAAGAATGAGCAATTAACTTGCTCAATAAGTTTAAGAACAGATAATAGAAGATATATCATGCTTGAATGGGAAATAACATCAAGTGTTTCAACAATAGATAACAATTGTGAAATAACAAGAATCAATTTTCAATAAAAGAATAGAATGACTCTTTACTACTGAGTGGCCTCTAAGGACCATAAATTGCTACTAAAGGTAAAATAGACATATATATCTAACACCTTGATAGTTTGGTACGCAATGTATATATATAACATTTAGACATCTTGCGCAAAGGTCGGTTTCTCGACAAAAATAATCCCTTTATATAGGGTTGTTCGTTCTTAGTCTTACAATAAGAATCCGCACCAACCAATGATTTGGATAAGCTTTTAAAATATTCAATTTGATGAATTTAAACATGCATTATCTAGCCAAAACAATTAGCTTAGACACTTTTCAACAGTTCTTGAATTAAGGAACTATAAAGCTTATAAATGCACCAAGTGCGAATACAATAATAATAGCGATATGGAATAACTTTAAATAATTAAACCACTTAAAGCTCTGACAAATAAATACAAGTGTAGAAACGTGCTCAACGATAATTTAATAAAGTTAGAGAACTTGCTCAATATAAAATTTGAGTAAGGTTAAGGAACTTGCAAAAATAAATACAAGTTAAGGGTTAGAGAACTTGTCTCGTTTGTTGTCTACTGCTAACCAATTCAATTTACTATAATTTGAATAGATCTAACAATTTATGAAGTTGATCTTTCAATTAGTATCATATATACATTCATATGATAACCTCTAGACATTTTACAACTCTAACACTTAACCAAATAATTATATAGTTAAGGGTATATAAACATTTAGAAAATATTATTATCACTTGATAATATTTTAATCACATAAGACCTATATTAATTATTTAATATAGTTCAAACTCTTATCTAATATTATTAATAATCTAATAATATTTAATTAGTCTTATAATATTATTAATCATTTAATAAATTTTTATTTACTTTATAATATTATTAATTATTTAATAATATTTTATTCATATTCTAATATTATTAATTATTTAACAATATTTTATTACCTTATTAATATTATTAGTTACTTAATAAAATTTTATTCATTATGTAATATTATTAATCATTTAATAATATTTTATTCATATTCTAATAATATATTAATCATTATCTAATATTATTAATTATTTAATAATATTTTATTCATTTTATAACATTTTATTACTTTATTTATATTATTAATTCTTTAATAATATTTATCCTCTTTTACCTATTAATTTAACTTTAATAATGTTTAAATTACTTTTATTGGATTCAAAAATAATAAAATAATTTGCAAAATATTTTTCATTTTCTGACTCGACCCAAGCCGACTCGACCCAGCCAAAACCGACCCGACTGGTGCAGAATTAATTTTTCAAACTGTCTGGTTCACCGGTGCGGTGGTGAGGACTACTGCTGCGGCGGTGACTTGTAGAAAGTTTCACCGCTGCGGCAGCTGGATTTACAGCTGCGGTGGTGGCTTAAATTTTAATCACAGGGTGTTTCACGGCTATGGCGGTGGGACCTACCGCTGCGGCGGTAGATCTGTTTTTTCAAAACCATAATTTTCCAAATTTGATTTCTTTAATTTAAACTTACGTAAAATGAAATCTACACACCCAAATGACACCAAATCAGTGTTGTTATCTTTCTAACTTCTTGCTTTATGTCATTTCATAGTTTGATCACATTTTTGAAAATGTTTTGACATGAAATTTAAGATTGAACCACCTAGGGTTTTAAAATTGACATGTTTTGCAGTAAGAGCCATAACTTCTTTGTTTTTCCATATTTTTGATAGATACAAGTTGTGTTGTCTTCATAACTCATACATACAACTTTCTAACCATAGAAATCACATATCTAACTTGTACATTTCACACTACAATATTAAATAGCATATGCTCAACTAGGATTTTACCGGTAAAGTTCAATATAGACTTTTCTTTCGTTTATATGCATACAACAAATTCCAAAACATTATTTAAACATATCAAACCATGAATCTACCAATATAACACAGCTTAAGACTTCTAGACCATCAAAATAACTTTTGATAGATTAAAAATACTTTTTAACCATAGAAAACATATATAGACTACAAATATGAACTAAAGAAGGGTTGAAGCACTTTTGAACCTTATGGACTTATGTGCTCTTCTTCTTTTCATTTCAAAGTAAGATATGAGAATATGTGACATCTACCAAGCTTCTCCTCTAGCAATTTCTTTAGTGAACTCTCAACACATAAGTGATCTCTCTTTTCTCTCTCAAGAACTCTCTCTTTTTTCTCTCTTGTGTTCTAGCAATTGTCAAGCAAACATAACCTATGAGTGGAGGCACTATATATATAGAATCTCCTTAATCACCATCAACTTTCCTTAATCAACTAACATAGTCAAATTAGAGGCTAATTGGGATTACTAATTGATTAGTTGATTGACATAGTGAATGACTAGGGTGGTTTAACCACCAAAACCAAATGTGTGGAAGAAGCAACATAAAGCAAATCAAGCCACCCTTGTGGGCACCCACTAAGAACTGGCCAAATGACCATTTTTGGCTGGATTTTTGATTTAATTTTCTACTTTATATATTCATATATTCACTTATATATATATATATATATATATATATATATATATATATATATATATATATATATATATATATATATATATATATATATATATATATTCATTCAATTATTTAATGCACAATTAATTAGTATAGAAATTTTAATTCATTGTTAATTATTTCATAATTATAATTACAATGACATATAGAATTCGTGGTCATTATATTCTCGCCCCCCCCTCTTATAAAAAGTCTGTCCCCGAAATTACAATTTAAAACTACTCAAAAAGATTTGAATACTTAGTCCTCATCTTTTCTTCAAGTTCTCACGTAGCTTTCTCAGCGTTGTGGTTCCTCCAAAGGACTTTGACATAATGTATAAACTTATTTAATAATTTCTGCTATTTCCTATCCAATATTTGGACATGAATCTTTTCGTATGATAAGTCTTTCTCAATTTGTATCGGCTCATAGGATATGACGTGTTGGTAATCAGACTTGTATGGTCGCAACACTAAAATGTGAAACACATTGTGGATATGCTCTAGTTCAGGAGGTAGAGCTACCTCGTACGCCACTTCACCCACTCTCTTCAATATTTTGAATATTCATATGAACCTCAGACTGATCTTCCCTTTCTTCCCAAATCGGATCTTCCTTTTCCAAGGAGACACCTGAAACGACCCCAAAATTCGACCCACTTTATTACCTTAAGTTTCTTATTTATTAAACATTATCTTTCTTCCGTTCAAATTTTGGTCCGTTAATAAATCTTTAATCATCTTATTTCATCCATTAATTGATTTTAAAATCATTAATTACTAATTTTTCGGTATAAATTTTTCTTTTTCTCAATCATTATATTAAATATTTGATCATTTAAAACTTTGTATCTCGATCATCGTCCCTGGATCACAACCTTTACTTATTCTTTCATGTCTGTTATAAATATCGTAAAACTCAACATTTAAAAATTTAATATTATTTATATCCATATGATTATTTGCGGTTTCAGAATCCATAATGAAATATATCTTCCTCTTTGCCACTACAACAATCTTGAATCATTACCATATATCATTTAACTTTACTTAACCAGTCTGGATATATTCTGTAATAATTAGAATACATGATTATCAATAACACACAAATAAACTCTATTCACCCAATCAGTATTTATGATATTCATAGCATACACAATACTATTATAACTTTGTCAATTGCATTCGCAATATTTTATTCTACCAAAACATTGAACAATTAGACTATACCATTAATTGGTGTCATAGCATAACCCTCATATATCCTGATATTCCTGAAATTTATTTCTTTCCTGCAAAAATGTATATTAAGCAAGTAATGAGCACGACGGCTCGACAAGTTCAACAGTTTATGTTTCACGTAGCACACACCTTAACATGCTCAGTGTGTGTCATACATCACGTGCTTGTGCTTCTACTATAGTAATATATCTCACATCATCGCACGAAGTACACATAGTTGTCATATTAGCCACAAATTACATAACACATAATTTATATACATTTTACATATCATAACAGACAACATTTAACATTAAAGAACTGAAGAACTTGCCTGACGTTCAGTTATTTAAATTGATAGCTCAAACCCTTAAGTCGATCAACCTTTCTTAAGCCAAAAACTTCCTCTTGATGGCACCAATTATCTTCTTCTCCCTCTTGTAGCCATGGTGGTTCGGGTGGCATGGTGGTGGCGGGTGGTGGCAGGTGGTGGTGTTCAGATGGAAGAAAATAGAGAGAAAGTGTTCTTGGCTTTGTCGCTTATTTTCCTTTCCCCCCCCCCCCCCCCTCTATTTCTTTAACTCTCTTCCTTTTTAATAGCAAAAGCCTTAACCATTTTGAACACAAAAAGAAAATCCACCGCCTCATGCCCAACCAACTTTTTAAGCTTCCGGAATTTTCCAAAGAAAACGCATACAAATTTTCTTTCTAAAACATTACGTAATTATTACGTGTAATAAATATTTTATATAACAAATATAAAATATTTATTTTAATTTACTAAAAATCATAATATGATTTATCAATAATATTAGTACCTCTTTTGGGTACTTTACTTGACAAATTTTATACACGCATAACACAAATGAATGTAATTATGTGAGATAATTTATACCTTCAAAGTTCATAAAATAATTCATATAACATATAAAAATTATTTTTCATAATTTTTCACTTCATTATTTGGAAAACATGTTACATTAACATGTTCATGTTTCTGAAATAGAGTTCTTCATAAAAGTCATAATAATTCCATTATACATAAATATAATTTTTAATAACTCAAAACATTCATTTTTCTTATTTATTATTCAATTTCCTTAATATTTACAATAATTTTTTTTATATATAAATTATATAATTTATATATTTACATTCTCCTTTCTTAAATAATTTCTTAAATTCCTCCATAATTATCAATTAATCAATAATTTCACATTTATTAACTCTCTCATTATTTTAATTCTCTTATAAAAATTATATAATTTATCCTTATATAATTTATATAATTATAATTTCCTTTAATCATTACTTTAATTTTCTTATATAAATTATATAATTTATTATTATTTTCACCATAATTCTTAATTAAATCAAAAATCAATAATTACAATTTTACTAACTTCCTCATTAACTTTTCATAAATTTCTGGATTAATTTAATTATTAATCCCTTAATTTCCATAATTAATAAAATTTATGAATATCATAATTAAACATGCACATTTATATACATACATATATATATATATATATATATATATATATATATATATATATATATATATATATATATATATCTAAATCACATATTTCACATTACCACATAACACAATTTAAATAATAATTTATATATTTTCACAACAATTTAATTGTACAATTTATTGTACCTTTACAAGAAATTTCTCTTATTCTTCATAACTTGTTTCCAAACAATTTATTTACTGTTTCAATTATTTTAAATTCACATAAATCATCACCATCTTTGTACCAATTTAATTTACCAATTAAATTTCATCACATACCTTAAAATCACATAAAATAATAATTTACTTACACAACTTTGATAATTTTATCAATTAAATTCTCATTTGATATTTTTAAAGAAATCCTGAAAATTCGGATGCTCACATTCTTCCCCCCCTAAACAGGATTCCGTCCTCGGAATCACAATTATCATAATAATCATACATATTTCATTTATAGCACTTTGCTATACCCTTATCTTGATAATTAACAATTAAATCCGTAATAATCATATTTTACCTCTTTAATATCCATAACTTACATGGATAATACAATAATGGTCGTACAATCAGAATATTCATTTCTTTATTCAATTTACAATTTCTTTGTAATATTACATTTCATAATTCACTAAAAAAATTTATTAAATTTTAACTCTTTTCTTGATTCACTTATCAAGATAGTTTCTCATTCTCTGAAAAATTTCCTTTCTTTAATCACACGTAACCTTACTCAATCCACTTATTTCATACTTTGCACCTTCATCATTCTCTTCTTAATTCATATTCATGAATCTTCTTCACATTTCATAAATCATTCCTTAATACCTTTATCATTCAACATTAGGCTTTAAATACTAACATTTACTTATTTTATAATAATCCTTATTTGGAAATTATTTCAAAAATCCTGGGTGCCACATTCACCCCTCCTTCATAAATTTCGTCCTCGAAATTTCTATATACTAATATCTCGTTCATTTGTAACTTACACTTTTCCTTTACATTTATTCCACATATCTTTATTTCATTCCTTTATCACTGTCATTGGACATTGCAATTTTCTAATCCATCACATTTCATAATTTCTTTACTTCACAATTATTATTTTCATTATCGCTCATGGTTAGAAAATGCTACCCCATCCTACCATCCAATCTTCATAAGAGTAGAGAAAAAACAAAACTTTTCGTAGTATGCTGAACGAACTTTTATCCCGGTTAACAGTATTTTACTCCCAGAGTACCTTATACTGCAACCCATTAAAATAATGAATATTTATAACTTTCTGAACATGATCTTGGTTTACAGTACTTCGCTCCCCGAGTACCTCATACTGCAAACTCTGACAGTGGATAAGTCTGTCATTAAAATGATGGATGTTTCACCATACATGTGTTTCTTATGCCAGGTGACCATTTGATCAACCTGCAACCTGCAACATTCTTAATCTTTATGTTCATCTCAGCCTTAGAATTCATTCAAAAGTAATTTAGTTGGGTATAACTTTCAAAGAATACGAATTCAATAAATATATGTTAAAATTTGTCTAGCTGAATCAAATAGCTTATACTTGTATTTCTTCAACGCTTGTCTAGCCAGATCAATTGGCATAAACTTTCTTTTAACAATTTATAATCCGCAGAAATTTTTAAAACATTTATTATGTCAAAACTTTTCAAAACATCTAGCCGAGTCAAATGGCAATGACTTATAGCTTTGACATACCTTTATAAATCAAAATTATTTATGACTTCATGTTACCGCATCATTTTGACAGTACGTTGAGAATTCCGTCGTTAATAATTCCTACACCATACTTTATGGTGTTAAATCATCTTATGACGAAATAGTACCGCACCGTCTTAATAACACGTTGAGCATTCCGTCATTCATCACATTTACACCGGGCTGAAAGGTGCGTGGATGATTATTTTAAAATATATTTTAATGTTAAAAATATTTTTGTCTAGCCGAAACAAGTAGCATAGATGCTTTTTAGATCGCTTAAAAATTTTCATTTATATTTTTCGAAACACATTCATGCCAAATTAGCTTGAGGTCAAAAATTTCGAAGTCTAGCAAAGCTAGATGAATGGGAATATCCTAAATTCCCTAACATTCATCTTTCACTTCTTTACTTGATTATTAATTTATTGCTAGGACTATTATTAATTATTATATTAAAATTTTCTATCTACTCCAACTTTTCTATACCCCCGTATAGTTCATCAAACTTGCCACGCATTATGAGTCCAGGAACTTACCACAAGAATATGAGTTTAGAAGCTTGTCTTAGCAATATGTAGTCTGAGAACATATCAAAGACTGTCCATATGCTGAGGGGCTCAAAACATACCATACCAATATGAGTCATGGACTTACCATATGTATGAGTTTTAAGAACTCGTGCCTAACTTAATATTATCTATCTATTAAAACCACTAGCGCGACTCTAACATTTCAATGATTATCACATAGTAACTAAGTAAACACAAATCCCTCACCCATACAAAGGATTGTGCAACTCAGTCGCCACATGAGTCCTCAATTGAAATTTCGTACCCAAGCTTTTTGCCCCCTTAACATAACATTTATGTCATTCATGTCTCATTATTCTCTGAATTCTTCTTGTACTATTTTATAGTACCATATCTCTTTATAGCATCAAGCTATACCTTATTGACCATTAACAGGTCTTTCTATTATTTCACATTCTCACTTGATCCCATCATGACCTTGCTTTACAATCCATTCTTTACTCGTTTCCCTTATCTCATGATCGTATTGTAGTACGATCCTCTTATCGTTCATGATCATCTTATTAAGATCTATTAGTATACGTTTTGGATTACCTTGTCATCTTTATTGTTTGAATCACGTGTCCCCTGATTTTCTTTGAGATTCATCTTTAAATCATTTCAAATATTCTTTTAGATATGTTCTTAATTGAACTTATAAATTTTCTCAATTCATTTCATTCAAATCTTTCTTAACATCTTTATCTCTTCCTTATAATATTTTATCTTTCATATTTCTTCCACTTTAACCCATATTAAAGAACTGTATCTCTTAACTTATATCTTTCTATTTTTAATTCCCCCATGTTCATCAAACTTATCATGTATTTGGACTCAGGAACTTACAATAATCATATGGTTGAGGAGCTTATCCTAGTCAGGCCATAGTCGCCCATTCCCTAAAGGTGCTCCACCATATAATCATGAGTTACGAGTTTACCACACGCTTGAGTTTTCAGAAAACTCAACTAATCGTACTCTTTCTTACTTTAGGTTATAGCCTAAGGTATCATTTTCCTAAGGGTTATAACCTCTAGCTCTGATACCAACTGACACGACCCCGAAATTCGACCCACTTTATTACCTTAAGTTTCTTATTTATTAAACATTATCTTTTTTACGTTCAAATTTCGGTCCGTTAATAAATCTTTAATCATCTTATTTCATCCATTAATTGATTTTAAAATCATCAATTACTAATTTTTCAGTATAAAATTTTCTTTTTCACAATCATTATATTAAATATTTGATCATTTAAAACTTTGTATCTCGATCATCGTCTCTGGATCACAACCTATACTTATTCTTTCATGTCTGTTACAAATATCGTAAAGCTCAACATTTAAAAATTTAATATTATTTATATCCATATTTCGCGGTTTCAGAATCCATAATGAAATATATCTTCCTCTTTGCCACTACAACAATCTTGAATCATTACCATATATCATTTAACTTTACTTAACCAGTCTAGATATATTCTGTAATAATTAGAATACATGATTATCAATAACACAAAAATAAACTCTATTCACCCAATCAGTATTTATGATATTCATAGCATACACAATACTATTATAACTTTGTCAATTGCATTCGCAATATTTTATTCTACCAAAACATTGAACAATTAGACTATACAATTAATTGGTGTCATAGCATAACCCTCATATATCCTGATATTCCTGAAATTTATTTCTTTCCTGTAAAAATGTATATTAAGCAAGTAATGAGCACAACGGCTCAGCAAGTTCAACAGTTTATGTTTCACGTAGCACATACCTTAACATGCTCAGTGTGTGTCATACATCATGTGCGTGTGCTTCTACTATAGCAATATATCTCACATCATCGCATGAAGTACACATAGTTGTCATATTAGCCACAAATTACATAACACATAATTTATATACATTTTACATATCATAACAGACAACATTTAACATTAAAGAACTGAAGAACTTGCCTGACGTCCAGTTATTTAAATTGATAGCTCAAACCCTTAAGTCGATCAACCTTTCTTAAGCCAAAAACTTCCTCTTGATGACACCAATTATCTTCTTCTCCCTCTTGTAGTCATGGTGGTTCGGGTGGCATGGTGGTGGGGGGTGGTGGTGTTCGGATGGAAGAAAATAGAGAGAAAGTGTTCTTGGCTTTGTTGCTTATTTTCTTTTTTTTCCCCTCTATTTCTTTAACTCTCTTCCTTTTTAATAGCAAAAGCCTTAACCATTTTGAACACGAAAAACAAATCCACCGCCTCATGCCCAACCAACTTTTTAAGCTTCCGGAATTTTCCAAAGAAAACGCATACAATTTTTCTTTCTAAAACATTACGTAATTATTACGTGTAATAAATATTTTATATAACAAATATAAAATATTTATTTTAATTTACTAAAAATCATAATATGATTTATCAATAATATTAGTACCTCTTTTGGGTACTTTACTTGACAAATTTTATACACGCATAACACCATACATGTAATTATGTGAGGTAATTTATACCTCCAAAATTTAAAAAATAATTCATATAACATATAAAAATTATTTTTCATAATTTTTCACTTTATTATTTGGACAACATGTTACATTAACATGTTCACGTTTCCGAAATATAATTCTTCATAAAAGTCATAATAATTCCATTATAAATAAATATAATTTTTAATAACTTAAAACATTCCTTTTTCTTATTTATTATTCAATTTCTTTAATATTTACAATAATTTCTTTATATATAAATTATATAATTTATATATTTACATTCTCATTTCTTAAATAATTTCTTAAATTCCTCCATAATTATCAATTAATCAATAATTTCACATTTATTAACTCTCTCATTATTTTAATTCTCTTATATAAATTATATAATTTATCCTTATATAATTTATATAATTATAATTTCCTTTAAACATTACTTTAATTTTCTTATATAAATTATATAATTTATTATTATATAATTTATATAATTACATTTCTTCTCAATAAATTTCTAAATTTTCACCATAATTCTTAATTAAATCAAAAATCAATAATTACAATTTTACTAACTTCCTCATTAACTTTTCATAAATTTCTGGATTAATTTAATTATTAATCCCTTAATTTCCATAAGTAATAAAATTTATGAATATCACAATTAAAGATGCACATTTATATACATACAAATGTGTGTGTGTGTGTGTGTGTGTGTGTGTGTATGTATATATATATATTCATATCTAAATCACATATTTCACATTACCACATAACACTATTTAAATAATAATTTCTATACTTTCACAACAATTTATTGTACCTTTACAAGAAATTTCTCTTATTCTTCATAACTTGTTTCCAAACAATTTATTTACTTTTTCAATTATTTTAAATTCACACAAATCATCACCATCTTTGTACCAATTTAATTTACCAATTAAATCCCATCACATACATTAAAATCACATAAAATAATAATTTACTTACACAACTTTGATAATTTTATCAATTAAATTCTCATTTGATATTTTTAAAGAAATCCTGAAAATTCGGATCCTCACAACACCTTTATAAACACAAAACTCCCTACTTCAAAATCTCACTTATGTCGATGTAGATCTGCATATTTCTTCTGGCGATCTTGAGCTGCTACCAGCTGAGCTCTTATTACTCTGATAAATTCTACAGTCTGTTGAACCAATTCTGGTCCCAACAGTTGACATTCTCCTACCTCATCCCAACATAGAGGTGTTCTACATTTTCTCCCATATAAGACTTCGTAAGGCGGCATACCTATGCTCGTATGATAACTATTATTATATGCAAACTCAACTAACGGTAGATGGTCTTCCCAACTGCCCTGGAAATCCGTCACATAGGCTCTGAGCATGTCTTCCAATGTCTGAATTGTTCTCTCGCTTTGCCCATCAGGCTGCGGATGATATGTTGTACTCAATCTTAACTGTGTCCCCATTCTTTCCCGAAGACTCTTCCAAAATTTTGATGCGAAGCACAGATCTCTGCCCGACACAATTGATACCAGCACTCTATGTCTTGAAACTATCTCCTTTATGTACAGTTTTGCTAACTGATCCAAACTGAACTTAATCTTGATCGTCAAAAAGTGCACTGACTTTGTTAGTCGATCTACAATTACCCATATAACGTCATATCCCTTCTATGTTGCTGGAAGTCCTACCATAAAGTCCATTGTGATATGCTCCCATTTCCACTCAGGAATCTCTAACGACTGTAGTAATCCACTCGGTCTCTGATGTTCTGCCTTTACCCTCTGACAAGTTAGGCATCGACTGACACATTCTGCAACCTCCCTTTTCATAACCACCAAAAATGCTGACGTAGATCTTGATACATTTTCTTACTTCCCGGATGTATCGTGTATCTCGTACTATGAGCCTCTTGCAATATCTCCTCTAGTAATTTAGGCACTAACGATACCCAAATACGATTTTCAAACCTTAGCAATCCTTTACTATCCACTTTGAATTTGACCTCCTCCCATTTGGTCATCCTCTTTCTTATTCTGTCATATTCTTCATCTTTATCTTGAGCCTCTTTCACCTTATCCAACAAGGTTGGGCTTGCTTCCATTTCTAGTGACTCCTTCGGATTTTTCACCTCCAACTCCATATGAGACATTTCTTTCACCAGTTCCTCCTGTTCGGTTAATACAAATAATTTCTCCTTGCTCTTTTTACTTAGAGCGTCTGCTACTACGTTGGCTTTGTCGGGATGGTAGATAATTTCACAATCTTAGTCTTTAATCAACTCCAACCATCTCTGTTGCCTCATATTGAACTACTTCGGCATGAAGATATACTTCAGACTCTTATGGTATTTGAATATCTCACATTTTTCTCCATATAAATAATGCCTCCAAATCTTAAGGGCAAACACTACCGCTGCCAGCTCCAAGTCGTGGGTAGAGTATCCCTTCTCATAATCTTTTAATTGTCTTGACGCATACGCAATGACCTTGCCATTTTGTATAAGCACACAGCCTAGTCCCTTGTGCAATGCATCACTATAGACCGTAAAACCTCTTGTATCATCCGATAAAGTCAACACAGGTGCTTCACTAAGTCTTTTATTTAACTCCTGAAAACTCTCCTCGCACTTTTTCGTCCATACATATTTTACTATCTTCCTTGTCAAATTAGTTAACAGCGCTGCTATCTTCAAAAAGTCCTTGATAAATCTCCGATAGTAACCCGCTAACCCTAGAAAACTCCTAATCTCTGTCGGCGTCCTTGGTTGTTCCCAATTCATCACTGCTTCAACCTTTGCAGGATCTACTAAAACTCCCTCTTTGTCAATAACGTGACCCAGAAATTGAACTCTCTCTAACCATAATTCACACTTTGAGAAATTGGCATACAACTGCTCCTTCCTTAATATTTCTAACACCAATCTTAAATGTTCGGTATGCTCCTCTTCTGTTTTGGAATAAACCAAAATATCGTCAATGAACACAACTATAAATTTATCCAAGTACTGCTTGAATATTCTGTTCATCATGTCCATAAATGCGGCTAGCGCATTCGTTAGTCCAAACGACATTACCAGAAACTTATAATGACCATATTGAGTTCTAAATGCCGTCTTTGGTACATCCTCCTTCCTGACTTTTAACTGATGGATAACCAGTACTTAAGTCAATCTTTGAAAAGTACTTTGCCCCTTTCAGTTGGTCAAATAAGTCATCAATTCTTGGCAACGGGTACTTATTCTTAATCGTTACTTTGTTTAATTCTCTTTAGTCCATACAAAGTCTCATCGATCCATCATTCTTCTTTACAAACAACACAGGTGCTCCCCATGGAGAAACACTAGGCTAAATGTACTTCCTATCCAACAAATCTTGCAACTGAACCATCAACTCCCTCATTTTTATCGGAGCCATCCTATATGGTGCCCTCGATATTGGTGCTGTCCCCGGTACTAAATCGATCACAAATTCTATCTCTCTATCTGGCGGAAGACCTGGCAGTTCATCTGGAAAGACATCCATGAACTCCTTAACTACTGGTATTTGTTCCATCTTAGGATTCACCATTTGTGTATCCACCACATGTGTCAGATATCCCATACATCCCTTATTTAATAGTTTCTTGGCCTGCATCATCGTCAGACAAGAAGATTATCTTGACGACTTGCTACCATAAAATACAACCTTAAA
Organism: Hedera helix; assembly: GCA_947179155.2. NCBI lineage: Eukaryota > Viridiplantae > Streptophyta > Magnoliopsida > Apiales > Araliaceae > Hedera > Hedera helix. The sequence continues at coordinate 21,521,431 of OX359274.1, forward strand.
CTTGTTTGGAGTCTTAAGGTGTATACACTTCTTCTGACAATCAATTACCTCTCCGTGGTTAAACAACCAATCCATTCCTAGTATAACATCAAACTCTCCCAGACATATCGGAATTAGATTCACATTCAACTCCTGACCCTTGATTTTAGCACAACAATTTCTATGTATATACTCTACAGGAATCACTTCTTTATTGACAACTTCTATGTTCATAGGGTTTTCTTACTTTTCACTAGACAATTCTAACTGTTTAGCGAAATCATCAGACACAAAGGAACAGGTAGCACCTGAATCAAACAATACATAAGCATTTATATCATTGATTGAAATAATACCTGACATCACGTCTTTTGATTCCACGGCGTCTTGCACCGTCATGTTGAAAGTCCGTGCCGTCGGCTTGTTTTGTTGCATTGGCCCTCCAATGGTAAGCTTACTGTTGTTTCCTCAATACTCGTTTCCTTCGTCATTCTTCTTCTTTGGACAATCCTTGATCTGATAGTCCATGGCTCCATATATAAAACAACCTCCTCCCCTCTTAGGTTTAGTATAATTAGGAACGATGTGCCCTTCTTGCCCATTATTATAGCAGACATTCTTCCTCTTCATGCACTCCTTTGAGTGATTTTTTCCGCACTTACTGCACTTGTTTCTTTTCTTCGGGTCGCTCCTCTGGGGTGTCCCTGAACTGTTGTTGTTCCACTTGCGTTTGTTGTTGTTGCTACTACTGTTGGGTCGCCGGTCGGAACTTGTTTTTATTCTGTTTTTATGTTTTTATATTTAATGAGTTCCGACCTCGACGAGTTCGTTTGAATGAACAAAACGCGCAAGTATACGCGGTCAACAAGTAATATAATGAAAGTAAAGTATCGATCCCACGAGGAATTATGTAACAAGAATTGCCAACCACAAACTTATAACCAATTCAATCCTATTTACACGAAAGATTAATTGTTTTGAAATTAAACTAATAAAAATTAAACTAATACTAGCTAATGAAAACAATTAAATATAGGTGAATCTAAGTATGTAACTTTCCCCAATAGTTCATTCAAGTCTCCTAACTCTCTCTTTGGCTATTCGGTCACGACGAATTGTCAACCGAGAATTCTTTATAAGAGATATGGCCAACTCTCGTTGCACCATACCCGAATCCACCCAAATCTGACCCAAGGGCAACAGAAACGGGAAGCAACACCCTAACTAGACAACTCACTATATCTCTATGAGAGTCAACACTAAAAAGGATTTGAAGAACAGATTCTCTCTTGGCTACACGAGGCGAGCTGGTATATCTCTATCCTAACTCACGAATCATAATCCCAACGCCATGTGGAATCACGAACACGTGTCATTGTATCTAGGTCTAAACTGGTATTCCTTCTCTCAGTTCCGCACAAGTTACCACACTAATAACTAGGTCAAACAAATACGCGTTGGGCGCAAAATATGAAAACCCATCCACACAGCCGTAGCCGATGAATGGTCAACCGAGAACTCTCTATATCACTAACATGCCCCTCTCGAGCACATGTAGCGACATCCTACCCAAATCCGACACAAGGCAACAGAAACAGGAATGAACGCCCAAGCTACGAATAACAAGGGTTGAAGGTCAGGTTCTCAAAGGTTGCACATGGCGTCTAGGCATATTTCTATCCTAGCCACAAATCATGCATCTCACATAGCAAAAATATGCAAAGCAAGTGTCACCATCTGTTACTATAGTTTCACACGGTGTATAAACCTGTCACCTCCCATACACAATTTATGCATACCCCTCCAAGTAGGATAACACAATCACATGTTAACATATTTGGGTCAACACATTATACTCCCTCTCTCAGTTCCGTATAGGCTACTAAGTAAATGCACGACCTAGAAATTAACCACAAAGCACAAATACAACAACCAATCCATATGGTGCCAACCAAAGAGAGAGAGTAAATCAACTAGGACAACCTATTAGGTTCCATAACAAAACCTAGATTCATGGCTTAATCCAAAACACATGCACAAAACATCATTGATCAAGTGAGTAATAACACATATAATGAATCAAAATCAAATGGATAACATTAAACCAAAGAATATTACATCCATGGAACAATATTAATCCACTATTACAATTCCAAAAATAAACATTCAATAGATTACATATGATAGGGAGAAAGATAGGAAGAAGAAATAAAGAAAACTCCCTAAATCATGGCCTCAAATTTATGTAGGAGCACCATGGAAGCACCATCTTGGCCTTCCAAAGTCGCCCAAGCCGCTCCCTCTCGGAAGAAACTGATATGTTATGTTTTAGGGCACAAAAAATGGCTTTTATAGCACTCTGTTCGCTGTTGGACTGGCGTACGGCGCAGCTGCGTCTTTCCCTAATGCAAAACGGGCGCAGCTGTGCCAAATCTTGGCCTGACTGGCAAACTGCGCAGCTGCGCCTCTCCATAGTACAAAATGGGCGCAGCTGCGCCTTAGTGCAGAAAAGTGACAGTTGGCTGCTTCATGATCCTTTTGTATTTTGGCGTAACTTCTTCATACGAACGCCGATTTAGGAATTTCAAGATGTTCTGGAAAGGATATTCATAGAGCTACAACTTCCATCTTTAACCAAATTGCAGAATCAGAACGAATCCATGTCAAAAGTTGGCCTCAATAGGCTGCTGCTGCATTTCTTTGTATTTTTGGTGTAGCTTTTGCATCCAATCTCCGATTGCGTTGATTCAAGATGTTTTGGAAAGCTGAGGAGACGTTCTACAACTTTCATATTTTGAAAAAGTGGAGATTCGGAATGGATCAAGGTCCAAAGTTGTCCGTCATGTAAACGACACGCCGAAAACGCGAACCGGGCAAACCAAGCCATGAACAAGCAAACCCTTATTATAATTCCTGTAATACAACGTAAAACACATAAAAAGTAATAGAAAGACACATCCTATAATAATGTGGTAAAAATACGCGTAAATGAACAGAAAATACGTAAACTTACTATAAAACCTAAATTACAACAAACACGTAAAAACACATAGAAACTAACATAAATACTTAAAGATAAGCAATTTATCAAGCTCAATTGTACTCAATTCGTAGGTATAAATACCACTTATCAAATACCCCCAAACTTAAACCATTGCTTGCCCTTAAGCAATACAAATACAAACTAAATAAAGAAAAATTAACAAAATACATAGATAAAAATAAAAGAAATTCTACCATTTAAAAATCACAGAAAATACTTGAAGATTTGCACATTATCAAGGTTAGGAGTACTCTATGCATATAACATTTAATAACCAATACCCCCAAACTTAAACATTTGCTTGCCCTCAAGCAAAACAACACTGACTATACAAACAACAACACAAAACTTGAGCAGTGAGTTAATAAGAAAGAACATTGTGGCCTCAAGATTATTTTAAGCTATAATTATAAGAAAATCTCAAAACCTTGCAAAGTCTAGACTCTCAACTCACATATCAGTCAATACACACTTATGACCCTCGTGTGTGTGTGTGAACCATCTGCAACAACAAGTCATCACACAGAGGGGTGATGTAGATAAATTACCTTAAGAAAGAAATCGAAAACTTAAAACCACATGCACATGACATCACTCTCCACTAGTCCCAACAGATAAGTCAAAACAAAACTAATCTTGACATGTGCAATGTCTCATTCCATTAGGCTATACAGAGTTACCCATGTAACGAGCGTTTGACCAATGACTCCCAAACCAGTTGGCTTTAGGGCATTAGGTGTAAAGACACCCCTAAGGGCCTAATAACTCGAGTAACAGAGGCCACAAAACTCGACTAGTCAAGTAAATTATTATATTTATTACTATCAATACTTTTTTCTTTTCTTTTTCTTTATTTTTCATTTTCATTTTTTTTATATAATATGAGTGCGTTTTAACGCTCCATCTCACACTACTACAACATAAACATATCAAACTTGAGAAGTCGTTTTGAGTGATGCATATACGAGTTTTAAAGTAAAAGATTATCTCACTAAGCAAGTAGTCATATAAACCGCCTCAAAGGAAACAACTTATTCATTACAGATGGTTATGTGCTCGAAGAAAAGGGATCACAAGTTATGTAAACCAACAGTAAGTCAAGCACACAGACGAAGCGACGTTTATCAATTTTCTACAAGTTATAACTCAAATAATCAATGCCTGATCCTCAATTAATATTCAATCAGGTTAACTCAATGCTCAAGAGACACAATCTATACTATACTGACTCAAAACGAAAAAAAAAAAACACGTACAACATATATTAACAACACATAGACGAACCCAGTTTCGTAGGGAGTACGATTGCACTTAGCGCGTGCAACAAGCCGTTAAACCTCAAGGTTACCCAAGAGGACGAGTTTTGTCTCGTGAGGGTTTGCAGAGAATATACCTACAAAATTCAAACAAGATAGCAACATCAAAGCAACATATAGAAAGACCCCCAAACTTGAAACTGACAAGTCCATAATGTAAACAATAAAGGAATTGAAGTGTAGAAACATATGTCAGTTGTCGCCAAAAGCAACCGACTTCCATAATCCCGCTAAGATGCGCTACCTGGAAAACAAAACAAAATAAGTACATAAATAAATAAAAGAAAAAGTATTTTTGTATTTTTAAAGGTTTGTATTTTTGTATTTTTTTTTAATTATTATTATTATTTTTTTTGGATCCCTCTCTGGTGCAGCTGAGCCGTTTATATACTTGGACAGGGCGCAGCTGCACAGTCTAGCAGGGAAAGGCCAACTGGAGGCTATGGCGCAGCTGCGCCGTTTTTCTTCGTTAGGAGCGCGCAGCTGCGCTGTCTGGCAGACGACTTTCTGTTGGGGAAGGAAGGCGTAGCTGCGTAGGAATTGGCCTGCATAGTGGCGCAGCTGCGCCGTGCATCAGTCATGCAGTCTACTATTATTTTTCCTGCTGCACACTTCCATTTTATTTATTTTTTTGACTTTGCACCATTCCACCAAATGGCTAAAACCTGAGAGAGACAAAAATAGAACTATTAAAACTACTAAGTATATTAAAACATTCTAGTTAATATTAAAAGAAAAGAGAATTAAACATATAGGGAGAAGTAATTGAAAATGCGAATAAGAATTAAACAAGGAGGGAGAAAGAGTGAATGGGGTGCCTCCCATCGAGCGCTTGGTTTATAATCCTTTAGCTGGACTTATTCGTATCAACGCTATCCAATCCCTCTTCGATAATTAAGGAACCCTCCATCCGTTGGAAGCAATTCATTATTTGGGAGGTTCCCATTTGTGATAACGATGAAGTCTAAGTCACCTAGCTTGCTCTTTGTAGGTAGATTCCCCATTTCGACGGTCAAATAGCTAGGCGCTTCTTCCATTGTGTTTGTGACCATATTGGGGCATTTAAGATTGTCAAACACAATGGGCTCTTCTTCTATCTTCTCTTCTTCAACCCACCATGCCTCCACGTTTGAACTAGCTCTCGTGTCATAGAGAGCCATGCCGACGACATGACTACCAAGTGGGCATGCTTTTGCAAATCTGATTGGATTCTTGACCTTTGGTGGAGAAAGCTCTTGGGGCACTAACAAGGTCGACAAATCTTCATTGGAATGCACATATATTTCTTCGCCGACTGTGTTAACCATATCCCTACTCTTCTCCTCCATATCACTCTCTTGTGGCTCGTCCAATTGTAGATTTGGCACGGGTACTCCATCAGCCTCAAAATTCATGTCATGTGGCCAAGTATCTTGAGGACTGTTGTTTACGGTTTTGAACATTTTCTCCATTTGGTCCTCAAGATTTCGAATGGAAGCAGCTTGACTGCGCATCACTTCCTCATTTGATGCCATGTACTTAGACAACAATTCCTCTAATCTAGAATTTTCTTCTTATTGCGGTGGAGGTGGACATGAGAAATCCGGTGGGTACATATGAATTGGAGCATCGTATTGATCTTGCTGAGTGTAGCTCCATGAATCATCCGAGTGATATCCCCAATCCTGATAATAATTTTTGGGATAAGCATAATTGTTGAGGTAATCACCCCCATACTGTACCGGTCCATAACTGATGGTGCATTGATGACTCGGATGATTGTCAGCACAATAATCACAAAACACATCCACACTTTGAGTACTGTGCGCTCCTAGAACGTCCAACTTACTCGAAATTGTCTCAAGTTATGCTGACAATGCAGAAATTGCATTGAGTTTATCAATCCTTGTTTCCCTTGGTTGAGTCATACTCGTGTATGGCCATTGATAATCACAGTTATCAATGGTACCTGAAAAGAGAAAAATATAGGAAGTAAAAAGAAATAAAATAAAAAGAAATGTTTAAATTAAGACTATTTTGATTGAAGCTAATGATGGCAATAATTATTAAACTAATTCTCCGGCAGCGGCGTCAAAAACTTGTTGGGTCCCCGGTCGGAACTTGTTTTTGTTCTATTTTTATGTTTTTATATTTAATGAGTTCCGACCTCGACGAGTTCGTTTGAATGAACAAAACGCGCAAGTATACACGGTCAACAAGTAATATAATGAAAGTAAAGTATCAATCCCACGAGGAATTATGTAACAAGAATTGCCAACCACAAGCTTATAACCAATTCAATCCTATTTAAACGAAAGATTAATTGTTTTGAAATTAAACTAATAAAAATTAAACTAATACTAGCTAATGAAAACAATTAAATATAGGTGAATCTAAGTATGTAACTTTCCCCAATAGTTCATTCAAGTCTTCTAACTCTCTCTTTGGCTATTCGGTCATGACGAATTGTCAACCGAGAATTCTTTATAAGAGATATGGCCAACTCTCGTTGCACCATACCCGAATCCACCCAAATCCGACCCAAGGGCAACAGAAACGGGAAGGAACACCCTAACTAGGCAACTCACTATATCTCTATGAGAGTCAACACTAAAAAGGATTTGAAGAACAGATTCTCTCTTGGCTACACGAGGCGAGCTGTTATATCTCTATCCTAACTCACGAATCATAATCCCAACGCCATGTGGAATCACGAACACGTGTCATTGTATTTAGGTCTAAACTGGTACTCCTTCTCTCAGTTCTGCACAAGTTACCACACTAATAACTAGGTCAAACAAATACGCGTTGGGCGCAAAATATGAAAACCTATCCACACAACCGTAGCCGATGAATGGTCAACCGAGAACTCTCTATAGTACTAACATGCCTCTCTCGAGCACATGTAGCGACATCCTACCCAAATCCGATACAAGGCAACAGAAACAGGAAGGAACGCCCAAACTACGAATAACAAGGGTTGAAGGTCAGGTTCTCAAAGGTTGCACATGGCGTCTAGGAATATTTCTATCCTAGCCACAAATCATGCATCTCACATAGGAAAAATATGCAAAGCAAGTGTCACCATCTGTCACTATAGTTTCACACGGTGTATATGTGAAGATCCAAATTTTCAAAATTTATTTAATAATATTAAATGAGAATTTAATTGATTAAATTATCAAGATTGTTCAAATTAATTATTATTTTATGTGATTTAAGGTATGTGATGAGATTTAAGTAGTAAATTAAATCTGTGCAGAGATTATGATAAATGGGATTGAATTTAAGTAATTAAAAAGTAAATAAATTGTTTAAAGACAATTTATTAAGAATAAGAGAAATTTTAATATTGAGAAATTGTTGTGGAGGTACGGAAATTAAATGAGGTTATATGATAATGTAAAATGTATGAATTAAATATGTATATATTTATATATATACATTTGTATATTATATATGTGAATGTTTAATTGATAATCTTAAATTTCATTAATTGTGGAAATAAAGGGATTAATAATTAAATTAATCCAAATTTAAATAAAAAGTGAATGAGGGAGTTGGTAAAATTGTATGTGTTGATTTTAGAATTTATCAAGAATTTTGGAGGAGGTTTAGAAATTAACTGAGAAGGAAATGTAATTATATAAATTATATAATAATAAATTATATAATTTATATAAGGAAATTAAAATAAGGTATGAAGAAAATAATAATTATATAAATTATATAAGAATAATTATGTAATTTATATAAGGCGATTAAATGGAATAAAGTTGGAGGAAATTAAGAAATTATTTAAAAGGAGAATGTAATTATATAAATTATATAATATTAAATTATATAATTTATATATAAAGAAATTAATATGAATATTAAAGAAATTGAATAATAAATAAGAAAAAGGAATGTTTTAAGTTATAAAAAATTATGTTTATGCATAATTAAATTATTATAACGTTTATGAAAGATAATATTTCAGAAATGTGAACATGTTAGTGTAACATGATGTTTAAGTAACGAAGTGAAAAATTACGAAAAATAATTTTTATATGTCCTATGAATTATTTTATAATTTTTGGAGGTAAAAATAACATCATATAATTACATGCATGTCACTTTGCGTGTACAAAATTTGTCAAGAAAAGTATCCAAAAAGGGTGTTAATATTATTCATAAATCATACTATGATTTTTAGTAAATTAAAATAAATATTTTATATTTGTATATAAAATATTTATTACACGTAATAATTACGTAATGCTTTAGAAAGAAAACTTGCATGCGTTTTCTGTGGAAATTTCAGGAAGCTTAAAAAGTTGGCTGGGCATGAGGCGGTGGAATTTAATTGTTTTTCAAATTTGATTAAGTGTTTGTAGGTTATAAAAGGGAAAAAGGAATAAAAGAAAGAAAAGAAAAATAAAACAAACAAACATCATAACAACTCTCCGTCTCTCTTTCCTTTCCATCCGAACACCACCACCCGCCGCCACCATGCCACCCAAGACCACCATAGCCACCAAGGGGAGGAAATACCAAGCTTCAAGGAAAGATTTTTGAGTTTTTGAAAGGTATAAATCAATTTATTTGATTTAATTGTGTATTTATGGTATTAATTAAATTTTGTGAAACAATAGAAAATAATTAGTATAATTATTCTAAATAATTTTTAGATGTATACTTATGAATTTCATGATTTTTGGAATTATTTTGTGGTGAAAAAGTGGTTTAAAAATGGTGAATGTTGGAAGTTGGTACACTGTTTACGCTGGAAGAGAAGGAGGAACAGTGGCCCGCACATGGCGCGGGCGTATTTACGGTAACAGGCGACGAAACGGCGTCGTTTTGGAGCCGGGGAGACAGGTCGCGCCTTGCGCGGCTGAAGTTTCCGGAAACGGCCAAGGAACGACGTCATTTTAGGCGCGCAATACGGATGGATCGCGCAATGCGCGGTCGGGGCGAAATGACAGTTTTGCCCCCGAACTTTTCTGGAAAGGACCGGCGTGTCCTTTGGCCATGTAAAATGACGGTTAGGCCCCTGAACTTTCCGAAAAATGACTAACGTGTCCCCAGGGCCGCGGAAATTACAGAAATGCCCCTGGACTTTTCAGAAAATTCCGGTTATGTCCCAATGCCGCGGAAATTACTAAATTGCCCCCAGAAATTAGTTTTAGTTGAAATAAATGTTTAAAAATTGTTTAAAAATCATAGAAAATTATAGAAAAATACTAAAAATATAGAAATGATGTTTGGGCATTAAATTTAATATTTTTGTAAAAATATTAAATTTTGGGGATTAATATTTAAAGGTTTAAATATTAGTCTAATAAGGTTATAATTTAGAAAATGGTTAAATAAAATTTTCGGACAACGAAATACGCTAAAATTTATCCGATGAACCGGGTTGTCCGTAGTGAAGGTATTACATATTAAGTTATGCTAATATTTTAAGGAACGAGGTTATTATAATTGGCCATATAAATTAATAATTGGCCTAGAGATGATATTAATTAATTAAATTAATATCACAAGGAGTTAAATAATTATTATTTGATTATTTTATGATCATAGGTTGATCGAGTAAAGGGTATGAACTACCAATTTAATAAGTTGAGCTATTAATTGGACGCCAGGCAAGTTCTTCAGTTCCTTTTATGTTAAGTGTTGGAATGTTATGATATGTAATTCTTGTTTTAATTGTATACAAATTATGTGTTACGTGATACGTGATTAATAGGACTATAATGTGTATTTTGTGCAACGATATGAATATATATGAGATATATTGCTATAGTAGAAGCACAAGCACATGATGTATGACACACACCAAGCATGATAAGGTATGTGCTACGTGAAGTATAACTGTTGAACTTGCTGAGCCGTTGTGCTCATTACTTGTTTAAAATAAACTTTTGCAGGGTAAACAAATAAGTTTCAAGAATATCGGATTAAGTTTGAGATGAGTTGCCTAGAAGGTAGAAAACGTGACTGTTATATTGTTAATAATATAATTCAATATGAGAAATTTGTTTATTTACGGTGATGAATTGTATGTATATATAAGCTAAATTTGGATATGATAAGTTCAATTATGAATTGTGATTGGTCAGGATAATTGTTACAATAGAAATTATTACATGTTCGATTACGAATGACACAACAAGGAATATTTGTATGAAAATAATTAACAGTAAATTTTGAATGATGAGCTTTATGATATGTGTAATAGAAAGATCAAGTGAAGGTTGCGATCTAGGGACTAGAATTGAAATGTAAGGATTTTAAATATCCAAATGATTTAATACAATGATTAAGTTAAAAAAAAAAAAAAAAAATTATACCGAAAATTTGGTAATTGATGATATTGATATTAAATAATGGATCAATTTAGGTGATGAAAGATTTATTAACGGACCGAAATTTGGACGTAAGGAAGATAATGTTTCATAAATATGAAAATTAAGGTAATAAAGTGGGTCGAATTTTGGGGTCGTTACAGTATAAGCCTGTCAACTCCCATACATAATTTATGCATACCCCTCCAAGTAGGATAACACAATCACATGTTAACATATTTGGGTCAACACACTATACTCCCTCTCTCAGTTCCGTATAGGCTACTAAGTAAATGCACAACCTAGAAATTAACCACAAAGCACAAATACAACAACCAATCCATATGGTGCCAACCAAAGAGAGAGAGTAAATCAACTAGAACAACCTATTGGGTTCCATAACAAAACCTAGATTCATGGCTTAATCCAAAACACATGCACAAAACATCATTGATCAAGTGAGTAATAGCACATATAATGAATCAAAATCAAATGGATAACATTAAACCAAAGAATATTATATCCATGGAACAATATTAATCCACTATTACAATTCCAAAAATAAACATTCAATTGATTACATAAGATAGGGAGAGAGATAGGAAGAAGAAATAAAGAAAACTCCCTAAATCAAGGCCTCAAATTGATGTAGGAGCACCATGGAAGCACCATCTTGGCCTTCCAAAGTCGCCCAAGCCGCTCCCTCTCGGAAGAAACTAATATGTTATGTTTTAGGGCACAAAAAATGGCTTTTATAGCACTATGTTCGCTGCTGGACTGGCGTATGGCGCAGCTGCGCCTTTCCCTAGTGCAAAACGAGCGCAGCTGCGCCAAATCTTGGTCTGACTAGCAAACGGCACAGCTGCGCCTCTCCATAGTACAAAATGGGCGCAACTGTGCCTTAGTGCAGAAAAGTGACAGTTGGCTGCTTCAGGGTCCTTTTGTATTGTTTGTGTAACTTCTTCATACGAACTCCGATTTAGGAAATTCAAGATGTTATGAAAAGGATATTCGTAGAGCTACAACTTCCATCTTTAACCAAATTGCAGAATCATAACAGATCCATGTCAAAAGTTGGCCTCAATAGACTGCTGCTGCATTTCTTTGTATTTTTGGTGTAGCTTTTGCGTCCAATCTCCGATTGCGTTGATTCAAGATGTTTTGGAAAGCTGAGGAGACATTCTACAACTTTCATATTTTGCAAAAGTGGAGATTCAGAATGGATCAAGGTCGATAGTTGTCCGTCATGTAAACGGCACGCCGAAAACACGAACCGGGCAAACCAAGCAATGAACAAGCAAGCCCTTATTATAATTCCTGTAATACAACATAAAACACATAAAAAGTAATAGAAAGACACATCCTATAATAATGTGGTAAAAAGATGCGTCAATGAACAGAAAATACGTAAACTTACTATAAAACCTAAATTACAACAAACACGTAAAAACACATAGAAACTAACATAAATACTTAAAAATAAGCAATTCATCAAGCTCAATTGTACTCACTTCGTAGGTATAAATACCACTTATCAACTACCTCCACTGTTATTTGTTCTTATTTCCTCCTTCACTTTTCTTTTTGTTCCTCTCTTGGTTATATCTAGATAACCCCTCGCTTCCTCCATCGGCTATGATTGATTTCTCTAGTAAAGTCGAGAACGAATCAAGCTGTAACACTGCCACTTTGTTGAATATCCATGGTCTTAAACCATTCTTAAATCTCCTGGCCTCGCGTTTCTCCGTGTCTACTTGATACGGAGCGAATCTGGCCAACTTATTAAGTTTTGCCGCGTACTCGGGTACCGACATGTTCTCTTGCTTCAACTCCAGAAATCTTACCTCCATCACACTCTTCATACTTTTCGGAAAATAATTCTCATTAAATATTTCCTTAAACATTGCCCAAGACACCACCCCTCCACCAGCCCTATTTTGATTAGCTTCCCACCAAAAATTGGGGTCGACGCCGGAAAAGTCGTTTCATTTTTTAATAATTGCCCTTTCTAATTTTAGCCTTTGAATTTGAGATGTGATTTGAAAAAAGGGTAGGCTTGAATTTTGACGGGGTTTGAAAGATCGATTTTATGATGAGCCAATTGACCAGAGTCGTCAGTTGGTATAATTGAAATGGATGTACCAACTCATGCGAATTTTTTTTTCGTAATCGCAGTGGCTCATATGTGACTTCGAGTTAATTGGTCCGCAAACCGAGATTCATAGAGTTCGGAGGCTTGCTTAAGCGAGGGGAAGGTGTTAGGCACCCCCCGACTTCCGTGAAAACACGGTTACCGCAATCTTAATGCTTTCCCTTCCTTTAAATCCTAAAATGTGTGTTTGTGCACCTGTGTATGTGTGTGTGCCTATGAAGATCGTTGGAATGCTTTATTTCTCGAAAGTACTTCTGAAATCTCGTTGACCCTATTGCACAAAGGATTTGATTCGTTTTGAAAAGTTCATTTTTAAGCTTTCGTTTTGATAACAAAATCTTTAATGATGACATTTATAAAACAAGGTTTTCGAATCATTCGTCAAATAGGAATGGAGCTCATCAGATACTTTCGATTTTATTTTTAGCCTACGAGTGATCTAATATCCTACTTTTATTGATTTTATGCAAATCTTTATCATTTTATTCCAAAATCATTTTCTCGCGTCAAAAGGAAAAAACCAAGCATTAAAATGGCATTGGAGTTATTCATGGGCATGTGAGCCATCGAAATAACCCCAAACACCCACAATCGCACATTTCACTATCACGGGGCCTTAAACCCGATTTTCTACTCGATGTCGTTTTAAGGCCAAAAAATTTACATATTTACATAAAGGCGCATCACGATCGCTACATACGCAAAAACTATGAAATAAACTAAAAGGATATCATCAGGAGGTTAGGAGGATATTCCATTCACAATAAATCCTCCCTAACCGTCCCTAATCCACAGATCTACAACATATATTGACTACATTAGATCTAACTTCAAAACACACAAAATCAAACTATTTAAATAGCAATGCACCAAATATTTTCGGATCCACAGTAGATCCACCAAACAAACGCAATAAGAACGAAATGAAACTAGATCTAAAAGATTTACTAGATAAAGCACAACAAAGCTATGAAATTCGGATTTTTTCACATTCCAAATGATGAAATAGACGCCCTAACACTTGGAAATCAAAATAGGATACAACAACTAGTATAAGAATGTACAAAAGATGAAGATCTCACATTTTTCTCTCTTTTTCTCTCTTTTTTCTCTCTCCCGTCACCTTTCTCTCCCTCTTTTTCTTTTCCGTCCGCATCTGATGAAGAAATGACACTGGAAGAGGCAATTTAGAAACTCAGATCTTGGCCGCAGGTGCAGTTGCGGCCGGCTTCGGTGCTTCCTCGATTTTCGTGTGCTGATGTCGGTCTTTCATTTTTTCGCTGGAAGGATCGTATTTTGCAATCCGAAAATCCCTGGGAAACGTACCATATTGTTCTGGGAGGCTAGTTTGGAGGGATACGACTTGATATCGAATTTACTCTTTGTACTTGGCTTCAAGGGGCGTAAGAGTAAGCGTAATGGCCATTTGTCGTCTTTGGTGATCAAATCAGGTTCTTTCTAAATCAATTGTTTGCCTTGTCTCAAGTAACCTGATGCTCGTTGTTCATTGTGGCAGCTTTGACCGTAAGTCATTGAGGTGGCTTCGTGTTGGGGTCCACCTTCCTATTTGTATATCGGGTCAAGTGACGATTTTTTCCTCCTGTCAGGGTTAGTGCAAAAGTGCAAAATTTGGGTGTCTACAATTGGCTTCTCCCTTCATCATGTAGGTAGCAAAAAAAGTCTTTTGCTCCGCCACTCTCGAAATAACGAACGCCTTTTCTATTTCCTTTATCCAGGACTGAGCTTCTATTGTGTCGGTCATCCCTATAAACTCCGACGGTCCAACTGCTTTGAAGTCTTTGAAATTTGCCAACTGCTTTTGTGGTGGTGGCGAATTTGCTACTACCGGGTTTCGGTTATGAATTGCTTCAGCTAGCATGTTTGTGAAGTTCTCAATTGGGTCCACATTGCGTCCCCCCTCATTATTGTTAACTGATTCTTTTACTCCTTGGTTTCTCAGTGATTGTATACGTGATGACATTTTCTGTTATAAGCAAAAATTTAAGTTATTATACTTGTTTCCTCTTTTCACTTTTGTCTTGCATCTTCAGCAATTTTTAGCTAAAATACAAGTAACCATATCACACATATAAACATAAACCTGACTGCATTTATATTCATATGCCAAAACAATAGTGCCCACCAGCATACTGCTATAAATGCCCCTATCCCTGAAAGACTACAAAAGATGTGGTCTCTACTAAACGTATCCTACAACATCCTAGAGTTGGGATTTACAAACATATTAACTCTCTGATAAAACAAAAGTTGGGTTCTACTACACCTATATATATACAACATAAATAAAATAACTAATACTAATGACTGCGCATCCCCCGACGAATAGTGTCATCGTACTCCTTGTCCCCAATGGCCATTACCACATTTCTACTAATAGTATACATGGATTAGTCCTCCTTGACTGGGTAATAGTGTACCTTACTCTGAAATTTGCCAAAAGAAGAACGATAGACATAACTAAGTCAATCGACCCTCACCATCTTCTCTCGAACCTCGACCTCCAACTCTAGCATCTGCCCATGTGCCGCATCTCGCTGGATCTCCATATCTATCCTAGCATCTACTATTTACTGTCACTGGCCTCTAATAGCTCCCTTCTCTACCTGTGTTTGCTGAATCTTCAGCTCAGCCTATGCCAATCTATCCTCCATCTCTGCCATCTTCTCTTTCAGCTCCGTGTTCTCGCCAGAGAACTGATAAGCTGCATCTTTATACTGATCCACCATATGCTGGCGAGTCAGGTTTTGCTCCTCTAAATGTTGAACCCTATCCTCTAACTCCTCGTTCCTCGTAGTCAGCTCCTCGATGATGTCATTGGTAGTGGTGCCCATGCCATTAACATAATCAACTGGCTCCTCCTCCTCAAACTCCTCAGACTTGACCTCATCCTCATTGTATGGCCTTATCACTTCACTCCTGACAGGCTCCTCACGATCACCCTCCTTAGGGTCAGACTCCGGATCCTCTATCGATGCAGCTACCAGTGGCTGTGCAGTATCCATGTGGATATCAATGTAATCCTCCTCAACAACATGACTAGATTGACTGTCCAATCTCAGGCATCCTATATCATAAAAATAACACATGTCAGTACATCAATAAAATATATTCATTGATGAAATGAAATGATATTTTATAATGTACATCTCAGCTCGATGAATTTTCTCAATCCACCTCCAAAAATACACAACATGATGAATCTCCCCTAATCATCTCCTACAGCACTTGATATGAGTTTAGTACTAAAGTTATAACCTAGGTTTCGTAATCCTAACGTTTCTAACTTACATCTCTGATACCAACTTGTGACAACCCCAAATTCGGGTTCTATAACCTCGGGTGTAGTTCTTCACTGTACAATACTAAATAATATCTAAAACATAATCTTTAATTAAACATCGCGGAATAATACATAAAGATCCTTATAAAAATACTATAATCCAAAAGTCAACTAACCTTAACATAACATAACATGTCTTAAGGAATTACAAAAGATTTACAAAAAATAAATAAATTACATTAAAGCAATTAATTTAACATACATTAAGCTATTCTATGCTTTGGTTTTTCCCTTGCCTTTGTCCGTTTTGGAGCATTCGGGCTTAGCTGAAAAAATAAGTCATGATATAGCAAGAATGAGCAACTAGCTTGCTCAGCAAGTTTAAGAATAAATAATAGAAGATATATCATACTTGAATGAGAAATAACATCAATTGTTTCAACAATAAATAACAATTATGAAAGAACAAGAATCAATTTTTAATAAAAGAATAGATTGACTCTTTACTGTTGAGTGACCTATAAGGACCATGAACTGTCGCTAAAGATAAAACAGACATATATATATATATATATATAACACCTTGATAGTTTGGTACACGAGGGAATCAGCCTCTTGTACCCTATGTATATGCATAACATTTAGACACCTTGCACAAATGTCGGTTTCCCAACAAAAATAATCCCCTTATATAGGGTTGTTCGTTCTCAGTCTTACAATAAGAATCCGCACCAACCAATGGTTTGGATAAACTTTTAAAATATTCAATTTGATGAACTTAAACATGCATTATCTAGCCAAAATAATTAGCTTAAACACTTTAAGGGTCAGAGAACTTGCCTCGTTTGTTGTCTAATTTACTATCCTTTGAATAGACCTTACAATTTATCAAGTTAATCTTTCAATTAGTATCATATATACATTCATATGATAACCTCTAGACATCTTACACCTGTAACACTTAACCAAATAATTATATAGTTAAGAGTATATAAACATTTAGAAAATATTATCATCACTTGATAATATTTTAATTACATAAAACCAATATTAATTATTTAATATAGTTCAAACTCTTATATAATATTATTAATAATATAATAATATTTAATTAGTCTTATAATATTATTAATCATTTAATAATATTTTATTCATTATCTAATATTATTAATTATTTAATAATACTTTATTGACTTTATAAGATTATTAATCCTTTAATAAAATTTTATTTATTTTATAACATTTTATTAATTCTTTAATAATATTTATCCTTTTTTACCTATTAATTTAACTTTCATAATGTTTAAATTAGTTTTACTAGATCCAAAAATAATAATAAAAATTGCAAAAAAAATTTCATTTTTTTGACCCGACCCAACCTAGCCAAAATCGACCTGACCCGACTTGGAATTAATTTTTCAAATTGTCTGGTTCATCGCTATGGCGGTGAGGACCACTACTGCGGTGGTGACTTATAGAAAGTTTCACCGCTGCGGCGGGGGCTTAATTTTTAATCACAGGGTGTTTCACCATTGCGGCGGTAGATTTGTTTTTTCAAAATCTTAATTTTTCAACTTTGATTTCTTTGATTCAAACTTGCATAAAATGAAATCTACACATCCAAATAACACCAAATCAGTGTTGTTATCTTCCTAACTTCTTGATTTACAATATTTCATGGTTCGATCACATTTTTGAAAATGTTTTGACGTGAAATTTAAGATTGAACCACCTAGGATTTCAAAATCGATATGTTTTGCAATAAGAGCCATAACTTCTTTGTTTTTTCATATTTTTGAGAGATTCAAGTTATGTTGTTTTCCTAACTCATACATACTACTTTCTAACCATACAAATCACTTATCTAACTTGTACATTTCAAACTACAACATTAAATTGTGCATGCTCAACTAGGGTTTTTTCGGTAAAGTTCAATATAGACTTTTCTTCCATTTCTATGCATACAACACATACCAAAACATGATTTAAACATATCAAACCATGAATCTACTAATATAACATATCTTAAGACTTCCAGACCATCAAAATAACTTTTGATCGGTTAAAAATACTTTTTAAGTATAGAAAACATATATATAAACTATAAATATGAACTAAAGACGAGTTGAAGCACTTTTGAACCTTATGGACTTGTGTGCTCTTCTTTTTCTCCTTCCAAAGTAAGATATGGGGATATGTGACATCCACCAAGCTTCTCCTCTAGTAATTTCTTTAGTGAACTCTCAACACATAAGTGACCTCTTTTTTCTCTCTCAAGAACTCTCTCTCTTTTCTCTCTTGTGTTCTAGCAATTGTCAAGCAAACATAACCTATGAGTAGAGCACTTTATATATAGAGTATTTTTAATCACCATCAACTTTCTTTTATCAACTAACATAGTCAAATTAGAGGCTAATTGAGATTATTATTTGATGGATTGATTGGTTGATTGACATGGTGAATGACTAGGGTGGTTGAACCACCAACACCAAATGTGTGGAAGAAGCAACATGAAGAAAATGAAGCCACCCTTGTGGGCCCCACTAAGAGCCGGCCAAGTGGCCATTTTTGGCTTGATTTTTGATTTAATTTTCTACTTTATATAGTCATATATTCACCTGTATATATATATATATATATATATTGACCAATCTTTGACATTTTATTGGGCTCTACATTGGACTTATGAATTAAATAAGTTGGGCTCATTTATTTAATTTGTTTGGGCTCAATTTATTTATCCCATTGGGCTAACATTAAATAACATATGTTACATTTAATTCAATCAAGCATTGGGCTAGTTTAATTATTACATGGATCAAGGTTTACAATTAGACTTGCTTTAAATTAATTTTATATATATATATATATATATATATATATATATATATATATATATATATATATATATATATATATTCATTCAATTATTTGATGCACAATTAATTAGTACATAAATTTTAATTCATTACTAATTATTTAATAAATATAATTACAATGACATATAGAATTCGTGGTTATTACATGCACACATAATAATTTATACATATGACAACAAGTTCCCAAGTACATTGCATAATACTGAAAAAAACTTACATGATGCGTTCATCCTACTTAAGTCGTCACTACACGTTCTTCGTACGACCTACATTCAAAAAGTAGGTCTAATAATTAGTCACCAATTGATTATTTACCTTAATTTAATTCAATTAAACTTTCTTCACTTAATGTTTCAAACATTTAATAATGTACCAAACACTTCACAATATTATCACCCTTTGATAATATATTAACCTCATACAAATATTATTAACCATTTAATAACATTTTAATCATTCAAGAATATTATTAATTATTTAATAATATTTAACCTCTTAATAATATTACTACTCATTTAATAATATTTTAATCACTTATTTATATTATTAATCATTTAATAATGTTTTACTCTCTTCCTAATATTATTAATCGCTTAATAATATTTTACTCATTTACTGATATTACTAATCATTTAATAATATTTTAATTATTTATTAATATTATATTTATTTACTAATATTATTAACCATTTAATAATATTTTATTCACTTAATAATGATATTAACCATTTAAAAATATTTTATTCACTTACTAATATTATTAACTATTTGATAATATTTTATTCATTTACTAATATTATTAATCATTTAATAATATTTTACTCATTTACTAATATTATTAATCATTTAATAATATTTTAATCACTTACTAATATTATTCACCATTTAATAATATTTTATTCATTTACTAATATTGTTAATCATTTAATAATATTTTATTCATTTACTAATATTATTAATTATTTAATGATATTTTAATCAATTACTAATATTATTAATCATTTAATAATATTTTAATCATTTTCAAATATTAGTAATCATTTAGAAATATTTTAATCATTTACATACATTTTTATTCTTTGAATAATATTTTCTCTCTTTACTAATATTATTAATTCTTTAATAATATTTTAATTATTTAATTTTTGCCTAATAATAATATTATTTAATTTACATTTTTCTGGCCCATTTTGGACTCAAAAGATACGACCCGGCCCATTAAACTTGGCCTGACCCAACCTTAAAACAATTAAATAAAAAATCAATTTCTGGACCCGACGCTGCTACAATGACTGGTTTAACACAGCAGGTGGCGCTGCAACACCCACTAGCTGAATCCTTTTCCTAGTTCTACAATTTTTCTAACTTTGGCTCTTTTGATTCAATATTCAATAAAAACATGTTATACACATCCAAATAACACCAAATTGGATTTGCTAGCTTCGTCACTTAATGTTCTTTAATATTTCATGGGTCGATTCACTTTTTGAAAATGTTTTGGACATAAAAATCATGAGCGATCGACTAAGGCTTTCAAAACGACCTCTTTTGATATAAAGTCCATAACTTGGTCACTTCACCACATTTTTCAATGATTCAAGTTGGGTTACTTTTATAATCTCTAGAGCTATCTTTTAAGTCATAGAACTCATAAAAATAACATTCACAACACAAAACAACAAACCACATATCTAGGTTTTTACTGGTAAACATGTTTTTATTCATGTTCACATACATTCTAGCATACATGAACCTATATTACATCGAATGGTCACAAAACTTTAGATCTACACTAATGTATGGTTACATAGCCATATAGTTTAAATAAAATAGGTTTTCTTTTATAATATGAACATATATACAAAGGAAAACTAAAAGACTAAAAGAAATAACATTTTTCAACCTTTTGGGTTCTTAATGTTCTCTTGCTCCTGCTTCTAAAGTAAGATACTAAACTAGATGAATCCACCTTGGCTTTCCTTGTTTAAACCATAAACCCCAACTATTTATCACTTGAATCTTTAGGTTTCAAGCTCTTAACACACTAACACTTAAGGAAATAATCAATGAACTCTCAAACTTTCTCTTAAAGCTCTAGAGCTCTCTCAATACTTGAAAGTTCTAACAAATGAACCAACATTGTCTAGTCTTGGACATGTCCTCTATTTATAGAATAATGGTAAGCATACTTAGCCTCTCTAATTAACTACTACATAGTTAATTAAGAACACTAAACCTAGAGAGGACAAGATTCCACTTTTTAAGGACTAGCTTGCATTTGGGAGGAAATTATGGAGTAGGCTTTGTCGGAGTAATTTAGAGAACTTGGAGCTTTGTGTAAACCTAGCTAGCTATTTTTCCTCCAACACTTAACCAATGTTGGATTAACTCTCTACATACATGTGAGCTTGGTTTAACTCAATCACCCATCATGGTCAAAGTTCATCTTTATACACTATATAATTAATTAAATATCACTCACCAATTAACCAATGTATGGTTAATTCTTTGCACTCTTGTGACCAAAGGTTAATCCAAATTTCAACCATGGTCCTAAGTCATTCTCTAAATAAATATACACATCTATACATATACACCAATGTATAAATACACATCAACCAATCCATACAACATTAGGGCTATTCCTTGGATTTTGTATTAACTTTCATTGGGCTACATATTTAATCATGTTTGGGCTCATAATTTACTTCCATTTGGGCTACTGGCTTAATTCCTTTAGGGTTCCCAACAATTAAATCAATTGGACTCAAGGTTGGACTACCATAATTGTGAGGATCCGAATTTCAGGATTTCTTTATTAATATTAAATAATAATTAATTGATATAAAAATATCAAGGTTGTTTAAGTTAATTATTATTTTAAGTAATTTAAAGTGTTTGAAGGGATTTAATTAGTAAATTAAATTTGTACAGAGATGGTGATGAATTATGTGAATTTAAAATAATTGAAAAGTAAATAAATTGTGTAAATACAATTATGAAGAATAAAAGAAATTTTAAGTAATTGTACAATAAATGGTACAATTTAATTATTGTGGAAGTACAGAAATAAGGTTATGTGATAATGTAAATGCATGAATTTAATATGTATATATTTATATATATACATTTTTATATTTATATATGTGAATGTTTAATTGATAATTTTAAATTTCATTAATTATAGAAATAAAGGGATTAATAATTAAATTAATCCAAATTTAAATAAAAAGTGAATGAAGGAGTTGGTAAAATTGTATGTGTTGATTTTAGATTTTATCAAGAATTTTGGAGGAGGTTTAGAAATTAATTAAGAAGGAAAGGTAATTATATAAATTATATAATAATAATTATATAATTTATATAAGGAAATTAAAGTAAGGTATGAAGAAAATAATAATTATATAAATTATATAAAAATAATTATGTAATTTATATAAGGTGATTAAAGGGAATAAAGTTGGGAGAAATTAAGAAATTATTTAAGAAAGGAGAATGTAAATATATAAATTATATAATATTAAGTTATATATAATTTATATATATAAAGAAATTAATATGAATATTAAAGAAATTGAATAATAAATTAGAAAAAGGAATGTTTTAAGTTATTAAAAATTATGTTTATGCATAATTAAATTATTATGACCTTTATGAAGAATAATATTTCGGAAACGGGAGCATGTTAGTGTAACATGATGTACAAGTAACGAAGTGAAAAATTATGAAAAATAATTTTTATATGTCCTATGAATTATTTTATGATTTTTGGAGGTATAAATTACCTCATATAATTACATGCATGTCATTAGGTGTGTACAAAATTTGTCAAGAAAAGTAACCAAAAGAGGTATTAATATTCTTTATAAATCAATTTATGATTTTTAGTAAATTAAAATAAATATTTTATATATGTTATATAAAATATTTATTACACGGTATAATTACGTAATGTATAAAAATTGATTAATTATGCATGCAAATGATCCGGAAATTTCTTGGCTGCGTGAGAGAGAGAGAGAGGCGGTGGAATTGAGTTTTTATAAAATTTAATTAAGTGATTTTTGGTTATAAAAAGAATGAAAAAGCATGAAGGCAAAAAACAAAGAAAAAGAAGAGAAAAACACACACACACAAACTCTCTCTTTCTCTTCCATCATCACCGTAGCCACCAAGCCACCACCGGAATAGATCACCACCAAGGAAGGAGAAGGTCTTGGAGCCTCAAAGAAAGAATTCCAAGCTTAAGGGAAGGTATAAATTCTTTTTATATGAATTATTTTGGTATTTTAGAGGATAAAATAATTTTATGGAAAAATTATAAATAATTAGAATAATGATTCCAAATAATTTTTGGATATTGATGTATGAATTTGGTGATTTTTGGAGTTATTTTGTTGGCAAAATTTGGAGCAAAAATGGAAAAAAATTAAAAGTTGACGCACTGTTGCACGCAGAAAGAAAGAGAAGAATGAACAGTGCTCCGCGCATTGCGCGGAGGGATTTCTCCGGAAACCGGAGCCAAAACGACGCCGTTTTGGTGCCGGAAGGAAGACCCGCGCCATGCGCGGAGGAGAATTCTGGAAACTGGGGTAAAACGACGCCGTTTGGCGTCGGCATAGGGCGGTGTCGCGCATCGCGCGGCCGAGGCACGCGGTAAAATTACCAGCGTGCCCCTGGCCTTTCTGGCTAATACCAAACGTGTCCTAGACCCACTGAAATTACGGAAAGGCCCCTGGGCTTTCCGGCAAATACCGAATGAGTCCCTAGAAGTGCGATAATGACAGAAATGCCCCTGGACTTTCCAGAAAATTCCGGTTATGTCCCTAGGGCGCGGAAATTACCAAAATGCCCCCAGAATCAGATTTTTAATGAAATAAATGTTTAAAAATTGTTTAAAAATAATAGAAAATTATAGAAAAATACTAAAAATATAGAAATGATATTTGAGCATTAAATTTAATATTTTTGTAAAAATATTAAATTTTGGAGATTAATATTTAAATATTAATCTATTAAGTTTAAAAGCCAGAAAATGATTAAATGAAAATTCGGACAACCAGATATGTTAAATTTTATCCGATGAGCCGGGTTGTCCGTATTAGAGGTATTGGATATTAAGTTAAACGAATATTTTAAGGAACGAGGTTAATATAATTGGCCATATAAATTAATAATTGGCCTAGAGATGATATTAATTAATTAAATTAATATCATAAGGAGTTAAATAATTATTATTTGATTATTTTATGATCATAGGTTGATCGAGTTAAGGGTTTGAGCTATCAAATTAATTAACTGGACTTCAGGCAAGTTCTTCAGTCCCTTTTATGTTAAATGTTGGAATGTTATGATATGTAATTCTTATTTTAAATGCATAAAAATTACGTGCTATGTGATACGTGATTAATGAGACCACAATGTGTATTTTGTGCAACGATATGAATATATATGAGATATATGGCTATAGTAGAAGCACAAACACATGATGTATGACACACACCAAGCATGTTAAGGTATGTGCTACGTGAATTATAACTGTTGAACTTGCTGAGCCGTTGTGCTCATTACTTGCATAATATAAACTTTTGCAGGTTAAGAAATGAATTTCAAGAATATCCGATTATATAGAGACGAAATTTTCTAAAAGGCTGTGAAGTTATTATGAAATGTTTATATTATGATTCAATGTGAAAAATTGTCAATGTTACATTAATATTTTTTATGTACATATATGTTGGATCTGGACAGAGCGAATATTGTTAAATTATGAATTGTGATTGTTCTTGATGATGGTCAGGATAGAAATTATTATGAATTATGAAACAAAGAAAATTGTATGGATATGACCAATACTAAATTGTGAATGTTGAGCTGTATGACACTAGTAAAAGAAAAGAAAAAGGTTAAGGTTGCGATCCAGGGACTAGGATCCAGATGTAAAGATTTTAAATATCCAAATATTTTAATACAATGATTGAATTGAGAAAAAGAAAAAAAAAAAAAAAAAAATTTATACCGAAAATTTGGTAATTAATGATTTTTGAAATCAGCTAATGGATCAATTAAGGTGATTAAAGATTTATTAACGGACCGAAATTTGGACGTAAAGAAAATAATGTTTAATAAATACAAGATTTAAGGGAATGAAGTAGGTCGAATTTCGGGGTCGTTACAGTTGGTATCAGAGCTAGAGGTTATAAACCTTAGGTAAATGATACCTTAGGCTATAACCTAAAGTAAGAAAGAGAACGGTTAGTTGAGTGTTCTGAAAACTCAAGCGTATAGTAAGCTCGTGACTCATGATTGTATGGTGGAGCCCCTTTAGCGAATGGGCGACTATGGCCTGACTAGGACAAACTCCTCAACCATATGATTATGGTAAGTTCCTGAGCCCAAATACGTGTTTAGTTTGATGAACATGGGAGAATTAGAATGAAGAGATATAAGTTGAGAAAGATGTAAGTTAAGAAATACAGATCTCAGATATTGGCTAAGGTTAAAGAAAATATGAAAGATATAAGATTATAAGAAATAGATAAAGATGTTAAGAAGGATTTGAATGAAGATAACGAAATGAGAAAATTTATAAGTTCAATTAAGAACATAATTGAAAGAGAATATTTGAAACGATTCAAAGATGAATCTCAAAGAAAATCAGGGGACACCTGATTTAAACAATAAGGATGACAAGGTAATCCGAAATGTATAAGAAGAGATCATAATAACATGATCAGGAACGGTAAGAGGATCGTACTACGATACGATCACGAGATAAGGGAAGTGAGTAAGAAGTAGATTGTAAAGCAAGAAGATGATGGGATCAAGTGAGAATGTGAAAGGATAGAAAGACCTGTTAATGGTTAACGAGGTATAGCTTGATGCTATAAAGGGATATGGTACTATGAAATAGTACAAGAAGAATTCAGAGAATGATGAGACATGAATGATAGAAAGGTTATGTTAAGGGGGTAGAAAACTTGGGTACGAAATTTCATTTGAGGACTCATGTGGTGACTGAGTTGCACAATCCTTTGTATGGGCGGGGGATTTGTGTTTACTTAGTTACTGTGTGATAATCATTGAAATGTTAGAGTCGCGCTAAGAGTTTCTGATAGATAGACAATCTTAAGTTTAGGCACGAGTTCTTAAAACTCATGCATATGATAAGTCCATGACTCATAATCGTATGGTATGTTTTGAGCCCCTCAGCATATGGACAGTCTTTGATATGTTCTCAGACTACGTATTGCTAGGACAAGCTCCTAAACTCATATTCTTGTGGTAAGTTCCTGGACTCATAATGTGTGGCAAGTTTGATGAACTATACGGGGGTATAGAAATGTTGGAGTAAATAGAAATTTTAATATGATATGTAATAATAGTCCTAGCAATAAATTTAATATTTAAGTAAAGAAAGAGAAGGTGAATGATTAGGGAATTTAGGATATTCCCACTCTTCTAGCTATGCTAGACTTCGAAATTTTTTGGCCTCAAGCTAAATTGACATGAATATGCTTTGAAAAATATAAATGAAATATTTCTAAGCGATCTAAAAAGGGTCTATGCCACTTGTTTCGGCTAGACAAAAATATTTTAACATCAAAATGTATTTCAAAAGAATCATCCACGCACCTTTTAGCCCGGTGCAGATGTGATGAATGACGGAATGCTCAACGTGTTGTTGAGACGGTGCGGTACTATTTCGTCATAAGATGATTCAACACCATAAAGTATGGTTTATGGTGTAGGAATTATTAAAGATGAAATTCTCAACGGACTGTCCAGATGATGCGGTAACATGAAGTCATAAATGATTTTGATTTATGAAGGTATGTCAGAACTATAAGTCAATGCCATTTGACTCGGCTTGATATTTTGAAAAATTTTGACATGATGAATATTTTAAAAATTTCTGCGGATTAGAAAGTGTTAAAAGAAAGTCTATGCTAATTGATCTAGCTAGACAAGCGTTGAGAAAATATAAGTCTAAGCTATTGATTCAGCTAGACAAATTTTGAAATATATTGAATTCCTATTCTTTGAAAATTATACCCAATCAAATTACTTTTGAATGAATTCTATGGCTGAGATGAACAAAAAGATTAAGACTATTGCAGGTTGATCGAATGGTCACCTGGCATAGCAAGACACAGGCATTGCAGATTGATCATCTGGCGTGCCAATGTATGGTGAAACATCCATCACTTTAATGACAGATTGATCCACTGTCAGGGTTTGCAGTATGAAGTACTCGGGGAGCGAAGTACTGTAAACCGGGATAAATGTTCATTCAGCATATTATGAAAGTTTTCCAAAATAAAAATTTTGAATTCTTCTACTCTTATGAAGATTGGATGGTAGGATGGGGTAGTATTTTAATTGTGAATGATAAGGAAAGTAATATTATGAAGTAAAGGAATTATGAGATGTGATGGATTAGAAAATTGTAATATACAATGACTACGAGAAAGGAAGGAAATAAAGATATGTGGAATCGATGTAAAGAAATTATGAGGTATCAATACATAGAAATTTCGAGGACGAAATTTTATGAAGGAGGGGTGAATGTGACACCCAGGATTTTAAAAATAGTTCCAAATAAAGATTATGATAAAATTAAATAAAGGTTAGCATTTAAAACCTAGTGTTGATTGATAGATAGTGTTAAGAAATGAATTATGAAATATGAAGAAGAATTATATGAATTAAGAAGAGAAAGATGAATGTGCAGAGTATGAATGATGTGCGATATAAGAATGTCGTAAGTGGATTGTGTAAGGGTAAGTATGATTAAAGAAATAAAAGTTTTCGGAGAATGAGAAATAATCTTGATAAGTATATCGAGAAATGAATTAATGTGTTATTCATAAATTTTTTTAGAGAAATATGAAATGTACTACTATAAAGAAATTGTAAATTAAATATTCTGACGGTAATGACCATTATGAGGTTATCCATGTAAGTTATGGATATTAAAGAGGTAAAATATAATTATTATTGATTAAATTTTATTCATCAAGATGAAAGTAAAGCAAAGTGCTATGAATAATATACGTATAATTATTACGGCAATTATGATTCCGAGGACGGAATCCTGTTAAGGAGGGAAGAATGTGAGGATCCGAATTTCAGGATTTCTTTATTAATATTAAATAATAATTAATTGATATAAAAATATCAAGGTTGTTTAAGTTAATTATTATTTTAAGTAATTTAAAGTGTTTGAAGGGATTTAATTAGTAAATTAAATTTGTACAGAGATGGTGATGAATTATGTGAATTTAAAATAATTGAAAAGTAAATAAATTGTGTAAATACAATTATGAAGAATAAAAGAAATTTTAAGTAATTGTACAATAAATGGTACAATTTAATTATTGTGGAAGTACAGAAATAAGGTTATGTGATAATGTAAATGCATGAATTTAATATGTATATATTTATATATATACATTTTTATATTTATATATGTGAATGTTTAATTGATAATTTTAAATTTCATTAATTATAGAAATAAAGGGATTAATAATTAAATTAATCCAAATTTAAATAAAAAGTGAATGAAGGAGTTGGTAAAATTGTATGTGTTGATTTTAGATTTTATCAAGAATTTTGGAGGAGGTTTAGAAATTAATTAAGAAGGAAAGGTAATTATATAAATTATATAATAATAATTATATAATTTATATAAGGAAATTAAAGTAAGGTATGAAGAAAATAATAATTATATAAATTATATAAAAATAATTATGTAATTTATATAAGGTGATTAAAGGGAATAAAGTTGGGAGAAATTAAGAAATTATTTAAGAAAGGAGAATGTAAATATATAAATTATATAATATTAAGTTATATATAATTTATATATATAAAGAAATTAATATGAATATTAAAGAAATTGAATAATAAATTAGAAAAAGGAATGTTTTAAGTTATTAAAAATTATGTTTATGCATAATTAAATTATTATGACCTTTATGAAGAATAATATTTCGGAAACGGGAGCATGTTAGTGTAACATGATGTACAAGTAACGAAGTGAAAAATTATGAAAAATAATTTTTATATGTCCTATGAATTATTTTATGATTTTTGGAGGTATAAATTACCTCATATAATTACATGCATGTCATTAGGTGTGTACAAAATTTGTCAAGAAAAGTAACCAAAAGAGGTATTAATATTCTTTATAAATCAATTTATGATTTTTAGTAAATTAAAATAAATATTTTATATATGTTATATAAAATATTTATTACACGGTATAATTACGTAATGTATAAAAATTGATTAATTATGCATGCAAATGATCCGGAAATTTCTTGGCTGCGTGAGAGAGAGAGAGAGGCGGTGGAATTGAGTTTTTATAAAATTTAATTAAGTGATTTTTGGTTATAAAAAGAATGAAAAAGCATGAAGGCAAAAAACAAAGAAAAAGAAGAGAAAAACACACACACACAAACTCTCTCTTTCTCTTCCATCATCACCGTAGCCACCAAGCCACCACCGGAATAGATCACCACCAAGGAAGGAGAAGGTCTTGGAGCCTCAAAGAAAGAATTCCAAGCTTAAGGGAAGGTATAAATTCTTTTTATATGAATTATTTTGGTATTTTAGAGGATAAAATAATTTTATGGAAAAATTATAAATAATTAGAATAATGATTCCAAATAATTTTTGGATATTGATGTATGAATTTGGTGATTTTTGGAGTTATTTTGTTGGCAAAATTTGGAGCAAAAATGGAAAAAAATTAAAAGTTGACGCACTGTTGCACGCAGAAAGAAAGAGAAGAATGAACAGTGCTCCGCGCATTGCGCGGAGGGATTTCTCCGGAAACCGGAGCCAAAACGACGCCGTTTTGGTGCCGGAAGGAAGACCCGCGCCATGCGCGGAGGAGAATTCTGGAAACTGGGGTAAAACGACGCCGTTTGGCGTCGGCATAGGGCGGTGTCGCGCATCGCGCGGCCGAGGCACGCGGTAAAATTACCAGCGTGCCCCTGGCCTTTCTGGCTAATACCAAACGTGTCCTAGACCCACTGAAATTACGGAAAGGCCCCTGGGCTTTCCGGCAAATACCGAATGAGTCCCTAGAAGTGCGATAATGACAGAAATGCCCCTGGACTTTCCAGAAAATTCCGGTTATGTCCCTAGGGCGCGGAAATTACCAAAATGCCCCCAGAATCAGATTTTTAATGAAATAAATGTTTAAAAATTGTTTAAAAATAATAGAAAATTATAGAAAAATACTAAAAATATAGAAATGATATTTGAGCATTAAATTTAATATTTTTGTAAAAATATTAAATTTTGGAGATTAATATTTAAATATTAATCTATTAAGTTTAAAAGCTAGAAAATGATTAAATGAAAATTCGGACAACCAGATATGTTAAATTTTATCCGATGAGCCGGGTTGTCCGTATTAGAGGTATTGGATATTAAGTTAAACGAATATTTTAAGGAACGAGGTTAATATAATTGGCCATATAAATTAATAATTGGCCTAGAGATGATATTAATTAATTAAATTAATATCATAAGGAGTTAAATAATTATTATTTGATTATTTTATGATCATAGGTTGATCGAGTTAAGGGTTTGAGCTATCAAATTAATTAACTGGACTTCAGGCAAGTTCTTCAGTCCCTTTTATGTTAAATGTTGGAATGTTATGATATGTAATTCTTATTTTAAATGCATAAAAATTACGTGCTATGTGATACGTGATTAATGAGACCACAATGTGTATTTTGTGCAACGATATGAATATATATGAGATATATGGCTATAGTAGAAGCACAAACACATGATGTATGACACACACCAAGCATGTTAAGGTATGTGCTACGTGAATTATAACTGTTGAACTTGCTGAGCCGTTGTGCTCATTACTTGCATAATATAAACTTTTGCAGGTTAAGAAATGAATTTCAAGAATATCCGATTATATAGAGACGAAATTTTCTAAAAGGCTGTGAAGTTATTATGAAATGTTTATATTATGATTCAATGTGAAAAATTGTCAATGTTACATTAATATTTTTTATGTACATATATGTTGGATCTGGACAGAGCGAATATTGTTAAATTATGAATTGTGATTGTTCTTGATGATGGTCAGGATAGAAATTATTATGAATTATGAAACAAAGAAAATTGTATGGATATGACCAATACTAAATTGTGAATGTTGAGCTGTATGACACTAGTAAAAGAAAAGAAAAAGGTTAAGGTTGCGATCCAGGGACTAGGATCCAGATGTAAAGATTTTAAATATCCAAATATTTTAATACAATGATTGAATTGAGAAAAAGAAAAAAAAAAAAAAAAAATTTATACCGAAAATTTGGTAATTAATGATTTTTGAAATCAGCTAATGGATCAATTAAGGTGATTAAAGATTTATTAACGGACCGAAATTTGGACGTAAAAAAAATAATGTTTAATAAATATAAGATTTAAGGGAATGAAGTAGGTCGAATTTCGGGGTCGTTACAATAATTAATTCATTGGGCTAGCAACACTAGCCTTCAAGACTTGAAATTCTAAGAAATGTTGAGCTAGTTTGAATTAATATTGAACTCATCGTTTAATTAGTATTTGTTCTACTGATTAAATCACATAAGAATTTCCACCTTGAGCTTATTAGTTTAACAAAATAATTCAATTTACAATATAGTTTGTCATATTGCTTACTATATTCACATGCCTATTCAATCTAGGAGGTAGCTTTCCATATAAGACTGCATCATTTTAATTCACCAATCTAGTTCGCTATATTATCGATTTAGGTTATCATATAACAACTTGGTCATCTTACAAGTCTTACCATCATTAAATGTCTACGCTTGTTTACTATATTCATGTGGCTTGCCATATATATTAATTTGATTTACCATAATCTTAATACCTTTTTGGACTTTTATTTCATTTCTAACGCATAGCTACTATGTTGGGCTTAATTTAATTACCAACAAAATACCTAGCTTATCCCTTCCTAAATTATTATTTTTGGGTTCACTTAAATTATAATTCAAGGTTTAACTTCCAAAAGCTTACTTAATAAATAACATATGCTTTACATTATAAGATTTCTTACATAATCTCTTTTTGTCAAGTAATTCATCGAGCTTTAAAGGTAGTATATTACCTTACTCTTAATATACCTCCTAGTATACATAATAATAAAAATTTTGGTTTTAAAATTTAAAAACCTATATTTACTAACATTTAATTCCTAATACAAAGATTAGGTTAAAAATATTTTCTCATTTTCTATACATTTTACTTCTCCAAATTTAGGTTTTAAACATCAACCCTCATTTAATCATCTAAGATTTTATTTAAAAGTCTTGTCAAATATTCGGGATATTACATTCACCCATACTTTTAAGAATTTTTTCCCCGAAATTACAGCATATTTATTTCTGTTCATTTTATCCATTAGTTTCCCAATTTAACCTCTCATATCTTCCTTTTGCTGAGAATTTTTCATTAATCGTTAAATCTTATGACTATTCTCCTCTGAAATTTACACCTCTACCATTCAATTTCTAAAATATTGGAATATCTTCCAGGAGTCTTCAAAAATTGTTCAATAATTATGAAAGAACTTGAATAACTATGAAGTAAAAAAATAATTCCTTTAAAACTTTAACATATTTGACTGAGGGGTCATAAAGACCATGAACAACTGAATACCTTAGGAGTATTTAACAATCATCAAGACTGTAAACGGTCAAATCGAGTACTCACAACTTAAGGATATCAGCCTTCTGTTCTCTATGTATATGCATAACA
Organism: Hedera helix; assembly: GCA_947179155.2. Lineage (NCBI taxonomy): Eukaryota > Viridiplantae > Streptophyta > Magnoliopsida > Apiales > Araliaceae > Hedera > Hedera helix. Next base: position 21,554,221 of record OX359274.1, read on the forward strand.
TTTAAATCAGATACTTAAAACTTAAGGAGATCAACCTGATGTACCTCATGTATACACATAACATTTACTCTTTCTATTGAAATGACGGATTCCCATCATAAAATATCCATACTTCAGAGATTGTTCACCTCAGACTTACTACAAAATTCTGAACCAATAATTTGGTTTGGCATAACTTTCAAAAAATACTTGTATTTCATAAATACATTTCAACATTTGTCAAGCTACATCAATTAGCATAGACTTACAATAACAGTTCAGATATCAATCGTAACTTTTAAAACTTTTCATGAGCACCTACGGGCAATAAAATTTTCAAAGTTCATTACTTTTTGTCAAAAAATGTCTAGCTATAACAAATAGCATTAACGCATACTTTTTCAATGTTTCAAAAAAAATCATTTTATGACTTTATGATACCATATTATCTTAACGGTACGTTAAGGATCCTGTCATTGTCATATCAACACGGCATGGTGTTTTGACGTTTCAGAAATACATTTTGATGTTTTTAAATCATTCTAGTCTAGCTGAAGTAAGTAGCATAAACTCTCATTTAAACGTTTTAAAAATAATCAAAAATTAATTTAAGTTTTGTCACCATAGATAACAATATTTTGTCTCCACAACCCAAGTTACCACGGCTTATTGATAAAGTAAGAAAATTTTATTTGTTCTTTTAAAGGCACATAAGTGCGATTTTTAGTACGATTTTAAGAATTTTAAAGTCTAGCATAGCTAGAAGATTTGGAATAACCTAAAACCTCAAACATCTCCAAAAACAAATTCCTCCACATCTTTTTTTAGCTTAATAACTGTATTAATTATTGATCCTATTAATGTTCTCCAATCAATGAGAACTATTAAATCTCTATCCATGACCTTTCTTATATCTATAAACCCATTATTCATCAAACTAACCCCGCATTATAAGTTCAGGAACTTACCACAAGAATATGAGTTTAGGAATTGGTCCAAGAACAAATCACGGACTTTCTATATGCTAAGGGGCTCAAAAATATACCATACGATTATGAGTCATGAACTTACCATACGTATGAGTTTTAAGAACGTGCACATAAGCTTAACGTTCTCTACTATCAGATATACACATTAGGAAAAAATCACCTTCTCACCATACAAATAACTATAGCGCGACACAAGGTTCTATTCGATTATCACTATAAGAAACTAATTGGTTGTCAAACCAAGCATAATCTCCTACCCATACTAGAAACTGGTCAACTCGATCACTAATCAATATAGGAAGTTAAGCAGTTGTTAAACCAAGAACAAATTATCTACCCGTATAAATGACTGTTAAACTCAAGCACTATATTAATATAGGAAGTTAAGTGGTTCTCAAACAAAGAACAAATTCCTCGCCCATACAAGGAATTGTCCAACTTAGCCACTAACATGAGTCCTCAACTGAAAACCCACAAATCTCTTACTTCTTCTTAGCTTGATATGAATTTTCTCCATTCATATCTTGCCACATACCACTCTTTCTGAGTTCATTATTATTATTCCACAATAGAAGGTATAAAATCCCTTAGCCTAACATATTAAGTTTCTTGTATATTTAGCTATATATATTTATAGATCATGCTTGATTGTGGGAGTTAATATTATGTTGGGGAACCATAGTGGGTTCCGGAGGTACTGTAACGTCTCTGAAATGCCTGCATTTACTACAGGCAATCTCGTGCTTTAAAACATAACATTTATCCTTAAAACCACATCATACAATCATAATATAGTTTATAAACCTGTTTATTTAACTTATATTCTTAACATGTCTCAAGATCATAACCTTCACTTTCTATACGTTATAACTCAGGTCATGCATACATAAATTGAGACTTAGTCTATTACATTTCAAAATCATATAACTTATGATTTTACTTAACTTAACATGTGAATTTGATCACCATTCATAATTATCCATACATACTCCTGTTTACCCATATCTATTTCATACATACGAATTTATTACATATAATACTCGACTTACTATGATACATTAATCGTATCCGAATACAAGTTTCTTTAAAGAAAACATATACACATAACTATCCCCAATGGATTTACAAAACATACATCTCATTATTAATAACAAAGTTTAAAATTAAAAACTAAGACATTAATTAACCTATACCTGAATAATTTACATTCTTTATTGACTTATTATATTACAAAAAAGAATATAATATATTCCTTCACGCCTTTCTATGTGTTTCCCATTTCTTACCCTTTAGTTTAACCGGAACCTCTGGCCTTCTCATACTTTTCCTGAAAATGTTAGTTTAAGCAAGAATAAGCACAACGGCTCAACAAGTTTAACAGTTAACACATTTCATGCTCGCAGTTTAAATACATGCATCATACCTTTCTTATTATGCATATATCTATGCATCATATTTATCATGCTGTGAATTTTTAAAATATAAATGTCACATATTATATTTAACTGTTAAAACATGTAATTGCACGAAGTGCACATTTCAACATAATCATATCACATAGTATGTCAAGTAGTTCACGTTGAACAATTATTACATTTCAATAAGTCTTGAAAAACTTGTCTGTTACATGTTACCATACTAAACATTTACGCTCATTGGACGTCTTTCACATTCCATCTTATCGGTTTGTCAATCTGAACTCTATCTGTCAACATACAACCTAAAAATTATTATAGGGTTATAACATATTTCATATCCTCTTCAAACTTAAATCATAATTACTAGACCACTAGTCTTTATTCATTTCAAATTTGGTATATTTTACCTTACATAGGTTAATAATATATCTCAACTCCTTACCAACTTTTTACTTAAACCTTAACATGTTTTTACTTAGCTTTAGGTATGTTATATTATATCATTTATTGTTCTATTATACCTTAAAAAACCCCCTACATCGACCATTTTTATCAATTTAGGATTTACATAAACTATCTCTATCATTCCACATCAAAACATAGCTTTTCAGACAAAATAAAAAAAAATCGGGTACAAGACACTGCGCCCCAGCGAGCTCTAAACTCGCCGGGGGAGAAATGCTTGCAGTTTACTGTGACTTAGCGCAGTGTTTAGTGCAAAACACTGTGCCTAGGCACAGTGTTCAGAAAACTTAATTTTTGCATCAACTTTGCTGATTTTTAACGCTTTCATCTTACATCCAATTAGGCTTAAATTTGAATCATTGCTAGACCTTATTACATAGTATTTTACAAAAAATACAACTTTGATCATTTGAATTCTTAAAATTTTCAAAGCATTAGCCCATAAAAGGGCGTTTAAACTCGTTTTACACTTGGACTCATTTTCCGTCTACTAGTGATTTTTGGCCATTCACATCTAACATTCATTACAACACTTGATATAGTATCTATACATCATATAAGACATGTCTAGACCTTTAAAATAACTTAGCTTTGCACTAGACGGGATATGTTTGTAAAAATTTATTTTAGGTCGAAACGATCGTTTTCGATCGCTCGAAATGCATTTTCGTTCTAACTTTCATCCGTTGACTACCAAATAAACGTAGACACGTGTAACTTCATAAAACTAAGTCATTCAACCTAGTTTAACCATTAATTATCCAAAATTGCCAAAACTCACATTTGAGTTGGATTTCATCAATTTTACATATTTTTTCATTAAAAGTCACTTTCAAATTCTTAGACTCCACTTTCCATATACTCATTAAAGAGTTTGTTTTCAACCTTTATAATATTATACTACACATATATGAATCTTTCAAAATTCATTTACCTTAAAAATATGTTTATAGAAACATATAATTACCATAGCTAGTTTTAGCTTTCAAACTTATACCTTCTATACATTAGAGTATTTAACATACTATCTTTCATGCAAATACAAACAACACCATTATGTTCAACCTTATATCTTAAGGTTTCACCATGAACCTCTCACTCTAGACACATAATCTTCCATAACTAACAATTTTAACTATATATACATGCATAAACATACATATTTCAAAGTTTTAGGTTAAGAAAACTTTTAAATCTTATCAAATGATCAACTTCCTTACATAGGAAGATTCACAGGGACGAGACCGTAATCTTTACTTCTTGCTCTTTGATCATCTAAGCTCTCTGTCTTTCTTGAACTCAAGCTTTCTCTCCCTATTTCCACGGCTTCTCTCTCTCTCCCTCTTAGGTTTTCTAATTTCCAGTAAAAACCAAAATGAGGAGAAGACTCTTGCTTTGCTAAGTTTATAGAGACTTAACCTAAGTTGAGTTAAATCAACTTAACCATAGTTAATCCTAACCAAGGGCATTTTGGTCATTTCACATTTAGTCAATGACATTTTGATCATTTCATACCTTAGGACACATGGGTCATTACCTAACTTGTCAAGGGTATTTTGTTCAAAAGCCGAAGTGGCTAGACTTTCCTTTTATGGAAAGTTTTCATTTAAGGAAACTTTTCTTTTTAAGCGCTTTCCATTTTTGGTAAGTTAGATTGGTTTTCTTCTAGTCTATCATTTAGGTAATTATTTCCCGCTTGAACTACCTTCACTTGTCCCATTTAAATGGCTTACTTCATTATTTAATCGCAAATCGATTAACTAACTTTTCTTGATTAAAATTACGTTTCTAGTTTCCTACGTACCTTCTCGGTTTCACATTTAATCAATTTCAATTTCCGTCATTTCAAATAGTAGAAATGCTCATTTTTTCATAAAACCATTTTCTCGAAAAATAAACCCTGATCGAATTACAAAAAAAATCATTCTATTTTATCCTTTTTATGCTCATATTATCATTTTATTACTTTTAAGTCATTACATTTATTTACTTAGTACATATATGACAACTTGCATCATACATGCTTTCTACATTCTTTCTACTCATTTGTAGGAGTATTACCTTTTGTAGTTATACGTCGTATAAATACTCATTTCATTTTAATCAATTAATATTGATTCATTAATCACTTTCAAATAATTAATTCACATAATCCTTATTATTCAGTTAGTTCCTAATATATAAATTAGGTTAGACTGTTCAATCATTTCTTCACCTTCTAACATACCTTACATTGCCATTCTCGTAACCTAGCCTCTTAAGGCCAATTCAACAAGCTGGTTATTAATATTCATAATGTAGGCTTAATTCATACATTCTTCAATCATTTTCTTTATTCTCTAAGTCTTAACTTTTCTTTCATTATTAGATCAAATATATCTAAATACATTCAACCTATCACATTCTAACACAACACAATGTCTTACAATAATTCATTTCTGACTACTTAATCGTAGTTACTCATTTTTGTCATTTGCCTTTAATCCGTTCTATTTTCATTCAACTATAGTAATTTATATTTATTATAATCCCATCATATATCAAGCCATTAATGTACCTTTTATTAATGACTGATCCTTAAAGCTCTATAGACCCCTTTTTATATCAAGAGTTCATCTTTACAAATTTAACCACATAGGTCATTTTTAATACATTGATTAAACACTAAAATAAATTTAATCAATTCTTTACACTTTTTGTCCTTTTAAACCAAGCTTTAACTTATAACATTTATTTAATTAGCCAATATCTTTATTTTAAAATATTGTCAAAAATCTGGGATGCCACAAGTACAAGGATGGATTTGGATGGAGATTATTTATTATATCATGAGTTGTTAGATGAAACATGCCTTTATGATGAACTTGTACAAAAATCCTAGATAATGAGTTTGATGTGAGAAAATAAATTATGTTGTCTATGAAAACTTTAAGATCTAAAACTTGTCTTTGCTAGATCTATGAAATATGAAACTAATCCAATTGAAACGAACAAAATCAAAGCTAAAATGGATTTATAGTGAATATTCTTGTAAAACATATCAAAATGTAACTCTAGCATAGTTGAACCGAAATTTTGGCTATATAATATTTTTGGAAATGATTTAAAATTTTTAATAATGTAAAAATATGAGTTTACTAACCAATGAACTTGGTTTGAACTCATCTGAATGTAAAATGAACAAGTTATGAAGATTGCAATCAAAAGAGGTAAAAGTCACAAAGTTGAAAAATGGAGGAGGAACATTTTCTCAAACAGCCCCGGCACGCTGTCTGTAGTATTAAACATAATGCTAGGGGGCTGATCCTTTTTATTGTAAAAACATTTGAAGGACAGCGTCGCGGCACAGTCCGTAGTGCATTTAATCACATCGGGGTGCAGTCCGTGTTTCCCAGTTAACTGAACAGGACCCAGTTTGATCGAGTCTGGCAGGGGTCAAAATAAATATAAAATTTTAAAATAAATAATTAATAAATAAAATAAAATAAAAAACTAAATAAATAAATAATGAGTAAGCAAATAAAATAATAATTAATTATTTTATTTAACTAAGGAAGAATAAACAAATAAAATTATAATTAAATTATTTTGTTTGTAGATCATAAAGAGGAAATTAGATGATTAAAGATTTTAAAAAAAAATAATAGTTAAATAATTTTATTTGTAGATTAAATGAATAAAGTTAAACAAATAAAATAATAATAGAGATTATTTTATTTATAGATGATTTAAATTTCAACAAATAAAATAATAATTAAATTATTTTATTTGTAGATTAAATAAATAAATTTTAAACAAATAAAATAATAACAAAAAATATTTTATTTGTGTGACTATTTAAGATGAATTAAATGAGTAAATTTTAAGCAAATAAAATAATAATAAAGATTATTTTATTTGTGAATTTTGAGTAAGAATTAAAATAAGTAAAGCCTAAAAAAATAAAATAATGATAAAAATTATTTTATTTGTGAACTAAATGAGGCTAAACAAATAAAATAATAAAGATTATTTTATTTATGAATAGTAAAGATGAATTAAGGAAAATAGAATGTAAATAAATAATAAGGAGCATTATTTTAAAGAATTAAAAGAAAAATTAAGTAAACAAAATAAGAATAGTTATTTTGTTTGCAGATGAATTGATGTAAGTAAGGAGCCAATGATATGTAATAATAAATGATACCCTTTAATCATGAAGAATAAAATGAATAAAGAAAGGTGAATGGATAGAATAAAAATAAATGTTATTTAATTTGTAACGTACAGAGATAAGTGAGCAGTCAATAATAAAGAATAAGGACGATTGATCATGAGGTCAATAATTAAACAAATAAAATATCAATGAGGTTTATCTAAATTGTAAGGCAGGAATGTGGATAACAAGGCAAGCTGAAGGTGGGAATGAAGGAGATGAATGACGAGATGTTAAGGGATGAAAAAGAGTTGGACAGTGGAGACTTAAGAGTCATAATCAATTTATGTGAATTCAATAATAATCCAGTAGAGACTAACCTATAGATCAAACTACGGCTTATGTAAGTCGATGAGAGGTTGAGAAGCTAGAAAAAGGAGAAGCAGAAATACCAGGCAAATGTCTCTTATTTGTACAATTTATTTGCTTCGTACAAGTTTTACAGTGCATGCTTAGACTTAAATTATCATCACTTGAATGCGACCCTTCATATGTGTACGCTCAGAAAGATTTCCCAAACATTAAATTATAAAAGATGAGAATTTTAAACACAAACAAGTTGTTTGAAGAATGAGTCTATGCCACTTGATTCGACTGGACAGATGATAACATAAATTCTCAATCCTATTTCTTTGAGAAAGCTATCTAGATCAATTACATTGGTGCAGACTCTGTTATGCTGAAATGAACAATCCTAATAAAAAGGGAAATTACTTTGTGTCGGTGGATTCCGACTTGCGCGCACATGAAAAATGAACGTTATGTATAATGTAGGGTACGACGGGACTGATCACCTCATGTATTCATTTTTTTTTAGGATCCTCAAATAAACATTGTTAATCCTCCGATGAGTTCAATGGTCCTTAATGACCACTGAGTAATAAGTGATATTCATGCTTTGGAAAGTTAAAAATTCTTCTTTACAAAATACATAATGATTGGTTATTCCCAAATTACCCTAGTTATTGCATATTACAAAATTGAGACAGTAATATATTACTCATTTATGATTCATTAATTCATATCATGACTTATCTGAAGCTATTAACCCTTGAGCTCATGAGACTTAGAGTAAATTCTTGAATACTATTGTCCATATACTTGTTGAGCAAACTTGTTGCTCATTCTTTTGTTATAATCATATTTTAGTTAAGACATAGAAGGTTGGTAGTTCCAAAAATGAAAAAGGCAAAGCTAAGGGTAGTCGAAGATCTGGTTATGTAATTGAACTTATGAATACAATTCGGATGATGTCAGTCTTTTGTTATTCAAACTCATGATGTATTGTAAAGGTCTTTAGAACTTGGGATATTATGAAAGCTTTAAGCTTTGTTGTACTTATATTTATGTTATTATGTATCGACTGGGTAGTTATATGTATGATATATAGATGAGATCGTAAGCACTGAATTCGAGGTAAGAGTACCCAAATTAAGGAGCATCACTTGTTGGTATTAGAGTTGTAGGTTATATAAACCTTAGGAGGGAGAATATTTAAGCTATAACCTTAAAAAGAGAGTTAGAATGGGATGAGATGAAACTCATGTAGAGTTTTATAGATGACTTTAAGAGATTTGTTGTATAGTTATTACTGTCATAAAATATATTTTCATTTCATACAATGAATTTATATTTTATTCCAATATACTAATAGAGTTTGTCTGTCTGTGTTTATGGTTGTAGGATGCCAGATTTGGGAGATTCTAGTAGGATTATGGAAAAGGAGCCATGTGACATCCACGTTATTTTAGTGACCCCTGTAATGCCCGAGCCCAGTGCAGCAGTACCTGTTCAGGCTGTTGCACTAGTAGAGGAGGTGGTGCACGGTCTAGTGATGGATCTAGTTGAGGGGGAGTCAGCGCAGGAGGAGGACCGAGTAGCGGAGTCCGAGGGAGGGTCTCCAGTATTTCACACTGTTTGTCTCAATCTTACTTAGCAAAACACGCAAGTATACATGGTCAATCAGTAGTGAAGTAGAAAGCAAAGTATCATTTCCCACAAGGACTTTCTATTATCAATACACCAAGATGCTAATCCTCAATCACTTCAATCCAAATCAAACAGACGCTCAACATTGATGGATATTGGTTAATTGAATACAATTAAATTGATTGAGTTATCAAAAACTAATTACCAAGAATTGCTATCAAGTTAAAAGACTATAAGGTTATAACTTCCCCTAGCACTTCAATTGAACCTTTTCATTTTCTACTTAACTAATCAACCATCTGGAATTTTTAACCAGGAATTCTTAAATTTTCACTAACCTATTTTGATGGTCTAGTAATTATTCCCTACTTAAATGAATCAATATGTGTCCATAAGATTTAACATTAAGCAAGAGTCATTAAATTCATATTCCTATAAAGGTTACATATGGTATATAGGTATATGTCTATCCTATATACGAATCATACATCCTAACACACATAGAATAGCACAAACATATGTTGTCACGTCCAGATCTATGTTTATAATCCATTTTTAAAGTTCATATAAACTATCATGCTAATTACTGGCCAAGTAACTATAAATCAAGCACAAGATATGACAATCAATCCCAATACACTCAATCAACATTAAGAGAGAATGAATTGCTTTTAAACAACAAGCTAAGTTCCATTACAACCTTAAATTTGGAGTTTAGTTCATCACTAAATTGAAAACCATGAACATCAATTCAATCAACATAAAGATATATCAAAGCAAGAGAAATAGAGAGAAAGAAGAAACAACAATGAATCTGAATCTCCCTTCAATCTCTAACTTTGATCTCCTTTTATTGCCTCCTTGAAACCCTAGCTTTCGATTCCTTGATCTCACCCTCTCTATGTTCTCTTATGCTTACCAAGGTTTCTGTTTTCTTTCTATGTGAAAAACCACCCAATGTAACCGTTACCCATGAATAGAAGTATGTTCCACAAATAAAAGCACGCTTGGGTCCCTCAAAATAGATCTTCTTCATCAAAATTTTCTAACGAGTGTCTGCCAAGCGCATAGGCATTTGTTTGGTCTGGTTTGAGATTCTAGCCAAGCACCTACCAAGCGACTGGGCTTTTGTCTGACAGAAAAATTACCATTTTTCCATTTTGAGCTCCTTTTTCTACAAAACAAAGGAAAAATACCAAAAATAAGTAAAACGAAACAATAAAGCTTAAAAATAAACGAAAACAACACAAATCAATAAGCTATTTATGATTAATTAATTCATATCATGACTTATCTGAAGCTATTAACCCTTGGACTCATGAGACTTAGAGTAAATTCTTTATTAATATTGTTCATATACTTGCTGAGCAAACTTGTGTTATAATCATATTTTCAGTTAAGACAGATAAGGTCGGTAGTTCCAAAAAGGAAAAGGGCAAAGCTAAGGGCAGTCGAAGATCTGGTTATGTAATTGAAATTAGGAATCCAATTTGAATTATTTCAGTCTTTTGTTATTCGAACTCCTGATGTATTGTAAAGGTCTTTAGAACTTGGGATATTATGTCAGCTTTAAGCTTTATTGTACTTATATTTATATTATTATGTATCGATTGTGTAGTTATATGTATGATATATGGATGAGATCGTAAGAACTGAATTCGAGGTAAGAGTACCCGAATTTAGGAGTTTCACTTGTTGGTATTAGAGTTGCAGGTTATATAAACCTTAGGAGGGAGAATATTTAGGCTATAACCTTAGAAAAGAGAGTTGGAATGGAAGGAGATAAAACTCATGTAGAGTTTTACAGATGACTTTAGGAGATTTGTTGTATAGTTATTACTGTCATAAAATATATTTTCATACTATACAATGAATTTATATTTTATTCCAAGATACTAATAGAGTTTGTATGTTTGAGGTTGTAGGATACCAGAGTTGGAAGATTCTAGTAGGATTATGGAAAAGGAGTTGTGTGACATCCACGTTGTTTTAGTGACCCCTATATTACATGAGCCCATTGTAGAAGTACCTGTTCAGGCTGTTGCACTAGTAGAGGAGGTGGTGCACGGTCTAGTGATGGATCTAGTCGAGGGGGAGTCAGCGTAGGAGGAGAACCGAGTAGTAGAGTCCGAGGGAGGGTCTCTAGTATTTCACACTATTTGTCTCAATCTTACTTAGCAAAACGCGCATGTATACGTGGTCAATCAGTAGTAAAGTAGAAAGCAAAGTATGATTTCCCACAAGGACTTTCTATTATCAATACACCAAAATACTAATCCTAAATCACTTCAATCCTAATTAAACAGACGCTCAACATTGATGGATATTTGTTAATTGAATACAATTAAATTGATTAAGTTATCAAAAACTAATTACCAAGAATTGATATCAAGTTAAAAGACAATAAGGTTATAACTTTTTTTTTTTTTTTTTGATAATGTGGAGCATCCCAACCGCAGCCGAATTAAGTCTCCCCACCCCGGGTCAGGCTTTGCACACAGGCTTTGTCTAAGACATGGCTTCACCCTGAAACATGCGACCCGTGACCCCATTACCTGTTAAGGCATAAATATTGTTGTAAGTGGGACTCGAACCCAGGACATCCGGGTTTACGGCTCATCCCAAGGCTAAGCTTAAACCACTGTGCCAATAACTTCCCTTAACACTTCAATTGAACCTTTTCATTCTCTACTTAACCAATCAACCATCTAGTATTTTTAACCAGGAATTCTTAAGTATTAACTAGCCTCTTTCGATGGTCTAGTAATTATCCCCTACTTAAATGAATCACTGTGTCCATGAGATTTAACATTAAGCAAGAGTCATTAAATTCATATTCCTATGAAGGTTACATATGGTATATAGGTATATGTCTATTCTATATACGAATAATACATCCTATAATGACCACGAATTTCATTAGTCATTGTAAATATAATTAATAAATATTTAGCAATGAATTTAAACTTTTTGGATTAATTAATTATGCATTAGATAATTAAATGAATGTACTTATGTGTTTGTATATTTATTTAAAGAATTAAAGCAAGGTGTATGATTAATTAAAGCAAATCTAATTGGATTATATTTTAAATCCAAATGAGTTCATAAACTAGGTCAATGATATTAACCTAGTAGCCCATGTAATTAATTTGATCACTAGTCCATATAATTAATTAAACAAGTCCAATGCTTGATTTAATTAAATGTAACCTAGAATATTTAATGTAAGCCCAATGTGTTATTTAAATTGAGCACAAACCAATTCAATGGATGAGCCCAATACATTTAATTCCTAAGTCCAACATTGAGCCCAATAAGAAGTCAAAATTGGTCAACAATTGAACACATGTATATATATATATATATATATATATATATATATATATATATATATATATATATATATATATATATATATATATATATATATATATATATATATCTGTGTGTGTGTGTGTGTGTGTGTGTATGTATGTATAAATACACATTTAAAGCATGAAAAATAAAGCAAAAACATGGCCAAAAAGGCCATGTTGACCGGCCATTAAGGGGCCCCACATGGGGTGACTTGTTTTGCTAGCTTGCTTCTAATTTACTCTATGACATGGTTGGCCAACAACCCTAGTCAATCAACAAGTCACTCACCTTGTCCATCCATCAAATAGTAAACTAGTTTAAGGCTTTAATTTCACCAACATAGCTTGATTAGTGAATTGATGCTAGATTAGTTGTAACACCCCGGGATCCCGACCTTCCTTAATTCAATCCGATTATCTCTGGATAGCATAATTATTACCTTTAATACTGAATTAACAGGGATCTCGTGCATTAAACTTTATACCTTTGACCTTTAAACCCATTGAGTTGACCTTAAATTTGGTCCATATTTTTTTTTTTTTTAAAACTTATTTAACTTACATTCCTTACTAGTCTCAGGATCGCAACGTTCACGTTATCTTTTATTAAACTTAGGTCCGCATTTTATCAATCGTGACCCATATACAATTTCCATAATCAAATATATTTTTATAATTTAACATAATCTTTAAATAAAATTTCGCCATGAACTTTCTGTATATATGGCCTTGTCTATATGTATTCTTGTTCCTGTTTACTTATACCTGTTTACATTTATTCATCTATATCACACATATTATATCTACATATTCCTGTACTATTCATACAAGTTTATCACATGTATCACCTTTCCATTTTTCCTGGATAACATCAACATGCACTAGTCATTCTCTGATAATACAAATTAGCAAATCATACATTCCTTTCTACTATCTAGGTTTAACATTTAAGCTTGACTATTACATTCTGACATATTACAGCGTCTTACACTAATTTCTTTCAATTCATCTTATTGTAGGTATTAACATCAATTCCTTCGTTCTTAATCCATTACACTATCATCAAATCCTCAAAATTCCTTTTCATTATGATTTCCCATTCTCATAATCCTCTAACTTAATTTATCTTTCTATATTCGACCACATAGGTCCCTCTTTAATACTTCAAACACACTGGTCTTTTCTAACATATTGACCACATAATACATCAATTTAATCACATAATAATCACATTTAATTATTTTAACTAGGTTTTGTTTAATAACCTTCACTTAATTATCCATAATCTTTATTTAGAATTTCTGTAAAATCTTGTGGTGTCACATTCACCCCTCCTTAACAAAATTCCGTCCTCGAAATTGCTGTGTACCCATATTATGCTCATTTACAACATACATAACTCTTTGCATTCATTCCACATAACTAGGTTTTCAACTAACCTTTACATTCTCTCTTCTCTCTACCCATCTTACCCCTTTCTAACATTCATTCCAGAAGATTGGAATGTTTTTCAAGAATCTTCACAATTATACAACAACTGTTAAGTCGTATGAATAAATAAGAGTAGTTTTTCCTTTAAAAAGTAAAACTTTAGCGTTTTCAATAAAATTGACGCTTTTGCTGAGGGGTCAATAAAGACCAATTAACCTGAGTCACGACGCAACCACGCCATTAATTTGCTGTCAGCCTGTTTACCAGTCACAGAGACTGGAAACTACCGTATTTAGTACACTAGGTGATCAGCCTATTGTACCCTTTTTACTTTTTCATTTGGGTTGAACCATGTTAACCAACCCATATAACATATCCCTTTTCAGGGTTGCTCACCTCAGACTTTAAAAACATTTGTTTTATCCATTATCTGGATTTAAAAAACATTTGTTCATTGCTTTTTCAAAACGGTCTAACCGAAACAAATGGTATAGACCCTCATCATTAAACTGTTCATTCTTCGAAAACTTAAAAAAAAAATTCAAAAATATTATCATTAGCTCAAAACTTGAATCCAAGAAAATCCTTTAAAAGGCTTCATAATACTGCACTATCTTAGCAGTACGTTGAGAATTCAGTCATTTAAGACCTCTTAATACCGTACCGTCATAGAAGTACGTTGAGAATTCCGCCATATTATCATTTCACACCATAATCAACAGTGTGACAATGACTTTTATGATTACATTTTGAAATTTTCAAAATAACTTTGTCTAGCCGAACCAATTGGCATAGACCATGAATCACGGAATTTTAAAAATCATTTTTCGATACTTGAACAAAACATTTTGCTGCACTAACGTGCGGAAATAAACATATTTTAAAAAAAAACATGAATGGTCTAGCATAGCTAGAAGAGTGGATTGCCTACCCAATCCTAATAATCTCTTTTTTACTTCATTAATTCATTCAATTCTTTCTTATACTTCTATTTCTTCATAGATCCTTAATCTTAGCCAATATCTAAGAACTATATCTCTTAACTTATGGCTCTCTACTCTAAACCCAACGCTGTTCATCAAACTTGCCACGCATTTGGGCTCAGGAACTTACCACAATCATATGGTTCACGGAGCTTGTCCTAGTCAGGCTATAGTCGCCCATTCGCTGAGGGGCTCCACCACATAATCATGAGTCACGAACTTACTATACGCTTGGGTTTTCAGAACACGCAACTAATCTTAATCTTTCTTACTTAACTCTTCTCATTTCTTACCGTGACGCTGGATCTCCACTGATTATCACGACAGGAAGCTAAGTAAGTACAAATCCTCGTCCCATACCGAGGAAGTGCACACTCGGCCACTACCATGAGTCCTCAATGAAAAATCCCACATACCCTAACATTCCTCACTTTAATTTTTTTTTTTTTTTATATGAATTTTATCAAATCATATCTCACAACTCATTAAAAGTCACTTTACTTTATTGTTCACAACTCACCTTGAGTCCCTTCTCATATCTTACAATTCACAAATCATCCCGAGTCCTTATTCATGTCTTGCAATTCACAACTTCTCAAAAGTCCCTTAATATTTGATTGCCTATGTTCTCATAGCTCTTTTGCCCTTTCTCATATCTTATCTTAAAATATCATTTACTATTTCTTAATCCTGAATTCCCAAAATTCATTTCTTTATTACACAACTCGTCTAAAGTCCCATACCTTTCTATTTCCTTTCTTTACACAAAGGTCATAGCCTAAGGTACTCCTACCTAAGGTCTATAACCTGTCTGCTTTGATACCAAATGAAACGCCCCGGGATCCCGACCTTCCTTAATTCAATCCGATTATCTCTGGATAGCATAATTATTACCTTTAATACCGAATTAACAGGGATCTCGTGCATTAAACTTTATACCTTTGACCTTTAAACCCATTGAGTTGACCTTAAATTTGGTCCATATTTTTTTTTTTTTTAAAACTTATTTAACTTACATTCCTTACTAGTCTCAGGATCGCAACGTTCACGTTATCTTTTATTAAACTTAGGTCCGCATTTTATCAATCGTGACCCATATACAATTTCCATAATCAAATATATTTTTATAATTTAACATAATCTTTAAATAAAATTTCGCCATGAACTTTCTGTATATATGGCCTTGTCTATATGTATTCTTGTTCCTGTTTACTTATACCTGTTTACATTTATTCATCTATATCACACATATTATATCTACATATTCCTGTACTATTCATACAAGTTTATCACATGTATCACCTTTCCATTTTTCCTGGATAACATCAACATGCACTAGTCATTCTCTGATAATACAAATTAGCAAATCATACATTCCTTTCTACTATCTAGTTTTAACATTTAAGCTTGACTATTACATTCTGACATATTACAGCGTCTTACACTAATTTCTTTCAATTAATCTTATTGTAGGTATTAACATCAATTCCTTCGTTCTTAATCCATTACACTATCATCAAATCCTCAAAATTCCTTTTCATTATGATTTCCCATTCTCATAATCCTCTAACTTAATTTATCTTTCTATATTCGATCACATAGGTCCCTCTTTAATACTTCAAACACACTGGTCTTTTCTAACATATTGACCACATAATACATCAATTTAATCACATAATTCACATTTAATTATTTTAACTAGGTTTTGTTTAATAACCTTCACTTAATTATCCATAATCTTTATTTAGAATTTCTGTAAAATCTTGTGGTGTCACATTAGTGGTTGGCTATATATATGATACTCTACACTTGAGCCAAGCTTGTTGGTTCATTTGCTAGAGCATAATAGAGAGAAAGTGAGAGCATTTTCTAGAGAAAAGGAAGATACACTAGGGTTTTGTGTGAGAAAAGCTAGAGAAGGTTTTGGTGGATGTCCTCAAGCTACATAACATACTTCGATAGAAGGAGAAGAAGAGCAAACAAAACCCAAAGGTTTAAAAGTGCTCTCAACTTCTTCTTATTTCATTTTTGTAGTCTAGATAACTTTTGATCGGTTAAAATCTATTTTTAACCAATCAAAACTCGTTTGGATGATCTAGAAGTATTTAGCTATGTAATATATGTATATTCATAGATCTATATGTTTATAACATGTTTTGGTATGTGAGAAATGTATAAAAGTTATAGAAATATGCATAACACAATTTACCGGTAAAACCCTAACCATACATGTTAGGTTTAACGTTGCATTTTGAAATGTACAAATCGAAAATTGGATTTTTATGGCTAGAAAGCTAGATCTATGAGTTTTAAAGATAAACCCTTTTTGAACTTTTCAAAAATATTCAATAACAAAGAAGTTATAGCTTTTACTACAAAGGATGTCGTTTTTCAACCCTAAGTGGTTCGATCCGTAAATTTCATGTAAAACATTTTCAAAAAGACGATCGAACCATGGAATATTGTAAAACATTAAGTTAGGAACACATCAACACTGATTTAGTGTTATTTGGATGTGTAGATTTCATTTTATCAATGTTTGATCAAAAAGTATCAAAACTGTCAACAAAAAAAAATGGCAACATACTGCAGTACGGCGCCGGGGCGCCATGTTGCAGTATAAAACACTGTGCGGCGACGCAGTGTCCTGTTTCCAGAAGAAAAAAAAAATCTGAACCGGGTCCAGTCGGGTCGGATTAGCCGGGTCGGGTCGGATCTGATTCGGGTAAGAAAATAAAAAATGTTCTAAAAATTATTTTAGTATTTTTTGACTTAATAAATATATTTTTAAATATATATATATAATTGATTTAATGATTTAAAAGTGTATATATATTATTATTGAAATAATAAAATAATAAAGGTAATAAAATATTATTAAATAAATAATAATATTAGAAAATTATTAAAATATTATTAAGTTATAAAGTTAATAAAATATTATTAAATGATTAATAATATTAGATAATCAATAAAATATTATTAAATGATTTATAATATTAAATAATTAATAAAATATTATTAAATGATTAATAATATTAGTTACTCAATGAAATATTATTAAATGATTAATAATATTATATACTTAATAAAATATTATTAAAGGCTTAATAATATTAGATAATGATTAAAATATTATTAAATGATTAATAATATTAGATACTTAATAAAATATTATTAAATGATTAATAATATTATATACTTAATAAAATATTATTAAATGATTAATAATATTAGATAATTAATAAAATATTATTAAATGATTAATAATATTAGAAGTCAAATAAAATATTATTAAATGATTAATAATATTAGGTAGTTAATAAAATATTATTAAATTATTAATAATATTAGACAATTGCATGAACTATATTAAATAGCTAATATAGGTTCTTTGTGTTTGAAATATTATCAAGTAGTGATAATATTTCCTAAGTGTTTAAATTACCCATAATTAATAAATTATGTGGTTCGTAAGACTCTAAAGGTCATTATACTTACAAGTATATGATACTAATTTAAGATTAAACTGATTTAATTGTTAGGTCCGTTCAACGATTGCTAAATTAAGTTGGTTAGCCGTAGACGACGCACGAGACAAGTCTTCTACCCTTAACTTGTATTTATTGTTGCAGTTATTCTTCAACCGCATTTACATTTCAATTATTGTTGAGTAAGTATCTACACTCGTAGTTATTTGACAGACCTTTGAGTGAATTAATTATCAAAAATTACTTCACCTCGTTATTGATTATTGTATTCGCACATAGTGCTTTTGCAACTGTTTAAGAATGTCTAAGCTAATTGTTTCGGCTAGACAAATGCATGTTTAAATTCATTTAATTGAATATTATAAAAGCTTATCCAAACCATTGGCTGGTGCGGATTCTTACAGTAAGACTGAGAAAGAACAACCCTAGTTAAAGGGGAATTTTTATTTGTCGGGAAACCGAATGCGTACAAGAAATCTAAATTGTTATGCATATACATAGGACATGAGAGAACTGATCCCCTCAAGTGTCCCGTTATTTTTAACAAGGAGTCAGACATTGTATGTCTGTTTTACCTTAGTAGCAGTTCACGGTCATTAAAGACCACTCAGCAGTAAAGAGTCAATACATTCTTTTATTGAACATTGATTCTTAATATCTTTCACAATTGTTATTATTGAAAACCTTGAAGTTATTTCCCTTCATCATGATATATAGTATGATTGTTGTTTATAAACTTGTTGAGCCATTTAGTTGCTCATTCTTGCTATATCATGACTATATTTCAGTCAATCCCGAAAGCTCTAAATCGGACAAAGGCAAGGGGAAAGCGAATGCTTAATTTTAGTAGTTGCATGCTAGTTTAAATTACTGTTATGTAATTACTGTTGTAAATCTTTTGTATTTTCCCTTAAGATATGTAATGTTTAAGATTAAGGTAACAGACCTTGGCAAGTGTAGCCTTTTGTTAAGGAACATTTTGTATTATTCCGCGAAGTTTGAATACAATTTATGTATTTCATTGTTGTTAAGTGTTGTACAGTGAGAACCAAACCCGAGGATAAAGAACCCGGATTTGGGGTAGTCACACATCCTAAGACACATAGAATAGCACAAACATATGTTGTCATATCCAGATCAAAGTTTATAATCCGTTTGTAAATTTCATATAAACTATCATGCTAATTACTGGCCAAGTAACTATAAATCAAGCACAAGATATGACAATCAATCCCAATATACTCAATCAACATTAAAAGAGAATGAATTGCTTTCAATTTACACGTTAGGTTCCATTACAACCTTAAATTTGGAGTTTAGTTCATCACTAAATTGAAAACCATGAATGTCAATTCAATCAACATAAAGATTTATCAAAGCAAGAGAAGTAAAGAGAAAGAAGAAACTATGATGAATCTGAATCTCCCTTTAATCTCTAACTTTGATCTCCTTTTGTTGCCTCCTTGAAACCCTAGCTTTCGACTCCTTGATCTCAACCCTCTCTATATTCTCTTATGCTTACCAAGGTCTCTATTTTCTTTCTATGTGAAAAACCACTCAATGTAACCGTTACCCACGAATAGAAGTATGTTCCACAAATAAAAGCATGCTTGAATCCCTCAAAATAGCTATTCTTTAGCAAAAAAATTCGACGAATGCCTACCAAGTGCCTAGGCGCTTGTTTGGTCTGGTTTGAAATTATGGCCAAGCACCTACCAAGCGTCTGGGCTCTTGTCTAACAGAAAAATTACCATTTTTCCATTTTAAGCTCCTTTTTTCTACAAAACAAAGGAAAAATACCAAAAATAAGTAAAACAAAATAATAGAGCATAAAAATTAATGAAAACAACACAAATCAATAAGCCTAAAGCATTCAAATCATATGTATAAAACTTACTCATCAAATACCCCCAAAGTTAACTCTTTACTTGTCCTCAAGCAAATCAAGTGTAAAGACACTCCTAAGGTTTACTTATTCAAGTAATTAAAGCCACAAAAATAAACTAGCCATGCTGCTTTTAACCATCATACTTATCAAGATGTAAATTTTTTTCCTTTTTCTCCTCGATGGACATTGAACCAGTTTGTATTATTCTTCTTTATTTTATCATGATTAAATAAGCATCTAGAGGTCATTCTTATCTTTACAAGCATTTAATTCAATCAACCTATCCTAAATTCCAATTAATTTAACACACTGAATACGTGCATAAAATTTTTAGGGGTCTAAAGCAATGCAACAACTAACAACAATCAAAGATTAGACTAACACTCATTATCCATTTTACCCAAATCATTAACTAATTCATCAAATTAGCATCATTGGCAAACATTAAATTATATTAGTTCATTGTTCGATTCACTACTCTAAAACACATAAATACACATAGTACCTAAACTACCCCATTTTCGTAAGTACCACAATTGCACTTAGCAACTGCAACAAGCCTTTAAACCCCATGGTTATCCCACGAGGACAAGTTGTGTCTCGTGAGGGTTTACAGTGAATATACCCACAAAATTTCAAAACTTATACGCCACTAAACCTAAAATGCAATAATTTTTTCTTTCTTTTCTTACTTACTTTTTAAAATGAAACTAACTACATGAAAACTAAATAAATTCTAACTAAATGAAACATCTACCAATCAACAAGTAACAAGTATCTGTACACCCCCAAACTTATGATGCAAATTGTCCTCAATTGCATAAATATAGAAAGACAAAGACAGATGACTTCCCTGAATATGGTCATTCGTCACCATCGATCTCCTCGTCATTCCTTTGCATCATTTTTCCTTTTTGCTTATTATTTGGTACCTATAAAAATATGTCACATAGTTAGTATCACATCAAAACATGATTATTAATGAAAATTTAACTATAACGAATATACATTAATATAATATAACTAGTCAAATATATAAACTATTATTAATTAACAATTTGTGTTGCCTCCCAATGAATGCTTGGTTTTAAGTCATCAGCCCGACTATTCCCTGTTCTTTATACCAGATTAAAAGTTGGCTTAATGAAATGCCTTCGAAGCCATACTTTGGTTATTCGTTTATCATTCCCTTTAAGTTTCCAATCTTCAATCTGGCGTTCATCCTTCACCTTCTACTGGAAGAATCCTTTCATACCCAATTTCTTACTAGTCTTTTTCTTTCCTTTATCCTCAGTAATATAAACTTGGAAACATTCTTCGGAATTGCTCGAAAGCTTTATTTCTTTGAAAACTTTAAACGTCACTTTTTTCGTCTTGGACTCTCATTGTCAACTCTCCCTTCTGCACATCTATAAGAGTTTTCCCTATAGCTAAGAATGGTCGGCCAAGAATTAGAGGAATTTCCCGATCTTCATCAAAATCTAAAACCACAAAGTCCGAGGAAAATATAAATTTATCCACTTTCACCAATACGTCTTCTACGATACCCCTTGGATATTTGATCGTTCTGTTTGCTAATTGTAACGTTATGGTTGTGGGTTTTACCTTTTTTAATCCAAGCTGCTTGTAAACTTATTGTGGCATCAAATTGATGCTGACCCCCAAATTGCACAAAGCTTAACCAAAGAATTTACTCCCAATAGTATAAGGAATTGTTTGTCGAGTTTTGCTTTCTAAAGATGTTGTGGGAAAGGCACTGGTGGTACAATTGAGCTCTATTTAGAATTCACTGTAGTTTTGTCAAATTCTTTCTTTTCCTCGGCCTCATGCTCATTTTCTTCCTTTTTATCCTCAATCTCATCTTTTATAACCGGCTGCAACTTCTTTAAGTTTCTCCTAACTATGTCGCCTAACTCTTTGCTACTGTGAAGTGTAACCGCATTACATTGCTCTCTGCTTTCCCTTCTTAGATTTATCTCTGTGTTGCTTGGTAATGCATCTTGGGGTCAATTAATTACAGAAGTTTCCAATAGTCCCATTTGGTTCTCCAAGTTGCGAATCCACACTGCTTGGCCTTTGATGTTCATGTCCATTCGATTCATAATCTTATCTTGAGCACTCATCCTTGATTCAGTTCCAGCCATGAACTTAGCTAGTAGTTCCTTCAGTTGTGGTAATTTATCCGACTATGGTGGAGGTTAATCCTAAAAATTGGGTGAATAAGGTTGTCTCAGAGCAAAATTTTAGGGTTGATTATTATTTCTCCATGAGTAATTCTGATGATTATGTACACCGGGTATATAATAGTTGGGATTACCACTATTTTTATGTCGATTGAAGTTCCCTACATATTGAACTGATTCAGAACTAATAGCACACTAGTCACTTGCATGATTGCCCGCACATATCTCGCAAATTACTGACACCTTCTGAACATTTTGCACCCCAAGTACATCAATCTTCTTAGTAAGTGCATTTATCTGTGTTGTCATTTGTGTTGCTAGTACGGTAACCGCATCCACTTTATCTCTCCCTATCATTCTTGGTTGATTCATCCTAGTTGATGGCTACTGATAGTTATTGGTTGCCATGGTCTCCAACAACTTGTAGCCATAATTAAAGTTATTTTCCATTAGAGCTACACCTGCAGCAGCATCAATACTTGTCTGTGTGGCACTAAATAAACCATTATAAAACTTCTAGACTTACAACCACTGAGGAATCCCGTGATGAGGGCATATATGCAATAATTCCTTAAACCTTGCCCAAACTTCATAAAGTGACTCTGATTCATGCTGAACGAAAGAGGTGATATCGTTTCGCATCTTAGCTGCCTTGGTGGGTGGAAAAAAATTAGCTAAAACTTCTGCGCCAAGTCATTCCATGTCGCGATCGAACCTGGTGGTAACGAATGAAGCCAACTCTTCGCCTTATCCCTAAGAGTAAATGGGAACAAGCGAAATATAATCGCATCTTCGGTCACTCCATTAAACATAAATGTATGTCATATCTCTAAGAAGCTGATCAAGTGGTCATGAGGATCATCATTTGGTAATCCATCAAACTGGACAGAGTTTTGCAGCATCTGAATTGTGCTAGGTTTAATTTTAAAGGTTGTCGCTTTAATTACAGGCCTCTGAATGCTAGACTGAATTTCGGTGACTTGCGGCATTGCAAAGTCCCTTAACGACTTTTGATCCTCTTCTACCATCCTCTCTTGATTCTGTACCATTTCTTGAATGAAATTTCAAATCCTGTGGAAGCTTCGTTTAATATCATCTTCAAATGGCACTGGTTCCTTTCCCTTTGAACGCGTTTGCATACAAAATCAAGAATACCTTAAAAGAACAAAAAGAAAAGAAAAATTGTTTAAACTAAGATTAAATTGAATGTAATTAGTATTGGACAATAATAATAATAACAAAATCCCGAGCAATGATGCCAAAAACTTGTTTGTCTCAATCTTACTTAGCAAAACACGCAAGTATACATGGTCAATAAGTAGTAAAGTAACAAGCAAAGGATCGTTTCCCACAAGAACTTTCTATTATCAATACACCAAAATATTAATCCTAAATCACTTCAATCCTAATTAAACAGATGCTCAACATTGACGGATATAAGTTAATTGAATACAATTAAATTGATTGAGTTATCATAAACGAATTACCAAGAATTGATATCAAGTTAAAAGACAATAAGGTTATAACTTCCCCTAGCACTTCAATTAAACCTTTTCATTCTCTACTTAACCAATCAACCATCTGGAATTTTCAACCAAGAATTCTTAAGTATTCACTAGCCTTTTTCGTTGGTCTAGTAATTATCTCCTACTTAAATAAATCACTATGTGTCCATGAGATTTAACATTAAGAAGGAGTCATTAAATTCAAATTCATATAAAGGTTACATATGGTATATACGTATATGTCTATCCTATATACGAATTATGCATCCTAACACACATAGAATAGCACAAACATATGTTGTCACACCCAGATCTAAGTATATAATCCATTTATAAAGTTCATATAAACTATAATGTTAATTACTAGCCAAGTGACTATAAATCAACCACAAGATATGACAATCAATCCCAATATACTCAATCAACAATAAAAGAGAATGAATTTCTTTCAATTTACACGTTAAGTTCCATTAAAACCTTAAATTTGAAGTTTAATTCATTATTAAATTGAAAACCATGAACATCAATTCAATCAACATAAAGATATATCAAAGTAAGAGAAGTAAAGAGAAAGAACAAACTATGATGAATCTGAATCGCCATTCAATCTCCAGCTTTGATCTCCTTTTGTTGCCTCCTTGAAACCTTATCTTTCAATTCCTTAAGCTTAACCCTCTATATGTTCTCTTATGCTTACCAAGGTCTCTATTTTCTTTCTATGTGAAAAACCACCCAATGTAACTATTACCCAAGAATAGAAGTATGTCCCACAAATAAAAGCATGCTTGGGTCCCTCAAAATAGCTCTTCTTTAGCTAAATTTTCTAATGAGTGCCTACCAAGAGCCTAGGCGCTTGTCTGGTCTGGTTTGAGATTCTGGCCAAGCACCTACCACGCGCCTAGGCTCTTGTCTGACAGAAAAATTACCATTTTTCCATTTTAAGCTTTGTTTCCTAGAAAACAAAGAAAAAATACCAAACACAAGTAAAACAAAATAATAGAACATAAAAATAAATGAAAACAACACAAATCAATAAGTCTAAAGCAGTCAAATCTTAGGTATAAAACATACTCATCACACACCTTCAAGGATGATCTGCTAGGAGAGTACGCTGGCCATATTATCGAGTAGGAGGGAAAAATTGAGGAGGTCGGGTGGAGTTGTAAGGGTGACGAGAGACTGTTATACAGTTGGGGACTCTAGTACATCACCTCATAGCCAGGAATATTGAGCTGGTAGGTAGGCTAGAGTAGGCAGAGTTTTAGGGAAAAGGATTTAGGACCAAGAGAGATGTTGTTTAAGCCCAGCTAGAGGATGAGGTAGCAGATAAGATATAGATTGAAGAGCAGTTGGGTGCAGAGAGAGGGTCTGAGACTTAGAGGACAAGGGGAAAACTAAGAGGAGGCGAATTGACCAGATGGGATATGCATTCTCTACGACATCCGGGAGATGGATGAATCGAGTGTACTTTTACCCAGCCGAGGAAGGTCATACTCAGTAAACTGTGAGTTATGATCTGATGATTCACATTAACCAGCAGGAGTACGATGAGGCAGTGAAGCGTGGCATGCTCCGGTAGGGAGGTTTTATATATGTATATGTTATGGTGCTATATATATAGATGCATAAATTAGTTCCCATCTTTTTGTCCATAGTAAGGAAACATGTTATGTGAATCCCAGTCTCTTTTGCAAAAGACATGGGATAGAGATTTGTAACCCCAATTTTTATTTAATCTGGGTAGGATGATTGTAGATCCCCACTTTTCGGTGATATTAGGGGATAGGTGACAGGTGATATATGATGCATTATGAATCATAACATGGGCATTTATAGATGTATGATACTTGATGTATTACGCTATGTATTCAATTAGTGGTATATGAATAAAAAAATTCTTTATTAAATGTGTCCTATTATTTAATATTATATGATATATAACTGTTTATAATATATGATAAAATAATAATATAGAGTTTTATTAAATAGAATATTCCACCGCGACGTAGAATACTAGTGCTACAGACACAAGAAGAATCCGTTAACAATGATAGGGGACATGCAGACCCCGTGTAGAGGTTAGTGGACCTACTAGAAGGAGCATTCCAACATTGAAACCCAGAACTGGTAAACTCATACCCCCAATGGCTCCAATAGCCAATTTTAAAGATTTTAAAGTGGTAAGACTACCTCGAGTTCAAGGAGACGACAGAACCGATCGAAGCCCAATTTTAGGTAAAGGAGATTGAGAAGGCATTTGAAATCGCGAGGGTAAGAGATGACCAAAAAATCGTATTTGCAGTATATCTAATGAAAGGGGAGGCAAACATATGTAGGGGAAGGAGTTGTGCATGGGAAAGGCTTAAAGAGCTGTTCCTTGAGAATTATTTCCTGAACCAAACTCAACCTTTCATTCTCAAATCACTTTCACAAAAAATCTCTCAGCTTTCTGCTTCTCTCTAGAAAAAACTTCCTAGCATCATTTTCTTTCCCAAATTGCCTTCCCCAACATAAATATTCCTCTTTCACAGCAACAATGACACAAAACATCTCCATATCCCACTCTACAAACACCTCAAGCCCCCCTCCCTCCCACATACTGAACCATTCTAAGTAGAGGGAGATGGAAAATCAAAAGATTTAAGTTCAGAGAAGTCGTGCAGCACCACCAATACCAGATCTAATATATCATCCCGCCACCTTGAAACCATCTGCCACCAATACCAAATTCCCAATGAATAGCTAATCTAAGCCCCTAATCTAAGCGAGAGGATGTACTGACGCCTCAACGAGGGCTAGATCGACATCCCCATTGAGGTCCTTAAGTACAGTGTCTACTTCCCCCTTCACGAATTCATCTCCTCTTTTATAGCCTTTATTAAATTGGATTCTCCCATCTTGTTCCTAACTCCTACATCCATCTCATTTATTTCATCTCCTTTTACCACAAGTGTGAAATTGAACCTTACCTTGAATTTTTTCCCCGCTATATTCATTCTAAGCCGCTTTAAAGAACCCGACTTTAGACAACTCACCAAACAAGCCAGCTGCAAAGTATAGATGACAACCCATTTCAGCAATAAAAGGTGGCATCCATACTGGATCTTTGTCTGAGGCACTGACACCCATCTCCTCCCAACTTGGGGAGAGCCAAATAAAACTACTCTCGGCCTCTAACAGATCCTCGCACTTCGGGAGAATGAATTATAGGAGTTCTACACTAAGATGTTGACATTTCCTTAGTCTCTTGATCTCATGTGTAATCAAGATTATTTATTCCACCACAAACGTAAGTACCTGATCTCTTTTCTATAAACTTGATGAATTTGCTATTATGCTTGGTTAACACTGCCTTCTTTTTCCTATTCTTCTTTTTTTCCTTTTCAATAACGATCTACAAACTCGAACCCATAACTTCACTTTCTCCCCTTCCCAAAAACATAATCGAAGCCCACAGACCCTCTATACTATAATGACCAAGAATATTATGTGACATTGTAAATATAATTATGACATATTATTAATGAAATGAATATTTATGAGAAATTATTATGCAATGATATGCGTGTGTGTGTGTGTGTGTGTTTGTAGTAATTTACCAATTAATTAAGGAATGAAAAGGAAAGCCACTATGGGTAATCAATTAAGTTGATTATATGTTAATTAAATTAAAGCTTATGTTATGAAATAACAAAGCTTGAATGATTTAGCTTGTGTGGAATTATAAGAGAGCCCAATCAATTAATTAAACAAGCCCAAATTAAATGTGTCTTGTAGAGAACTAAGTTGGCCCAAACTTAAGTCCAACATAAAACAAGAGAAACCCAATGATTTTTGGTGACAAGCCCAATAAGAGATCAAAGTGCTAGCCCAAATTATAAGTTATGTGTTGGGAGAGGGGTATGTGTGTGTGTGTGTGTGTGTGTGTATAACGTGTCTAGCATTGTATAAAGGAAGGAGATATGTATATGCCTTCGTATATATATATATATATATATATATATATATATATATATATATATATATATATATATATATATATATATATATATATATGAGCAAGTATGGAATTAAAAAGAAAAGGAAAAATATGACTTTTAGAGGAGAAATGGAGTGCCAAATTTGGTTGCCCCAAAAGGGGCTTGATGAGGCCTTTTAGGCCATTGAATAAACTAAGTTAGGGGCTACTTACAACACTACTTGAGGGCTAGATAAAGAGACTTTGTAGAGTCCAATGTAGAGACTAATTAGGGGGCTAACTTAGTCAAGTATGACAAGTTGGGTAATGTGTAGATACATACATATACATATACATATACATATACATATACATATACATATATATATATATATATATATATATATATATATATTTGTGTGTGTGTGTGTGTGTAGTTGTAGGACTAGTTGATGTGTTAGTGTTTATATAGGTGTATAGCTATGACAAGTTGGTGATGTGTTGGACACACACACACACACACACACACACACACACACACACACATATATATATATATATATATATAGCTAGAGACTTGGGTGTTAGACTAGTATTATTCATATATGCAAGTATATGTATAAATAATGAGAAAGATAGACTATTTCATTTTATTCCACCAAGTTGAGAATTAGAAAGAAATAGATAGCTTGAGAGCAAAAAAATTATAGAGAGAGCATTGAGAGGATTTCGGGTAGCAAAGAGAAGAAAGGTGGAACAAGTTAGCTTAACAAGGTTTTTAGCAAAGAGAATAAGAACAACAAGAAGTTTAAAAAGTGTTCTAAACCCTAAAGTCTTTAATTTAACTTAGTTATTTTGTTTATAGTTTGTTGTTTAAGCTTGTTTGGTTGTGAGCAGTGTATTTTTTAGCGCCACGGCGCTGCCCAAAAAGTTTAAAAAATTATTATTTTAATAGTTTTATTTGTGGGTCCTAACTATGACAGATATAGTAAAGTCTTAGGGAATTAAGACTAAGTGAATGTGAAACAATCATGTGGAGTCCAAGAGTAATTAAGTAATAGATCGAACTAATAATATATTGGTGATACGGAGGACGATAGATTAAAGATAGTCGTCAATGACTTATCAGGCAAGTATTCTATTCGAGCTTATTCTTGAAGTTCTATAAATTGTAATTGCATGCTATGATCGCACTTGTGTGCTTTTGAAAGATTGTTCAAACATTGAACTACTTAAAGTTTTAAACTTCGTTATGCATGAATTGTTTAATGATGTGAGTCAACGTCATTTGCTTCGGCTAGACATATATATGCGATATTAAATTCATGATAATTATTTGAAGGTAATCTAAACCAAATTATTTTAGTGCGAAATTTCATGTTAAAAGCTGAGATGAACAACCCTTATAATAAAGGAAAAAGTTGAGAATCGGGCATATGATTCCATTTAATGCTTAAGCATTTTTAGATGGCTATATTGTGCACAATATAAAGTATGATAAGTTGATCCCCTAGAGTACACATCTTCGATATTATCAGTCTTTGTGATTGTTAATGTTCTTAACGAGTATATGGTCTTATGATCATTCAGATATTTTCAATCTTCGTGATTTTTAATATTCTTAACGAGTTCACGGTCTTATAACCTTTCAGCAAGAAAGTTAATGATTCTAAATCAAAGAAAATTGTTGTTTCTAGTCATTGAAACTAGTTCACAATATTTTTTTAATTGTTGAAAATTATTCAAAATTGATTATTTTATTCGTAAAATATTATGTCTTAAATATGTTTTATACTTGCAGATCAAGTAATTGCCCACTCTTGCTTAAACATAATACTTCAGCTAAACTAGAGAAGACCGAAAAGTCCGGTAAAGATAATGGAAAGGGAAAAGTAAGCGATTAGAAGTTGTTAAGTTTGTATTACCTTTTTTTTTGTTGTAATGATGCACTATAACTTTATATTGTTATATTTTGTAATTCGTAAAGGTTTAAGTAACCTGGGACTAGAGTAAGTCTTAATTTATAATAATACTAGGGATAACTCGTGCCTGAATGCACGGTACAACTAATATAACAGTTGAGTACTGTATCTAATATTTTTAAATTAAAAAATTTAAAACTGTTGTGGACTCTCAGTTCCATAATAGAATTGAGAGTCTAACCATTAATACAAAAAGATTGATACTCAATCCAGTCATAGCTTCTTTTTTAGGAAAACATTAATGTGCTACTCATTCCCAACTTAAAATTAGTTCTTGGCAAGTTTGAGCAATTAATTGATTGACAATAGCGAGCTCAAATTTGTGGTGAATTTAATTTGGGCAGAAAATGTGAGTGGATAGATTTTTGAAAAAAAAATATTGAATTAGGGGGGGAATGAGAGATAGATTAGTGACCATTGGATGTTGAAACCCCAAATAATTTTAGACTGTTGGATGTTGAAACCTGAATTGATTTGAGACCATTGGATGTTAAAGCCTTAGAATTTGAGCCACTTTGTTTTATATTATATATTGCGTTTAAGTTATGAAATGCTTAGATATGGATGTATATGGTGTAGTACTATGAGCATCATACCCATATTAAAGGTATCCTGGATTTGGGAACGTCACAGCTTTTTATCAGAGCTAATAGGTTATAAACCGACTACTTTAGGAATATAACCTTAGAGAAAAAAATGAAGATAGTTATTAAATGACTCTTATAGAGTTTTAGGAGGTGAATTATAGAAATTCATCAAGAAAAATGAGAATTAAATAGTTAATTTGTTAGTTAATGTTGATAGATATATTTTATTACGAGATACTAATTAAGTGTCAAATTTGTGATTGTTGGATTCCAAAGATTGGGGAGTCCAGTCAGATTAAAGAGGAGAAGCCTCATGACATACATGTAGTATGGGGTGGGCCCTTGGTATCTAAGTCGATTCAGGCAATTGCACCTGTGGAGGAGTTTGAGCCTGAGACAAATCCTAAGGAGGAGGAAGACGAACCAGCTGAGGATGAGGAAGATAAGGAAGAGAACTCTGATGGGGAACCCTACGCAGAGGCACCATTCGAGGATGATCTATTAGGAGAATTGGTGGACCAAAACATAGTGTTGGAGGATATGGTATGAGAGTTAAAGAAGTAGTAATAGGGGCATTAAGCAGCATTAGCCCAGCATGAGACCATGATATGTCACTGGTCACTACGAATGTAGAACTTTATGGCAAGCATCATGAGGTAGAGCAAGAGATAGCTTTTTTATATATGGAAAAAGAAGACATGGATACTTATTGGAATGAGGAGATTACGGATAGGGTTAGAACTGAGGAAGCTTGGGTTACTGCTGCAAAGCAAGTAAATGAGCTGGAGGGAGAAGTAAGAGCCAAGAAAGCGAGGATTGACACGATGAGCTAGGCCTTTATGGCAGCCTTTGGGCAATTGAGGGATAGGGTGTATAAACACCCAGCAGAAGAGGGTCAGACCCGACACACCATGAGTCAATAAAGGATGGTTCATTTTGGTGACAAGGAGTATGACGACGCCTTAAGGCATGGTACACTTGGATAGTATGCTTAGTACGTAGTAGTGATGTTGTATATCTATGTTTAAAAAAAAAATGTAAATCCCAGCTTTTGTTCATGACAAAGGGATAGGTTGTTAGTAAATCCCAACCCTAGTAGTAAATATAGGATATATTTTTTCAAATCCTAACTTTTGAAGTCTTAGTGGGATAGAAGTTGTTTATACCAGTATGCTACATGATGTAAAGTGCTACGCATTAGTCAGTTACGTATGAATATAAATATTTTTATGTGCCTTGTACCTTGTGATGATTAAGTGTTTAAATTCATTTTAAATGCTTTAAGATAAACGATGAAATAATAATAGAAGTCTTATTAAACAAAAAATGTCACATCGTAAAAGACAACAAGCACAACAAATGCAAGAAGAGTCAATAAATAACGATAGGGATCAAGTGGATCCAATGCAGCAATTCATAGATCTACTATCTACTAGTAGGTTTTATGCAAGGTAAGAATCCAATGGTGGTAAACCTAAACCCTTTGGCGACTCATCTAGAAAACTTTAAAGATTTTAAAGCTATAGGACCCTCTGAATTCAAGGGACCTACCAATCCAATCAAAGCTCAAACATGGGTCAAAGAGATGGAGAAAGTGTTCGTAATAACTAGGGTTATGGAAGAGTAAAAGACTGCTTTCGCTATGCTTATGATGAAGGTAGAGGCTAACTACTGGAGGGAGGGCAATCAGAACAAAGCAGGAGAGGGAGTTGTGTCATTGGAGAGATACAAGGAATTATTCTTCGTAGCCTACTTTCCTCGTACTATGTAGAATACGATGGAGGTGCAGTTTTTAGAGTTAAAACAGTGAAATATGATGGTGCCTGATTATGCAATGAAGTTCAACAAACTTGCAAGATTTGATCCACATCAGGTGGACATTGAAGAAAGAAAGGTGATAAGGGTTTAGTAGGGACTGAAGCCCTGGCTCTACAGCAAAGTTTTTATGTTTTAGATCAATTCATTTGCAGCATTGCTGAAAAAGGTAATAATCGCTGAGGGAGGCAGTGATGCGTTATCAAAGTACAATCAGTAAAAGAACAATAAAAAGAGTTTTGGAGGGAACAAAGAGGGCAATAACGGAGGGAGAAACATCAACAAGAGAAAATGAAACAACAACAACAACAACAATATGGGAAGTAAACAAGGAGAGTCAAAGAAGAAGGTAGAAGCATGCATCAACTATAGGAAGAATCACTTAGGGGTGTGTATGAAGGGAAATAGTGTATATTACAAATGCAAGTTGGAGGAAAAAATCTCTCCTAACTTCCCCAATCTACAGAAGAATCAAGGATGTTTCCCGTGTGGATCAGTAGATCATCAAATCAAAAAATGTCCGAAGAAAGGGGCAGAGGGAGGAAGTGGAAAAAAGGGAAACACCAATAACAGCAAGCTAACAATCGCTGGATCAACTTAATCAAATCGACCAACAACTCGAACATTTAACATGATGGTGCAGGATATGGTGGCATCGAATGATGTGGTGTCAGGTGTCATTTCAATCAATAATATTAATGTATACGTATTATTTGATTGGGGTGCTACCTGCTCCTTTGTGCCTGATGAATTTTCCAAGAGGTTAAACTTGCCCCAAGAGAAGTTAGAACATTTCCTAAACATAGAAGCTACTAATAAGGAAGTAATTCCCATAAGTCACATTCATATGAACTATGGTATGGAGATAAGGGGTCAGAAGTTAACAGTAGACTTAATTCCTATTCGATTATGAGAGTTTGATATGATTTTAAGAATGAATTGGTTATATAACCATGGAGAAATGATAGTCTATCAGAAGAAATATGTAAACCTGAAGACTCCGAAGAAGTCAAAGATAATGTTTTATGGTAGCAAATCACCTAGACAGACTTATTGTCTGATGATGATGTTGGCCAAGAAGTTGTTAAAGAAATGATGTGTAGGTTATTTGGCTCATTTTGTGGATACCTAGATGACGGGAGCAGAGATAGGATAAATATCAGTAGTAAGGGAGTATACTGATGTATTTTCATAAGAGTTGTCTGGTCTTCTGTCATATAGGGAGATCGAGTTTTTCATAGATGTAGTATCAGGGACGACGTCGATTTCGAAGGCCCCGTACAAAATGACTCCAGTTGAGATGAAGGAGTTAATGATTCAACTACAAGAGTTATTGGATAAGAAGTATATCCAACCAAGAGTGTCTCTGTGGGGAGCAATAGTGTTATTCGTTAAGAAAAATGATGAATCGTTGAGACTTTGTATCGACTATCGAAAGTTAAACAAGTAACGGTCAAGAAAAAGTACTTGTTGCCCAGGATCGACAACCTTTTTGATTAATTGAAGCGAGCTTGATATTTTTTAAAGATAGACTTGAGAACTAGTTACCATCAACTAAAGGTGAGAGCTGAAGATGTGCCTAAGACAACATTCATGACTCGTTACAGATACTATGTGTTCCTAGTGATGTCATTTGGAATTATGAATGCGAAAACAACATTTATAGATATGATGAACAGAGTGTTCAAGCAGTATTTAGATAAATTTATGGTAGTGTTCATAGATGATATTCTACTCTACTCTAAGACGTAAGAAGATCATGCTAAACATTTAATTACAGTGTTAGAAACACTGGGGAATGAGAAGTCATACGCAAACTTTTTAAAGTGCGAATTTTAGTTGGAAAGAGTTTAATTTTTGGGATACGTGATCAATAAGGAGGGAATATCAGTAGATCTAGTGAAGGTGAAGGCAGTGATAAATTAGGAGCAGCCAAAAATACCAATGGAGGTGCAAAGTTTCTTAGGATTAGCTGGTTACTATAGAAGATTCATTAAGGATTTTTTTTTAATTGGCAGGATCATTAACTAATTTGACGAAAAAGACAGTGAAGTTTGTGTGGTCAAAGAAATGTGAAGGGAGTTTTTATGAGCTAAAATAAAGGTTAAACGAGACACTTATGTTATCCTTACCAGATAATACAGAAGATTTTGTGGTGTATAGTGACGTGTCACACAAAGGACTTGGTTGCTTGTTAATGTAACACGGTAATGTCATAGCGTACGCATCACGACAATTGAAGGATTATAAGAAAGGGTATCTTACACATGACTTAAAACTGGCAGCAGTAGTTTTTTCTCTGAATATATAGAGACACTATTTGTACGGTGAGAAATATGAGATATACACAGACCACAAAATTCTGAAGTGTATCTTCATATAGAAGGAGTTAAATATGCGATAAAGGAGATGGTTGGAGTTGAACAAGGATTATGATTGTGAAATTATGTATCGCCGGGGGAAGGTCAACGTGGTTGTTGATGCCTTAAGCAAGAAGGGTCGGGAGAAGTTGACAATGTTAGTAGCTCAAGAAGAGCTAACAAGAGAGATGGTGAGAATGAAAATCGAGATTAAGTATCCAAAGGAGTCGAAGGAAAAGTTGTTCATGACGGATGCTTATCCAACGTTATTAGACGGAGTAAAAAAAGTGCAAGATAAAGATGAAGAATGTGAGAGGATAAGGAAACGAGTGTCGAAAGGGGAAGATGTTAAATTCAAGATTGACAAAGAATGTTTGTTGAGATTAGAAGAACAAGTATGGGTACCTACAATACCAAAATTGATGGAAGAGATTCTATAAGAGGCTTATAGTTCAAGATATTTGATTCATCCGGGGAGTATGAAGATGTATCAAAATCTTCATTAACACTTTTGGTGGCCGAATATGAAATGAGAAGTAACAAAGTGCGTCAGTAGGTGCCTAACTTGCCAGAGAGTTAATGCAGAGATTAAATAGTCTATTATAACCTTTAGAAATTTCAGAATGAAAATGGTAACATATTATGATAGATTTCCTAGTAGGGCTTCCAACTACACATAAAGGTTATGACATTATATGGGTTATAGTGGATCGACTAACAAAATCAGCGCATTTCCTACCAATCAAAATCGGATTCAATTTGGACCACTTAGCCAAGCTATATGTTAAAGAAATTGTGTCAAAACATGGAATACCGGTATCCATTGTGTCATATTGAGATTCGCATTTCACATTAAATTTTTGGAAAAGTTTTTAAGAGAGTATGGAAACGCAATTAATGTTGAGTACTGTGTATCATCCTCAGAGGGACAGGTAAAGCGAAAGAATGATTCAAATATTGGAAGATATGTTAACAGCGTGTGTTATAGATTTCAAAAGAAATTGGGATGACCACCTACCATTAGTCGAGTTTGCATATAACAATAGTTATCATCCAGGTACAGGCATGCTGCCTTATGAGTCATTATATGGAAGGAAGTGAAGGACACCACTATGCTGGGATGAGGTAGGAGAACGTCAGTTATTGGGACCTGAACTGGTTCAACAGACTGTAAAAATTATACGTGTAAAGAGCGAGGCTAATAATAGCACAAGACAGACAAAAGAAGCATGCAGATCAGCATCGATAGAAACGAGACTTCGACATTGGAACTTATGTGTTCTTAAAAGTATCTCCCTAGAAAGGGAAGATAAGATTTAGGAAGAAATAAAAGTTAAGTCATTCATAGAACCTTTTGAAGTACTGAAAAAGATATGAGAAATAGCTTATGAGGTAGTCTCACCTCTTAAACTATAGCATATTCATAACGTATTCCATATGTCATTTTTTGTGACCATATAAGAAGGATTACAAATATGTGATCGAATATAAACCTATATAGGTCGAAAAAGATTTAACGTATGAAGAAATTCTTGTTCAAATATTTAACAGGAAAGAACAAGTTTTGAGAAA
This sequence comes from Hedera helix, assembly GCA_947179155.2. Lineage (NCBI taxonomy): Eukaryota > Viridiplantae > Streptophyta > Magnoliopsida > Apiales > Araliaceae > Hedera > Hedera helix. The sequence continues at coordinate 21,590,310 of OX359274.1, forward strand.
TAAGATAATACCTTCTGTAAAGGTATTGTGGAGGAACTACTATACCGAAGAAGCTACGTTGAAACTTGAAGAAAAAGTATCCCCATCTTTTTTGTTAACCTTGTAATAATTATTCCGGAGATGTAAGCCTTATAAGGGAGAAAGAATGTAATGACCAAGAATATTAAGTGACGTTGTAAATATAATTATGACATATTATTAATGAAATAAATATTTTATGAGAAATTATTTTGTGCAATAATGTGGTAGAATGAATATGTGTGTGTGTGTGTGTGTGTGTGTGTGTGTGTGTGTGTGTGTGTGTGTGTGTGTGTGTGTGGTTATTTACCAATTAATTAAGGAATGAAAAGGACAGCCAATATGGGTAATCAATTAAGCTGATTATATTTAAATTAAATTAAAGTTTATGTTATGAAATAACAAAGCTTGAATGATTTGCCTTGTGTAACATTATAAGATAACCTAGTCAATTAATTAAACAGGCCCAAATTTAAGCCCAAATTAAATGTGCCATGTAAAGAACTAAGTTAGCCCAAACTTAAGTCCAACATAAAACAAGAGAAGCCCAATGATTTTTGGTGACAAGTCCAATGAGAGATTAAAGTGCTAGCCCAAATTATAAGTTATGTGTTATGTGTGTGTGTGTGTGTGTGTGTGTGTGTGTAATGTTTCTAGCATTGGAAAAAGGAAGTATGTATGTATTGTAAGACATATACATATCTCCTTCCTTTTTCCAATGCTAGAAACATTACACACACACACACATATATATATGTGTCTGTTCTCCCAACACGTGTCTTACAATACATACATATATAATGTTTCTAGCATTGGAAAAAGGAAGGAGATATGTATATGTATGTATTGTAACACATGTGTTGGGAGAACAGACACACACACACACACACACACACACACACACACACACACACACACACATATATATATATATATGTATAATGTTTCTAACATTAGAAAAAGGATGGAGATATGTATATGCCTTGGGGTGTGTGTGTGTAATTAAAAAGAAAAGGAAAATTTTGACTTTTGGAGGAGTAATGGGATGCTTTTAGAAAACTGAATACACTAAGTTAAGGACTACTTGAGGGCTAGATGAAAAGACTTTGTAGAGACTAATTAGGGGCGAACTTAGTCAAGTATGACAAGTTAGGTAATGTGTAGATATATACATATAGAAGTGTATACATAATCTATGACTTGAGTTGTGTGAGGGAGTTATACACACACACACACACACACACACACACATATCTAGGACGGATCTAAAGCATACATCTTAAATAACATACCTCTCTTAAATAGCATATTTTTACCAAAATGACGTCGTTTTGAAGATTCTTTTTTTAAAAAATAATATTAAAAGAAGATGTGACATTATGCGACCCCACTTATTTTTCTTTTATTTACGAAAATGCCATCAAAGAATATTCAAAACGACGTCGTTTTGATAAAGGTATGTCATTTAAGAAAGTATACTTTTGAACCGTCCTATGTGTGTATGTGTGTGTGTGTGTGTGTACGTGTGAGTGTATGTATAGCTATAGGGCTAGTTGATGTGTTAATGTATATATAGGTGTATAGCTATGACTAGTTGGTGATGTGTTAGAGATATACATAGATATATGTATATGTATAGCTACAGACTTGAGTGTTGTGCTAGTATTATTCATATATGCAAGTATATGTATAACTAAGGAGTGAGAGAGATTATTTCATTTTTATTCCACCAAGTTTTGAGAGTTAGAAAGAAAAAGATAGCTTAGGAGCAAAAAAATTATAAAGAGAGCGTGGAGAGGATTTCAGGTAGCAGGGACAAGAAATGTGGAACAAGCTAGCTTAACAATATTTTTAGAAAGAGAATAAGAGCATCACGGAGCTTGAAAAGTGTTCTAAACCCTAAAATTTTTAGTTTAACTTAGTTATTTTGTTTATAGTTTGTTGTGTGTGGATGTTTGGTTGTGAGCAGTGTATTTTTTTAGCGCCCTATTGCTGTCCAGAAATTTTGAAAATTTTATTATTTTAATAGTTTTCTTTTTGGGTCCCAATTATGACAGATATAGTAAAGTCTTAGGGAATTAAGACTAAGTGAATGTGAAAGAATTATATCAAGTCCACGAGTAATTAATTAATAAATCGACCTTATAATATATAGGTCATACAAAGGACGATACATTAAAGATAACCGTTAACGACTTATCAGTCAAGTCTTTTATCCGAACTTATTCTTGAAGTTCTTTAAATTGTATTCGCATGTTATGATCACACTTATCATATGCTTTTAAAATATTGTTCAAACATTGAATTGCTTAAAGTTTTAAAGTTCGTTATGCATGAAATGTTTAATGATGTGAGTCAATGCCATTTGTTTTGGCTAGAAATATTTATGAGATATTGAATTCATGATAATTCTTTGAAACTAATCCAAACTAAATTATTTTGGTGCGGAATCCTATGTTAAAAGTTGAGATGAACAACCCTTATACTAGGGGGGAAAGTTGAGAATCAGACATATGATTCTAGTTAATGTTGTAAGCATTTTTAGATGGTTATATTGTGCATAATATAGAGTACAATAGATTGATCCCCTATAATACACATCTTGGATATTATCAGTCTTTGTGATTATTAATGTTCTTAACGAGTATGTAGTCTTATGACCTTTCAGATATTTTCAATCTTCATGATTGTTAATGTTCTTAACAAGTTCATGGTCTTCTGATCTTTCAGTAAGAAAGTTAATGATTCTAAATCAAAGAAAGTGGTTGCTTCTAGTTATTCAAACTACTTCATAATATTTGTTCAATTGTTGAAGATTATTCGAAATTGATTTTTCTATTCATGAAATATTTTACCTTAAATCTGTTTTATACTTGCGGAGCAAAGTAATTGCTCACTCTTGCTTAAACATAATATTTCTGCTAAACTTGAGAAGGCCAAAGGATCCGATAAGGATAAGGGAAAGGGAAAAGCAACTGATTAGAAGTTGTTAAGCTTGTATTACCTTTTATCTGGTAGTAATGATGTAATATAACTTTATATTGTTATATTTTGTAATTCGTAAAGGTTTAAATAACCTGGGACTACAATAAGTCTTAATTTGTAATAATATTATATTTAAGTTATGAAATGCTTAAATATGGTTATGTGTGGTGTAGTTCTGTGAGCACCATACCCGTGGTTAAAGATAAACCGGATTTAGGGACGTCACATATACCACTCCTAATCTCTTCTTCCAATCCTACCAAACCCATAGTTATATCGTCTGAACCACCTGTTATACATCTAACATCATCTTCTCACCTTGTTGAACCCCTAATTATAATTCTCGAACCCATCAAAGAACGACCAACCTTCATCATTGTCGAACCTGTCGAACCCCCCAAAATGTATGAACATCCACTCCTCCCTTGAAACATATTTTCAAATTTTAAACTTCACCCTATTTGATTCATAATTTACTAACCTTTTTCCAATTTACAAGCTTTAGCATCCCTTTGTAAGCTTCCGTAATAAGAGATGCAGGGCGAAGGCTTTAAAGACACCATCAACAATTTAAAAACCAAACTGTCTACAGTCGAAGAAGAAAAAACCTCCCTTAACCTATAATTTTAAGAACTCAACTAGTACGTCAACATACTTTAAGCTCATATGACTGAAATGGTTGTAAACGAAACTAAACTCATCGAAGAATGAATTGAATACCGCAATAAAGATGAACAACAACAGTAATAGATCAAATAACAAGAAAAACAACTTGAAGAACTCACCGATCAACTATGAGATAAATACTAGACAATCCAAACCACCACCCGAACCATCTACTAACTTAAGGAGGAAGTTTGGACCCTCCAAGAGAAGGAACAAATAGTAATTAACAAACAACTCCAATAAATTATTGACGAATACAAGGCCTCTGATGAACTAACCCAAAATGTTGTAGTCGAATATGATAAAGGATACCAATTCATCAAATCAGTAATAAAAGCGGCTAGTCTCGACATTACATCTCTTGGTTTCTCCGAAGATAAAGGGTCTGAGGATGAACTCGATCTATAATGTAATTTTCTTCTTTTTCTTTTTTATGTAAAAAAAATTGCCATGTACATATCTTAAAAATAGATCAACAATTAATGAGAATTTTCTTTTATTAATGTCTTTCAACTATTACAAATGAATTAATTTGTACATTGTTTACTGATAATATTTTCTAAGTCTCCCCACATGCCATGTATTTTTTAACTCGAACCTTTCATATCCCGGAGTCGATAAGTTCCAAGCTTCAATGACTTCATAAGGACCTTCCCAGTTAGGCATTAGTTTCCTAACATTCTGTTGCGTCGAAGCCTCTGCTTCCCAAAGCATAAGATCTCCTACCTCAAACCTCCTTCCCTTTTATCATAATGTCAAACCACCTTCTGATAACAATTAGCATACCTTCGTAATGCAACATCTAGAACCCCATCCAATCAATCTAAGTTGAGTTGATGGCCTTCACTATTGTATGTTTCCCTAAAGTAGTACGACCAAAGCTAGTACTGTAAGCAGAATCAACTTGCATAACAAATTTTTTACCTTTATCTGCATTTGGTGAAGGGTCATACCGAAGACCACAGGTAGCTCCACTGTATTGACTACCTGCACTAGTTCATTGTCGAACCCATAAAATGGCGACTCCTGGCCAACTTCCATCATCTACCCCCAGATCCATTTGTTGGTAAGTATGGTTATACAATACATCAATCGAAGAGTCGTTGTTGATTATAATTCTCCTTAATTCCACTGGTCCTACCTATGTTGTGATAACCAAAGCCCCTTCATGAGGATCTACTACATCGGATGGGTAATTTTCATCAAAGAAAGAGATCATTATGTTAGGAAAAGGGTTTCAATTTTTAGCACTGTGGTCTAAAACTGCCATTACTAAGTGTGTGACACTTCTTCGCCTTTTCCCAGACAGTTTTCTAGTCAATCCCCTTGTAATAGCATCAATCAGCTAATGTGGCTAATCTTCCCGACCAGCTTATCAATCCACCTCTTGTATCTAACCCGAGGGTTAAGGCTCCCAACCCACTACATACTTTATCAATTCTCTTTTCTAAACATTCTCTTTAATCATATCCTTCAGCTATCAGCAAGTTTCAGTTGAATGTTCAGTAGTCTAATGATAATTGTAAAATAGGTTATTGTTCCCCTTCAGCCGATGAACTCCCACCGGTACCGACTTAACGAAGGATTTATTTCTGATCTCCTCCAGAATCTGCACCCTATTAGTGTTTAAAAGAGTGTAGACCTTATTTTCAAAGTCCTGTCGAAAAGGGTGGCTTTCTTGCTTCTGGAGAATTTTCCTTAGGTCCGATCCGATCCGATCCAATCCAATCCCATACTTCTGGCTTACTATTTTTATTTTTGGATCGGTCTACTAACTTCATATTTTATTGAAGACTTGTCATTACCTCTTGAATAACAATGAAGTTTTCAGCCCGTTCATATGCATTTAACAAGTCCTTAGGAAGGTTGAACATAATATCCTTCATAAGCTTATGAGAACGCCCCATGTCCAACCTTGTGCTGAAGAAACCCAACGTTTAAGTCATATTAAGATCTGTGATAGTGTCGAAAGCCTACCTGAACCTCTGCACATACTAACTCAAGGTTTTATTCAGCTTCTATTTTATTTGCATTAAAGAAGCGGTCAGTTTTCCCTACCTCTTGTTACTCCAGAACCGATCTTGGAATTTATGGCACAACTCCTACCATAAATTGATGCAGTTTAGGGGAAAAGACATCATCCACTATCGAGCTCCTTTCTTTAATGTTGTAATGAATATTTGGCATCGAGTTACATTTGAATGGCCATAATATCGCATGATGCATTCATAAGAGTGTGTATGATCATAAGGATCTCTCGTGCCATCATGTCTCCAATGACGATATCTTCTTTATCGAAATTGCCCTGGCATCATCAATAGCGAGGGAAAAAAATAAGAGGAAGGCTTTAGATCCAGGGGCTGACAATCCATCTGAGCAGCTACTAACTTTCGCTTTAATTTTTCTTTCTTCTACATGATGGGATCGGGGTTACCCATGTGACGACCCCAAATCCGGGTTACTTTAACCTTGGATCCGGTTCAACATTAGTACTACCTTTTCCTTATTGTTCATGAATTACAATAATATTATAATTGATAAATAATCATTTATTTACAATTTTACAACATCTCTTTCTATTCCAGAATCGTAATCTTTATACATTCCTAGTATGTCTCAATATCATACAGGATACAACATTCTATTATAATCAAATTGAGTATTTAACACTCATATAACATACCAACTAAAGTCTTATACTACACAATCATTTACCTGTCCAATTCGGACTAATATCTACAACAAATACTTAGATCTTCGGTGAAAGTAATATGCTTTCCTGTTCCTTGATCTTTATCGAGAACTTCAAATAATTTGCACTATCTGAAAATGTTGGTTTAAGCAAGAGTGAGCACGACGGCTCAACAAGTCTAACAAATAGCACATAACACATAGTTCATGTTTATACATGCTTCTCATGATTCATACATTACATTATATGAATGCATCATGCTTCTCATGCTTTACATTTATTTATGCAACATACTGATCATGCATTGGAATGAATACATGACATACAATTCAACTTATTCAATTAGTTCAGGCTTTCTATCATATAGAATCAACACACCTCATATGATTTCACAAAAACATATTTAATTCAAATTCTCACATGCTTCAAGTGCACATACAACAGTTATACATATAGCAACAATATCTGAAAAACTTGTCTGGTTCGCTTCTACCAGTTATGCTTATTTGCGTCTTTCGTTCAACCTACAATTTATATAGGAAATTGACATAATCATTAGATGCAATGACTATTACTTAGCCTTTATATAAGACTCTGACTTTAAATTATTAACTCTTATGATATCCGACAAACGAACCCTTAAGTTCTGGACAAAACCCTAGCCCAACCCCAGTTAGACATGTCGAGTATGCTCATTTAACTTACACATTCACTACACGTTCATCGTACGACCTACTTTGAATAAGTTGTCTAAATTAATCACAATGGACTATTTACATCTGTTTAATTTAATTAAACATTCTTCTTTTTCATAAGTTAAGATTCGGACATTTAATAATGTACCAAATACCTCAAAATATTATCTACCTTTGATAACATACAACTATATTCAAATATTATTAACCATTTAATAATATTTTAAATCTCACACTAATATTATTATTCATTTAATAATATTTTAGTCATTTATTAATATTATCAACCATTTAATAATATTTTAATCACTTATTAATATTATTATCCATTTAATAATATTTTAATCACTCATTAATATTATTAACCATTTAATAATATTTTAATCACCTATTAATATTATTATCCATTTAATAATATTTTAATCACTTATTAATATTATTATCCATTTAATAATATTTTAATCACTCATTAATATTATTAACCATTTAATAATATTTTAATCACACATTAATATTATTAACCATTTAATAACATTTTACTCACATATTAATATTATTAACCATTTAATAATATTTTAATCACTTATTAATATTATTAATTATTTAATAATATTTTACTCACTTATTAATATTATTAACCATTTAATAATATTTTAATCACACATTAATATTATTAACCATTTAATAACATTTTACTCACATATTAATATTATTAACCATTTAATAATATTTTAATCACTTATTAATATTATTAATTATTTAATAATATTTTACTCACTTATTAATATTATTAACCATTTAATAATATTTTAATCATTTACAAATATTATTCACTATTTGATAATATTTTAATCTCTTATTAATATTATTAACCATTTAATAATACTTTAATCTCTTCCTAATATTATTAATCATTTAATAATATTTTAATCACTTACTAATATTATTCACCATTTAATAATATTTTATTCACTTTTTAATATTATTAATCATTTAATAATATTTTAATCACTGAATAATATTATTAACCATTTAATAATATTTTATTCACTTCTTAATTTTATTAACCATGTAATGATATTTTAATCATTTACAAATGTTATTCATCATTCAATAACTTTTTAATCATATACTAATATTATTGATCATTTAATAATATTTTAATAATCTTCAAATAATACCAATAGTTAACTTTTTAATTGTGTTAACTTTAGTCTTTATGTTACATATTTAGCTACCATTTAGTTACTAATAAATTTCATATATTGGTTTAGTATTCAAACTCATTCATTTTACACTTATTTCAACTTAAATTTTCATTAAAAACTCGACCCGGACCGACCAGACCCGACCCAGACAACTTACACATTCTGTTTTGAAAGCCGGGGCGCTCAACTGGGCGCCGGGGTGTCCAAAACATAAACAAACCCCTAAAAATGGGTTGTTCTACCCTCCGACGCTCCAACAGCTATAAATTTTTCATTTTAAAATATTTTGGAGTGATTCTTGAGTCCATTCTTATCATAATTTCCCCCTCTACAATTTCTCTTTATATCACAAATTCAAATTCCAAACTAAACTATACTAAAAACGGCTCACAAGGACAGAGTAAAAACTAAAATCATAAATCCTTGGTTTTAATGGTTCAAACTTGAATAAAATAAACTCTTCACATCCAAATGACACCAACTTAGCGTTGTTGTCTTCCTAACTTCTTGTTTTACAATATTTCATGGTTCAATCACATTTTTGAAAATGTTTTGGCAAGAAATTTAAAGATCGAACCACTTAGGGTTTTACCGGTAAATCGTTACATGGACTTTCCTTCTAATTCTTTGTGTACCACCCATAAAAATACATGTATTAACTATATCAAACCATGAATATACCTATATATCATATTTTTAGACTTCTAGATCATCAAAATAACTTTTGATCGGTTAAAAATACATTTTAATCGTTCAAATCATATCTAACTATAAAAATGAACTAATGAAGGTTTAGAGCACTTTTTAACCTCATATACATGGATGCTCTCCTTCCTCTTGACATGATCTTGGCTTATGACTTCCTCTTGTCCATTCTCTAGCAAATTTTCTTGGTGGAACATCCATCTCCCAAAGCTTGCTTACTTTTCTCTAGAACTCTCTCTCTTTTCTCTCTTGGAGTTCTTGAAAAATGACTAACGAACATAACAAGAGTGTGATGGATGCTATATATAGACCCTCCCTAATCACCATCAACCTTCACTAATCAACTAGTATTGGTCAATTAGAGGCTAATTGATGTTTACTATTGGACTGAATGATCAATTGATAGACATATTTAATGACTAGGGTGGTTGAACTACTTTGGATTTGTGTGAGTTTGAAGCAACATGCAAGATCAAGCCACCCCAAGTGGGCCCCTCTAAATCTCAGCACAATAGCCTTTTTATTCTCCATTTTTACTTTATTTTTTCTTCATTTAATATACATATATACATCTATATATATATATATATATATATATATATACACACACATGATCAATTGTTGACCAATTTTGACTACCATTTGGACTCCACATTGGACTCTAGATTTTAATATATTGGGCTCATCAATTTAATTAGTTTGGGCTCAATTTATTTATTATATTGGGCTAACATTAAGTACCATATGTTACATTTAATTAAAACAAGCATTTGGCTTGATTAATTATAACTTGAATCAAGGTTTAATTAATTACATGGACTACTAGGTTAATTTATTTAACTTAGTTTAATACATCAACTGGACTTATAATATAATTCAATTAGACTTACCTTTAATTATCCTACCACATTGGGTTACATAATTAACTCATCCATAGTTAATTCTCAACACTACCTTCCTTCATCTATCAATTAACCAATGTTTGGTTAATTCTCTCTCTTGTCTACCAACTAGGGTTATTCAATTAACCCTACATTAGTTAATTCTCTACACTCAATCAATACTAAAAAAAACATTCTCTCAACACATTGACCATCATTTGACTTTAATGTGTTTGGGCTACATGGATTACTTTGCATTGGGCTCTCTTATTTAATTACTTAGGCTACCCAACACAACTCACACATCTTTCATAACTTGGGCTAGGTAATTTATTTAATTGGACTACCACCCAATTATATACAATACTTGCCAACATTAATTAATTGGACTTATATTAATTATCTCTTGAACTAGTAATCAACATAACATTTGGGCTTATTATTTAATTACCCACTTCATACCAATATTTTCATATTGGGCTAACATCTATAATCCTTTTAGGCTAGTCCACTAGTAGTAATTAAATTACTTCGACTCTATACCACAACTTAATAATTAAGTTAATTACTTAATCAATTAACTTCTTAATATTATCGTTCTAGACCAACTTTCTTGCTTTTATATAACTTTAACTCATAACTAATATAATTAATTATATTAATTATATTTCATTACTTTCCTTCTTACTTCATATTTAAACTAATTAATTTATTAGTTTTATTGAGTATTAATTTACTCATCTTCTTGTTTGGCTAACAAACACAACTCTAGGAATATATAACTATGTATATATATCCTTATAACCGTCTTCACTTCTCAAATGAATTTATTTTCTTAATAAATTCTCTATATGCATCATTACAATATTCCCCACATTTAATTTCTAACAAATAAATTATGTTAAAAAAAAATGTTCACCCAAATTATACACATCTCACTTCTCAAACTCTAGGTTTTAAACCATAACCTTTAATTGATTATTTTAAATCTTATTTACAATTTTTTGTAAATATCTGGGATATTACAACCCATCTTCAAAATTTTATCATAATGATCCCAAACATGGTCCGGAGACCTGACCTTCCTTATCTCGCCCTGTCTTATTTCACCATGATCCCGATCATAAGTCAACGATCTTATCCGCCTTCGTTGGTCAGGGTTAGAATTACTTGTCTCCCGATCCCCATAATAAGCTTGCCTTTTACCTACATACCTTTATTCGCTGTTGTATTACCATCGATCCCTATGAGAGGCTTTGTTTTTATAATGAGGTTCTAGAGAACCGAACTATCGTATATCACCACTGTATTTCTCCCGACCCCTAAAGGAGACTTTATGTTTAAAGTGAGATTCCAGAGAACAGTCGTGCCTTATATCACCACTGTATTGCTCTCGACCCTTGAGGGAGAAGCTTTATGTTTATAGTGAGGTTTTGGAGAACCAACCGCCTTATATCACCACTATATTGCTACCGACCCTTGAGGGAACTTTATACTTGAAGTGAGGTTTCGAAGAACAGTCTGACCTTATATCACCACGCCTTATTTTACTGTAAGACAACTCTCAATTATTAGAAGGAAGGCTTACGTCTTTATTCAGCTTCCAGAGAACCAGTCGGCATTAGATCGCTATAAGTCGACTCCTGGTCCTTAGAGGGAGGCTTACATCTGTATTGACCAGCCTGCCTTATATTGCCATAATATTGCTCCAGGAAGAAGGATTTGTGGTGAGGTCTGGGAAGGTCAACTATTCGCCTCATCTGACATCGGCTCTATGGAGTTGATTTCTGCGTGCCTCAAATTGTAGATTGAACCCTGTTCGCCTTCTTGAGTTTGGCCAAGTGTGCACTCCACTCTTTTTGCTAAAGTCGTAAAGCCTCGAAAGCACCTTCAGCCTTTTTGATTTTATGCATTCTAATCAACTCATGTTGATCGGGTCAACTTGACTGTGACGCCCCTAAATCAGGACCTACACAGCCCAATTTGAGGCGCCAAAAAATACACGATAACTATAACAAAATAGTATATAGTACAAAAATACGGAACTCAATAATGCATAACTAAACCTTCACTATTATTGTCACACTATTTTATAACATCTAAAGACTACTATAGCTATCACTCGGACCTTCACTTCATCCCCCGGCTAGACCCATCTACTCTCTCATTTCTCGAAGAATAATGAATCAAACTAAAGGGTGAGGTCAAATAGCACAGTAAAGAAATATCATGACTAAGATAACAATGAGTAAATTATCATTAGCCTTTAATATTTGAGTTCTTAATTGAATATAATAAACAACAAGTTTTAAATCAACAATAGCAGCAGAATGAGCAACCCATTAGAAAAGCCATGTAGACTATGATGTCCACTAGCTTCTCTTTTTTAGAAAAACATCAACTTTTATTATCTAAAACACTACTGGACATCATCATCCCAATAACAATTCTTCTTTGCCCCAAGCCAAAGAGAACATTAACCACGAGTCCTAAAAGATATACCTCTATTATATCGCCCTTATCCTATCATCTGTATCTGAGGCCACAGATATTCACAACAACTTAATTCTTGATGATTAAAATAGCAATAAAGATATAAATAATGGATAAAATAACAGGATATTTTGTCCTGGGTCAAATAATGTCCAAATTATCAACATGATGTGGACTCAAATTCAAGAATGATATTCAAGATCCACATTTCAAAATAACGGTTAAAGTTTAATAGAAAGACTTAAGTAAATAGGAAGGTTCAAGTGAAATGATATTAAATTAACCGCAAACTATTAAGGAGAATATAATTATTTCAGAAAGTTTTACCGAACAATACTTACCAGAGTAACTTTAAGAGTATGAAAGAAATTGATATCTCATACCTTAACACGTGACTGGATATTGATTTAAATGAAGTTGATCAACCTATGTATTTATAATTTAATTAGTAACTACCACATATAATTTCATGGTGTATATCAATTAGTATGAAATCATCAAAAGTGAGTTAATAGTAAAAAAACAAATTGTAGTGTAAAAAATAAATTATAATAAATTTCAAAATAATTTTTAAAAATATTATTTCAAAAGAATCTTCAAGAGAAAAACTTTCAAAATAAATTTTCTAAAGAAAGAGTCTTCTAAAGGAATCTTTAAGAACAGCGTATGATATGTGTGGTTACTAGACTAACTATTATAAAAAAAACCTACTTGAATAATATTTGTATTCTTACTGATCTTCACAAATACTCACGATAGCTTAAGCACACACAGTGAAAACTTATACAAAGTAATATTTTATAGGGTGAAAGAAAGAATAAGCAAGAAAGTTATGAAAATTTCTTAAGTTAAGTAATCTATTTATAACCCAAAAATCTTATCATAAACTAAGATTTCCTAAATTAATCTGAACCGTTCATTTCAAGATAATATTTAATCTGTACCTCACATTTCATTTTTCAAGATTTTTTTGATCTAAACCATTCGTTCAAATTTCTTTTAATCTATACCGTTCATTTTATATCTTAATAAAACAACTAACTTTATATATAAAACAACTAACTTTATATAAATCAATTAACTTTATATATAAAATAATTAACTTTATATAAAGTATATAAAATAAATAACTTTATAAAGTCAATTATTCAACAATAATTAACCAATTATTCGTAATTATTCATTATTATAACCAATTATTGTAAATACAGTTATTATAAATATAGTATTGTTGACTTTCTAAGTTAGATACTCACAATACAAGCAAAAATACCAACTAATAATGGAATACAACAGTTAAATCAACACTATAATAATGACAACAATAATGCAGAAAATAAATATATAAAAAAAACAAGTTGTTGTGTATGACAATTATTGATTCAATAATGTGAATTACTATGCATATGTTACTGTGAAAATTATCAGTTCAATAATATAAATTATTGTGCATGTGATAATTATTGGTTCAATAAAGTCGATATTGTACAACAGTCACTTTATCAGTTCAATAATACGAAATACTATGCAATACCGTGTGCTACTATGTAATACTGTGTGTTACTGTGTAATACCTTATTCTATTATTCCTTTACCAGCGGGTATTTTAACAGTTAAAAGTGATAGTACCGTTGACCATTTTTATTTAAAAAAGTTATGTTGTTTTCTATATCCACAATATTTTGTTGTGGGGTCCACTAATATTTGGTTATTTCGGCACCGTCGTACAAATCGAATATACCTCGACAGAATGAATATTCTCCGATATGATAAAATTTGCACAAAATATTTTTTTTAACTTTAACTTTTGTCAATTTATCCACTTGCCGTTTGAGAAAAACATATATATATATATATATATATATATATAAAGAAAATTTTAATTTGTATTTCATAAAAGTCTGGGTCTTACAACCTTGCATCCTTATTAAATTTTGTCCCCAAAATTGATGTACCTGGCATTTCGAAAAGGTAAGGATACTTAAATTTTATTTCAAATTCTATCTCCCAAGTCATTTTCTCAGTATCTTGGTTTCTCTATAAAACATTGACTTGAGGTATAACCTTTGAGTGCAGGATCTACTCCTTCTTATCTAAGATCTTGATAGGTACCTCCTCGTATGTTAAATCCTCTGCTATAAAATTTGGCTCTAACTCAATGATGTGATTCGGATCTTTCACATATTTACGTAGCATAGAAATGTGAAAAATGTTATGAATACAGGACATACTTCTGGTAGGGCTAGTCTGTAGGACACAGCTCCTACTCTGTCTAGAATTTTAAATGGGTAGATAAATTGAGGGTTAAGCTTTTCTCTCCTTCCAAATCTCATAACTTTGTTTCATAGAGAAACACGTAAAAATACATGGTCTCCGACATTGAAACTTTCATCCATTCGATGAAAATCAACATAACTCTTTTTTCATTCTTGTGCGACTTGTATTCGTTGTCGAATTGTTTGGATCTTTTCTGTTGTCAAGCACACCAACTCGAGTCCCAACAATTTTACTTCTCCTACCTCATTTCAACATACTGGAGAGCAACACTTTTGTCTATACAAAGCCTCAAATGGAGACATGTCTATGCTTACTTAGTAACTGTTGTAGGAGAATTTAATCAAAGACAAGTACTTCTCCCAATTTCACTTGAAGTCTAGTACGCAAAGTCTAAAAAGATCTTCGAGAGTCTGGATCATCCTTTTTCGATTGTCCGTCCGTTTGAGGATAGTATGCAGAACTAAATCGTAGCTCAGTGCCCATAGTTTTTGTAAATTGATTCAAAAGTGTGAAGTGAATCTAGGATCTCGGTCATAAACTATGGAAACTAACATGCTATGCCATGCAATCTTATAATCTCATTTACATACAACTCGGCAAGACACTCAAGTGAAAAGTTTTCTCTTACATCCAAGAAGTGAGCGGACTTGGTCAATCTATCTATGATGACCAAAATCACATCAAAGCCTTGAGAAATTTTAGGAAGACCCAACACAAAATCCATAGTGATGTGTTCCCACTTGCAATCTGGAACTTTGAGTGGTTGCATAGACCCTTAGGCACTTGATGTTCTTCCTTGACACGTTGACAAGTTAGGCACCTTGAGATAAACTCTACAATCTCTCTCTTTATATTATTCCACCAAAATATATGTCAAAAGTCATGACACATTTTGGTACTTCCCGGGTGGATTGCAAACGATGTGTTGTGTGCCTCCATCATGATTTTATACTTTAATTCAGAGTTATTAGGAACACAGAGTTGATAGTTGACTCGAAGTATTCATTTCTCGTCGATTCTTTCTTCCGGAATAGCACCTTCTTGCACTTTCTTCATCATGGTCATCAGTTTCGGATCAGTAGCTTGAGTAGTTTTAATTTTATCGATTAAAGTCGGTTCTACTCGCACGTGCGTAATCTTTATGTGGGTCCCTAGTGTCTTTAACTCTATCTCTATCTTATTTAAGTCGTACAAATTGCATTTTTGCGTAGTCAGCATTACACTTGTACTCGCATAAGATTTTCTGCTTAATACGTTAACTACAACGTTCGCCTTTCTGGGTGATACTGGATGGCGTGGTCATAATCCTTTAATAGCTCGAGTCACTGATGTTGTCGCATGTTGAGTTCCTTTTGGGTGAAAAAATACTTGAGACTTTTGTGATTCGTGAAGATTTTCACTTTATCCCCGTACAAGTAATGTCTCCAGATCTTCAATACAAAAAATATCACTGCCAACTCTAGATCATGAGTAGGATAATTTTTCTCATAATTTTTAAGTTTTTGAGAGGCATAGGTAATAACTTTTTCATATTACGTAAGGACCCATCCTAGACCTTTACCTGAAGTATCGCTATAGATAACAAATTCTCCCGATCCTAATGGTATGGTCAAAACATGGATTGAAATAAGTCTCTTCTTAAGTTCTTAAAAACCCTTCTCACATTTTTTGTTCCATATAAATTTTGTGCTTTTTCGAGTCAGCTGAGTTAATGGAGTGGTGATTCGATAAAATCTTTCTACGAATCTCCGATAATAACTAGCTAAGCCCAGGAAACTTCGAACTTCAATTACTGACCGAGGTTGCTCCCAATTTAATATAGCTTTAATCTTTACAGGGTCAACTTATATTCCCTGACTAGAAATCACATGCACAAGGAACGTGACTTCCTCAAGTCTAAACTTACACTTCTTCAACTTGGCATACAACTTGTTCTTACATAGGTTTTAGAGTATCAATCTCAGGTGTTGTTTATGATCCTCACAACTCTTGGAGTATATGAGAATGTCATCAATAAAGACAATCATAAAATGATCCAAATATTCTTTGAATATATGTTTCATCATGTCCATGAAAGCTATAGGAGCATTGGTTAGTATAAAATACATAACTAAGAACTCATAATGCCCATAACAAGTTCTTAAAGCAGTCTTTGGAATGTCATCAGCTTTAACTTTTAACTGATAATATCCAAAGCGAAGATCAATATTTGAAAAATGTTGAGCACCTGGTTATCACCTCGTTCGGGTTTCGTGCCATTTGGGATGTCACAATAAAAGTTGTTTCCTGAACTACAGATTTTTCCTTATCCGCACTAGCTTCTAAAGTCATCACTGCAGCTAGACTTGATTTTGTAACAAGATAAAATCAAGCAATATGACCTTCTTTCCCACAACTATAACACAACTTGGATTGCTGAGTACAATTCGGGCAAATGTGACCCTCCTGACCATATTTGTAGCATCTTACTGGTGATCGATCTCCTCCCCTTGAAACTGGTGCTGGTGCCGGTGCTGGTGCTGATGCCAGTGCCCTTCCATAGTCATTGTGGGATCTCTTCCTATTAAAGTTGTTCCCACTTGATTTCCCTCTTCTGTTATTTGAGCTAGGATTGCCACCGAAATGTTGATTGTCTCCTCTATGGTTCTCGTTCCAATGATTGTTGTGTAAGACCCCAACTTTTATGAAATATAAATTTTATTTTATTTATATATTTTCTTCTAAAACTGTAAGTGAATAAATTAACAAAAGTTAAAGTTAAGAAAATATTTTGTACAAATTTTATCTTGTCGGAGAATATTCGTTCTAACGAAAAATATTCGATTCGTACGACGGCATCGAAATAACCTAACATTGGTGGACCCCACAACAAAATATTGTCAGATATAGAAAATGATATAAGTAACCTTTATAAATAAAAATGATCAACGATACTGTCACTTTTAACTATTAAAATACCTGGTAATAACGGAATAGTAGAACACAGTATTGCACAGTAACATACGGTATTGCACAGTGTTTCATATTATTGAACTGATAATGTGCCTATTGTATAATATTGACTTTATTAAACCAATAATTGTCACATGCACAATTATTCATATTATTGAACTGATAATTGTCACAATAGTATATGCATAGTAATTCACATTACTGAATCAATAATTGTCATTACACAATAACGTGCTTTTTTATTTTATTTTCTGCATTATTGTTATCATTATTTTAATGTTGATTTAACTGTTGTATTCCATTATTAGTTGGTATTTTTACTTGTATTGTGAGTATCTAACTCAGAAAGTCAACTACACTGCATTTACAACAATTGGTTATAATAATGAATAATTGTGAATAATTGTTAAATAATTAAATTTATAAAGTTAATTTTTTTATATACGTTATATAAAGTTAATTATTTTATATATAAAGTTAATTGATTTATATAAAGTTAATTATTTTATATATAAAGTTAATTATTTTATATAAAGTTAATTGTTTTATATATAAAGTTATTTATTTTATATATAAAGTTAGTTGTTTTATTAATATATGAAATTAACGGTATAAATTAAAATAAATTTGAATGAATGGTTTAGAATAAAAAAATCTTAAAAAATGAAATGTGTGGTACGGATTAAACATTATTCTGAAATGAACGGTTCAGATTATTTTAGAAAATCTTGGTTTATGATAAGCTTTTTGAGCAATAAATAAATGTCTTAACTTAAGAAATTTTCATAACTTCATTTGCTTATTCTTTATTTCACTCTCTAAAATATTACTTTATATAAGTTTTCTCCGTGTGTGCTAAACCTATCGTGAGTATTTGTGAAGATCAGTAAGAGTACAAGTATTGTTCAAGTAAGCATTTTCATAATAGTTAGTCAAGTAACCACGCACATTACACGGTGTTTATAAATCTTTCTTTAGAAAACTCTTCCTTTAGAAGATTCATTTTAAAAAACGTTTTCTTGAAGATTCTTTTGAAATAATATTTTTTAAAACTATTTTGAAGTTTATTATACTTTATTCTGTACACTACACAAATTTCTACTATCAAATCACTTTTCATGATTTCATACGAATTGATATACACCATGAAATTATATATGGTAGTTACTAATTAAATTATAAATATATAAGTTGATTAACTTTATTTAAATCAATATACAATCATGTGTTAAGGTAAGGGATATCATTTTCTTTCATACTCTTAAACTTACTTTGGTAAGTATTGTTCAGTAAAACATCTTGAAATGATTATATTCTCCTTAATAGTTTGCGCTTCATTTAATATCATTTCACGTGAACTTTCCTATTTATTTAAACATTTTTATTGAACTTTAACCGTTATTTTGAACTGTGGATCTTGAATACCGTTCTTGAATTTGAGTCCATATCATGTTGACAATTTGGACATTATTTGACTTTGGACAAAGTATCATGTGATTCTATTCATCATTGATATCTCTGTTGTTATTCTAATTATCAAGAATCAAATTGTTGCGAATATTTATGGCCTGGGGTACAGATGATAGGATAAAAGCGATACAATGGTGGAGTGTTTTTTAGGGCACGTGGTGAATGTTCTCTTTGGCCTAGGACAAAGAAGAACTATTGTTGGTATGATCATGATCAGTGGTGTTTCAGGTAATAAAAGTTGATGATATTTTTCTTAAAAAGATAAGCTAATGGATATCATAGTCTACATAATTCTTCTAATGGATTGCTCATTCCGCTACTATTATTGATCAAAAACTTGTTGTATTATATTCGATCAAGAACTCAACTGTGGAAGGCTAATGATAATTTACTAATTGTTGTCTTAGTCATGATATTTTTTTACTGAGCTATTTGAGCTCACCCATTCGTTTGTTTTGTTATTCTTCAGGAAATGAGACATTAATTGGGTCTAGCCGGTGGATAGAGTGAAAGTCCGAGTGATAGTTGTAGCGGTCTTCAGATGTTGTAAAATAGTGTACCAATAATAGTAAAGACTTAGTTTTGTATTATTGAGTTCCATATTTTTATATTATGTACTGTTTTGTAATAGTTACCGTGTATTTTTGGCATCTCAAATTGGGCTGTGTAGGCCCAGATTTAGGGGCATCATATTTGGTATCCGAGCTTAAGGATATGATCGTTAATGAAGATCTAGGGTAGAAGTAAGAGAAGAGAGACAAATAGAATAAATTATTAGTGTGTCCTGCATAAATTAAATTTTGTTATCTAATGAGTCGACTTGAATATGGGGACAAGAAATGATGAGTCAGTATGTTTAAATAACCTTTATCTTCTTACCGCAATTTAGAATGACTTCTAAAAATTAGGAAATTAACTATCCAATGTCCAAGGCGAATGTAGCTAAGAACCAGAAAACTACAAATAATCCTCCTACAGATTCGAAAAATAACGCGGGTGATCATGTAAATTATGATGGTTTCTTTATAAGCTTCATGCAATTCATACAAAATCAAGTGAGGGGAGCACCTATCGGTGGAAACACTGATAATTCAAGACTGGACACTGTTAAGTAGTTTAAGGACTTAGGACCACCTAAATTTATCGGGCGGACCCACTAACGGCGGAAGTATAGCTAAAGCAGATGAAAAAAATATTTGATATAATCTGATGCACTGATGATAAGAAAGTTTCATTTGTCACCTTCATGTTACGAGGTGAGGTGGACCATTGGTGGAAAGTAGTAAAACGTATCCATTATTCAACACTCGAGATGTCTTGGATAGAATTTCAAGAGCTATTTAACGAGAAGTACTTTTCAGAAAGTATTCGCCACATAAAGGAGGTGGAGTTCATTAAGCTGGAGAAGGGGAACATGAATGTCTCATAGTATGAGGCCAAGTTTGCCGAATTATCCCGATTTGCGACCCATCTGGTGGACGACGAAGCACGAATGAGTTGTATGTTATTGCAAGGTTTGAGAACCAAAAAGCGTCAATACCTCAGCTCTCATAAAGTTTGTTTATATTCATATGTTGTGGATATGGCTCAAAAGGTGGAGCAAGAAAATGAAATATTACAACCAAGAGTTAATGACCAGTAGAAAGAGAGAAATAACGATAACAATCACCAGAATGAGAATTATAGAAGAGAAAATCAACACTTCGATGGTAATTCCGGCTCAAATAACAAAATTGTGCATTGACTATCCAGAGTTGAATCATGTCACCATCAAAAATAGGTATCCGTTGCCTCGAATTAATGATATCTTTAATCAATTGCAAGGTACTTAACATTTTTCAAAGATTAATCTTCACTCGTCAGTTAAAATTTAAAGTTGATGACATTCCAAATACTGCTTTCAAAACTCAGTATGGGCATTATAAGTTCTTAGTCATGCTTTTTGGACTAAACAATGTTCCTGCAGCTTTCGTGGACATAATGAATCGGATATTCAAGAAATATTTGAATCATTTTATGGTTGTCTTTATTGATGACATTCTCATATACTCCAAAAGTCGTGAGAATCATGAACAATACCTGAGATTGATACTCCAAAAGCTATGTGAGAACAAGTTGTATGCCAAGTTGAAGAAGTGTGAGTTTTGACTTGAGAAAGTCACATTCCTTGGGCATGTGATTTCTAGTTAGGGAATATCAGTTGACCCTACAAAGATTGAAGCAATATTAAATATGGAGCAATCTTGGTCAATAACTGAAGTCCGAAGTTTTCTGGGCCTAACTAGTTATTATTAGAGATTCATAGAAGGATTTTTTAGAATCGCCACTCCATTAACTCAGCTGACTCATAAAAGTATAAAATTCGTATGGAATGAGGAAAGCAAGCAAAGTTCTCAAGAACTGAAGAAGAGATTTATTGAAGCTCCTGTTCTGACCATACCATCAGGATCGGGAGAATTTGACATCTATATCGATGCTTCAGGCAAAGGTTTAGGCTGTGTCCTTATGCAACATAGAAAAGTTATAGCCCATGCCTCTCAACAACTCAAAGATTATAGGAAAAATTATCCTTCTCATGATCTAGAGTTGGCAGTGGTCGTTTTCGCATTGAAGATCTGGAGACACTACTTGTACGGGGAGAAAGTGGAAATCTTCATGGATCACAAAAGCCTCAAGTATTTCTTCACCCAGAAAGAACTTAACATGCGACAACGATGTTGGCTTGAGCTGTTAAAGGATTAAGACCACATCATCTAGTATCACCCAAGAAATGCGAACATTATAACTGACGCATTAAGCAGAAGATCTTATGTGAGTACAAGTGCAATACTGACAACGCAAAGAAGCATTTTGTACGACTTACAAAAGATGGAGATAGAGTTAAAGACACCTGGGACCTGTGACGCCCCGAGATCCCACCTTCCTTAATTCTATCCATTTATCTCTGGATGTCATAATTATTAACTTTAAACCATATTAACTTGGAATCTCGTGCGTTAAACATAACTTTTAACTTTTGAAACCAATTTGTTGACCATAAATTCGGTCCATTTTTTTTATTTTTTTATTTTTATAAAACTTGCTTAAACTTACATTTCTTACCTGTCTCAGGATCGCAACGTTCACTTTACTAAGCATTAACATTTAGGTCAACTCTTATTAATTGTGACCGAGTTCAATTCTATTACCATTTCATAAACAAATATATATTCACGATTTACATAACCTGTAATTAAAATTTTGCCATGACCTATTCATAAATGGCCTGATTTACATATACCTGTTCCTGTACATGCTCCGGTTCATATATACCTGCATACATATTTTTGTATCATACATATTCCTGTTTATATACATTTATCTTATCTTTTTGCAACATTTCTCGGAACACTTTACAGTCACTACTATCATTATGAATTACAAAACCATATAACTTTTCCATCCCTTCATCCAATAATATAATACATACAATTCTATCTCTATAGATTTACAACCTTTCTTTACATACACATTTCACATATAACAATTTGTTCATGCCTATTTCATTCATTCAACACTCTATACCTTAGCTGCACCGGAATCCTCCGGTCTTCTCGTAATTCACCTGAAATGTTAGTGCATGGCAAGGGTGAGCACATAGGCTCAGCAAGTAATTCGGATAACACCTTTCATGCTTACAGTTTATAATATGCGTCATGCATCTCTACTTTATCATGTTATACATGAATGCCACGTAATTCACTTAATAGTTAAATCACATAGTTGCACGTAGGGCACGTTTCAAATCTTTTACTACTACACAGTTCGCATAGAACAATAGCACCTTATAATCTGAACACTTGCCTGGTCTGCATTTATTTACTTAACTTTTGTTGCCTCGCTTGGCTTTGTTATCCGTCATTTTGTTGGTTTGCTACTTCGAGCACTATCTGTAAATATACAATCTATATTCATCATTATAGGATCATAACTTAATATAACGTAACAAACTTAACTCATAATTACGCGACCATTCGTCTCTAATCATTTCGCATTTGATGTATTACACCTTATATAGGTTAATAATACATCCTAGCTTGCTTCCGACCCTTTTCACAACCTTAAACATACTTTGACTAAGCTTTAGGCATGTTGTATTATTCCATTCATGATCTCATTATACCACAACACCCTTTTCATAGTCTATTTTTATCAATCTAGGTATAACTTATCTCTATCATTTAGTATCAAAACATTTTATTTTGGGTCAAAAATAACATTTTTTTAAACTCTGCTATCCATGGCCCCAGCCGGATTTTTGGCCTAGAATCCATGGCCCCGGTCAAAAACCTCTCAGCCAAACATGGCCCCGGCCGTGTTTTGCACACAAAAATCTGGCCCCGGTCGTGGCCCAAAATCTAGAATTTTGATTTTTGCTGCTTTTTGCTGATTTTTAAATCCTTCACCATACATCCAATTAAGACCAAATTTTGACCACATCTAGTCCTTACTACATAGTATTTTATAAAAATTTTACTTACCTCATTTGGATACTTAAAATCATAGATATATTTGCCCATAGGAGGGCTGTTTAACACCATTTCAGACTTGGAATATTTTCAGAAATTCAGAACTTCAAGTTTTGTAACCTTGTGATTTATGGCCATTTGTTTCAAAACTCAATTCCAATACTTGACATAGCTCACTTAGGTCATAATTGACATGTCCCAACTTTTAAAACCATAAAACTTCGCACGAGGCGAGTTTTGTCCGTTAAAATCCGTTTCGAGTCAAAACGATCGATTTCGATCGTTCGAATCGCTCTTTCAATCAAACTTAAATTCGTTGATTACCAAATCCACTCTAACGCGTGTATTAACATAAACATGAGTCATTTAACTTCATTTCAACTCTAATTCCTTAAAATTTCCAAAAATCACATATTGGTTGCATTTTCATTAAAACTTCCAAACTTTTCATGAATTTCTCATTTCCAAATCTTAGGCTATTCTTGGCCCCTTAATGCAAAACTTCATTCTAACTTAACACATAACACATATAGCATACAATTGACTTGCATGGGCCTTTCAAACGTTTAAAACTTTTCAAATAACTTCATTTTTCCAAATGACTCTTTTTAGTCGTCGGCGAACATTTTTAAACGTTTAAAATCCATAATTGTCGCTATAGACTTCAAATGACTTCCAATTCAACTTGAACACATGACTTTATACAAAACTTAAATTTGTAGCATCATTTGACCTTTAATTACACACAATTGCCAAAATTCACATATTGATGGCATATTTTCAACTTTTTAATTTCAAGCCTTAAACTCCACTTAACATCTTAAATCCAACACACCACATAGGCTATCACATATACATTTACCAACTTTGTACATTCTCACAACTTCCATATGTATCTTCCAATACACTTTACAGATTATTACGTTGTCTACACAAAAAGTATAGCCTAATATTTGCAATTTCTTTACATAAATCATACCTTTCAAGCTTTTAGGTATCTAGCTTGCCATTTAGCACAAAATTTTACTTGCATCAAACATAATCAACCTTTCAAATTAGGTTTTCATCACTTCTTAATACAAACAACACATGATTCTCCATGAATCATGACTTATAACCTTGAAAACATGCATAATTGTTCGCAACCTTTGCTTTGCAACCTTAGAGTCTAGGGTTTCATGATTTTCCAAACATATAACATGCAATACACATGATCTCTTCATAATCAACTCTTTATAGACAAAGATTCATGCATGGCTATACTTAAACTAACATTTAAACTCATGAACATCAAATTTTATCACAAAAACATCTTAATACCTTCCATAAGCTCATCCCCCTCATGCTATGAAGCTTGTTAAGGTTGAATCTCCCACTTGAATAGCTAGTTCTTCCTCTTTTGTACACCTTTCCAACAATTCATTTAAGCCCTAGCCTTTTCTTCTCTCTTCTCTCTTCTCTCTAAGAGTTCTCTTAAGTTCTTCACTTTCTCTCTTTGCTCTCCATTTCTCTGGAACTTTCGAAGGGATGGAATGAAAATCAGCTAGCTTACTACATACATATATAACATAATTTGCTCCAATAACTAACCATAGGTGGTTAGCCTAACTCTAGCCTGGTTAAGAGCACTTATGTCATTTCATTTTATAAATAAAGGGCATTAGTGTCATTTCACCACTTGGGGACACACATGTCATTATTCAAATTGTCAATGGTACTTTAGTCTTTTTTCCCTTTTTGGATACATTGGTCATTACTAAAATTGTTAAGGGCACTTTGGTCCATTGCCATGAAATTTAAAGAATTAATTTATTTAAAATCATAATTCACTTAATTCTAATCCAATTCACGTCCTTTTTGATCCAACATTGTTTCATTATGCTTGAATTTCATTCCATCATTAAATACCTCATAATTGGCTTGTCCCATAACACTTGTCACACTTTAAAACATTAATTTATTCAATTAATTAATTAACTTATCATTATATTCCTTTGTATAACATTACCATTTTAATTCCCTACAAACCAATTCAATTCCACATTCAACCAATTTAAATTTCCAACATATCCATATAATCAAATTACTCGTTTGTCCATAAACTGCTTCCTTGAGAAGCGAACCTCGGTCGGATTACCCGAATCCATTATCATTTATCCTTATTCGCTCGTATAACCATTTTAAAATCTTTACATCCTTTCACTTGCTTACATAACACATATAATGTAAATTTGAACCATCTTTGCATTCGATATTCATTCTACACACTCTCGAAGTATTATATTCTATATTTAACATCATATAAACAATTATCTTACCTAAATCCATAAATCTCAAATTCTTCTTAACTTCAAAACTTCAACGCTTCAAAACTCATTAACTTTATTAATCCTTAATCCCTAATATATCAATTAGGTCAAATTGTTTCTGCTTCTTTATTAACTCAAATATACATATATCCATACACAACCTACCACAAAAGTCATATCAGTACATTGATCACATAATAATTCACATTTAATCATTCTTTAATACATTCTATCATTTAAACCAGGTTTTATCTCATAACATTTACTTAATTCATCAAAATCCTTATTTGAAATTACTGAAAAATCCTGGGGTGTCACAGGACCTACATGAAGATTGCGCACGTGCGAGTAGAATCGGCTTTAATTGATAAAATTAAAGTTGTTCAAGCTACTGATCCAAAAATGATGAACATGGTGAAGAAAGTACAAGAAGGTGCTATTTCTGAAGCAAGAATCGATGAGAAAGGAATACTTCGAGTCAACTCTCGACTCTGTATTCCTAATAACCCTTAACTAAAGTATAAAATTATAACTGAGGCACACAATGCACCGTTTGCAATCAACTCGGGAAGTACCAAAATGTATCGTAACCTTCGACATACATTTTGGTGGAACAATATGAAGAGGGATATTGCAGAGTTTATCTCAAGGTGCCTAACTTGTTAACATGTCAAAGCATATCATCAAGTGTCTAAGGGTCTATTGCAATTACTCAAAGTTCCAGAATGGAAGTGGGAACACATCACTATGGATTTCGTGACGGGTCTTTCCAAAGTTTCTCAAGGCTTTGATGCGATTTGGGTCATCGTAGATAAATTGACCAAGTCCACTCATTTCTTGTCTATAAGAGAAAACTTTTCACTTAAGCGTCATATCGGTATGTATGTAAATGAGATTGTAAGATTGCATGGCATTTCAGTTTTCATAGTTTCTGATAGAGATCCTAGATTCACTTCACGCTTTTGGAGTAGGCTACAAAAAGCTATGGGCACTGAGCTACGATTTAGTTCTGCATACCATCCTCAAACGGACAGACAATCAGAAATGATGATCCAGAATCTCGAGGATCTTTTAAGACTTTGCGTACTAGACTTCAAGGGAAGTTGGGATAAGTACTTGTCATTGGTTGAATTCGCCTACAACAACAATTACCAAACAAGCATAGATATGGCTCCATTTGAGGCTTTATATAGACGAAAGTGTCCAGTATGTTAGAATAAAGTAGGAAAAGAAAAATTGTTGGGACCTGAGTTGGTACACTTGACAACAGAAAAGATCCAAATAATTTGATAATGAATACAAGCCGCATAAGAACGACAAAAGAGTTTTGCTGATTTTCATCAAAATGATAAGAGATTCAATGTAGAAGACCATGTATTTTTACATATTTCTCCATAGAAAGGAGTTACAAGATTCCAAAAGAGAGGAAAGCTCAACACCTGATTTATTGGCCCATTTAAAATTATAGACCGAGTAGGAGCCGTGACCTATAAACTAACCTTACCACCAAGTATGTCCCGTATTCATAACATTTTTCACATTTTCATGCTACATAAATATGTGAAAGATCTGAATCACATCATTGAGTTGAAGCCAGACATTATAGCAGAGGATTTAACGTATGAGAAGATACTTGTCAAGATTTTAGATAAGAAGAAGCAAATCCTACGCTCAAAGGTTATACCTTAAGTCCAGATTTTATGGAGTAACCAAGATACTAAGGAAATGACCTGGGTGCTAGAATCTAAAATAAAATCTAAGTATCCTTACCTCTTTGAAATACCAGGTATGTCAATTTCGGAGACAAAATTTCATAAAGAGTGGAGCTTATAAGACCCCGACTTTTATGAAATACAAATTTAATTTTTATTTATATATTTTCTTCTGAAACGATAAGTGGATAAATTGACAAAAGTTAAAGTTAAAATAATGTTTTGTGCAAATTTTATCTTGTCAGAGAATATTCGTTCTGTCAGAAAATATTCGATTAGTACGACGGCGCCGAAATAACCAAACATTGGTGGACCTCATAACGAAATATTGTCGGATATAGAAAATGACATAAGTAACATTTTTAAATAAAAATGGTCAACGGTACTATTACTTTTAACTATTAAAATATCCAGTGGTAAAGGAATAGTAGAACACGATATTGCACAGTAACATACGGTATTGCACAGTAGCACACGGTATTGCATAGTATTTTATATTATTGAACTGATAATGTGACTATTGTACAATATTGACTTTATTAAACTAATAATTGTCACATGCACAATAATTCATATGATTGAACTGATAATTATCATAGTCGTATATGCACAGTAATTCACATTACTGAATCAATAATTGTCATTACACAGTAACGTATTTTTTCTTTATTTATTTTCTGCATTATTGTTATCAATATTATGATGTTAATTTGACTGTTGTATTCTATTATTAGTTGCTATTTTTGCTTGTATTGTGAGTATCTAACTCAAAAAGCCAACTATACTGAATTTACAATAATTTGAATAATAATGAATAATTGCTAAATTATTGTTAAATAATTGAATTTATAAAGTTATTTGTTTTATATACTTTATATAAAGTTAATTTTTTAATATATAAAGTTAATTGATTTATATAAAGCTAATTATTTTATATATAAACTTAATTGATTTATATAAAGTTATTTGTTTGATATTTAAAGTTAGTTATTTTATATATAAAGTTAGTTGTTTTATTAAGATATGAAAGGAACGGTACAAATTAAAAGAAATTTGAATGAAAGGTTTATATTAAAAAAAAATCTTAAAAGATGAAATGTGTGGTACAGATTAAACATTATCTTGAAATGAACGGTTCATATTAATTTAGAAAATCTTAGTTTATGATAAGATTTTTAGACTACAAATAAATGTATTAATTTAAGAAATTTTCATAACTTCCTTTGCTTATTCTTTCTTTCACTCTCTAAAATATTACTTTATTTAAGTTTTCTCTGTGTGTGCTTAAGTTATCGTGAGTATTTGTGAAGATCAGTAAGAGTACAAGTATATAGAGTACATTATATGTGATAGTTACTAATTAAATTATAAATATATAGGTTGATCAACTTCATTTAAATCAATATCCAGTCACGTGTTAAGGTAAGTGATATCATTTTCTTTCATACTCTTAAACTTATTCTGGTAAGTATTGTTTGGTAAAAAAAATTGAAATAATTATATTCTCCTTAATAGTTTGCGCTTCATTTAATATCATTTCACGTGAACTTTTCTATTTACTTGAACCTTTCTATTGAACATTTCTATTAAACTTTAACTGTTATTTTGAACTGTGGATCTTGAATATCATTCTTGAATTTGAGTCAACATCATGTTGACAATTTGGATATTATTTGACTCAGGACAAAGTATCCTATTATTCTATTCATTAATTATATCTCTGTTGTTATTATAATCATCAAAAATCAAGTTGTTGTGAATATTTGTGGCCCCCACAGATGATAGGATAAAGATGAAATAATGGTGGTGTGCCTTTTAGGGTACTTGGTGAATGTTCTCTTTGGCCTAGGACAAAAAAGAACTGTTGTTGGTATGATCATGACCAGTGGTGTTTCAAATGATAAAAATTGATGATATTTTTCTCAAAAATATAAGCTAATGGACATCATAAGCTACATGATTCTTCTAATGGATTGCTCATTTCACTACTATTATTGATCTAAAACTTGTTGCTTATTATATTCAATCAAGAACTCAATTATTGAAGGCTGATGATAATTTACTTATTGTTATCTTAGTCATGATATTTCTTTACTGAACTATTTGAGCTCACCATTTCGTTTGTTTCATTGTTCTTTGGGAAATGAGAGAGTAGTTAGGTCTAGCCAGGGGATGGAGTGAAGGTCCGAGTGATAGTTGTAGTAGTCTTCACATGTTATAAAATAGTGTGACAATAATAATGAAAACTTAGTTATGTATTATTAAGTTCTGTATTTTTGTATTATGTACTACTTTATAATAGCTACCGTGTATTTTTGGCGTCTCAAATTGGGTTGTGTAGACCTAGATTTGGGGGCGTCACATTTGTCGTTAGTTCTCTCCATGCTGGTCATTAAATCTTGGTTGTAATATTTCATTTTCTTGCTCCACCCTTTGAGCACTATCCACAACATCTAAATATAAACAAAATTTATGAGAGCTAAGGTGTTAGTGAATTTTAGTTTTCAAACCTCTCAAGAAAATTCATCTCATTCGTGCTTTGTCATCCTTCAGATGGGTCGTAAATAGGGATAACTCGGCAAACTTAGCCTCATACTGTGAAATAGTCATGTTCCCTTACTCCAGCTTAATGAACTCCATCTCCTTTATGTGACGGATACTTTCTGAAAAGTACTTCTCGTTAAACAACTCTTGAAATTATATCCAAGACATCTCAAGTGTTGAATGATGGATAAGTTTTATAGCTTCCCACCAATTGTCCACCTCACCTCGTAACATGAGTATGGCAAATTGAACCTTCAGATCATCGCTACATCGTAGGACATCAAATAATTTTGTCAACTGCTTTAGCCATGCTTCAGCCTTGAGCTTTGAGTGGGTTCAACTTCCCAAAAAATTCAGGTGGTCCCAACTCCTTAAAATACTTAACAATGACCATCCTCAAATTATTAATGTTTCCACTGGTAGGTGCTCCCCTCGCTTAATTTTGCATGAATTACATGAAGTTTCTAAAGAAATCATCATAATTTACATGATCACCCACGATATTTTCCGAAGTTGCAGGAGGATTATGTGTAGCTTCCTAGTTTTCAGCTACATTCGTCTCGAGCATTGGATAGTTCATTTCCTGATTTTTGGAAGCTATTATAAACTGTGTACACAAGATAAAGGTTAGTTAAACAAACTAACTCGCCACTTCTTGTCCCCACATTCAAGCCGACTCATTAGATAACAAAATTTAATTTATATATGACACACTAGTGATGTATTTTATTCCTCTCCCTCCTCCTACTTCTACCCCAGATCTCCATTAAAGATCATATCCCTAAGCTCGGATACCAAATATGACGCCCCCAAATATGGGCCTACACAGCCTAATTTGACACGCCAAAAAATACACAGTAATTATTACAAAACAGTACATAGTACAAAAATACGGAGCTCAATAATACACAACTAAGTCTTCACTATTATTACCACATTATTTTACAATAAGTGAAAACTACTACAGTTATCACTTGGACCTTCACTTTATCCCCCGGCTAGACCCAGTTTCTCTCTCATTTCATAAAGAACAATGAAACAAACAAAAGGGTGAGAGCTCAAATAGCCCAGTAAAAATACGTGACTAAGATAACAATTAGTAAATTATCATTAGTCTTCAATAGTTGAGTTCTTGATTGAATATAATAAACAACAAGTTTTAAATCAACAATAGCAGCGGAATGAGCAATCCATTAAAAGAATCATGTAGACTGTGATGTCCACTAACTTTTCTTTTTCAGAAAAACATCATCAACTTTTATCATCTGAAATATCATTGGTCATTATCATACCAACAACAGTTCTTTTTTTTTTCGAGCCAAATAGAACATTCACCACGTGCCCTAAAAGACACACCCCCATTATATCGTCTTTATCCTATCATCTGTACCCCAGGCCATAAATATTCACAACAACTTGACTCTTAATGATTAGAGTAGCAATAGAGATATAAATAACATTTTAGAGAGTGAAAGAAAGAATAAGTTAGGAAGTTATAAAAATTTCTTACGTTAAAGCATCTATTTAAAGTCCAAAAATCTTATCATAAACCAAGATTTTCTTAATTAATCTGAACCATTCATTTCAAGATAATATTTAATCCGTACCACACATTTCATCTTTAAAGATTTCTTTAATTTAAACCATTCATTCAAATTTCTTTTAATCTATACCGTTCATTTTATATCTTAATAAAACAACTAACTTTATATATAAAACAACTAACTTTATATAAAGCAATTAACTTTATATATAAAATAATTAACTTAATATAAATTAATTAACTTTATATATAAAATAATTATCTTTATGTAAAGTATATAAAACAAATAACTTTATAAATTTAATTATTCAACAATAATTCACCAATTATTCATTATTATAATCAATTGTTGTAAATACAGTGTAGTTGGTTTTCTGAGTTAGATACTCATAATACAAGCAAAAATATCAACTAATAATGGAATACAACAATTAAATCAACATTATAATAATGATAATAATAATAATAATAATAATAATAATAATAATATAGAAAATAAATAAAAGAAAAGGCACGTTAATGTGTAATGACAATTATTGATTCAGTAATGTGAATTACTGTGCATATACTACTGTGACAATTATCAGTTCAATAACATGAATTACTGTGCATGTGACAATTATTAGTTCAATAAAGTCAATATTGTAAAATAGCCACTTTATCAGTTCAATAATATGAAATAATGTACAATACCGTATACTACTATGCAATACCTTATTCTACTATTTCTTTATCACCGGGTATTTTAACAGTTAAAAGTGATAGTACCGCTAACCATTTTTATTAAAAAAAAGTTACTTATGTCGTTTTTTGTATCCGACAATATTTCGTTGTGGGGTCCACCAATGTTCGGTTATTTCGGCGTCGTCGTATGAACCGAATATTTTTCGACAAAACGAATATTTTCCGACAAGATAAAATTTGCACAAAATATTTTTTTTACTTTAATTTTTGTCAATTTATCCACTTATCATTTCAGAAGAAAATATATAAAGAAAATTTAAATTTGTATTTTATAAAAGTTGTGGTCTTACATTGACCCCCTATCTCAATCATCTCGAGAAGGGGATTGGTTATTTACCCCTCACCTATGCAGATTTGGAATTAGTGAATTTGGAGGGGTAAATAGCCAACGTTGAATTGGTGTTGATTATGTCTCATTTGGTTTAGACCTCGGATTACTGGGATCGAGTCTGTCTTTCAGCGATTCTCGTACATGATGTGCCGATTGTACAACCGAAAACCCCACATGATCCAGCATGGTTCACCCTTATTAGCCATAGAAGTTTGTTATAATGAATTTAGTGATTTAGAACAAAATTTTGATATACCCCTCCTTCTAGCGCCAATGTTAATGCCTAATCTTGTATGTTTGCCCAAATCATTAAAAAGTAAGTCAACCTACATAAGAAACAGTGATTGATTACACCAAAAGTTTGACGACTTAGACCATCGGGGGATAACTCCGCTGTGAGAATTAGTATAGGCCAAAAGTAATAACAATGGAGGGTTTTGACTGCTAAAATAATAATAATGAATGTAATAATTGAAGTAACTAAGTACTGCTGACCTCCACTTATGGTTGTATTTATAATTGCTCAACACGTTGCCCATGCACGCCAAAGACCAATTAGAATTAAAAGTATGGATTAGAGTCTCTTTATAACTAAAACCCAAAACTAGATGAGTCTATAATGAAATAAGTCTCCTTATCCCTCTAATTTTGGAAACTCATTTATATTCAACCTTGGAATCTAACTCTTCTAGAATTGGGCCCAAAGTACAATGTTAATATAGGTGACACACATGATCCGAGTCTTAAATGAAAGATTAATTTGGACTAACACCTGTACCAGGTCCTGAATAATTTCTTCTCAACACTCTTAATTTTCATTCCATGGGACTAATAGGACTAATAGGAGAGGTGCCGGACTGAGATCTATTCAAATGGATGAATAAATTTGACAATTATACCTCCAAACACCAACTGTGCCCTTCCATTATAACCACCCCCGATTTGTTGCCACCGTAAAGACCACCATTATCGTTGTGTTATGAAGTGCAGGTTATTATATAATGAAGTGGACTAGCTGCTATACCAAACAGCACCAGCAGGAGTTTCACAAAGCTGTTAGCAGTAAGAATGATCATGCCAGTTGGTACACCATGGTTAGGCCATTTGCAGGATTATTGTGTACTAACTAGTAGTTAAGTGAGTTGTCAAGTTAGTTGTAGTTGTAGTGATGCCATGAGTCAGTTACAGTGATGTAAGCAGTAATTAGAATTCAAAGTGTATTGGTGAGTGGGAAAATCAGTTAGAGTCTAGCAATTGTGATTAGTTGTATAAATAAGTCTGTGAGGGGGTGAAAAGGGGGTATCGATGGAGTATTCTATAGTTCTTTTCCTTTCTCATAATTGTAAAACTGAGTTGCTTAATTCTAAATCCTAATTCTTCCATTTTCTATCCTATTCCACTTTTGTTTTTCTTATAATCTGTTCTATTTTCTCTGTTTTGCTATTACTGAATCAATTTCTGAGCACCAACCATAACAATTGGTATCAGAGCCAACTTTCCTTGGCCACAATATCAGATCAAATATTGAAAATCTTCTTCTTAGAATTATAGTTGCAGTCCTGTTCTCATTTCTAATTCAACAATTCTGCCATTTCTCTATTCTTCCCATTTTTTCTTTATTGCAGTCTGTTTATTTTTCTTCTTTTATTAATCAATTGCTTCAATTGAGATTGCATACATACCAGATCATTCATCACAATCTCGCGGGATAATTCTTCTTGATTACCACCAAGTAAACCTTTCTCATTAAGAATGGCAGCAAGAACTCGATCCAGGGAAAATCTTGAGAAAGGATTGCGTAGCACTGATTCGAGGGTACAAGAATTAATGAACAGTCATCATCAATTACAGAGAATAGTAGAAGATATTGGAGACAGATTTGGACACATCCAAAGCACAATAGAGATGATGATAAACGAATTTCAGAAAGCTGTTAAAGGTAAGGCTACTTTTATTACTGAAAATCTGCAAGAAATACTACAAGATTCTCCTAGACAACATGATGACAATGTGAATAGGGCATTAGAATCTGGTAATACTCATAACAGATCAGTAATTCCCAAGTTCGAATTTCCAGTGTTCAATAGTTTGAATATCAAGAATTGGATAACGAAATGTGAGTATTTTTAAAAATTTTATCCAATAAATGAAGAACAAAAACTCAAAAGTGTGGCATTAAATTTGGAAGGTGATGCTGGAACATGGTTTTTAGCCAATTATAAATCTCATGTTGGTATTTCTTGGACTCAATTTATGAAAGATGTTGAAATTAGATTTGGGGAATCTTATCTTAATAAGGGCTTGGCTGAATTTAACAGATTGCAATAGACCACTAATGTTGCACATTATCAAAAGAGGTTTGAATTCTGGAAAGCCTTAGTAGAAGCTAAAAATTTAGGATTAAATGAGTAATATTTCATTAAATGCTTCATTGGGGGATTAAAGGATGAGATTGGTGGGTTTGTCAAGCTGTTGAAACCCAGGAAGCTGACTGAAGCCATTTCAGCGGCTAGGGTGAAAGAATCCACAATAGAAGCTATTTTGAAAAGAACAAAAAATCCCATTCCAACTGTTGGTACTGTAAGTAGTTCATACAAGAATGAAGTAAAAACAAATGTTGTAATGGAAAGGAATCATGAAAAAACAATTGGAGTTTCATCATTTGTTGCAAGAAATGTTGAAGGAAATAAACCTCAAGAATTCAGATCACTATCAGGAGATGTGAAGAAGCTCACCTTCAATGAGATTCAATCAAGAAGAGAGAAGAGTTTGTGCTTCAACTATAATGAAATTTACAGACCTGGACATAGGAGCCAAAATAGAAAGAATTTTATAATTGTTGGTAAAGATGAGTTAGAGGAAGAAAACACAGAAGCTGATACAGTTAATGATATTCAAGAGAATTTATTAGTTGAGCAAGATTCAGATATGTCCATCTATATCCATGTATTGAATGTATGCCTGTTCACAGTTAAAAGGAAAATAACTAGGAAAATAATTTCATGGGTTGATTGCAAGGCCGACTACATGGTTGAATTTTATGGGGTTCTCAATTGTAATTATAGGCAAGTGTTTTAGTGGCTAGTTGTGTTGGCTGCAAAAATTATGGTGTTTGACCCAGGAGGAATGTATATTTTGGGGGTTGCGACCACCCAATTTGTTTTCTTCAATCCTTGAGGACAAGGATTTCCCTTAAGGAGAGTGGAATGTTATGAAGTGTAGGTTATTATAGAATGCAGTGGACTAGCTGCTATACCAAGCAGCACCAGCAGGAGTTTCACAAAGCTGTTAGCAGTAAGAATGATCATGCCAGTTGGTACACCATGGTTTAAGCCATTTGCAGGATTATTGATTTGTACTAATTAGTAGCTAAGTGAGCTGTCAAGTTAATTGTAGTTGTAGTGATGTCATGAGTCAGTTACAGTGATGTAAGCAGTAATTAGAATTCAAAGTGTATTGGTGAGTGGGAAAATCAGTTAGAGTCTAGCAATTGTGATTAGTTGTATAAATAAGTCTGTGAGGACGTGAAAAGGGGGTCTCGATGGAGTATTATGTAGTTCTTTTCCTTTCTCAGAATTGTAAAACTGAGTTGCTTAATTCTAAATCTTAACTCTTCCATTTTCTATCCTATCCCACTTTTGTTTTTCTTATAATCTGTTCTATTTTCTCTATTTTGCTATTACTGAATCAATTTCTGAGCACCAACCATAACACGCTGCCACCAACCTTCACCCACCATAGGCCACCATCACCATCTTTTGCAGCCTCTACCCCTATCACCACCGCTGAATACTTTTCCAGAGTTGTATTTGATACTTTCTTTTTTCATAGGTGATATTTTGGTTAATTTAATTTATTATTTTTTAATTCTATTCTTAATTTCATTCCTAAATCTAACCAACACATGCACTTGATATGTTAAACGACTATTTTCATTCATTCATCCATTTTATTACTATATTCATTATATTATTTTAATTCAAACACAAAATTATTTATCTGTTCATACTTAGAATTTTTTGTTACAGTTTGACCGGTGATCCGTACCTTCTCTCTTTTCATCATAAGGTCTAGTCAATGTCATTGGGTTTTTTTCCTCCAATTTATATGTGTAATTGTGATTTGTTTGATTAGCATTTTGTTTTAGATAAAAAAAAAATCTTGACTTAAATGTGGATAATCTTAAAATACTATGAGTCATGATATATCTCAATGTCATGGACTTGGTAAAGTGTAGCTTTTAACTCAATTATTTTCGTATTTGGAAATTAAGTTATAAAAATTAATTAACTTTTATCATCTAGTCATATGCCTGTATTATGTTTATCTAATAAATTTGTTAGATAGATTTATGAGGGTTAGAACGGAATAATATTCATTAAACATTTTATTAAGTGGTCAACTTTTAAACAAAACTTCCATATTATTCAGCACCTCTTTTATCTTGACTATTTAAGATTTTTTATTTAATTTTATCAAACAGTTTTGAGACTAAATAAATTCATATCAGTTTTAAAACAACAATTTTAAAGCAAAGGTGTTAATCTAATCAATAATATTTTTGTGACAAAATATTAAATACAAAATCATATAAATAATAGTTATTAATTATAATTATCGGACCCAATTATATATGGTATAACATTCACTTATTATATTCCGACATTATTTTATATCTACTTCCATTTCTCTCATCAAATAGTTCACCTATACAGTATCTATGAACAACAACTGTTACAACTCTTAAAAGAGCTCATTAATCGAAACTATTGAACAATGAATGCTACAATACAACTAAGCCGAAAAAATTAAGCAAAATTGTTAAGCCATAAAAAATAGGTATGCTTGTTAAGCAGCGGACTCCGTAGTATTGCACATGCACTCGTGGCAACGCGGATACCTGTATACACTCCTTCCAGTAGGTCGGGAGAAGACTCGTTTAGTTTGTCGTACTGCCTTCCTCACTCTTCCTTCGAATACCTTCCACTCTATCGTGTTGTTCTTCAAGAAAATGTCTGCAAGCCTGCGTTTGTTTGGCCGTATTGTTGGCATTCTTCCCCCGCCATAGTATACTCGATAACCGGATACCAGAGATGACAATTGGCTCCCCGAATCAGTCATGGCAAATGCATCAGAAGCCGTGCAGCCTATGAAGTCTAGTGCCGCTAACTGCAGAATATCATCACATCAACAAGTGGGATAAACAAAACTGCTCGTTTTAAACTATAATGAATAGCTGGAAAATATCAAGTACTCTATCCGTTCTAAAACTAGAGATACATTTTTAAAACAGTGACTTTAAGGACAATTTTAAATTTCCAAATATACGCAAAATATTAGCTAAGAATTTAGTGCTGGTGGTGAGATGCTAGAAATGATAAAAGTAATGGTAAATTAGAGATGCCATATCACTTTATAATCCTAAAAAAAATGTATCTCGGATTTTGAAACAGGAGTAACTTATTTTTGTAACCAAAAGAGGCCACATCAAAACATTTTTAACGTCTAAAAAAGTGGAGAGAATAGGAAAGAGCAGAACCAATCTTACCTGAGATGTGAAATTCATTAACGGTTCAATTTCAGAAGCCGAGAGCAAGTTCTCTTTAGTAACCAAATTGGGAAACAAGGTGGTTAATACAGCCAACCTTGATTTCCCTCCATAAATATGTGCACCTGCAAGGAATATGCGCGTTCTGCGGTTGAAACCAAGAGCAGCAAGCATAAGAACTGTTTCCTCAGGCATTAGAGGACATAGGCCTTCTATCCGAAGTGCTGCTGGGGAGGGTAACCTGCAAGACGATAAAAGATTTCCTCATAAGATCATAAACTTAAAAGATGAGGTCAATACTCATAGCTTCAATATTTATAGAAAAAATTATGTGTAACTTCTGAGATTCACCTCTAGGTCCAAGGACTGGAGGTAAAATAAATCGAAACACCTAAAGGTGATGTCTTGCTACAATTTTGTTCACTAAACAAAATGATTACTTTCTTTTCTTTTTTCCCCTCTTCTTTTAATAAGTAAGATGGTTACATTTTTTCAATGAAGTCCTTATTTTTTGGGAGGAGAAGATAACACACGTGTTAAGAAGCTGCTTGCCAAAATAGTTCATGTCCAGATCTAAAGATTTATTCAATATCCAATGAACAGGATGTAAATTTGGCTTAGAAGAACAAGAAAATGTTTTAAAAGTTTTTTGAGGTCTCTGACTCCAACTTGATCAAAATGTGTATTCAGCAACACTTGCCAAAAAAAATTACTACCGTCATGACAGAGGTGAACTACACATCTTAAAAATTCAACAAATGCAGATAAGAAAAATACTTTTTGGTCTTCTTTAGCTCTAGTAATGCTGGGAAATGGATTTGACAATAGGCCTCCAATTCACGCCTTTCTTCTTCACCCCCACCAAAATCACATAATGAATGTGCTACCATGTCAATTTCAAACCTCAGGTGTAAAGCTAAATATCTGGAAACTCTTTCTGCATTTCTCCCATTCCTTTTGGATTCTGCAAATGGGCCAACAAGGTACTTATCCAATGGTCCAGAGCGCGTTGCATTCTTGCGCATTCTATGAATAAGTAAAGCACCAGCTGCTTGTATTTTCGGAACAAATTGCAGTGCATGAAAGTTACATCTGCATCGGAGTCTCTAGATGAAGTTCTCAAATTAGGAAGCAAGGTAAGAAACAAGAGCATCAAATAAAAAGCATGAGCATTTCACTAATCAAGTTAGATTACTTCCAACCATCGAAACATGCTAAAAGATCAAATATCTACCTGCAACTCGAATGGTATTGGGTCCGATGCCAAGCGATTTCCGAACCCAACAAAATGGACAACTCTATTTAGGTGTAAAATAGGAAGAATGTACTTCAAGTAAAAACTTGGCTTAGCCTCTTTTACAACGTCAACATCCGTCACCTGGAACATATTTCTAGACATTAATACAATATAATTATTATGCATTTAATTTGCTATGAACAATCCAATACTGACTGAGATAAAAATCTAACCACACTACCAATTGCCTCCAGATCTAATGACTGAAGCTCCTTAGGAAGTTCCTTCACTATCCGAATATCAGGTTTCAAGTAGTTGATAAAATGCTGCTCCTGATAGATATCGCCGAATTGACTAAGAAATTATAGAATTTAGTGTCACTTCTCTATTTAAATAACAGATGAGGAAGTAAAAATTGATTCCTCAGTAAGCTCTCTAATTGATCTTAGGTATGGAAACATAAGAACTCTCATATCGATTGACACTTCTCTGAAAGGGTAGATATTTATTTATTATAAGCATTACAAAATGCCAAATTTAAATATGTAGGCATGTGAGATGAGGGGTACTGAAATTCTTGCATCCATGCACATATTCACATAAAGATGCCAATTCATGTTAATATAAATTAACTTAAAATTTTCAAAAGAATGAAAACAATCATATACACCTGTCCAATTCTCATTCTGAGATCAAGTTATTGCACATAATCATTCTTAAACTGTAAATTTTGAATATTGAAATAATTTGCAATTTGAAATAACAAGTATAATATATTGATGTATTAATGTGAGAATCGTCAGTATTTTGGTGGCAGTAAGAAAATGTTTCAAACAGATAGTTTTAGGTGTCCAACCAACAAAATAGAATCTTAACTTTCCATAACGAAAGAAATTCTGAGGGAAAAGTACTAACTAATTACAAATTAGAAAGCAGTTACCATACCTTACATCTCTCCAGACACTACTGTACAAGAAATTGGGAATAACAAGAGTTGCATTAAGCAATCTAGCAACAGCAACAGCATTGCAGACCTGTTGTCAAAATCAAAGTAGTTTTTTAGGGAGCCAAGCTTCTTTTCAAGAATTATACGACTTCTGTTCCAAAAAAAAGAGTGCCATTTTGACTACTTGAAGTCAATATGTGAAATTCAAAATTGATATGAACTATTTTAGTTTTAATCAATGAAATTGTGAAAATTGTAAACTATCTAGACAATTACAACATTAGTAAGTTTCAAAACTTATACAGGTTATCATCAATTTTAAATTTTAGTATTTCACAAATTGACTTCTTAAATAATGACCACTGAGCAAGAAATTTTACATAGACATAACTTACAGCAACTCGCTGCTGGTTGATCCCACCATTTGCGCTAACCATAATGTAACCATTATTTCCATCTGACATTGAATCAAACACAGAAATGAATGAGAAAAAGATCAAGTCATGATACAAACACCTGTCACAAAAGCACACTGATGTGACATGCACATGTCTGTGCAAGTGTGTGTGTGCACGTCCCTGTGAGTATGAGTAAAATAGTGTGTGTGTGTGTGTGTGTGTGTGTGTGTGTGTGAGAGAGAGAGAGAGAGAGAGAGAGAGAGACTTACCACTAGGTTCCCAGCTACGTTGCTCAGAACAAGGTTTCCAGGCAGAAGCAACAACGTAGGGCTCCTCCCATAGGTCTTTGGGATCGAGTATATAGTGCCTCTGAATGTTGCAACATTCGATTATGGAAATGAGTAACCAAATTACTACAATTTATCCACCCCTTATAAGTTTAGAACTAATTATATTAAACTCAAGACCATTCCCTACCTCTGCCAATGCATGGGCAGCCTTAGCCAACAGCCACGCATAAATAGTTTTCTGTTGCTTATTCCCTTTACCATGCTTTAACAATTCTTCCTGCAACCATTGGAAAAGAACAATCAAATAACCTAGCTTGAAACTAATTTAAGCACATTATGACTATCAAATGTCTTGTTTCTTACAAACCTCCCACAAATCTAACGATTCATGTTTTCTTCTCTTATAATCATACAAAAACATTCTATCACATCCAAATAGATAATCCCACCTTCCAAACCTTTTAAGCAATTCATCTAAATGAAAACTAAACTCATACAAAAAAAACATTAAACATGACAAGATACTGAATATCCATCTACTGAATAAAGATGAACAGTTTCAAATTTGTAACCTTCTCAAACAATTCAGTTAAAAATAACAACTGAACCCATATAACAAACACAAATTTATTTATTTATTTTTTAAGCAAACAACTGAATAATAATTCTATAATAGTAGAATACAAAAGGTAAAAACTTCAGACTGGATTATTCAAATTTGTCACCATATTGAACAATTTAATTTGCCAATCAAATAAAATCATGATTCAAAGCTACTTTCAAAACTCACAAACTTCACTACCAGTTTTATTATCTTATACTTGATCTAAATGCTCAATCTTTTTGTCTGCCTAGGAGCAAACAACTCAATTTAAGTAAATTGTCACTGTTTTTCAACAATTTGGCAGAAATACAAACTAGTACGTCTATCCCATAATTTCAAACTTGTCACCTTTACAGACTATTCGATTAAGAAGATCAACTAAAATTACATAGAAAACATCAAACAACCCATTTGTACACAAATAACATAAATGAATCCAATAATAAAGCTGTCACCTTTTGAACAATTCAGCTAGAATATCAACCAAAATTTCAAAATAACATAATTTCCCACTACTTTTCATAAAAACATAAAAATCAAAAACTTACCCGAATAGATACCGTAGTTGAGTTAGCCTTCAAGAACCTGAACTTGAGATTATGCCCAGCCCGACTCGAATCTTGAATCCGAGAAAGCATCCACCAATTCACCCAAAAAAAGAAACCCAACAACAAAATCACCCCAACAGTCAACGGTCTCTTATACCAAACTTTCCCCACCTTCTTCCTCATCGTCATCCTAAAAGAGGAGGAAGAAGAAGAATGCATGTTGCTACCGAATCGGGTCGGAATTGATCCGAAAGAAGAAGGCCCGGGAGAGGTCTGGCGGCTTCTGGGAGCAAAGCGTTGACCATGAATCGGGCTTGAAGATGACCATGCGTTGTTGGAATCTGATGAACAGTCCAAATTTTCCTCGTCCTCGTCTTTTGATTGAAGTGTTATTTTTGAGAGTTTGTTGAAATTAATGGACATGGTTTTTGAGTAAATAGCTAAATTTGGGTTTGGTTTGGATTTGTGGGGAGGAGAGAGAAAAAGGGATGTAAAGAGCGGAGGAGTTGCAGAAATTTTGAAGAATTTTGCTGGTTTTAGGACAAGGAGAGCGAAAGAAGTGGGGTTGTACCTGTTTTAGCTTTAGCCTTTGCTAAATTAGAAAACAAAGTCTTAATAAAATGTCTTTTTTTCTTTTTTTTTTTAAACAAAAATAATAATTTTAAAAGTGTCATGATCTATGTATCTATCTATTTATTTATGCTATAATTAAATAAATAATTTAATTTTTTTTATTTTTAAGTTTGACTTTTTATTTTCGTCTTTTTTTTTTGTTTCAACCTCTTACTTTTTCTGCATTAGATTAGATTTTATTATTTATTTATCTAAATCAAAAACTATGATTAATAATATAATTTTATAAAAAAATAAGAATTAGTAATATAGTTTTATAAGTAACAATCAAAATAAAATCATCTTATATATTACTAATTTATTACTTTTATTAAAATATATACAATAATGCAAGTTTATATAAAATTATCTTACTATTTAAATAGTATAGATTGAGAATAAAACAAATTTTTTATAAAGATCATTTATTTTATTTAAATTTGTTACTATTATTAAAATTTAAATATAATTATAATTATAAGTATGAGTAAAATTTTATTATTATTTAGATAAAATAATCTTAAAACAAAAATATTTTCTTACAAAAATCACCTTACCAAATATTAAATTATACTATTATTAAAATATATATAAGTATAAATATAATACATTAATCACAAATATTAAATTATACTATTATTAAAATATATATAAGTATAAATATAATACATTAATCAATAATATGTTCGATTATTAAATTAAAAAATAAAGGTTAAAAACTAATTACCCTATTCAATAATATAGCTATGAAAAAGCGATAAAAACAATCATAAAATCATCATACCTTATATAATTTATTACCATTATTAAATAATATTTTACTACTACTTATGGACTATAATTTTGAGAAGAACTTTTTTTATTCATAATTAAATTTTTTACTATTATTAAAATAAAGTGTAATTTTATTTCAAGTATAAATATAATTATATTGTTACTTACATAATATA
Organism: Hedera helix; assembly: GCA_947179155.2. Taxonomy (NCBI): domain Eukaryota; kingdom Viridiplantae; phylum Streptophyta; class Magnoliopsida; order Apiales; family Araliaceae; genus Hedera; species Hedera helix. Next base: position 21,634,176 of record OX359274.1, read on the forward strand.
ACTTCAGAAACTAAAATTATATAAATAACTCAGTTGATACTCTATTTGACCAATTTATAAAGATGGATTAGTAAACAATCATAATATCTTACCTAATATATAATGTGAGTTTAAACAAAATTTATTATTACTTAAATAAAATAGTTTGAGAATAAAATAATTTTTTGATAAAGATCATATTACTTAACTTGAATTTGTTATTATTATTAAAACCTAAATATAATTAGAACTTCGAGTGTAAGTATGATTTTTATTATTTCTTAGATTTATGATATTAGAAGAAAACAATTTTCTTATGAGGACTATCTTATCAAATATTAAATTATTATTATTATTAAAATATAAGTATAAATATAATATATTAATAGATATATGATTCAATTATGAAATAATTACTTTATCAAATAAGAATTTAACAAAATAAAATTATAAAGATGAATAATAATACTAATAATAGAACTAATCATTCAATTCAACTTAGTTAAAAATAAGAATTACTGATATAATTTACAAGAAAACAATCATAAGATCATCTTATTTAATATTAATTTGTTATTATTATTAAATATTAAATAAGATTTTGTTCCAACTTTGATAATATAGTTTGAGAATAAAATAAATTTTCACATACATCGTCTTACTGAACTTGAATTTGTTACTATTATTAAAATATAAGTGTAACTGTATTTCGATTATAGGAGGAGTTTTATTATTACTTAAATAATATAGTTTTAGAAAGAAAAAAAGCTATTTTTTATGAGGATCATTTTATCTAATAAATTTAATATTTTTATAAAAATATATAACAAAATATGAACAATATTATAATTAGAATAAGATCCCCGAATAAGATCTCCTGCTTTACACGAGGTGCACATGCAAGTTCTATAATTAAATAAATAGACAATTTGGTTCTTATTACTTTTTTTGTTCGACCTTTGACTTTTGTTTTCCTTTTTTTTGTTCGACCTTTGACTTTTTCTATATTAAGTCAATCTTTACTATTTATCAATTCAAATTTGAAATTGGAATCATTATCAAAAAATTTATAAGAAAACTAGAATTAGTAGTATATATTTATAAGAAAACAATCAAATCTATCTATAGTCTATAACATATGATATAGTTTATCTATACTATAATTAGATAAACAATTTGTATTAGCAAATTTATGTATGCTTATTTGAATTTAATGATGACAAAACAATATATGATTTTTGAAAAATGACTGTTATGTGAAATATGGATTTATTATGTGATATTGTGTTTTCGTAGAGTTAATCTTGATTGTTGAAGTTAAACAAAAAGAAAATATGTGTTATACACTCTTACTACTTGTGTTCAAAAGAAAAGAAAGAAAAAGAGAAATCAAACAAATGTGAAGTTATAAATATTTGTTACAACTTTATACAGTCTTTAGAAAGATCAATCAATGTAAAAGGACTTAAATGATCAAATTTGTTAGGATAATCCATATCTAAAAGATAGACTAGGATTAGGGATCAAACTTGTTAGATTGATCCAAAAGATAAACTATGTATTGTCCTTAAAAGAATGATGAAATGTAAAAGGACACTAGGGGTCAAAAATGTTAAGTTGAATCCAGATATAAAGCATTATCCAACATGTAATAGAATAGGTTGAAGACCTGCACAACTTTAAAAATGAAGAAGAACAGAAGAAAGCAAACCAAAAGAATGATCGTAGAGTATACTTAAAGATCGTAGTGTACAACATAGTCATATGGCAGAAAAAGGATCGTATAAAATATTCAAGGCGCATTGCTACATCAAGATCGCATAGCAAGGCCAGGTCGTACAGTAGCGGCTGAATCATATTGAAAGGTTAGATCATAGCTAAAGCGCATTGCAAGTTTAAAATCGTAATGCTAAATCAAGATCGCATAGTAAGTACCAAATCGTAGTGCAAACTGATTTGTATTACAAGTCAAATCGTATTGCAAAAACAAAATCCTATAGAAGAATTTAGTTCGTACAAGATCATATTGAAGAACTCGGTTCGTATTACAAGAATAGATCGTATTATAACAGCTGAATCAAATAACAAGCTCCAAGTCATATGGTGAAGATGTTACAAAGCAAATCGTATAGTAGAAGACATATCGTATACCAAAACAGAAGATTTTGATCGTATAACACGAAAAGATAGCATAGCTGAAAAAAAGCTAGATAAAGAAGAAGGAGAAAAATAAAGCCACTAAGGATAAGCTGAATAAATCATAAAGAAGTTAGAAAAAAATGATCAAGCACAAGCATGGAGATTTCATATCAGAATGAACATGGATCATCCCACTAGATCAACACAAAGGAAGAGTTCGTAGAATTCTATCAAGTAGACTCGTTACAGCACAGTAAAGACAAAAAGCTCTAGTTAAATAAGTAAAGTTAGAAGCTCACGATGCTGAAAAGACTAATGTACTCAAGATCAAATAATGAAGTTGAACTGAATATCCTCATATCGTTGAGTAACAAATTTCGTAGAGCTACTTCAAGACACAGAGCTACAACAATAATGAGATGTCTCATTGCCTTATTTATCAGATTTCACAAAGCCAATGGCACTGAGAGATAGATTCACTACGACATATGATTGGGTTGGTCTTACAAAAGAATTCTCCAGCAAGAAGTAGCCTGTGACAGCCTAGCCAAAGAAGATAAAGAGAAAGTGCTAAGGCTGGCTCATCAGATCAAGAAGAAAAAAACATATGGTATCCACTATCAAAGTGTACTAAGAAATAGTGGATAACATGATCTTACATATTATGAAAATGTTCAAATGAGGGAGAGTTAATCATAAGAAGAAAAGTCTTAGCTGTTAGGAAGTGAGCTAAGCTCAGCTAGTGGATCGTAAAGCTAAAATCCTGATCGAAGAATGACTGCAGATATAACAATCATAGAGCAACAGGATCGTGTAGTCTATTAGATAAAAAGATCATAGAATTAAAGATGATATAGTTGATGATCATAAAGAAATAAGAATGTATATCACAGAACAGAAGGAAGACATAATACGATCGTAAAGTCTTCAGATTGTAAAGAATATAATAATAAAACAGAAGAAAATCGTATAGTTACTCTGAGATCGTAGTACAAAATCAACCAAACGTAGAGTAGAAGAATCGTAAAGCAGAAAGGGTCAAGTAACTACATAACAAGGTATGAAAGATCTTAGAATAGATTAATTAAGGAGTATAATCAAAAGGATGAAAGTGACAAGACAATCACTATTCAAATTCAGAAAACGAATCATCCAAAGTTGATATGAAGAATCAAACTAATAGGGTCTAATAGCTATCTGTCTGAAGCTGTATAAGACGCGAAGTTTGCACTTATGGCAAATTAATAAGAAGATAGAGTCGAAAGTATACTGACACCTTCTGCATAATAAAATGAAAGAAGTCTGGCAAAGAAGAGATTAAGTTTTATCCAACGGTTAATGACGTTGACTGCTGTGAACACTCAGAGAAAGAAATCAAGTTGACACCATAAAAAAATGTCTACATCAAAGATATTCAATATCCTTGATCTTCAAAGCAATGACTATCTCCCAACGAATATAATTGTTAATGAGCAAAATCCTCAACGGGCAAAATGAAGGAGATCTCCCTGAGTATAAAATGACAATCATTCACAAAGAATAGAAGAGAGAGCTTGGAGAAAAATGAGTGAATGAATATAGACCAAAAAAAGGAGAACAAAAGAAAATGGAGTTTATCATTGGTGAGAAAAAATTAAAGATGTATGTTCTGATAACTCACTAATTGATAGAAAATGTAGATTTAAGTCAGAGATAAGTAAAGAAGATTGATCTATACACTAAATGAGTATAAGGAGAAAAAGGTCAATCTATAAGAGACCAAATAGGGATCGCTCATTTACATGAAAATCATCAACCCAAAGTTACTTTACGCTTTGGAGATCGATCAGGAATGATTCTAGAGCAGAAGTCAATCAGATTAATCAAGAGGCTCTAGAAATCATTCATTTGTTGTCAAGTTCATTTGACAAAAGCTTAATATCAACTTGGCAGCACCCCTCAACAACAACAAACACAACAGCAAGTCGAGACTTAGTGATCCGCCAAATTCAAAGGAATCTGTCCATTGTTGAGAGAATAAGACTTGGTGTCCTGAGGAGAAAATCGGGTGAGACCCATTTGATTCTTAGTAAATCAGCCATTGTTGAGGGAATGGGACTTAGTATCCTGGAGATTTGAGATAACTAAGTTTTCTAGACTTAGTGTCTAAATTGTAAGGACTTAGCGTCTATTTATCCTTAGTAGAATATCCCTGCTCAACGGACTAGAAGAGAGGAGTATAAGTAGTTTAGGCTCCGAACCTTTTAAAAATTATTGTGTACTCAATGTCTATTTACCTCCTTCTGTATATTTCATAAATATGTTGTGTATGATATAAATGTTGTATTTACTTTTGATGTTTTCCAATAACAACTCAGAACTGCGTATTCTTTCTCAATCATCAAAAAGGGTTTTACCAAATACTCTAATTTTGCTACACATATAACTTGTTTATCTATTTGGTAAAGATGTTTAAATATGCAAACATTATACACATAATGTATGATAATCAATTCAACCCCCTCCTCCTCCTAGATCATCATGTACCTCTAAGAACCAAAAATTTGTTTCGTCATTTTTTTAATGTTTGACCTATAATTTTTTTTACGTTAAGTCAACTTTTATTGTTTATCTATCCAAATCATAAACTATAACTCGTAATGTAACTTTATAAAGAAATTAGTAGCATAGTGTTTATAAGGATACAATCATCTTACCTAATATTTATTCATTACTTTTATTGAGATATATATAAAATAATGCAATCTTAAGATTAATTATATTAGTGCTTAAATAATATAACTTGAAATTATTAAAATATAAGTATGATTATTATTTCAAGTATAAGTAATATTTTATTATACTTAAATAATATAATTTTAAAAAGAAACTATTTTCTTATGAAAATCACCTTATTATATATATATATATATGCATTTAATAACTTCACCAATAAATGATTTAATTATTAATTAAAAAATAATTAATTATACTATAAATTAGTAACTATTTTTAATATAATACTCATTAATATGTTATTTAAGTTGAATTTGAGTATAATTGTATTTAAAGCAATATGATTTTATTAGTACTTAGATAATATAATTTTAGAATGAAATTATTTTCTTACGACGGGCATTTTACCTAATATTAAATTATTAACATTATTAAAATATAATTATAAATATAATAAATCGGCCAACTATATGATTTTTTATTAAATAAAAAAATTACATATTATTTACTTTATCTAATAAAATATTTATAACAAAAAATACAATATAATTTCACTAACAACATAGTTTTAAAATAAGATACTGTGCTTTGCACGGGTGCATCTTGCATAATAGAAAATTTAGTTAATCCTCATTTTTTTTAGTTCGATCTTTGATGTTGCCTGTATATTAAGTCAATTTATTATTTATCAATTCAAATTAACAATTAAAATTAGTATCGTAGTTTTATAAGAAAAAAGAATTAGTAATATAATATTATAAAATAATCACAATAAAATCATCATATCTAACAGTTTCGTAGTTTTATAAGAAAACATAAATTCGTAGTATAATTTTATAGGAAAATAATCAAAATAAGATATCAATTCAAATTAGAAATTGAAATTAATATTTTGTTCTTTTTAATTTAATTTTTTATATCATTTTATTTAAATCTTTAAATTTATAAAGTTTCAATTTTATCCCACAATATTTATACATGTCGTACTTCACCGGGTGCTAATACCGAATAATCTAAGGTTGGGCCCGAATGGAGGTGTGTGCTACGAGTCAATTGACTTTCCTTAAAAAAAATAGTATTAGATATTATTGGGTTGTGTATTTTACTAGCATAAATAGGGTGTAAATGTTGAGCTTGACCCTATAGTTCATTAAGTCTAGTGCGCGCACAAGAGGGTCTTTTGGGTCTGATAAGCTTGGGCTAGATTCCTAGTCACTTTCAAATAGTTAATTACCTACATATCCAATCCTAATTGATATGAGAGTTACCTATTTAGCAGTGATTAGGATGACTGTAACGCCCCGAAATTCGGAATCCTTTAACCCCGAATCTGGTCCATTAAAAATAACCTCAATCATGAGTTTAAACTAATTATATTAAACTCATAAATAATAAGTTAATACAATTATTACTATAATCTTAGTATTAAACCTTAAATGAATACAAACGGTACGTTTGAATACAACCTTCAACTCTATTCCATTCCAGAATCGCAATATTTAAACATTCTATTACAACTTTGAGATCATATGTATAGTGTCTCAATTACCTCATCTATTATCCTCATACATAAAGGACAACCTCTGCAAACGATCTTAAATAATCTATACATGTTCTTTCAACATTTAGGTTTGCTATTATGTAGCACATTAAAACATTACCTAATCACAAATATTACACAAGGAAGGTAATTTAATCTATTGCAAGTTTTACTATAAAGGCACCTACACTTCAATCTTGATGACTCGTTAGTCAATCTTCATCTGCCTCTACCAAAGTAATCCGTTTTTCCAAGCTGCTCTGTAATGTTTTATTTTAAGCAAGAGTGAGCACGATGGCTCAACAAGTCTAACAGTTTCACATAACACATAAACATATTTCATCATGCTTCATGCATCTCATGCTTTACAATGACTACATATCTCATGTCTATCATGCTTTGCATTTACTCTATGATCCATGCTATTCATGCATGTTATTTACAATTTCATACAGTTCAATATATATAGAGCAATCAACTTAATCATCTACTTTATATCAACAGTTTATTTCAACTTGTATTACAAAAGCACACTACCACATTATTGCACATAATAATTTATGCACACATAATAATTTTATAGTATTCTAAACCAGGCACATAATGCAACACGTTCTAAAAAACTTGTCTAAACTTACATAACCAGTTTACGCTAACCTTTCACGTTCATTGCACCACCTACACGGTATGTGAGATCAACGGTGCATAATATCAGTTGAGGTTTGACTTAAGGCTAAATCTTATTTTAAAGATATTTATTTCTTCTTATTGTCATTTTTTAAATCAATAGGATTAATTTCATATTCTAGTCTCTCGTTAACTTGACTCAGTGTTTCATATTTAACACCGTAAATCTTTTGTACAAAATTATGCAGCTCTGACATTTATTAATGTCACTGCACTAATGCCTGGACTTTATTTCTGTTTAGGTCGAACAACTAATTAGTCACTAACGGACCATACCCTTGGTTTAACTTAATCACATCATTTAACTCGATAATTTATCATAATATTATCCATCTCGAAAAATATTTTAAATCTTACTATCAATTAGTAATAACTTATAATGTTATTTAGTTGTTAAATAACACTTTAAATAATCATTACTATCATTAATTCCTTTTTAATAATAGTTTACCTTAATCATTATTATTAATCTTTTAATAATAATTTAATTGTTTGCTAGTATTATTACTCTTTAAAAATATTTTAATTGACTTCTCGTTATTATTAATTATTTTAATAATAATTTAATTGTTCATTAATATTATTAATTATTTAATAATCTTTGAAATCCTCACGCATCATTAATAATTATTTAATAATGATTCAACCCTTAACTAGTTATTATAATTGTCTAAGTAATAGACTTATTATTTATCATCCATCATTTGATAAATAATAACTTATCTTGCCTTTATTTATTATTTAATATTCATTAAATAATAAATAATTAATTATCCAACTTATTGAAAACTATTACATATTATTGATTGTCTTTATTTATCATTTAATATTGATTAAAAAATAATTACTTATTTAACTCTATTCCCCTTTAATCATTATTTAATAGTAATTAAATAATAATTAATTACTCTCCTTTAATTATTGAAAATCAATTACCTTTCTTTATCTATTATGTATTAAATAATAGATAATTAATGCATTAACCTTAATACTTCTTTAATTATTACTTACTATTAATTAAATAATAATTAATTAATTAATTACCCTTATTTATTATTTAATATTGATTAAATAATAAATAATTAGCTTACTATCCTTTAATTATTTAATAATAATTAATTATTTAATTACCTTTATTTATTATTTAATCTTAATTAAATAATAAATAATTAATTTATTAACTTAATTCTTCTTTAATTATTATTTAATGTTAATTAAATAATAATTAATTAATTAATTATACTTACTTATTATTTAATCCATAATTAAACAATAAATAATTAATTTATATTAATCCCCTTTTAATTATTAATCAATATTAATTGAATAATAACTAATTAATTAATTAACCATTGAGTTATTCTTTAATTATTATTTAAGGTCAATTAAATAATAATTAATTACTTAATTATATTTACTTATTATTTAATCTTAATTAAATAATAAATAATACATTTTATTATCCTTTAATTATTTAATAATAATTAATTATTTAATTACCTTCATTTATTATTTAATCTTAATTAAATAATAAATAATTAATTTATTAACTTAATTCTCATTTAATTATTATTTAATGTAATTAAATAATAATTAATTAATTAATTATACTTACTTATTATTTAATCCATAATTAAACAATAAATAATTCATTTATATTAATCCCCTTTTAATTATTACTCAATATTAATTGAATAATAATTAATTAATTAATTAACCTTGAGTTATTCTTTAATTATTATTTAAGGTCAATTAAATAATAATTAATTACTTAATTATATTTACTTATTATTTAATCTTAATTAAATAATAAATAATACATTTTATTATCCTTTAATTATTATTTAATTTCAATTAATTAAATAATAATTAATTAGTTATTCTTACTCATTATTTTATCTTTATTAAATAATAAATAATTAGCTATTTATTATTTAGAATGAAATAATAATTATTTTTCCTTACAAACATTATTAATCTAATAATGTTTTAGTCCTTTTTCATAATTTTTATTAATTAAATAATAATATTTTATTATTTAATTAATATTTTAAAACATTTAATACCATTTAAAAACTATTTTAAAGCATTTAAATATTATTTTTTAAAGAAAATCTGCTACCAAATCAGAATAGGCTGACCGGGTCTCGCCTGACCTGGTCCAACCCGGATCAGAAAGTTGCTATTAATTACAAAAAAATCAAGCAAAATGCCCCTTAGTTTTCTGATTTTGGGTCATTTACAAAAACTTGAATATCTTGAGTTTTACAACTCCGATGGAGCTCTACTTTATATCTTTGGATTCGTCTTTTCCTGAACTACAATAAACTGTGGTCTTTTGCTATTTTTGGATATATTTTGGTCATTTGGTAACGGCATAAAGTAGACTGATCACAAACTCGACATAGTCCGTTGGTAAAAATGAAACCTAGGATTTTTATGAGATTTTTGAGATCTAACCACATAGATAAACATATTAACCCCCATGATACCATAGACATACTAATATAGCATAGATATGCCATATACAACCTTTAGAAAATACTTTTCACCATAGAAATTAAATAATATATCATAAACTCCAAAGTTAGGGTTTTTGGGGTACCTTTTTGTTTTGTGAGCTATTTTCCTCCTTTTTCCAAAGTAAGAAATATATCTTGAGGACATCAACACCTTCAAGACTTGATCTAAGCTTGACTCGGTTGAACTCAGTTTGACTCGGTGAGTCAACTCACTAAACTCACTAGCTTTTTGGCTAACTCACCTAGTTAACTTACTAGAACTCACTAGCACTCAATATAGATGATACTTGCAATATTTTTTTGAAACCCTTACAAATGAACCCAAGCACTCTATTTATAGTGGACTCAACCTATACATATAATACCTATATGTATACATTTTGGACATCAAACAAATCTACAAATTTGCTAGCAAAATACTTGAGTGGTCCACACATTTCCTCCATTTTTGATTTAATTTTATTAGTTAACTTGCATAAATGAAATCCTTTTATAAGCTTTGTAATTGGATCAAAAAAATTGGGCTTGGAATTTAATTGTATGAGCTTACTATTCATCTCAATTTAATTTACCAACATTGGGTTCCTACATTAATTTATTAGTTTCCCAATTTAAATAATTCATTGGGCTTGCTTAATTAAATTAAAACAACCAACATACAAATCCATACTTAATTAATTAGGTAGACTTGTTTAATAAAAATATGGACTAGTCTACTAGTATTTAATTACTAGTTAAACTATTAATTAATTTTCTTAATATATTTAATAATTATTATTAATTAATAATTATATTAATTAATTTACATAATCCAATTAGACTTGCCATATTCAAAATAAATTGAACTTTTAAATCAATTTATTCATGTATCGATTTCTCGGCATATTTCTTCTTTTAGAAATATTTTCTAATCAATTTGTATTCTCTTCATATACATTATAGGACATTATTCCTAAAAGTCCCAGTCACACTTATTGAACCTTAGTGGTTCTTATTAGCTCATAGATTAAACAAATAAAATTTTAATTTAATCCAGTTTTTCACAATTATAATCTCCACAACTAGGTTATCAAACTCTAATCTTTATTAACTATTAGAAATCTTATTTCTAATTCTTTCAAATAACTGGGATATTACAATGACAATTACCTTTTTTAATTATATTTTGGAGATACAATTCCTAATAAGAGTCCTAACCCTACGAAATCAGTAGGATACTATAAATACTTGGTGAACAATAGAGGTACACAAGATGACTTTTACCCTGGTAAATACTCTCGGCCTCCATTGTTAACATATCTTGAAATCCGTACTTACTCTCACACCAGAAGTATCTCATGTGAAGCCCCCAAATCTGGGTTTTATAACCTCGGGTTTTGTGCTCACGATCCATCATCTCTAAACACATTTTATAAACTAAAATCAAATATATAAATATAATTTATACATTACAAAAGATTCTACAATTTTCAAGGTCTATCAACCTTAACTTAATACAAAACATACACCTTAATTGTTTAAAAGGTTTACATAAGCAAATTACAAAAGTTAACGAATTAACTAAGCATGCAAATTAATCTAATCTTGGATTTTTTCCTTGTCTTTGTTCTTCTTTGAGCATTTGGGCTTAGCTGAAAAATATCATGATAAAGGAAGGGTGAGAAACTACTTTGCTCAATAAGTTTAAGTAAACAATGAATACAAGAATGATATATCATGATTGATAAGAATTAACTTATGAGATTTTAACAATATATAATAATTGTAAAAGAATAAGAATCAAGTTTCAATTAAAAATAAATGTTTGAGTCTGTGACACCCAGGATTTTTTAGAGTAATTTCAAATAAGGATTATGATGAATTAAATAAATGTTAGTATTTAAAACCTAGTGTTGAATGATAGAAGTATTAAGGAATGATTTATGGAATGTGAAGAAGATTTAAATGAATTAAGAAAGAAGGATGAATGTGCAGAAGATAAATGATGTGTAATAGAGAGTATGAAATAAGTGGGTTGAGTAAGAGTAAGTATGATTAAAGAAATAAAAAATTTCTGAGAATAAGAAATCAAAGAAATTATGAATTGAGTTAAGAGTTGAATACTTGGACAGTTATGATTATTATGAGGTAATTCACGTAAGTTATGGACGTTAAAGAGTTAAGATATGATTATTATGGATTTAGTTGTGATTTATCAAGATAAAGGTATAGCAAGGTGCTATAAATAAAATACGTATAATTATTACGGTAATTATGATTTCGAGGAAGGAATCCTGTTAAGGGGGGAAGAATGTGAGGATCCAAATTTCCAGAATTTCTTTAATAATATTAAATGAGAAATTTAATTGATAAAATTATCGAAATTGTTTAAATTATTTATGATGTAAGTAATTTAAAGTGTGTGAAGGAATTTAATTGGTAAATTAAATATGTACCAAGATGGTGATGAATTGTGTGGATTTAAAATAAATGAAAGAGTAAATAAATTGTTTGGCAACAATTTATGAAGAATAAGAGAAATTTTATGTAAAAATACAATAAATTATACAATTAAATTATTGTGAAAGTACAAAAATTATGATTTATGTGGAAATGTGAGAAATATGAATTAGATGTGTGTGTGTGTGTATATATATATATATATATATATATATATATATATATATATATATATATATATATAAATATGCATGTTTAATTGAAAATTATAAATTTCATTAATTATGGAAATTAAGGGATTAATAATTAAATTAATCCAAAATTAAATAAAAAGTGAATGTGAAAGTTAGAGAAATTAGAAATATTGATTATTTAATTAATCAATAAATATGGTGAATGTTTAAAGATTATTTAAGAGGAGAAAGTAATTTCATAAATTATATACTAATAAAGTATATAATTTATATAAGGAAATTAAAGAAAAATATTAATGGGGGTATAATTATATAAATTATATAATAATTATTATATAATTTATATAAGAGGATTAAAATAATGAGAGAGTTAATAAATGTATAATTTTGGTTATACAATTAATTGATAATTATGGAGGAATTTAAGAATTATTTAAGAAAGGAGAATGTAAATATATAAATTATATAATATTAAATTTTATAATTTATATATAAAGAAGTTAGTGATAAATAGTAAAGAAACAAATAATAAATGAGGAAAAAAAGGAAGATTTTAATTTATTAAAAATTATTTTTATGTATAATGGAATTATTATGATTTTTATGAGGAATATTATTTCGGAAACATGAACATGTTAGTGTAACATGATGTCCAAGTAACGAAGTGAAAAATTTCGAAAAATAATTTTTATATGTTATATGAATTATTTTATGATTTTTGGAGGTATAAATTATCTCAGATAACTACATGCATGTTATTATGCGTGTACAAAATTTGTCAAGTAAAGTACCCAAAAATGGTCTAAATATTATTTATAAATCATATTATGATTTTTGGTGAATTAAAATAAATATTTTATATACATTACATAAAATATTTATTACACGAAATAATTACGTAATGTATTAAAAAAAATAAAAAAAATAAATTTGCATGTTATTTTTGGAAAAGTCCGGAAGTTTCACAAGTAAGTCGGTGGGTAAATTTTTTTTTTTTTTTATCCAAGTTGGCTTCTTTAACTAGCTTGAGATATATATATATATATATATATATATATATATATATATATATATATAAAGGAAAGCAAGAAAATGAATAAGAAAAAGCAAAACAAAACACCACCACTATGCTATCTTCCGGCTACCATGCCACCTTCCACCACCGGAACCTCCATGGCCACCATGAGAGAAGAAGAATTTTGTGCTATCAAGAAGGATTACAAGCTTCAAGGAAGGTAAAACCATTAATTTTGTTGGTTTATTTTATATTTTTGTGGTAAAATAATTATTGTAGAAAATTAAAAAATAATTAGAATAATTATTTTAAATAATTTTTGGATGTTTATCTATGGGTTATATGATTTTTGGAATAATTTTGTTGGGAAAATTTGGAGCAAAATGGTGATTTTTGGATAAGTTGGTATACTGTTCACGGCGGCAGAAGAGGAAAAAGAAATGATAGCCCACGCATTGCGCGGGCGTTTTTTTCGGTAACAGGCAACAAAACGGCGTCGTTTTGGATCCAGGAAGGACGGGTCGCCCATGCGCGGCGGAAAGTTCCAGAAACAGGGGTGAAACGACGCCATTTAGCGTCGGCAGTGAGGGGGGTCGACGACACGCTGGAAATTATCAGCGTGCCCTGCCCTTTTCGGTTAATACCGATCGTGTCCATTGACCACGAAAATTACGGTAATGCCCCTGGACTTTTCGAAAAATTCCAGTTATGTCCCTAACATTGCTGAAATTACGAAAATGTCCCTGGGCTTTTCGGGAAATACCGAATGTGTCCCTAAGGGCGCAGAAATTAGCAAAATGCCCTCAGAAGTGATTTTAATTGAAATAAATGTTTAAAAATTATTAAAAAATCATAGAAAATTATAGAAAAATGCTAAAAATATAGAAATGATGTTTGGGCATTAAATTTAATATTTTCGCATGAATATTAAATATTGGAGATTAATATTTAAATACTTTAAATATTAATCAAGTAAAGTTACAAGTTAGAAAATGATTAAATAAATTTCCGGTCAACCGATTATGCTAAATTTTATCCGGTGAGTCGGGTTGTCCGTATTGAGGGTATTTGATATTAAGTTAAATTAATGTATTAAGAGATGAGGTTAATATAATTGGCCATATAAATTGATAATTGGCCCGAAGATGATATTAGGTAATTAAATTAATATCATAAGAGGATAAATAATTATTATTTGATTATTTTATGATTATAGGTTGATCGAGAGAGAGTTTTGAGCTATCAAATAATTAATTGGACATACAGGCAAGTTCTTCAGTACTTTTACGTTAAATGTTTAACTGTGATGATATGTTAAAACTTGTCAAATGCATAGGAACTATGTGTTATGTGATACGTAGATAATATGATAACTATGTGTACTTGGTGCAATGATATGAGATATATTGCTATAGTAGAAGCACAAGCACATGATACATGACACACACCGAGCATATTAAGGTATGTGCTACGTGACACATAAACTGTTGAACTTGCTGAGCCGTGGTGCTCATTACTTGCTTAAAATAAACTTTTGCAGGTTAAGAAATGAATTTCAAGAATATCAGATTATGTAAAGACGGATTATCCAAAAGGTTGAAAATGTTATTATTATATGTTTATATTATGAGTTAATGTGGATAATTTGTCAAGGTTACATGAATATTTTGTATGTACATATATGTTAGATCCGGATAGGACGAGTAGTGTTACATTGTGAACCTTGAATGTTCAAATTAATTGTTACGTTAGAATTTATTATACGTTTGATTATGAACGATGCAACAAGGAATATTTGTATGAAAATAAATGACTGTAAATTTTAAATCAATGAATAGTTGTACGAATATGAAAGGATATTAAATTTTGAATGATGAGATTTAAGATATTGGTAACAGGAAGAAAAATTAAAGGTTACGATCCGGGGACTAAGATTCAGATGTAAGAATTTTAAATATCCAAATATTTTAATACAATAATTGAATTGAGAAAAAAAATAAAAAATAAAAAAATTTATATCGAAAATTGGTAGTTGATGATAATAATGTCAACAAATGAATTAATTAAGGTGATTAAAGATTTATTATCGGACCGAAATTTGGACGTAAGGTAAATAATGTTAAATAAATATGAAATTAAGGTAATAAAGTGGGTCGAATTTCGGGGTCGTTACAGAGTCTTTACTGCTGAGTGACCACTAATGGACTATGAACTAATTCTGAGGAGTACTAGTAATTTAACTGAACCTTTTAGTATTTTGGTGTTTGAGGGGATTAGCCTCTTATACCCTATGTGTATGCAAAACATTTAAACATCTTACTCATGTTCGGTTTTTCAATAATATTTCCCTTGTTAAGGGTTGTTCATTCTCAGTCTTACTATAAGAATCTGCACCAACCATTGGTTTAGATAAGCTTTTAAAAGTATTCCAGTTAATGAATTTATACATACATTATCTAGCTGAAACAATTAACTTAGACTTTCTTATTAAATAGTTCATGAATAACAGAACGTAATTGTGAGGATCCGAATTTTCAGAATTCTTTTAATAATATTAAATGAGAATTTAATTGATAAAATTATCAAGGTTGTTAAAGAAATTATTATTTTATGTGATTTAAAGTATATGAAGAGATTTAATTGATAAATTAAATCTGTGCAGAGATGATGAGGAATTATGTTAATTTTAGAATAATTGAAAAAGTAAATAAATTGTTTAGAAACAATTTATGAAGAATAAGAGAAATTATATGCAAGGTACAATATATTGTACAATAAAATTATTATGGAGGAGCAGAAATTGTTATTTAAATGAGGTTATGTGATAATGTGAAATGCATGAATTATATATGTATATATTTATATACATTTGTATATATATGTGAATGTTTAATTGAAATTATAGATTTCATTAATTATGAGAATTAATGGATTAATAATTAAATTAATCCAAAGTTAAATGAAAAGGTAATGAGGAAATTAGTGAAATTGTGATTATGAATGTTAGAATTTATCAAGAATAATGGAGAAAGTTTAGAAATTAATTGAGAAGAAATGTAATTATATAAATTATATAATAAGAAATTATATAATTTATATAAGAAAATTAAAATAAGGTACGAAGAAAATAATAATTATATAAATTATATAAGAATAATTATATAATTTATATAAGGTGATTAAATGGAGTAAGGTTGAAGGAAATTAAGAAATTAATTTAAGAAAGGAGAATGTAAATATATAAATTATATAATATTAAATTATATAATTTATATATAAGGAAAGTAATGTGAATATTAAAGAAATGAAATTAAACGAGAAAAAATGAATGTTTTAAATTCATTAAAAATTATGTTTATGCATAATGAAATTATTATGACGTTGATGAAGAATAATATTTCGGAAACGGGAACATGTTAATGTAACATGTTGTGCAAGAAACGAAGTGAAAAATTATGAAAGATAATTTTTATATGTCCTATGAATTATTTTATGATTTATGGAGGTATTAATTACCTCAAATAATTACATGCATGTCATTATGCGTGTACAAAATTTGTCAAGAAAAGTACACGAAAGAGGTATTAAAATTAAGGATAAATCATATTATGATTTTTAGTGAATTAAAATAAATATTTTATATTTATTATATAAAATATTTATTACACGAAATAATTATGAAATGTATTAGAAAAATTATTTTTGCATGCCTGATTTTTTTGGAGGAAAGTTCGAGAGACAAGTGTTGGAAGAATAAGTCGGTGGAAAATTTTTTTTAATTCCGGATGGCTTGTTGGTGCTTGACTATATAAAGAGAAAACAAAGAAATAAAGCAAGCAAAGGAAAAGAAAACAAAAGAAGAAAAAAAAACATTTCATTCTCTTGCTATTCTCACCGTGAGCACCACCATGACCGCCGGAAAACTCCATGGCTGCAAAAAAAAAAAAAAAAAAAAAAAAGAGAATAAGTTGGTGTCATCCAAGTGAGAGAAGGCTTCAAGGAAGGTATAAAAACTATTTTTTTAATTATCTTTTAATATTTTGTGTTAAATAATTTGTGGAAGAAAATAGAAATTAATTAGAATAAATATTCCAAATAATTTTTGGGTAAAGATATGTTGATTATGTGATTTATAGAATAATTATGTGGTGGAAATTGTGAAGAAAATGAATGATTTTTGGATTAAATTGGTAAGTTGGCGCACTGTTTTGCTGAAGGAAATGAGGAAGAAGAAAAAGGCTGCCGCGCATGGCGCGGCAGCCATTTTTTTTGCCAGGCGCGCTTTAAAACGACGGCGTTTTGACGCTGTAAGGGCAGGCCGCGCCTTGCGCGGTCGAGAATTCTGAAGGAAGGTCCGAAACGACGTCGTTTGACGTCCACTGTGGGGCGCCGCGCGTTACGCGCGGCCGACGAATTTGGCTGAAATGACCGTGATGCCCCTGCTCTTTTCCGGTAATGCCGAGTATGCCCTTGGCGCACGGAAATTACAGATTTGGCCCTGGACTTTCCGGAAAATTCCGGATTTGTCCCTAACATGGCCAAAATGACGGAAATGCCCCTGGGCTTTCCAGAAAATGTCGGTTATGTCCCTTTGGGCGCGAAAATTACCGAAATGCCCCCAGAACATTGTTTTTAATAAAATAAATGTTTAAAAATTGTTTAAAAATTCTAGAAAAATACTAAAAATATAGAAATGATGTTTGGACATTAAACTTAATATTTTTGTAAAAATATTAAATATTGGGGATTAATATTTAAATGTTTAAATATTAATCTAATAAGGTTAAAGTTTAGAAAATGGTTTAAATGAAAATGCGGACAACCAGAAATGCTAAAATGTTATCCTATGAGCCGGGTTGTCCGTAGTGAAGGCATTAAATATTAAGTTATGTTAATATTTAAAGGACGAGGTTAATATAATTAACCATATTAATTAATAATTAACCCAATACCCTAAAATTTAAGGGTCGGGTAGAGTTAATTACGTTATAGATGATATTAATTAATTAAGTTAATATCATGAAAGAATAAATAATTATTATTTGATTATTTTATGATCATAGGTCATACGAGAAGCACGATAGAAGGGTATTTATTAATTAACTGGACGACAGGCAAGTTCTTCAGTCCCTTTTATGTTAAATGTTGGAATGTTATGATATGTAATTCTTGTTTTAAATACATACAAATTATGTGTTATGTGTTACGTGATAAATATGACCACAATGTGTTCTTTGTGCAACGATATGAGATATATTGCCATAGTAGAAGCATAAGCACATGATGTTTGACACACACCAAGCATATTAAGGTATGTGCTATGTGACACATAAACTGTTGAACTTGCTGAGCCGTTGTGCTCATTACTTGCTTAAATTAAACTTTTGCAGGATAAAGAAATAAGTTTCAGGAATACTGGATTAAATTAGAGATAAATTGCCTAGAAGGTGGGGAAATGTTATTGTTATATTTTCCATTCAATGTGGATGCATGTGTTAAGTTTTATTGATGTTATGTATGTACAGATATGTTGAATCCAGACAGAATGAGTAAAAATTAAATTGTGAATTGTAAATGTATGAGATAAACGTTACGATATAGAATTACGCAATGGTTAATTATGAATTATTAAATAAAGGATAATTGTGGAAATATAGTCAACATTAAAATTAAATGTTGAGCTTTATGATACAAGTGAAAGAAAGAAAAAGTTAAGGTTGCGATCCAGGGACTAGGATCCAGAGGTAAAGATTCTAAACATCCAAATATTATAATACAATGATTGAGTTGAGAAAAGAATAAAAATTTATACCGAAAATTTGGTAATTGATGATTTATCAAATCAATCAAAGGATTAAAGAAGGTGATGAAAGATTTATTAACGGACCGAAATTTGGACGTAAGGAATATAATGTTAAATAAACATGAAAAAGTAAGATGATAAAGTGGGTCGAATTTCGGGGTCGTTACAGTTGGTATCAGAGCTAGTGGTTATAAACCTTAGGTAAATGGTACCTTAGGCTATAACCTAAGTAAGGAAGAGTAAAGATAGTTGTGTGTTCTGAAAACCCAAGCGTATAGTAAGCTCGTGACTCATGGTTGTATGGTGGAGCCCCTTTAGCGAAAGGGCGACTGTGGCCTGACTAGGATAAGCTCCTCAACCATATGATTATGGTAAGTTCCTGAGCCCAAATACGTGACACGTTTGATGAACATGGGGGATTAGAATGGAAAGATATAAGTTGAGAAAGATAGTTCTCAGTTATTGATTAAAGTGAAGAAAAATATGAAAGATATGAGATTATAAAGAAGAGATAAAGATGTTAAGAAAGATTTGAATGAAGATAACGAATTGAGAAAATTCATAAGAATGTATCTGAAAGAATATTTGAGATGATTCAAAGATGAATCTTAAAGGAAATCAGGGGACACCTGATTTAAGTAATAAAGATGAAATGCAATCTAAAAAGCATAGAAAGAGATCATAATAATATGATCAGGAATGGTAAGAGGATCGTACTACGATACGATCACGAGATAAGGAAAGCGAATAAGAAATAGCTTGTAAAGCAAGGTCTTGATGGGATCAAGTGAGAATGGGAAAGAACAGAGAGACCTGATAGGGGTCAAAAATGTATAGCTTGATGCTATAAAGAGAAAGAGTACTATGAAATAGTACAAGAAGAATTTATAGAATGATAAGATATGAATGAAATGTGAAATGACAGAAAGACCTATTAATGGTCGAAAAAGTATAGCTTGATGCTATAAAGAGATATGGTACTATGAATTAGTACAAAAAGAACTCAGAGAATGATGAAATATGAATGACAGAAATGTAATGATAAGGGGGCAGAAAGTTTGGGTACGAAATTTCAATTGAGGACTCATGTGGTGACTGAATTGCACAATCCTTTGTATGGGCGGGGGATTTGTGTTTACTCACTTACTATGTGATAATCATTGAAATGTTAAAGTCGCGCTAGCAATTTTGATAGATAGATAATATTAAGTTTAGGCACGAGTTCTTAAAAACTCATGCATATGGTAAGTCCATGACTCATAATCGTATGGTATGTTTTGAGCCCCTCAGCATATGGATAGTCTTTGACTTGTTCTTAGACTACATATTGCTAGGACAAGCTTTAAAACTCATATTCTTGTGGTAAGTTCCTGGACTCATAATGTGTGGCAAGTTTGATGAACTATACGGGGGTATAGAAAAGTTGGAGTAGATAGAAATGTTAATAGTCCTAGCAATAAATATTAGAATTAAGTGAAGAAGCAGAATGTGAATGTTAGGGAATTTAGGATATTCCCACTCTTCTAGCTTTGCTAGACTTCGGAATGTTTGGCCTCAAGTTGATTTGGCACGAGTGTGCTTTGAAAAATAGAAATAAATTTTTAAGCAATTTTCAAAGTGTCTATGCTATTTGTTTCAGCTAGACAAAAATATTTTACATCAAAATGTATTTTTAAAATAATCATCCATGCACCTTTTAGCCCGGTGTAGATGTGATGAATGACGGAATGCTCAACGTGTTGTTGAGACGGTGCGGTACTATTTCGTTATAAGATGATTCAACATCATAAAGTATGGTTTATGGTGTAGGAATTATTAAGGACGAAATCCTCAACGTACTGTCAAGATGACGCGGTAACATGAAGTCATAAATGATTTTGATTTATGAAGGTATGTCAAAGCTATAAGTCTTTGCCATTTGACTCGGCTAGACGTTTTGAAAAGTTTTGACATGATGAATGTTTTAAAAATTTCTGCGGATTATAAAGTGTTAAAGTAAGTCTATGCTAATTGATCTAGCTAGACAAACGTTGAAGAAAGACAAGTCTGAGCTATTAATTCAGCTAGACAAATTTTGAAATGTATTGACTTCATATTCTTTGAAAGTTATAAAAAATTTCTTCGAATGAATTCTAAGGCTGGGATGAACAAAAAGATTAAGAATATTGCAGGTTGATTAAATGATCACCTGGCATAGAAAGGCAAAGTATGGTGAAACATCCATCATTTAATGACAGACTGATCCACTGTCAGGATTTGCAGTATGAGATACTCGGGGAGCGAAGTACTGTAAATCGGGATCATGTTCAGATTATTCTGAAAAGTTATTATTTTAATGGGTTGCAGTATGAGGTACTCTGGGAGTGAAATACTGTTAACCGGGATAAGTGTTCATCCAGCAAAGTATGAAAGTTTTCAAATTAGAATTTTTGAATTCCTCTACTCTTATGAAGATTGGATGGTAGGATGGGATAGTATTTCCTAAATGTCAGCAGTGATAATTGTGAAGTATAGAAATTATGAAATGCGATGGATTAGAAAATTGCAATGTGCAATGACTGTGAGAAAGGAATGAAAGAAAGATATGTGAAATGAATGCTAAGAAAATGTGTAAGTTGCAAATGAATGAGATATTAATACATACAAATTTCGAGGACGAAATTTTATGAAGGAGGGGTGAATGTGATACCCCAGGAATTTTAAAATAATTCCAAATAAGGAATATGATGAATCAAGTCAAGGTTAGTATTTAAAACCTAGTGCTGAATGATAAAAGTATTAAGAAATGATTATGGAATGAAAAGAAAATTCATGAATATGAATTGAGAAGAGAAGGATGGAAGTACAGAATATGAATGAAGCATGATATAAGAATGAAATAAGTGAATTGGGTAAGAGTATGTATGATTAAAGAAAAGAAATTTTCAGAGAAAGAGAAATTATCTTGATAAGTGTATCAAGAAACAAGCTAAAAGTTTATGAATAAATTTGTGAGAATTGTGAAATGTAATATTTCAAAGAAATTATGAATCAAGCTAAGAATTTAAATGTTCTGATAATTATGATCATTATGGGATTATCCATGTGCGTTATGGATATTAAAGAGGAAAAATATGATTATTATGAATTTTAGTTGTGATTTCTCAATGTAAAGGTATAGCAAAGTGCTATAAATAAGATCCGTATGAATATTACGGCTATTATGATTCCGAGGACGGAATCCTGTTAAGGGGGGAAGAATGTGAGGATCCGAATTTTCAGAATTCTTTTAATAATATTAAATGAGAATTTAATTGATAAAATTATCAAGGTTGTTAAAGAAATTATTATTTTATGTGATTTAAAGTATATGAAGAGATTTAATTGATAAATTAAATCTGTGCAGAGATGATGAGGAATTATGTTAATTTTAGAATAATTGAAAAAGTAAATAAATTGTTTAGAAACAATTTATGAAGAATAAGAGAAATTATATGCAAGGTACAATATATTGTACAATAAAATTATTATGGAGGAGCAGAAATTGTTATTTAAATGAGGTTATGTGATAATGTGAAATGCATGAATTATATATGTATATATTTATATACATTTGTATATATATGTGAATGTTTAATTGAAATTATAGATTTCATTAATTATGAGAATTAATGGATTAATAATTAAATTAATCCAAAGTTAAATGAAAAGGTAATGAGGAAATTAGTGAAATTGTGATTATGAATGTTAGAATTTATCAAGAATAATGGAGAAAGTTTAGAAATTAATTGAGAAGAAATGTAATTATATAAATTATATAATAAGAAATTATATAATTTATATAAGAAAATTAAAATAAGGTACGAAGAAAATAATAATTATATAAATTATATAAGAATAATTATATAATTTATATAAGGTGATTAAATGGAGTAAGGTTGAAGGAAATTAAGAAATTAATTTAAGAAAGGAGAATGTAAATATATAAATTATATAATATTAAATTATATAATTTATATATAAGGAAAGTAATGTGAATATTAAAGAAATGAAATTAAACGAGAAAAAATGAATGTTTTAAATTCATTAAAAATTATGTTTATGCATAATGAAATTATTATGACGTTGATGAAGAATAATATTTCGGAAACGGGAACATGTTAATGTAACATGTTGTGCAAGAAACGAAGTGAAAAATTATGAAAGATAATTTTTATATGTCCTATGAATTATTTTATGATTTATGGAGGTATTAATTACCTCAAATAATTACATGCATGTCATTATGCGTGTACAAAATTTGTCAAGAAAAGTACACGAAAGAGGTATTAAAATTAAGGATAAATCATATTATGATTTTTAGTGAATTAAAATAAATATTTTATATTTATTATATAAAATATTTATTACACGAAATAATTATGAAATGTATTAGAAAAATTATTTTTGCATGCCTGATTTTTTTGGAGGAAAGTTCGAGAGACAAGTGTTGGAAGAATAAGTCGGTGGAAAATTTTTTTTAATTCCGGATGGCTTGTTGGTGCTTGACTATATAAAGAGAAAACAAAGAAATAAAGCAAGCAAAGGAAAAGAAAACAAAAGAAGAAAAAAAAACATTTCATTCTCTTGCTATTCTCACCGTGAGCACCACCATGACCGCCGGAAAACTCCATGGCTGCCAAAAAAAAAAAAAAAAAAAAAAAAGAGAATAAGTTGGTGTCATCCAAGTGAGAGAAGGCTTCAAGGAAGGTATAAAAACTATTTTTTTAATTATCTTTTAATATTTTGTGTTAAATAATTTGTGGAAGAAAATAGAAATTAATTAGAATAAATATTCCAAATAATTTTTGGGTAAAGATATGTTGATTATGTGATTTATAGAATAATTATGTGGTGGAAATTGTGAAGAAAATGAATGATTTTTGGATTAAATTGGTAAGTTGGCGCACTGTTTTGCTGAAGGAAATGAGGAAGAAGAAAAAGGCTGCCGCGCATGGCGCGGCAGCCATTTTTTTTGCCAGGCGCGCTTTAAAACGACGGCGTTTTGACGCTGTAAGGGCAGGCCGCGCCTTGCGCGGTCGAGAATTCTGAAGGAAGGTCCGAAACGACGTCGTTTGACGTCCACTGTGGGGCGCCGCGCGTTACGCGCGGCCGACGAATTTGGCTGAAATGACCGTGATGCCCCTGCTCTTTTCCGGTAATGCCGAGTATGCCCTTGGCGCACGGAAATTACAGATTTGGCCCTGGACTTTCCGGAAAATTCCGGATTTGTCCCTAACATGGCCAAAATGACGGAAATGCCCCTGGGCTTTCCAGAAAATGTCGGTTATGTCCCTTTGGGCGCGGAAATTACCGAAATGCCCCCAGAACATTGTTTTTAATAAAATAAATGTTTAAAAATTGTTTAAAAATTCTAGAAAAATACTAAAAATATAGAAATGATGTTTGGACATTAAACTTAATATTTTTGTAAAAATATTAAATATTGGGGATTAATATTTAAATGTTTAAATATTAATCTAATAAGGTTAAAGTTTAGAAAATGGTTTAAATGAAAATGCGGACAACCAGAAATGCTAAAATGTTATCCTATGAGCCGGGTTGTCCGTAGTGAAGGCATTAAATATTAAGTTATGTTAATATTTAAAGGACGAGGTTAATATAATTAACCATATTAATTAATAATTAACCCAATACCCTAAAATTTAAGGGTCGGGTAGAGTTAATTACGTTATAGATGATATTAATTAATTAAGTTAATATCATGAAAGAATAAATAATTATTATTTGATTATTTTATGATCATAGGTCATACGAGAAGCACGATAGAAGGGTATTTATTAATTAACTGGACGACAGGCAAGTTCTTCAGTCCCTTTTATGTTAAATGTTGGAATGTTATGATATGTAATTCTTGTTTTAAATACATACAAATTATGTGTTATGTGTTACGTGATAAATATGACCACAATGTGTTCTTTGTGCAACGATATGAGATATATTGCCATAGTAGAAGCATAAGCACATGATGTTTGACACACACCAAGCATATTAAGGTATGTGCTATGTGACACATAAACTGTTGAACTTGCTGAGCCGTTGTGCTCATTACTTGCTTAAATTAAACTTTTGCAGGATAAAGAAATAAGTTTCAGGAATACTGGATTAAATTAGAGATAAATTGCCTAGAAGGTGGGGAAATGTTATTGTTATATTTTCCATTCAATGTGGATGCATGTGTTAAGTTCTATTGATGTTATGTATGTACGGATATGTTGAATCCAGACAGAATGAGTAAAAATTAAATTGTGAATTGTAAATGTATGAGATAAACGTTACGATATAGAATTACGCAATGGTTAATTATGAATTATTAAATAAAGGATAATTGTGGAAATATAGTCAACATTAAAATTAAATGTTGAGCTTTATGATACAAGTGAAAGAAAGAAAAAGTTAAGGTTGCGATCCAGGGACTAGGATCCAGAGGTAAAGATTCTAAACATCCAAATATTATAATACAATGATTGAGTTGAGAAAAGAATAAAAATTTATACCGAAAATTTGGTAATTGATGATTTATCAAATCAATCAAAGGATTAAAGAAGGTGATGAAAGATTTATTAACGGACCGAAATTTGGACGTAAGGAATATAATGTTAAATAAACATGAAAAAGTAAGATGATAAAGTGGGTCGAATTTCGGGGTCGTTACAGTAATGTTTCACAGTTCAATAATGAAACATTCTTTAATTGCACATAAGTGCGAATCACAATAATAATATCGATGCGGATTAATTTTTAATAATTAAATCACTTGGAGATTTTGAAAAGTAAATACAAGTCTAGGCATAGGAAACTTGTCTATTCCGCTGATTACTGTTAAACAATTTAAATTAACTTCTTTTGGAAAGACTTAACATTAATAAGGTTGATCTTTCAATTAGTATATCACATTATAGTTCATATTAATAACCTTTGTACATCTTCTTACTTTAAATTATTTTAACATTTAATCACGTAATTAAATATTTTATAATACATTAAACACTTAAAAATATTATCATTCTTTGATAATATCTTAATCTTTTAATAATGATTTTAATCACCTAATAATCTTTAAACTCTTGTCTAATATTAATAATTATTTAATAAAATTTAAATACCTTACTAATATTATTAATCAATTAATAATATTGTAACCATTTAATGACACTTTAACCACTTACTAATATTATTAATTATTTAATAATATTTTAATCATTTACTAATATTATTATTCATTTAATAATATTTTAATCGTTTTCTAATATTATTAATTATTTAATAATATTTTATTTATTTTTTATATTATTAATTATTTAATAATATTTTATTCATTTTCTAATATTATTATTCATTTAATAATATTTTATTTATTTTTTAATATTATTATTCTTTTTCTAATATTATTATTCATTTAATATAAAAAATTTCATTTTTTAATATTATTAATTATTTATTAATACTTTATTCACTTTCTAAAATTATTATTCATTTCATTCTTAATCACCTACTAATATTATTAATCATTTAATAATATTTTAATCATTTACTAATATTATTATTCATTTAATAATATTTTAATCGCTTTCTAATATTATTAATTATTTAATAATATTTTATTTATTTTTTTATATTATTATTCATTTAATAATATTTTATTCATTTTCTAATATTATTATTCATTTAATAAAAAAAATCATTTTTTAATATTATTAATTATTTAATAATACTTTATTCACTTTCTAAAATTATTATTCATTTCATTCTTAATTAAATATTTTATAATATTTTATTGATCTTAAATGAGTCCCATAATAATATTAATTAAGTTTTATATTTTCTGACCCATCTTGAATTCAACAGACCCAACCCGACCCTGTTAAATTAATTTAGTTATTTAAAATAATGACACCGCGCCCTGACCCTGTGTTCCTATACAAACACAGCGCCACGACACAGTACTGTAAAAACTTTTTCTTTTTTTTTTTCTTCAGATTTTTTAACTTTTGCTCTTTTAATTTAATCTTCAATAAAACATGTTATACACATCCAAATAACTCCAAAATTGATTTATTATCTTCTTAACTTATTGGTCTTCAATATTTCATGGATTAATCACATTTTTGAAAGCATTTTTGACCTAAAAATTATGATCGACCATTAGGATTTTAAAAATCGACATGTTTTGGAACAAACTTCATAAATCTTTTATTTTACCACATTTTTCAATAATTCAAGTTAAGTTATCTTTAAGACTCATAGATCTATAATTTAATCAATAAAAATCACAAAAACAACTTTCGCAACTTAAACCACAAATCATCAACATGCATATCTAACTAGGGTTTTTCACCGGTTAATATGCTTAGATACATATTCATACAAATATTGGCATAAATGGACATATTATGACTCAAATGACCACATAAGCTCTAGATCTTCACAAATACATGGATACATAGCCATTAGTTTATAAAAATAGGTATTCACCATTTGTTTTCAAAACTAACTTAACATATATACACATTTGACCTAATATGGTATACTACACATGTAGATCTCATCGATACACATTCTCCATCATATTTTCATTATTATACCTTTGAAACCCTTCATGGTTTCCTTCACAACAATATTTCTCCCACAACTAACATATTACAACTTATACTACTACATAAACTATAAAAATGATTAAGATTTAAGGTAAGAACACTTTTAAACCTTCTTATTCTTGATGCTTTTCTTCTTCTCCTTCCAAAGTAAGTCACAAAGCTAGATGACCACCTTGATTACTTTGAGCCACCCAAAATCATCCATTGATTCTCTCTAGAACTCTTGCTCTCTCAAAAATCAAAAAATTTCTCTCAAAGAAGCTCTTAACTTTTGAACTTAGTAAAACTAACAAATGAACAACAAACTTCAAAGCTTGGGTGAAAGCTCTTATTTATAGAACTTCGGGTAAGTGCACTTAACTTTTCTAATCAATCTACATTGCTGACATTAAATGTTAATCCATGCTTAAAATTACTTTGAATGACAAACTTGAATGACTAGGGTTGGTGAGGATTTGGTAGGGTTAGTAAGAGTTATTGAGCAACTAAAGTAAAGTGTAACAGTTAAGCAACATTAGAGCTAACAAAGCACCCCAAATGGGGCCCATCATACCCGGCCAAATGGTCAATTTCCCTCCCATTTTTGCTTTAATTTTTATCTCATATATATATACCCACATTTATCAATTTGACCAATTGTTGACTACACTTTGGACTCCATTTTAGGTTGTTTAATTAATTTAACATGGGCTTCTAGTTTACTTTTGTTTGGGCTAAGCATTAATTCATTTGAGCTTAACAATTAATACGTTCTAATATACATCTCATGGGCTATACTTTAATTAATTATATGGCTACTAGTTTAATTTCATTGGATCTAATTTAATTTCTTTGGACTAAACATATAATCCAATTAGACTTGTCATATTAATTCATTTGAGTTACTTGGTTGGGCTAGTCCACTTAGATTTAATTACTTAGACTCTTTTTCAATTAATTCATCCATTCATTAATTCTCTTACCTTGTTACACTTAATAAATGAATAAATATACACATATCAAAATATATTCATTCAATCACATAAATGCACAATTAATTCACATAAAAATTTATTTCAGTAATAATTAGTTGTTAATTCTAATTATAATGTGACTTAAAATACATGGTTATTACATCCCCCGGTAGCTCAAGTCGTCAAACACTTTTGATAATTTTTCTTGTACAGGCTACATCCAAGTTAGTGGTTGAACGTGCAGACAAATTCGAGTGTTAACATTGGCGCTAGAAGGAGGGCTTGAACCTCCAACCTTGTGATTAACAATAGAGGTGCGCAAGATTACTTTTACCTTGTTAAATACTCTCGGTCTCCATTGTTAACATATCATGAAGCCTGTACTTACTCTCATACCGAAGGTATCCCCTAGCAGTCCAAGTCGTCAAGCACTTCTGGTGGTTTTCCATATACAAGTTACGTCCAAGCAGGTGGTTGAACGTGGGAACAAATCCAGCATACTGATTAAAGAGATCATCTTGAAGGCTCCTCAGACTCTCTTCGAGGCCTATAAGAAGGTCAATAAGTACATAGAACTGGAAGAGGCCCTCTCCAATCTTCAGGTTTCTTCAAAAATACACGTGACTTTCATAAGAAAGACTCCGGAGGCGACGATGCTGATAAGAAAGAGTCAATAAGAGGGGAAAAGGTAAAAAGGATTCTAAAGGACATTAGCAATATAAGAATAGTGGCTTCAGGGATCACGAAAACAGGAACAATAATAAATATTGTACCCCTATGAACACTAGCAAAGTCAACATCGACAAAGGAGATCAACAATGAACCTTTTTACTAAAGGCCCCCAAAAATCAGAATTTTTGCCAAACAGAAGAATAATGATAGATACTATGCATATCACGAAGTGAAGGGCCACGACACTAAAGATTGTTACCAGTTGAAAGACTTTATGGAGAACTAGGTGCAGAATGGAAACCTGGATTGTTATGTTGTTGAGAGATATAGGCAATCAGCCTTCGACACCACCACTTTCTTCCACAACACCAATAAGACTCGTGGATGTTATATCCGTCGGACCAGCATTCACCATGTCCAGCAGAAAGCGAAAGGCCTTCGTCAAAGTCATTCATCAAGTGTCTAGAAAAACTAGGGATATCAAAATAGATCCCATCACTTTTTCAGACTAGGATTATCCCGTAGGATTGGTGATGCCTCATCAAGAAGCTCTAGTCATAATGGCACAAGTCGGCATTATGTATTTGAAGCTAATCCTCGTTGACAATGAAAGTTCAGTCAATGTACTTTATAGTCATGTGTACAATCGGTTGGACTTGGGGGGGGGGTAGAAAGCTGGAAATCTGCAACGAGTCGCCTCTCTATGGCTTTGGCAATAATCCAGTACGAATTGCAAGAACAATTGAGTTACCAGTGATCTTCAGTACAGCCCCAAAGCAAGCCTCTATTATGGTAAGGTTCTATGTGGTCCAGGTGGAAAGCAATTACAATGTTATCTTGGGAAGAACTACCTTGTCATCATTAAGAGCAGTCACCTCTATCCCACACTTGAAGATAAAATTTCCAATAGAAAATGGGATTGATGAGGCAACTAGAGAGCAAGATCTCTCTTGAAGTTACTACCTTCAGACTATCCAAGCGACTTTTGTGGGGGTTAGCAAATAAAAAACCACAATGAAGATTGAGTTAGAACCCTTCATAGAAGGAGGCACAGAGCCGATATCAATGCCTGTCGAGGAAACTGAATGGATATAACTGTTCACGAGAGACAATGAAAAGATAACATAGATCGGGCTTGGATTATAGATAGATTTTAGAAGATGCCTGATCAACTTCCTACAGAAATACTAGGATATCTTTGCCTAGACTTTAGCCGATATGCCTATGATAGACCAAAGCATAACTATTCACAAACTCAACATCAATCCAGTGTAAAGCCTGTTAAGCAAAAGCGCTGGAATATAGCTCCAGAACGCCAAAAGGTGATCGATGAAGAAATCGACAAGCTCTTAGCAGCGAGATTTATTTTTGTAATAGACTACCCAGAATGGCTCGCTAACGTGGCGTTAGTCAAGAAACACAATAGGAAATGGAGGATGTGTGTAGATTATACTGACCTCAACGAAGCGTGTCAGAAAGACTACTATCCCCTCCGAACATTGATCAACTCATTGATTCTACATCTGGGAACATGATGCTCAGTTTTCTTGATACCTTCTCGGGATATAATTGAATTATCGTGCATACCGAGGACATCCCAAAGACAACCTTTATAACCCACTAAGCCATATAGCCTATAAAATCATGTCGTTCGGACTCATTAACGTCGACACCACATACCAACGAATGATTAATAAGGTTTTCAGAGATCAGATCAACAAAAATATGGAAGTATACGCTGGTGACATGATAGTCAGGAGCATGGAACTAGGAGATCACCTAGCTGACCTTAGAGAGTGTTTTCAAAACATTCGATATTACAACATGATGCTTAATCCCACTAAATGCACTTTTAGCCTCGGATCAAATAAGTTTATAGGATACATGGTAAGCCGAAGAGGGATTGAATTCAATCCCAAAAAAATATTGGACATCCTAAACGTGCAGTCACCAAAGAGCTTCAAAGAAGTATAAAAATTGATTGGTAGACTAGCAGCTCTTTTGCGATTCGTAGCCAGATCGGCAGAGAAGTATCTCTCATTCTTCAATCCATTAAAAGGAGCCCAAAATTAGAAGACATTCCAGTAGACTGAAGAATGTCAGGAGGCCTTCAAAAAAATTAAGAGATACATTTTTTCCCCTCCAATATTGACTAAGGCTTTGCCTAAAGAGGATCTTTAATTTTATTTATCTGTAACTCCACTAGCCATCGATTCGGCCTTAGTTAGATAAGATTTTAAAGGACAGAAACCAGTCTATTACATAAGCCATGCTATTTGGGACGTAGAAAAAAGATACACAAACTTAGAGAAGTTAGCTTATGCATTGGTTATCTCTAGCCGAAAACTTTGACATTACTTCTAGGGGAGGATGATTGTTTTACTCATAGCTAGCCCTTGAAGAAAGTTCTACATCACCCCGATTTATCTTACAAATTAGCAGCATGGGTAGTGGAACTAAGCCAGTTCAATTTGGAGTTCTAACCCTGGGTAGCCATTAAAGCACATGCTCTAATTGATTTCATAGTCGAGTACTCTTTTCCTGAAGACTCGAAGCAATAGCAACCAATTACCACCAATCCTATATCACCATCTGACGAGCTTAATTGGACTTTATTTATAGACGAATCCTCTACTGGTTCAAAAGTCGGGTTGGAATGATTCTTACATCACCTAAGGATTTTAAGGTGCAACAAGCCATACGGTTCAAGTTCATGGCCACAAACAACATAGCAAAATATGAAGTCCTTTTAACAGGATTGAGACTAGCACGAAGTCTGCAGGTGCAAAATTTGATCATCTACAGTGACTCACAATTAGTTATCAAGCAGGTACTAGGGGAGAATGAAGCATGAGAGACACACCTATAGTTTTATATGCAGTTGGTATGTAGCCTGCTAATTTAATTCCCAAAGTACCAAATTATTGGTGTGGTCAGGGCAGATAATACCATGGTTGATGCCTTGTCTAAATTAGCCACTACAGATCAAGGGAACTTAGAGGGCTCAATTTATTTAGAAATTCTTCAGTAACTGAGCACAATAGTTCATGCGGTAATGGACATAGATCAAGAAGATTCATGGATGACACTAATCGTCAGCTTCTTAAAAAATGATGAGCTTTCTGAAGACAAGGCTCAAGCCCGAAAGATCAAATACAAGGACACCAAATGCTGCTTTATCGACGATCATCTCTACCTAATGTCTTATTCTTCCCTATTGCTCACGAGGGAATCTATGGAGACCACATAGGGGGGGAAATATTGGTACAGAAAATCTTAAGGCAAGGATATTATTCGTCGACCATGATTCAGGATGCCAAAGACTTCATCAAAAGGTGTTATAAATGCCAACTGTTTTCCCCTGTATCATACCTACTACCCAAAGAGCTTACCCCAATACTATCCCATATCCCATTTGCAGTCTGGAGAATAGATATCTTGGGGAAACTTCTGCATGGTAAGGGGAAAGTAAAATCGTTGTTGTTGTCATCGATTACTTCACCAAGTGGGTAGAAGCCAGGCCCCTAGCTCGTATAACGGAAGAAACATGTCTGCAATTCATCAGAGACCAAGTAGTCTTCAGATTCGGCATCCCGGTAACATTAGTTTCGAATAATGGATTACAGTTCATGGGGAAGAAGTTTGAAAGATTCCTACATGAATTACACATCTAACAACGTGGGACGTCTGTTGCTCATCCACAGGCAAATGGCCAAGTAAAAGTAACATGCATAACTCTCCTTAATAAGATAAATCGAAGGCTATAGGATGCTAAAGGAACATGGCCCGAAGAGCGTCTACATGTGTTATGGGACTATCAAACTACTCCTCGTACCACTACAGGAAAGACTCCCTTCAAATTGACTTATGGAGCCGAAGCCCTGATACATGTTGAGATTGGGATCCCTTCATCCCGAGTCTAAAACTTCGACGAAATTCTCAACAATGAAAGACTTCGACGAAAATTGAACCTATTAGATGAAAGTCGAGACGCAATAGTACTTAGGTTGACAAATTACCAAAAATGTACGGCAGGTAAAAAATAGGACATTCAAAGTTAGAGACCTAGTTCTTTAGCAAATCGAAGCCTCTACACCCTAAGAGATAGGAAAATTATGAAAGTAGTATGCTCTCAATTCAATCACATTTGATGTGATACACATATACTTTGTAATCCTATTCGATTTATTTATAAAAGTATCAAGGCATTTTATTATTTATGATTAATTAACTGAATTAACTAAATGGATAAACCCATAGTTTCTTAGCAATGCTTTTATAACCATGATGAATATTATGCTAATGAGATTTAAATTCAAGATACCTCAAAACTAAAATGTTCTTAATCGTGGGATCACTAAAATGGGGATTAGTGAATCCAGATAAATTAGTACATACTATGTTTGCTCTTATAAAAAAAGATGATTGATCTCATAATCATTTGTGTTGAGACACTAAAACAAGTATGTTGGTGCTTATTAGAGAATAAGTTCAATGAACGTGACTCGCTCAAAGAAAATTTAATGGAGTTTTACTTGTTTATCAATAGGAGTTCCTTTTGTGATAGTAGTACAAGTGATCTTTAGACTTGAGATTATCATAGTACCTTGTGTATAATGAGTTATACTTTGACATATTTCTTAAGACGTTTAGGGTATATCATAGGGCATGATCAGGTATAATAAGTTGTATATGAAGGTAGGTGAATGGTCAACAAAGGATTTACTGTTTCTAAATCATTGGCCAATGTGGAATGAAAATTAGAAATTAGAAATGAGTTTCTAATTTACATTAGAGTTGTACATTTGAGAATTGAAATGCATATGATCAAATAAAACTTGACTGGAATTTCATGTCTTATATTTAATTGGAACATTATGTGGTAGAAGGATTGAATTGTACGATAACTATTCGCTAAAAGGTTCTTTTACGATCAAATGTTGAAATCTATATTATTTGAAATGTCAATTAATCGCTAAGGGGGCTTACCCTTATTGTGAAATAAATATTTATTTTGAATTAAAGAGTTAATTCATAATAAATGAATTAAAATTATTCTAATTTATTTATTATACAACCAGTTTAATGTAAAGAACCTAAAGGGTCACACTGCAAAAGAGTAATATTTATTTTAGAAGTGGATGACATAATCGTAATAATAAATTAAGCATACTTAATTTATCTTATGGTGATAGAATAAAATAAATAGCTTAATATTTATATTTTGGAATTTTAAAAATACTAATTATAAATTAATAAGAGGATTATTATTATTATTATTATTATTATTATTATTATTATTATTATTATTATTATTATTATTATTATTATTATTATTATTATTATTATTATTATTATTATTATTATTATTATTATTATTATTTAGTTCCTAGATGGTTTAGGAATTAATTAATAAATAATAATATTATTATAAATAATTAAGTTTCTATATGGTTTAAGAATTATAATTATTATAATACTTAATTTAGTTCCTAAATGATTTAAGAATTAATTAATAAGTACTCTCAATATTAAATAATTAAGTTGCTAAATAATTTAGGAATTATAATTAATTAATTTAGTTCCTAATTAGATTGAGAGTTAAATTAAAATTCTAATCCTAAATAGTTTAGGTGGGTTGATTATATCTATAAATAAGAGGAGTCTTATCATAGATTAAGGCTACACACTCTTTCACAAGAATTGGAAGAGTACTTCATAATTCTCTACATTTAAGGAGAGAGAGAGAGAGAGAGAGAGAGAGAGAGAGAGAGAGAGCGAATTAGGACTAACCACTCATGATTTGGAGAAATCAAAAATCTACTTCTTTAATTCATAGATCTTTTGGTGGATCACCTCTAGAGGCTTCACACTTGGGGAACTAATATTGATCCGTGAAATCTAATCAGTGAACTTGAAGAAGAACACGAATGATTAAGGGGAGTTGAACTTGTACTTGTGGAAGCTTAGTTCTACAAAGGTATAAATCTTTTATCATTCCTCAATTAATAATTATTGCAAAAGAAAGATCCTGGTTATTGGTTTGTAAAATTTTTAAAATCTGATTTTGTATGCTTTCGTTGCTCTATTACAATTAAATTATATGTATGCCATACTTTTGTAAACCAACATATTAACGCCTACTTGGGAATGTCCTTACATGGTCATCGAAGTGCTAAAGGTTGCACTTACAAGCTTCAGATTATGGATGATAAGCTTATCTCTAATACATGGCATTTGACTTCTGAAATATTTTTAGTAAACATATTTTAATTTGTCTTTGAGGTTGTTCCCAATCGATATTATCACTTCTTTGAAAATTAATAAAATTACAATTCTGTTAAAGTTACAGTTCTCTGTCTTGATTTATTACACTTAGTTTATATCTTAGCCTTACCATCAATTTTATCAACTAAGATTGGGGGCAGGAAGCCTAAGTGTTAGCTGGACATCAAACAGAATATACAACCATACAACAAAATTCAATAAAGAGAAAAAGTTGCACAAATAAAGACAAATAAAATGTGTAAATAATATTTTCATTAATGGAGAAAATTACATAGTCCTATCTTTTTAGATCTATTAAAGAGTCCTATCTCTTCGCCAAGGCATCCATTACAGGCATTACCACTTTCAATTCTCCATGAAAGGGAAGAGCTCAAGGAGGGAATCATCCAGTTTCAATGTTCAGATGGACAGATCTTGCTCTTCAAGGAGGGCAGAGAGAGAGGTGAGTTTCCACGCGAAGAGCAGCTCGGGAGACACCTATATATATTGTATCTGTAATGACCATGAACTTCATTAGACATTGTAATTATGATTATTAAATAATTAGCAATAAATTAAAAATTTTGCACTAATTAATTGTGCATTAGATAATTGACTGAATATACTTCTATATGTGTATATTTATTTAAAGCAATGAAGCAAGATGTTATAATTAACTAAAGCTAATCTAATTGAATTATATTTTAAATCTAAATGAGTTGTTAAACTAGGTCAATTAAGTTTACCTAGTAGTCCATGTATTTAATTAAACCCTAGTCCAATGCTTGATTTAATTAAATGTAACATAAGTGATTTAATGTTAGCCCAATAGAACATTTAAATTGAGCCCAACCAAATTAAATGGATGAGTCCAATATATTAAATGCTAGAGTCCAATATGGAGTCCAATATATTAAATGCTAAAGTCAAAATTGGTCAGCATTAATATATATATATATATATATATATATATATATATATATATATATATATGTGTGTGTGTGTGTGTGTGTGTGTGTGTGTGTGTGTGTATAATGTAAGCATGAAAAATAAATGAAATATGGCATAAAAAGACCATTTTGGCCGGTTAGGAGAGGCCCCACAAGGGGGTGACTTGTTTTGCTTAGATTGCTTAATTCACACATAATGTCATAGTTGTTCACCAACCCTAGTCATTTCACTTGTCCATTACATTGTCAATCAAGTAAATAGTAATCCTAATTAGCACTAAATTCACCAACACTAATGGATTAGGAGAATTGATGATGGATTAGTAATGTCATATAAATAGAGTACTCCACATACTTGCTATGTTGGTTAATTCATTTCCTAGTATTCTAGAGAGAAAAAGAGAGAGCATTTGAGAAAGAAAAGAGAGAAACACTTGTGAGTTGTGAGAAATAGCAAGAGGAGGAGCTTGGTGAATTTCCACTAGCCTCATTTCATACTTTGGTAGGAGAATAAGAAGAGCACACAAATCATCAAGGTTTAAAAGTGCTTCAATCCTTCTGTATTTCATTTTTGTAGCTTAGATATGATTTAATCGGTTAAAATATATTTTTAACCGATCAAAACTTGTTTTGATGATCTAAAAGTCTTAAACTATGTTATATATGTATATTCATGGTTTGATATGTTTATATCATGTTTTGGTATGTGTGTATTGGATAAAAATAGAAGAAATGTTCATAATAGACTTTACCGATAAAATCCTAGTTAAGCATGTGATGTTTAATGATGTAGTTTGAAATGTACAAGGTGGAAAATGGATTTGTATGGGTCGAAAGTTATATACATGAGTTTTAAAGAAAACCCAACTTGAAGCTTTCAAAAATAATGAAAAACAAAGGAGTTATGGCTTTTATCGCAAAGTATGTCGTTTTTAAACCCTAAGTGGTGTGATCTTTAAATTTCGTGTAAAACGTTTTGAAAAATGCGATCGAACCATGAAATATTGTAAAACAAGAAGTTAGGAACACATCAACAGTGATTTTGTGTCATTTGGATGTGTAAATTTCATTTTATCAAGATTTGAATCAAAATTGTCAAAAATCAAGAAATTGAAAAATGTTTATGCCAGACAGTGCCGGGGCA
Source organism: Hedera helix (assembly GCA_947179155.2). Classification (NCBI taxonomy): domain Eukaryota; kingdom Viridiplantae; phylum Streptophyta; class Magnoliopsida; order Apiales; family Araliaceae; genus Hedera; species Hedera helix. The sequence continues at coordinate 21,671,831 of OX359274.1, forward strand.
CCGTGCACTCTTCCGGAATAAATTAAAATTCGAACCAGGTCGGGTCAAGTTGGGTTAGTCCGGATCGAAAATTGAAAAATGCTCCAACAATTATTTTAGTATTTTTGAACTTAATAAATGTATTTCTAAGCTTGTAGATAATTGATTTAATAATTAAAAGTGTATAAATATTATTAAAGGATTAATAATATAATTAAGTTAAAAAAATATTATTAAATAAATAATAATATTAGAAAATTATTAAAATATTGTTAAATGTATAATAATATTATAAAAGTCAATAAAATATTATAAAATGAGTAATAATATTAATAAAAAGATAAAATATTCTTAAAGAAATAATAATAATAGAATATGAATAAAATATTAGATATTTAATAAAATATTATTAAGTGATTAATAATATTAGATAATTAATAAAATATTATTAAAATCATTTATAATATTAGATAATGATTAAAATATTATTAAATGATTAATAATATTAAATAATTAATAAAATACTATGAAATAGTTAATAATATTAGATAATGATTAAAATATTATTAAATGATTAATAATTTTAGATAATTAATGAAATGTTATTTAATAGTTAATAATATTAGATAATTAATAAAATATTATTAAATAGTTAATAATATTAGCTAATGATTAAAATATTATTAAATGATTAATAATATTAGATAATTAATAAAATATTATTAAATAGTTAATAATATTAGATAGTGAATAAAATATTATTAAATGATTAATAATATTAGATAATTAATAAAATATTATTAAATGATTAATAATATTAGAAGATTAATAAAATATTATTAAATAATTAATAATATTATAAGACTAATTAAATATTATTAAATTGTTAATAATATTAGATAAGTGTGTGATCTATATTAAATATTTAATATAGGTTTTATGTGATTGAAATATTATCAAGTAATGATAATATTTCCTAAGTGTTAATATACCTGTAAGTCTACAATTATGTGATTAAGAAAGAGTTATAAAGGTTATCATATGTATGTGTATATGGTACTAATTTAAGATCAAACTGATTAATTGTTAGGTCTGTTAAAAGGGAATTAAATTGAATTGATTAGCAGTAGACTACGTACGAGGCAAGTTTTTCTTAATCCTAACTTGTATTTATTGTTGCAAGATTTCTTCAACCTTATTTACATTGAGCGATTCAATTATTGTTGAGCAAGTATCTACACTCGAAGTTATTTGACAGAGCTTTAAGTGGATTAATTATCTAAAATTATTCCACGTCATTATTGTTATTGTATTCGCACATAGTGCATTTACAAATGTATAGTTCATTAAATTCAAGAACTGTTAAGAAAGTGTAAGCTAATTGTTTCAGCTAGACAATGCATGATTAATTCAACACATTGAATCTTATAAAAGCTTATCCAAACCATTGCTTGGTGCGGATTCTTATAGTAAGACTGAAATTGAACAACCCTAAATAAGGGAGATTTTTATCTGTCGGGAAACCGAATTTGCGCAAGATGTCTGAATGTTATGCATATACATATGACACAAGAGGCTGATCCCCTCGAGAACTAGTTTTTCGAGTAGTAAGATATATACAAATGTCTGTTCTACCTTAGTAGTAGTTCATGGTCCTTAAAGACCACTCATCAGTAAATAGTCAATCCATTCTTATATTGAAAAATTGATTCTTGATTTCTTTCACAATCGTTATCTATTGTTGAAAACCCTGATGTTAATTTTTCTTTCATCGTGATATATCTTATGCTATTGTTCTTAAACTTGCTGAGTCATTTAGTTGATCATTCTTGCTATATCATGACTTATTTCAACTAAACCAGAGTGTTCTAAACATGACAAAGGTAAGGAAAAAGTCAACGCTTAAATTAGCTTGATGCATGCTAGATTAATTTCTTCTATGTAATTTCTTTTGTAAATTTTTTGTATTTCCTAAGATATGTAATATCTATGTTAAGGTTAATCGACCTTGGGAAGTGTAGCCCTTTTTATAAGGAACCTTTTGTATTATTCCGCGAAGTTTAAATGCAATTTATGTATTTAATTGTTAGTAAGTATTGTACAGTAGAGAACCAAACACGAGGTTGTGGAACTCGGATTTGGGGTCGTCACAGTATCTCTAACCTGTGGCTGCATCATAGGGAAAGGTTACACAAACTAGACCATCAACACCACAAGATTACATGGACTAGACCATAGGCAGCAACACTCTCAACTTTAAAACAAATATGTGTTGACCTACTAATGAGGGCATACTTGGCTTAGATGGGAATCAAGGAGTCAAAGCTTAGAGAGATCCAGTTCAAGTTCCTATTGGACTGGTTACTCGAGCACGAGCTAAACTATTCAAGGAAGGGCTTGTTGGATTAATTTATGAAGAATAGACTAATAAAATTGCATGTTAGTCAACTAGGAATGAAGATTTAAAATTAGTTCATTTGTTGCAAGTAAGCACAAGGCAAGATGGAAAAAGTCAGCAAAAGTCAACTTTGGACATATTGTCACTGTGCCCCACCGCAGGTTTTACAAAGGAACATCGCACTCCGACGCGTGTTCAAAGCGCGCCTCGGTACGATGCTTCTGCGAGGGAAAAATAAAGAGGTTTCTCTTACACCTTTTCCCAGCTATTTTAGGATTTCTAGTAGGATTTTGTTAGCTAATTAGATTAGATTACTTATGTATTGATGTTTCATTTCAAGAGAAGGATTGGGTTTTCATATATTAGTATAAATAGAAATTAAAGCTTTGTAATTATAACAACTTTGATTATTATTCATTCAATATATTCTTGAGAGGATTTATTCTTCATCTTTTAGTTCTTTGAGAATTTCTAAATTGTTCTTAGTATTCTTGAGATTCAATTTGTCTTATCATACAATAATCCATAGTTGTGTGTGGCGACTTCTACCGCATCAATCGTCGATTGTGTCAAGGTTCTTGTCTCATTATAGACAACTAGTTGAGGCGTCGTTAGTGTCCATATAACGCAGATTTCCTTATACAAGCAATTGTACCAAGGTTCGCGTTTCTTTATAGGCATTGAGTTGAGATGTTGTGAGTTTTCCACTGAACAACTTTTCTAGAAAATGATCCGGGTAGCGTTCACCTTAAGTAAGCATACCATGGACCTTATCAGTTGATATCAGAGCTACATTCATCTAGCAAGTAATCTATCTCTACTTTTTTTGTTCTAGTTTGATTATTTGTTAGTAAAAAAAGAATATTAAAAAAGAAAAAAGAAAGTATAAAAGAAAAAAATGCATATAAACTTTCGTTATTTTCAAGTTTATTGTAATTTTTCAATTGGTATAATTGGAGGCTTCAATCAAGTGCAAATTTCAAGATCAAAGAATTTCAAACGAGTTTCAAAGCGAATTCAAAGGCGAACAACACATAAATTTTTATGTTACATTAAAATTCATACTTACTATTGTTTATTATTGATAAGTTCTTATTGAATTGGATATGTACTTTGACTTATTTGGTGAATTCAAAAGGAACCTATAAGAGATTAATTGATGGTAAAAGCCCAAATTGAATGATACACGAGCGTTGCGTGATTCATTGTATCGAGCGAAACACGTAAGGGAGTTGAGAGAATTTTTTTTATTGATAAGTCGATTTTATATCAATTTATTAGGTATTTTGTACTTAACTATTTGTGAGTTTTTAAGTATTTTTAGTGTTTTATTTATCATTCTGCATTATTATTATTTTTAGTATTTTTACATTATTTTTATTTATTTTTAATTAATTTATATTTTATTTTGTAGGAGAATTAAAAGTTAATGGCAGCTTTGTAAATAAGTGAATAGCTGGCACGAGGGGCAGAACCGTAATTATAGAAAATGGCAATCGTGCGCGCCAGACGCTCAAGATAAGTCAGTAGCACGAAGCCACACGACGTCGTTTGGAAGTTGGACAACAGATTGAGGACATCTGTAACATCCCCAAATCCGGGTACCTTGAACCTTAGACTTGGTACGTCACGATACATCATCTTCATACATGTTCTATAACTAATGCGGAATATATAAACATAAATTGTTTATTCTACAACATTTCCCAAGGTTTATAACCTTAACTTACATATATACCTTTAGATTCATAAAAAGGTTTACAAAATTACTTACATCATATAACAATTTAGTTATCATGCATAACACTATAATCTCGTCTTTTGCTTCTGTCTCCGTCTCTCCTCGGACATTCGTACTATTCTGAAATTTGTTATCATGATATAGCAAGAGTGAGCAACGACTTTGCTCAGCAAGTTTAAATACAATAACGATATATCATGATTGAAAAAAAGAATAAGCTTTTGGATTTTCAACAATATAATAATTGTGAAGGAGTACGAATCATAATTTCAATAATTGAATGACTGAATCAATTTGAGTGTCAATAATGACCATGAACAAATTTAACTGAACCTTATGGTAATGAAGGTGATTAGCCTTTCATACCTGATGAACACATGCAACAAGCACTATGTGCAAATCAACAATTTAAAGAGGTGGAATAATTATACAAAATTAAACCATAGCATGCTTTAAACATTGAGTTTGAGTTAGGAACTTGAACAATAAAATAATATATCATGCTCGAATATAAATTGAGTAGGGTTTAGGAAACTTGCATATCTGCTCAGCTACAATTAATGTCTAGTTTTAGCTAACTGACTTTGAAAGACCTAACATTAATAAAGTTGGTCTAATAATTAGTACGGCGTATTTGCATAACTATACGCTTACTAAGTAACTTATCTACCACATAAGTACTAACACATGATATACATTAGTCAAAACAATATTATTAACCTTATAGACCATCAATCATATTAGGTTAATAATTTAATCAGTTAGAAAATAATTTTTTCAAGTGTTAAACACTTATTAAACTATTAAACAATTTATTATAATTGTTTAAACAAAAGAGTTAAAAGACATTTTCTTTATTTCATTAAATCTAATTTCATTTAATTACTATTTATCATTAATTAAATAGTAAGTAATTAACTACCTTTAGTTATTATTTAATAATAAATAATAACTTACTAGATTTATTTATTATTTAAAGTTAATCAAATAACAAATAATTATATTATATTATAAATAATCAAATATATTTAGTTATTATTTAATAATAAATAATAACTAACTAACTAGATTCATTTATTATTTAAAGTTAATTAAATAATAAATAATAAAATTATATAGTAAATACCCAAATATCATTAGTTATTATTTAATAATAAATAATACTAACTGAATTTATTTATTATTTAAAGTTAATCAAATAATAAATAATTAAATAATCAATCTTAGTTGTCTTTAATTATTATTTAATAGTAATTAAATAATAATTAATTAATTTATCATCCTTGTTTATTATTTAATATTAATTAAATAATAAATAATTAATTTAATCATAAATTCAGAAGATATAATATTAAACTAACTAGATTAATATTTAAAACATTTAAATATTAATCCTAAATATTTATTATATTTGAAAAATATAATATTAAACTAACTAGATTAATATTTAAAACATTTAAATATTAATCCTAAATACTTATTATATTTGGAAAATATAATATTTAATACCTAAATATCATTTTTGTATTATTATTATTTTTGTTATAATTTTAAATTAATTTTTAAACATTTAAATTAATTAAAAATATGCAGAATGGCAAACTTGTAAATAAGCTGAAAAATCGGACCGATAGCAATTTTGTAATTAATCAGAAAACCGAACGGAGGGGCAATTTGGTAATTTCAGCCGGAAACTGTCGCCCGCGCATCGCGCATGATCAACTAAACCACGACCCAAAACGGTGTCGTTTTGGAGACCCTGGAGCCGGCCTCTGCGCGTAACGCGCGGAGTAAAGTTTTTCTTTTACAAAACGACGTCGTTTGGCTCCGCTATTCGCAGCCAGCTGCTGGCGCGCAATGCGCGGCCAGCTATTTTTTTCTTCTTTAAGTAGATTGTGAACAGTAACTTTAATACACCACTTTAATAAAAATTATACCATCAAGTAAGCTTTAAAAAAATCAAAAAAAATTACCAATCACTTAATATCAATTTATAACATGAAAATTTAATTTTTCATGATTTAATATTAAAATTTTTATAAAAAAATTTTACATCACATAAACTACCACAAATCATAACTTTTTGTGTATAACTACATTTTGAATGATTCAAACTTTGTTTTTCTCATGATTTAATGTTCTATAATATTATAACATTAAATCTAAATTTTATTAAAGTTATTTTTGGACATTATTTTGAGATTTGATTACACATCACCAAACACATGTTTTTTATCATTAAAACTTTATAAAACATAAGTTAAACTCATGATCAATTATAGAAACATACATAGCATGATTTTAACCATAAAAATTACTATGTTAATATTTCTACCATAACTTGAAAGAAAACAAGATTAGGGTTTATAAAATAATTACCTTGTTTTGATAGCTATTCTCCTCTTCTTTCCAAAATATGGTTTGAAAGAAGATGACATGAACTACTTAGAATTTCTTCTTCTTCCTTGAAGCTCCACCCAAAATCTCTCTCAAATATTTACTCTCCCAAGCTATTTCTCTCAACTCTCTCTTTTGGTCTTGGAGCAAAGATGAAGTGTAAATGCCTTAATAAAACAAGTATACTTGTAAAATTCTTATATACAAAAATTATATCCATAATTCATGATGTTCCTACTTGGATACTTGCACAAGAAATGGCTAAAGTACCTAAGTTGGTGAAAAGAGACATGGTCCATGTATAAAAAAAATCAATACAAGCAACCATTTATTAAATAAATGAAAAATAAAATAAAAATATCATTTCACTCTCTTTCTCTCCATCCTTGCCGGCTGATCATCAAGCATCTTGTCCCAAAAATCTTGTCCCAAGTCACTTTTGAATAAATAATAGTTAAACAATTTAATTCCAAGTGGGCTCAAACTTTGGGCTTTATTTAAAATACCAATTGGACTCCTAATAAATCACTTGGGCTACTACCTAGTCAAGTCCATTTAATTTATCATTGGACTATTTAATTATAACCCAAATGATTAATTATTAATTTTGTTACACATTAATTATCCAATCCATAATTAAATAATAATTGAATTGATTAATTAATTAAATTCTCTAACCCATTAATATTAAATTACTAAATGCACTAATAATATTATTAATAATATTTTATATTATTTACATTAATTAATTATCATATTAATTAATTTATAAAATTTAATTCACTCATTATATTCAATTTAATTGAATATTTAATTAATGACAACTTGTCAATTATTTTGATATTAAAACTTTAGAATGTGTTCGCTAATAATAATATATATAAACTATATATATTATTTATACTCATTACTTTACCACAAAAACAATTTCACAATAAATTATGAAATTAAAATAAATACAATATATAATTTAATATATATTATTTAGGCCATAAATTAAATTATTTAATACATTTACATTAAATAATTCATTTCTCATCAATTATGGAAATAATTCCATTTACCCGAAAATACATTAAAATAATAATATATTTACTCAATTTCTTATTTAAATAATTTATTTAATTATTTAATTAATATTACACAAATAATAGTATAATTAAATTTCTCACTCCCATAAATCATTTACAATGATTTATTTAATTATAGAATATATTCATTCAATATATTCAATTACTATTTAAAATTTCTCAATTAATTTAAACCCTTTATATATATATGTACATATATATGAAATTAAATATTGTACAATATATATAATTACTATTCTCCCTTAATTAATTCAACTATTTTATATAATTAATAATTATATAAATGACCTAATTATTCCTCCCAAATAATTTATCAATAATTTACATAAATATTGATTAATGAGTATAATCAATATAATAACTAAATTAATTCCAAAATTAACCTTTTAATTCAATTCGGATTAATTTAATATTAATCTATTTATTTACCACAATTTAATTAACCATTAAATTATGTTACTAAATATGCACGCATATATATATATATATATATATATATATATATATATATATATATATATATATATATATATATATATATAAATACATATTTAATTTACACGCAACCACGTCGCATAATTACATAACTCCACTAATTAATTCTCTTAATTTAATTAGACTTGCTATTAGTCAAGTTTATTGAATTATCACTATACTTGTTAATTTATCAAAAATTTGATATCACCATATCTAAGTTAGTCCATTAAATTTAATTTGGACCTCTATTTATCTACCACTACTAGGTTATCAAACTCCAACCTTTATTAAACATTAGATATTTTATTTCTAATTCATTTAAATATCCGGGATATTACAACGCCCACGCAATGCGCGGGCTTTGTTGGGCAGGAACATGCGCGTGGGATACACGCGCTAATAGTAGTAGGCGCTGGCTGTGATTTTCTCTCTCTTCTCCTTTTTCCGCATGGGTCCCCCTGGCGTGTTTGGCTACTTTTTATTTTTCTTTTAATGCATGGTTTCCATGATCAAGCAAATAAATTAAATAATTCTAATTCTAATTTGGAAAAGGAAATAAAATAAGAATTTTTTTTATTTTATTTTGTATTTTAAATCCTATTAGGGTTTGGAAATAATAATTCCTATTAGGGTTAGGAGGATTATGTAGCCTATAAATAGAGGGCTTGAGGTACAATGTAATATATAATTTTCATTAGAAAAATTCTCTCTTCTATTCTTTAGTGTTCTCTACAATTATGAGTAGCTAAATTATTTTTCTTGGTTTAAGTAATTGAAACCATCAAGATTTATACACTGTGAGATCTAATTTATTTTAATTGTTCAGTTTATATTTTGAGTATTGAATATTCTTCTATACTTAATTTTAAGATTGGTTTCTTTAATTACTAGGAGGCCTACTAGTTTATTATTTACATTAATCTACTGCTATTTGTGAAGCAACTAAGTTTAATAATTATTTTGCACGTCAAAAGATTATTTTATCTTAGGAAGAAGATTCATCTAAATTAAATGCAAATGTGTGGCTTGTGTTGTTTAGTTCAACGATCTATCTAATTCTTAAAGCTGTTATTACATTAAATCTTTAGCACGTGCTGGAGGTTGTTTAGTAGTAAGGGTAATTTAGAACGCGTGTGTCTACTTAACTAAAATTAAGGGGAGAGGAGAAAAATTATTCCCCCTACGAGTAGTTATTTCTACGGTGAATGTTCAAAATATGAATTGAGTTATTCTTGCGTCAGTGATCAATTGTAAATTCTTGAAGGTGGATGTTGACTTAAACCAAGGCTTTTTCTTCTCATTTATTTCGTTAAATTACTTGCATATTTATTTAGTTTATTTAAATTATTTCTTTAATTAAACCCCCCCCCCCCCCCCCCAATTTTTGTTTGCGAAAATATAAAATTAAATTAATCATTCTTTATGGGATCGACTCTTACTTGCACTACTACATATTTATTTTTCAAAGTAAGATTTTATTTTTGGGTGCTTGCGATATCACACCAAATTTTGGCACCGTTGCCGGGGAATGATTTTAATTTAAATTTGTGTTTTTATAAATATTTATTTAATTTAGTAATTTTTCTTCGATTTTATTTTTCTAGTTTTTCATAATTTAATTTAGTTGTGCAGGTTAAGGATTGAAGTCATGCATGATTATGTCAATGAGGTAACTATTTCTTCTCTTGAGCAACAAATTGATACCCTAACTTCTCTTGTTTATCAAATGGTTGTAAGTAATGCGCAACCAGTGGACACTTGTAGGATTTGTACGACAATAGGACATTCAACTAATATGTGTCCACTTTTTTAAGAGGAGTCCTATGAACAAGTAAATATAACAAGTACTTTCCCTGGTCAACCTCAATGGAGATATGATCCCAATTTAAATGCGTATAATTCGGGATGGAGGGATCATCCTAATTTTGGCTATGAGAATCCACAAAAGAATCCGTCTACAAATCAGAATTTCCCAAGTTATCAACAATAAATGCAGTCATATTGCCAACAACAACATGGCCAATCATTTAATTCTGATATGTTTTTAGAGGATATGCTTAAATTACTTGAAACAAATAATTTGCAATTTCAACAGGAAACGAAGACAAGAATCCAGAATTTAAATACACAAATGGGACAAATGGCAATCGCACTCAGTCAACTAGAGGAGCAAAGTTCTGCGTAAGTACCTTCTCAAACGGTGAATAATCCAATGGAGAATAAAAGTGCACAAGTGTTAAAGAGTGGAAAATAGTGCACAAGTGTTAATGATGTTATTTTTGATGATAACATACCTAAGGTGGCGGAAGTTGTTGAGGAAATAAACAAGGAAAAATTAGAGATTTCAATTACCAATAATTTGGAGTTAGAGGAAGAAGAAGCAATTGAGCTGCAACAAGATTTGAAGGAGGATGAAGCTCCATTAAAGTCTTTGCCAATGATTTTTAATAATAATGCAATTATTTCCATTCTACTGCCTATTACTCATAACAAATTTTTATCTTTTGTTTTGCAGGATCCCATTCTAAATTTAAAGAATCTTCATAGTCATCTCCAATATTTATTACTTGAAAATGGAGTTGAACATTCATGTCGAATGCAAATTAGATTGAATCTACCGATGAAGAATAATGTGATGGATGAGATACTTAAAATTCATGAAGTAGGAGTGACATAGTGATTTGGCCTATTGTCAAGCCAATGACACTAAACAAAGGCGCTGCTTGGGAAGCAACCCAATGAGAGTATAATTTTCTTTCTTTTACATTTATATTTTAGTTATCTGTGCCTTTTTCTTTACATTTACTTTAAATTGGGAATAATGTAAATTTTAAGTGTGGGGGAAGGGATTTAGGAATTTTGTTATTTTTAGGTTAAATTTTAAAAAAATTGAAATTTTGAATTTTGTGGGTAAATTCACTGCAAACCCTCACGAGACAAAACACGTCCACTTGGGGTAACCTTGGGGTTTAAAGGCTTGTGGCACATGCTAACTGTAACCGTGTTTCCTACGAAAATGGGGTAGCTTTTTATTTTATTTTTAGGATGTGTTACTTGAGCAATGAGTTAATTGGATTTTAAATTTTTAGCCAATGATAAAATCTTGATTTTTGTTTTATAACTTTTGGAAAAGGAATAAATTTTTGCATAGTTTGGATTTTTGACTAATTATTGATATTTACTTTGCTTGAGATCCTTTAAATTTTTACGCACTTATATCCAATCGTTTGAGCTAGTTTTAATTAAGAGAAAGTTTAAATGGTTAAATACTTATGAAAAATATTTTTGAACTCTATGTCTTATTTGATCATTATTTAAAGTAAAATATAAGATAAAATATAATTTGGAGGAGATGATTTAGGTACTTTTTCTAGGATTGTTAAAAATGATTCTTGTGGTGGGTTGAGATGGAGCGTAAAATGCACTCACTCATAAACATATGAAAAAGTGAGGTGGAACATAAAATGCACTCATTGAAAAAAAAAGATAAAGAAAGAAATAAATTGAGATGGAGCATAAAATGCACCCATTAACAGGAAAAAATTGGAAAAATATTTGAAAAATTGATATTAACAATCCTAGTGTGTTTCATTAATTAAAAGCCTTTTAATCTTCTGAGATATATTTGTCTGTATTAACTGAAAGAGTGACGTGAAAAATAAATATATTGAGTTTTGTTGAATAACTTTTATAAGGTAATTAATGACCAAAGCTTATCTAAGTTTTGATTAGTTTGATACGTTTGGATTCACACACACACGAAGGGTCTTGATTAAAGTAAAATTGATACATATGTTGAAATTCTAAATTTTGCATAATTTTAAAATTTTCTTTGAGTTATCATTTAAAAAAATCTTTGAGGCTGTTGTTAAAATTTGTATTGATTTATTGCTCGAGTAAGTTGTTTGGTTATTATTTTTAATTTATATTCTTGTTTTACTTGAGGACAAGAAAAGAGTTATTTATCTACTAACTTTTGTTTTGCAACAATCATGTTTGGTATGAAGGATAAGGGATTGTTTGGAAAATGTTCCTCAACGAAGGACCACAAGGCATATTCTAATATATACACAGATGCTCTACTGCAGCAGATACTTAGGAGGTTGGAACGATTTGAAGATAAATTTGAGAAGATAAAAAGCATGCAAAAGGAGCAATCCCAGTTGATTATGGGTACTCACAATAAGGAGAATCCCCTATGAAAGATTATCAAAAAGGAAGACAAAGAATATACGGGTGGAAAGTATAATGAAGAGGAAGATTTTGATCCAGATCTTCGAAGGGTAAATGATAATAGGGATCGAAGAGATAATTAGAATCGTCGAGACCGAGAAGATCGATGTGATAAAGAAGATATGAGGGATATAGGAGATAGAAATAGGGTAAACGATAATTTGGGTAGTATTAAGTTAAAGATTTTAGTTTTCCAAGGAATGAGTGATCCCGAAGCATATCTTAAGTGGGAAAAGAAGGTGGGATGGGTATTTGATTGCCATAACAACTTGAAGTGCAAGAAGGTTCAATTGGCAGCCACGTAGTTCACTAATTTTGTGGGTACTTTGTGGGATCAATTAAAGACTAGTAGGCAAAGATGTGACGGGCCACAAATCGAGACTTGGGTAGAGATGAAGCGGGTAATGAAAAAGCGGTTTATGCCAATCCATTACCATAAAGATCTTTATAGGAGTCTACAAACACTCAAGCAAGGCAATAAAAGCGTGGAGGACTACTACAAAAAAATGGAGGTCATCATGGCTCGAGCAAATATAGTGGAGGACCGCGAGACGATAATGGCGAGGTCTTTGACAAGTTTGAATTGGGAGATTGCCGATTCGGTAGAGAGATAACATTATTTACTATTAGAAGACATTTACACACATGGCCCATCAAGATTGAGAAGCAACTCAAGAGAAGAGGTGGTCAATGGTCAATATTTACTACGAGTTCATCTTAAAAGTTCAATACACCAAAGAAGGAGGAGAAGTCAATCATAAACAAGCCTAAGATTGAGCCTAAGCAAGAATCATCCAATCAGGAAAATTAAGGTAAAATTGACTCTTCTTCAAATAAAAATCGTGACATTGTTTGTTTTAAATGTCAAGGCAAGGGTCATATCTCGAGTCAATGTCCAAATCAAAAAATAATGATCATACGTGATGATGGAGAGGTAGAGACCGAGGAGGAGAAAAGTGATGTTTATTCTATGCCACCATTAGAGAATGTAGAGGAAGATATGGAAAGGGAGGAGGAAAGAATGTTAGTGACTTGTAAGGCTCTTAGTGTGCAATCCAAGGAGGATGATAGTTTGCAACAAGAGAATTTATTCCACACAAGGTCTATAGTTTAAGGGAATATTTACAGTGTGGTGATAGATGTAGGCAGTTGTTCAAATGTTGCAAGCACATTTATGGTGGAGAAATTTAGTCTACCAACCATTAAACATACGTAACCTTACAAATTGCAGTGGTTTAATAATAGTGGAGAAATCAAAGTGACAAGACAAGTGTTGGTACCATTTAACATAGGAAAGTTCGATGATGAAGTATTATGTGATGTGGTTCCGATGCAAGCGGGTCATTTGTTACTAGGGAGACCATGGCAATGTGATCAGCGTGTGAAGCATGATGGACTCACAAATAAGTACTCATTCGTCTACAACCAAAAGTCAATTGCCTTGGTGCCATTGAGTCAAAAGCAAGTTCATGAAGACCAAATACATTTACAAAAAAGTTAAAGAGAGGGTGAAGAAAAAGAAAAGAGAAAAAAGGAAAAGAGTGAAGAAAAAAAAGTTGAGAGAAAAGAAAGAGAGAGAAAAATTGAGAAAAAAGTAAATTACTTGGCGAAAGAAAGTGATGTGAAGAGGGTTTTATGAAAGTAGTATGCATACAAGCCAATCATATTTGATATGATATAGCATATATATTTTCTAATCTTACTCGTTTATTAATAAAAGTTTATTTATACAAAGGTATTTTCTTTATCCATATTTAATTCATGATATTAATTATGATAAACTCATAGTTTTTCAGCAATATTTTTAGAATCATGATGATAATTATGCTAATGAGATCTAAATTCAAGATAGCTAAAAACTAAAATTGTTCCTAATTGTGGGATCACTAAAAATAAGATTAATTAATCCGGATAGATTAGTACATACTATAATTGCTCTTATGAAGATGATGATTGATCTCAAAATCATTTGTGTAGAGACACTAAAGCAAGTATGTATGTGCTTATTTGAGAATAAGTTCACTGAATATGACTCACTAAAGGACTACCTAATGGAGTTTTACTCGTCTGTCAATAGAAATTTCTAATGTGATAACAGTATAAATGATCCTTGGACTTGAGACCATCATAGTATCTTGTGTATGATGAATTATACTTTGGCATATTCTTAAGACCTTTAAGGTATATCAAAGGGAATGCTTTGGTATAATTAGTTGTGCATGGAGATAGATGAAAGGTCAACAAAGAATTTACCACTTCTAGTAAAAGGATAAAATGTTTTATGCGATTTGATAAATGATAACTCATTAGTCATTGGTCAAGGCAAAATAGAAATTAGAAAGGAGTTTCTAATTTACATTAAATAGAATTGTGCATTTGAAAATCAAAATGCATATGATTTGTAAGGCCCTGAGGATCCCCGCACTGGCTACGGGTGACCCTCGAGCGATAATGTACATCTTTCTTATAAAATTTAAAACATTATATAATACAATGCTGCTAAAAACTCAATAAATTTAAAAAATTTACCTTCTTTATTCTCTTTGATCCTTTTGTCTCAGAATCGCAATCTTTACAATTTCTTATTACATCTCCATATCGCACACGATATGAATTCCTACTATTACATACATTATAAGTATCAAAACACTCAAGATACCCACTAACTATTACATTAATACATAATCATCTTTACTTGCCAACTAGACTCATAACTACAACAATCGTTTAGACTTTCGGTGAAACTAATACGCCTTCATGTTCCTTGGTCTTTATTGAAAACTTCAGATATCTCGTACTTATTTAAAAGTGTTGGTTTTTATAGCAAGAGTGAGCATAATGGCTCAACAAGTCTAACAGATAACTCATAGTTCCTGTTCATACATGTTTCTCATGTCTTATGCATGGCATTTATATATATATATATATATACACACACACACACACACATACACACACATCAAGCTTCTTATATTTGCTATTTTATATATGCTTCATACAAATCATGCATTCCAATTAACACATGTCATGGAGTTCAACTTTATCAGTTAAACTAAAGTCAACAATTTCTTATCAATAATTTATATCTCATGAATGCACAAAGGCACATCAACACTTATTAACAATTTACATTTAATAAAAATGTACACATATAACAAGTGCACACATAACGGTTTTTACATATAGCAATAAGTCCTAAAAATTTTGCCTAATAAGCTTATCCGTTTTACGCTAGTTTTACGTCTTTCGATCAACCTACACTTATGTATGAGATTGACTTAATCATTAGTTACACTTACTATTAATTAGCTTCAATTTAAGACCCTAACTTCAGTTTATTAACTTTTAAAATATTCGACAAATGAACTTTTGGACTTCCTTTCAAAACCTTAGCGAAACTATAGTTTGGACATATCGGGTTTGCTTATCCAACTTACACCAATACTACCCGTTCTTCGTACGACCTACATTTAATAAATTGGTCTAATAATTAGTCACTAATGGACTTTTTACCTTGGTTTAATTCAATTAAACTTTTTTCTTTTGCATAACTTAATGTTTCAGATATTTAATAATGTACCAAACACTTCTTATTAACCATCTTTGATAATATATTAACCACATACAAATATTATTAACTATTTAATAATATTTTAATCACTTACAAATATTATTAACTATTTAATAATATTTTAATCCTTTACGAATATTATTAATTATTTAATAATATTTTAATCTATTACTATTATTATTAATTATTTAATAATATTTTAATTATTCCCTAATATTATTAATTATTTAATAACATTTTAATCCTTTACGAATATTATGAATTATTTAATAATATTTTAATCCTTTACCAATATTATTAATCATTTAGTAGCATTTTAATCTATTACTAATATTATTAATCATATAATAACATTTTAATCTATTACTAATATTATTAATCATTTAATAATATTTTAATTACTTACTAATATTATTAATTATTTAATAATATTTTAATTATTTTTTAATATTATTTATCATTTAATAATATTTTATTCATTTTCTAATATTATTATTTATTTAATATTTTTTACTAATTTTTTAATATTATTAATTATTTAATAATATTTTATTAATTTTCTAATATTATTATTCATTTAATAATAATTTTTTAATATTATTAATCATTTAATAATATTTTATTCATTCAAATATTAAATTATTTAATCTACATTTTTCTGACCCATTTTAGACTTAAAGATCCGATCGACCTGGATTACCCGGCTCATTATTATTACTTTTTTAAAATTTCGAAACAAGTCCCTAGCCCTGTTTTTATACTACAAAAAAGGGCCCCGATCCTTGTCCTGCATAATCAAATTCTAATTTTTTTTTAGATTTTTCAACTTTGACACTTTTGATTCAATATCCAATAAAATAAAATATACGCATCCAAATAACACCAAATTGGATTTGTTATCTTCGTAACTTAACGTTCTTCAATATTTCATGAATTGATTACTTTTCTAAAAACATTTTTAACATAAAAAATCATGATCAATCTCTTTGGGTTTTAAAATAACTCTTTTTGGTAAAAGCCAAACAACTTCTTTATTTCTTAACCTTTTTGAGTGATTCAAGCGCTCACGCGATCGTCACTTATTCCTATACAACTTCTCTTTAGATCAAATCATAAAATTCCAAACGAAAATTTACTAAAATTTGCTCATAAGCACAAAATACAAACTAGTTTTATGCTTTCTTACTACAATGGCCACCACCTTAACACTTAATGTATTATTTGGCTAGTTAGTCATGTAATACACAATATACATCTTTAAAATAGTTTATACACCTGAGTTTCATAGTTTAGAAAATCATTACAGCCTATAAGTTTTTCTTATCTTTTTAGATCTTAGCTTACATAGTTTTTCTTGCATAAAATGTGATCAAATCACATTTTACCAACATATGACCTTATCAATTCTCTAGATCTATGCTCAAACCTCATATATCTTTTAGCCATAACAAGGCTTTCCTTTCAAAGACATAAACAAAGTAACTAGGGTTTTAAAAATACATAGTTTACTTAAAAATCACATGGAGCTCAACATAGGCTCCTCTTTTCTTTATATCAAAATAGTTTATTTACAAAACTTGTAGATCTAGGGTATACACCCATAGATCTATAAAACACATTAACCAAAATTAGATTTTATTTTAAAAATACACACAACAATCAAATCTAGTGTTTTTTCTTTTTTTCCTTAATAGAACTCCATTTTAGATTACATAACCCATCTTAGATAAAAAAAAAAAAAAAAAGAAAAAAAAAAAAAAAGGTGATTTACACACAAAATCACCAACACAACCTCCTTATATCATCGGAACTACCATGTTCCACCATAACGATCATCACCTCCCACAACGAACCTAGATTTAACAAATCTATAAGTTAAACTAAGGTTTTAAGGGTTAAGAATACTTTTAACCTTCTAGAGCTTCTTTTCTTTATGAATGGATATTTCCATTGTTTGATCATTTTTCTCCTCCATGGCTAGAATCCGAAAATGGCTAGCCTCAATCCCATTATCTCAAGTTTTCTTCACTTTTTTCTCTTCTTTCTTTCTTTTCTCTAGATTTTTCCTCTAGAGCTTCCTCTCTTTCTTTTCTCTCTACCAAACTACTAACACTTAGGGAAATAAAAGAATGACCAACACTCACCTTATTTCATTTACTTAGCTAGTAGAATACATACATTTTGTATATCTAACCAACTTCACCAATACTGTGACGCCCCTAAATCCGGGTCCCTTGAACCTCGGGATCGGTACTCACTATTCAATACTTAAATAATATTCATAAACTTAATCTCCAGAAACTAGCGAAAAAATATAAATAGATTCATTACAAAGCGTACTATTATCCCTGATTTTACTAACCTTAAATACATAAAACATCTCAATACATAAAAGAGTTACAGATAACATATAATAAGAATAAATTTTTCTTTTATCCAATCTACTCGTTGCCTTTTCTTTGCCTTTGTCATTCTCAGAACATTTGAGTTTCGCTGAAAAATAGGTCATGATATAGTAAGGGTGAGCAACTACTTTGCTTAGCAAGTTTAAATAAGCAATGAAGATATATCATGAACAAAAAAGAATTACTCTTTTGGAATTTCAACAATATACAATAATTGTAAAGGCATGCAACATACATATTATATTCAATATAAAAAATTGCAGAATATTTACTGTTGAATCGGTCAAAAAGAACCAAGATCATACGTGAGACCTTTCTAGCTCTAAATTGAATATTTCAGAAGTAAGGAGGGCTTGCCAGGGCATATCTGACTATCTCGGGAGTATTTAATAATTATAAAACTATAAACACTCAAACTGGACACTTGAGAGGATTAGACCTCTTGTATCCGATGTATATGCGTAACATTCAATAATAGTGTATGCAAAGATTTTCGTTTCCAATAGAGAATACCACATTGTAAGGGTTGATCTACTCAATCTCACTATAGGAGTCCGCACCAACTATTGGTTTGGATAGCTTTTCAAAAGTATTCAAACAAATGAATCGATACATACCATGTGTAACCGAAACAGTTGACATAGATCTAATTCTTTAAATAGTTCATATTAAGAACAAGTAATTCAAATGTACCTAAGTGCGAATGTCAATAACAATTGTGACGTGTAATAATTATCAATAATTAATCCAACTTGAACAATAATCAGTCCTAGGTTTTAAAAATAACTTGCGTAATAAAACGAGTTTAAGTTTCAGTAGAACTTGCGCAATGAATTTAGTTCAAAAATAAATACAAGTTAAGGTTCAAAGAACTTGTCTATTCCGCTGACTACTGATAATCAACTTAAATTAACTTCCTTAGGATAACCTAATATTTAACACGTTGATCTACCAATCAGTATATCACATAACCTTATTAAACAACACTTAAATCATCTAACGCTTAATCATAACATTTAATCACTTAATAATATTATCAACCCTTGATAATATTTTAATCACACACTTATCATTTAAGAATATATCAATCACTTCATAATATTATTACATTTTTTATAATATATTAACCACAAACAAATATTATTAACATTTACTAATATTTTAACTATTTTTGAATATTATTAATTATTTTAGTAATATTTTATTCAATCATCAATATTATTAATCATTTAATAATTCTCTTAATCTCTTAATTATTTCAAACACTTATTAACCTTATTAATCATTTAATAATGTCTTACACTATTTCTAATAATATTATTTATTAAATAATATTTTAATCTCTTATAAATATTATTAACAATTTAATAATATTTTACCCTCTTAATAATATTTTAATCCTTTGTTAATATTATTAATTATTTAATAATATTTTGTTCATTTGCTAATATTATTAACCATTTAATAATATTTTAATCTTTTATTAATATTATTAATCATTTAATAATATTTTATTCACTCTTTAATAATATTAACCATTTAATAATATTTTCATCATTTATTAATATTATTAATTATTTAATAATATTTTATTTACTTACTAATATTATTAATATTTTAATCATTTATTAATAACGCTAATCATTTAATAATATTTTATTCACTTATTAATATTATTAATTATTTAATAATATTTTATTCACATACTAATATTATTAATTATTTAATAATATTTTATAAACTTATTAATATTATCAACCATTTAATAATATTTTAATTATTTATTAATGTTATTAATTATTTAATAATATTTTATACCTTTACAAATATTATTATTCATTTAATAATATTTTAATTAATTAGATTTTGTCTAATATTATTATTATTATTATATTAAATTATATTTTTTGACCCATTTTATACTCAAAATATCCGACCCGACCCGTTAAATAAAGCCCGACCCGACCTAAATTAAAAACCAAAAATTCAGCTAGGCGCTACGGGGCCCAATTTATAATTGTGAACCAGCGCTATAGCGTCGGCTAGTATAATACAATTTTTATTTTTTCCTATTTTTTCAATTTTGGCTCTTTTGATTCAATATTCAATAAAACATATTATACACATTCAAATGACTTTAAATTTGATTTGTTATATTCGTAACTTAATGTTCTTCAATATTAGATGGATCGATCACATTTTAGAAATCGTTTTGTCGCAAAAGTTTAGATTGATCGATTAGAGTTTCAAAAACGACATGTTTTGCTACAGACTTCATAACATCCTCATTTTAACATCTTTTTCAAATATTCAAGTTGGATTATCTTAAAGACTCGTAGATCTAACATTCTAACCATAAAAATTAAATAACCAACTTGTACATTTCAAACTACAACTATTTATAGCATATAACAAGTTAGGGTTTTACCGATAAATCTTTATATGCACTTATCTTCCATTTATTTACATACCAAGCATGTTAATACAAATGTTGAACCTATATAACCATGGATCTACATATATATCATAGATATGCTATCGTAGAGTCTCAAATTAGATTTTGAACTGTTAAAAATATATTTTAACCATATAAACTATATATAACCATAGAAAATAAATTTTGACCATGAAAAATACATTAGGTATACATGAACAAATAAATACACATATTCACCATTAAATTTCCATCTTTATACCTTCGAGATCACCATAGCTCCATCACACAAGAAAACTACCACAACAAAATATGGTAAACAACATACAAAACTAAATAATTAAAAAGCTAGGGTTTAAGAAACTTTTAAACCTTCTATGAAAATCTTTTTCTTGAAAATGGTTATAATTCTTCCTTAATCATCTTGTTCTGCCCAAAAAAATTTCTAGCAAATTCTCTTGGTGTTTTAATGCTCAAGCTCACATGCTCTCTAGTTTTTCTCTCAAAGCTCTTGAGCTCTCTCTCTTTTCTATACTTAGTAAACTTTCAAACGAACAAACTCCTACTAGGTGAAGTGAAGGGCTTTATTTATATTACTTGGGAAATCTTGATTAACATCCCTTAATCAACTAGCATTATCGAAATTAGACATTAATTCATACTTACTATAGCTATGAATGAGTGAATGGCAAGCTTGAAAGACATGAAGAATGACTAGGGTTGGTGAGTAGTGGTTGAACCACTTTTGCCCTTAAATTATGCAAGTAAGCAAGCTACACATCACACCCCAACCCAAACGGGGCCCCCATTCCCGGCCATATAGGCCAATTTCCTCCAATTTTCTTTTTATTTCATTTATACATATATGTATCTTTATATATATATATTGTAAGACCCCGAATTTTATGAAATATAAAATTTAATTTTTCTTCATATATATTTTTCTGAAACAGTAAGTGGTTAAATCGATAAAGTTTAAAGTTAAGGATGTTATGTGCAAATTTTATTTTGTCGGGGAATATTCGTTTTGTCGGGGAATATTCGGGTCGTACAACGGCGCTGAAATAACAAATTATTGGTGGACCCCACAACGGAATATTTGTCGGATATAGAAAACGACAGAAATAACCTTTTTAATAAAAATAGTCAACGGTGCTAACTGTTAAAATACCGGTGATAAAAGAATAGTAGCATACGGTAATTTATGATATTTTACTGTAGCATGCGGTACTCTACAGTAGCACACGGCATTGCACAGTGTCTCATATTATTGACATCGTAACTGTTACGCATCATTTCATCAATAATTGTCACTGCATAATATTTTATATTATCAATTAAATTATTGTTGCTACACAGTATTTTGCATTATTGATTCAATAATTGTCATTACATTGTATTTCATATCATCGAGTCAATAATTGTTGGTGCACTGTAGTTTAAAATTATTGAATCTAATAATTGTCACAGTAGCAAATACACTATAATTTATATTATTAAATTAATAAAAATATGTAACATGTTTCTTACATTATTGTGGTAACATTATTTTATATGTTGGACTCACAGGAAGAATAAATAAATAAATAAATAAATAATAAAATAATTAATTTTACTATTTGAAATAGTAACGTGAATAGTGACGTGAATAGTAACGTGAATAGTAAGTGAATAGTAAGAAACATGTGGGACCCACTGTGGGGCCCACATGAAATGTGAGAAATGTGCTTTGCTGGATGGTTGGTGGAGGCTGCTGCGCAGCCTCTGCTGAATTTTTTTTTATTTCACCTACCGCGCAT
This sequence comes from Hedera helix, assembly GCA_947179155.2. Taxonomy (NCBI): domain Eukaryota; kingdom Viridiplantae; phylum Streptophyta; class Magnoliopsida; order Apiales; family Araliaceae; genus Hedera; species Hedera helix. The sequence goes on from OX359274.1 coordinate 21,694,356, forward strand.
AGTAACTTCTTTTCTCCTATAAATAGCTTGTTCAGCTGAATAGAAAAATCACACCTAAAACATAGAATTTTTCTATAAGAATTTTATGAGTTTTCTCTGAGAATAGTAAGCTTATTTTGAGAGTTTGAAAGCCGAAAGGAGTGCAGGAATTTTTCAAGTAAGTCTTTTATTAAAGAGTAGTAATTTCATAAATTTCTATTTTTCACGGTATTCACAAATCTTCCCTTAGAAGACTCTTCTTTGATAAGATTCATTTTTAAAAGCTTTCTTTGGAAGATTTATTTTGAAATATTATTTTAAAAACTATTTTAAAGTAGTTATATTATACTACAAAAATTATGTTAAATATATATAATTTTGATAGTTCATAATATATGAAATTTATATGTGGTAATTACTAATTTTATTAAAAATATATAGGTTGATCAACCTCATTTAAATCAATATCCAGTCACGTGTTAAGGTAAGGGGTATCATTCTTTTCAAACTCTTAAACTTACTACTGTAAGGAATATCACTCTTTTCATACTCTTAAATTTATTGCGGTAAGGAATACCATTCATTTCATACTCTTAAATTTACTGTGGTAAGGAATATCATCTTCTTTCATATTCTATTATTGAAACTTACTACGGTAAGGGATATCACTCTTTTCATCATCATAAATGGATATTATTTTCTTTCTTACTTGAAGGGATTATCATTCTTTGATTCTCGAAAATAATATCGTTTCTTTCTTGTGCCATTTACTTCCATGTATTAAATTGTGGGAATAACCTTACAGCGCGGTTTACCGCCTGTTGGTGAATAACCTTTTGTATTCATTCCTTATTAATCTTTGAGAATAACCTTACGGTGCGGATTATCGCCTGTTTGGTGAATAACTCTTCGTATTCAAATTGATGGGAATAACCTTACGGCGCGGATTATCGCCTGTTTGGTGAATAACTCTTCGTATTCAAATTGATGGGAATAACCTTACGGCGCGGATTACCGCCTATTGGTGAATAACCCTTTTTATTTGTCTCGTGTGGAAATAATTTGTCTACACAAATTATCACATGACACTTTTATTCCATATTCGTAAGTGATATCATTTTCCTTTATACTCATAAGGGATACCATCTTTTTCATCTTCCATTATTCAAACTTACTATGGTAAGGGATATTAATTCCCTTCACCTTTTGTTAATCAAACCTGCTATGGTAAGGGATATTATTTTCTTTCATACACCTAAATCGAAACTTATTATGGAACTATTGCTTCTATAATTCCTGAAAATATTATATGTTCCATAATAGTTGAATTTCATTATTTCAACTAAACTTTCCTATTTTCTGAACATTTCTATTGAACTGTAATCGTTATTCTGAACTGTGGATCTTGAATATCATTTTTAAATTTCACTCCACATCATGTTGGCAATTTGGACATTATTTGAATCTGCACAAAGTAAACTTCCGATACTTATTGTTTATCCTGTTCTTCTGTTCATCATTTGTATCACTGTTATTTGTATTAATCATCAAGAATCAAGCTGTTGTGAATATCTGTGGCCGGGGGCACAGATGTGATATAATTGTTGAACAGATGATAGGTTAAAGGCGATATACTAGGTTAAAGGCGATACATCTGTTCGGTGTCTTTTATGACACGTGGTGAATGTTCTCTTTGGCCCGTAGTGCAAAAATGAACTGTTGGTTGGTATGATTATGACCAAAGGCTGAATCTGGTATAATCATGACCGTTGGTGTTATATTGAATGTCTTTGGCCCGTAGTGCAAAGATGAACTGTTGATCTGCATGATTATGACCAGGAACTGTGAAGTTGTATTATCTTGACTAATGGTATTTCAGATGATAAAAATTGATGATATTTTTACTAAAAAGAGAAGCGAGTGGACATTATAGTATGCATTATTCTTCTAATAGATTGCCCATTCCGCTGCTATTATTGATCTGAACATTGTTTAAGAATTTAACTACAATTTTTGATATAAGCCTTGTAGTCTATTGTATTCAGAACTCAACTGTTGAAGACTAATGATAATTCATTCGTCATTATCTTAGTCATGATATTTCTTACTGGGCTATTTGAGCTCACCCTTTCTTTTGTTCTATTACAGGAGATGAAAACGTAACAGGGTCTAGCCGGGGAATGGAGTGAGAGTCTGAGGAATAGCTGTCGTAGTCTTCACGTGTTGTAAAATAGTGTGGCAATAATAGTGAAGACTTAGTTGTGTATTATTATACACTGTATTGTTGTACGTTGTGCTTTGTTGTAATAATTTTGTTGTAGTCTTTTGATGACTCAAGTTTGGGCTGTGTGGGCTCAGATTTGGGGGCGTCACACACACAGATATATATATATATATATATATATATATATATATATATATATATACACACACACATAAACAAACAATACATGCATTTTTTTGGGCTCCAAATTGGATCATTAAATTAAATTCAATTTGGACTTCTAGTTTACTTTTGTTTAGGCTTAAACATTTATTTAGGCCACTAGTTTACCACATTTAACTTTCCTAATAATTAAATTACTCGGGCTAACCTATAATATAACCACTTGGGCTCGTCTTATTAAAATACATGGACTGGTTACAAGGCTTGTTAATAATAAAGACTTGGGCTACCCATATAATCAAATTTTGGTTAATTACATAATCCAATTAGACTTATCATTTAAAAGTCATTTGAACTACTTAATTAAGTTAGTTACCAAACACCAATATTAACATATCTTAAGCTTGTTTGTTAAACTCTAACACACATACATACAAGTACCTTAACTTAATTAATTTAACGACCATATCCATCAACTTGGGTTTATAATACAATTACCCACAATACAAACACATATCACCACATTGGATTAACTTTAATAATTCATTTATTTTTTCTTCCTTATTACTCATATAAGTAATCAACTTGTTGATTATTAAACTTCTTATTTACCTTTCAAGGCTGACATTTAAGCTTTGTGATCTTATCACATAAGTTACTCTTGCATTTCTTTTCCTTATTTAGTTAATTTGAATAAAGTAAATTAACTAACTCACAAATTCTCATCAACTAACATAAATACATATATAACCTAACTTCGCACATCATATTTTCTCACAAATATAATTATAAATAAAAAATTAAGTTCATAATTTTCTCGATTATTACAAATACTTGCAATCCACTCTCTTCAAAACATGATCCACAAATTAGGGAACTAGGTTGCATTGGGGAGGAATTTAAGGGACTAGGTTTTCTTAGAGTGAAACATGGAAAGAATGCACCCCAATGTTTCCCCCCCCCCCCCCCTCATGTGACCGGCTCCTCCCTCTTCATTTTCCCCCATGTTTGATTTTTCTTTTCATCCAATAATGTTATATATACGTATACACCAATATATACATACACATCACCCAATTCTTATAGCATTTGGGCTATTCCTTGGACTTTGTATTAACTTTCAGTGGACTACATATTTAATTATGTTTGGGCTCACAATTTACTTCCATTTGACCAACTAGATTAATTCCTTTAGGGCTCCTAATAATTAAATCAATTGAACTCAAGATTGGGCTCCCGTAATTAATTCATTGGGTTAGGGTTTGGCTTAATTTAATTAAGCCTTTGGGCTTAGAATTAATTTCAACATTGGGCTTCTCCACAACTCACACTAGACCTCTAATTAAATTATATTGGGCCAACTAATAAAATTTATAACAATTTGGCCCTAAATATTTAATGAATTAGGGTTTGGACCAATTAAAATCCAATTTCACCCCAAGGGCAAACTTGCCATTACTTCTCACCAACTAAGGGTAAAAATCGTCTCTAGGTGATTATTAAGACATCTTACTCATTACTAAATACTCTATGGCAAAATGGTCATCTCTCATTTTCTCTAGACTTCCATTTTATGAAAAAAATTCCATTTATGAAAAGTTCCTTCCTCGTATTTCATTTTGTATTCATGATTAATGATTTTATATTTATACGTCGTATAAATACATAGCTCTTAATATACCACACAATATTCATATAACCGACTCTAGGTTTTAATTCTTATAACTCCTAACTACTCATATTTAATTTCTAACAGATAAATTAGTTTAAATGTTCAATCATTCTTCTTCACACGTATTTCCTCTGATCTAGGTTTTACCTTTAACCTTTAATCATGTTCAATTCTCTTTTCAAACCTCATAAATATTCGAGATATTATATAATCAAATAAAATAAGACTTGAAAGTAAATTTATGTCTTGTATTTGATTGAGACATTGTATGGTAAAATGATTGAATTGTACGGTAATTATTCACTAAAAAGTTCTTTTATAATTAAATGTTGAAATCTATATTATCTGAAAAGTCGTTAATCGCTAAAGTGGTTTACCCTTATTATAGAATAAATATTATTTATTTAAATGAATTAAATATTTTAATTTATTTATTTAAATAAGATTAAAATTATTCTAATTGATTTATTCTACAACTGGTTTAATATGAAGAACCTAAAGGGTCACACCGCAAAAGAAAAATATTTATTTAAGAAGTAAATGGTATAATCGTAATAATAAATTAAGTATATTTAATTTATAATATGGTGATAAATTAAATTAAATAACTTAATATTTAGTATTTAGTATTTTGAAAATACTAATTGTAAATCAATAAGAGAAGTTTTATTATTATTATTATTATTATTATTATTATTATTATTATTATTATTATTATTATTATTATTATTATTATTATTTAGTTCCTAAATAGTTTAGGAATTAATTAATAAGAGTACTCTCATATTAGTTCCTAATTAGATTAAGAGTTTAATTAAAACTTCTATTCCTAAAGGTGTTAGGAGAGTTAACTATATCTATAAATAAGAGTAATCTTATTATGAATTAAGTTACATATACTTTCATAAGTTTTGAGAGAGTACTCACAAGTTCTCTAGATCTAAGAAATTATAAGAGAAAGAAAATTAAGGTTTGACATCACTCACTTCTTGAATCATTATTCTTCCTTGATGGATCACCTCTAGAGGCCAAACACTTGGGTGGCTAATGTTGATCAAAAGAATCTAATCGGTGGAGTTCAAGAAGAATCTGAAGGAATTGGAGTAGAACACGTACTGTGAGGATCCGAATTTTCAGAATTTCTTTAATAAAATTAAATAAGAATTTAATTGATAAAATTATCAAGGTTGTTAAATTAATTATTATATTATTATATTATGTGATTTAAGGTATGTGATATGATTTAATTGATAAATTAAATTTGTACAGAGATGGTGATGATTTGTGTTGGTTTCGAAAAATTGAAAAGTAAATAAGTTGTTTAAAAACAATTTATGAAGGATAAGAAAATTGTCAGGTAAATGTACAATAAATTGTACAATTAAATGAAAATGCAGAAATTATGATTTAATTGAGGTTACGTGGTAATGTGAAATATATTAAATTTGATATGTATATTTATATATGTGAATGTTTAATTGATAATTATAAATGTTATTAATTATGAAAATTAAGGGATTAATAATTAAATTAATCCAATTTTAAATGAAAAGTGATTGAGGAAGTTAATAAAATTGTAATTATTGATTTTAAATTAATTATGAATTATGGATGAAGTTTAGAAATTAATTGAGAAGAAATGTAATTATATAAATTATATAATTTATATAAGGAAACAAAAATGTTGTATGAAGGAAATAATAATTATATAAATTATATAAGAATAATTATATAATTTATATAAGAGAACTAAATTAATTAAGGGTAGAAGAAAATTTTATAAATTGTATTTGTGGAAAATGAAAATTATTTAAAAAGGAATAATGTAATTATATAAATTATATAATATTAAATTATATAAGTTATATAAGGAAAGTTAATGTGAATATTAAAGAAATTGAATAATAAATAAATAAATAAATAAAAGAATGTTTTAAGTTATTAAAAATTATATTTATGTATAATAGAATTATTATGACTTTTATGAAAAATAATATTTCAGAAATGTGAACATGTTAATGTAACATGATGTCCAAGTAACGAAGTGAAAAATTTCGAGAAATAATTTTTATATGTTAGATTAATTATTTTATGAATTTTGGAGGTATAAATTCCCTCATAGGAGTACATGCATATCAGTATGCGTGTACAAAATTTGTCAAGTAAAGTACCCAAAAGAGGTACTAATATTATTGATAAATCATATTATGATTTTTAGTAAATTAAAATAAATATTTTATATTTGTTATATAAAATATTTATTACACGTAATAATTACGTAATGCTTTAGAAAGAAAATTTGCATGCGTTTCTGTAGAAAATTCCGGAAGCTTAAAAAGTTGGCTGGGTTGGTGAGGCGGCGGAATTGGGGGGTTATTAAAAATAATTAAGTATTAATGATATAAAAGAGAGAAAAGGAGTATAAGAAAGAAAAGGAAATAAAAGAATACCAACTTTCTTTCTCCTCTAGCAAAGCAACCACCGAACACCACCACTCTTGCCGGAAAATCACCATGGTTACTAAGATTGAGGAGTTGGATGCCAACAAGAGGAAGGTTTACAAGCTTTGAAGGTATAAAAAGTTAATTAATGATTTATTTATGTAGTTTTTGTGTTAAAATAAAATTATGGAAAATTAGTAAATAATTATAATAATGATTCCAAATAATTTTTTTTATAAATAGTTATGAATAATATGATTTTTGGATGTGATATGTTACAAAAAATGGTGAAGAAATTTTGGGTTTTTATGCATGGCTGGTATACTGTGCGGGAAGAAGAAAGAAAAAAAGAAAACTGAACAGGGTCGCGCATTCCGCGCGGCTGAAAGTGGCACAGGGCCAAAAACGACGTCGTTTTTTGGCGTGTCGGAGGGAGTACCGCGCCTTGCGCGGAAGCTTCAGGAAGAAACATGAAACGACGTCTTTTTGGCGTCGGCAGAAACAGTCGCCCGCGCAATGCGCGGGCGACCGGCACGACTGGAAATTACCAGCGTGACCTTGGTCTTTTACGATAATACCCGCTGTGTCCTTGGACCATCGAAACTACGAAAATGCCCCTGGACTTTCCGGTAAATTCCGGTTATGTCCTTAACGTTGCTAAAATTACGGAAATGCCCCCGGCCTTTCTAGGAAATGCCGGATGGGTCCTTAAAGCTGCGGAAATTATGGATAAGCCCCTGAGCTTTTCTGTTAATTTCGGTTATGTCCCTAAGAGCGCGGAAATTACCAAAATGCCCTCAGAAGTGAATTTTATCTAAAATAAATGTTTAAAAATTGTTTAAAAATCATAGAAAATTATAGAAAAATACTAAAAATATAGAAATGATGTTTGGGCATTAAATTTAATATTTTTGTAAAAATATTAAATATTGGGGATTAATATTTAAATGTTTAAATATTAATCTAATAAGGTTATAATTTAGAAAATGTTTAAATAAAATTTTCGGGCAACCAAATATGTTTAATTTTATCCGATGAACTGGGTTGTCCGTAGTGAAGGCATTAAATATTAAGTTATGTTAATATTTTAAAGGACAAGGTTAATATAATTAACCTTATAAATTAATAATTGGCCCAAAGATGATATTAATTAAGTAAATTAATATCATAAAGGGATAAATAATTATTATTTGATTATTTTATGATCATAGGTTGATCGAGTTAAGGGTTTGAGCTAACAATTTAAATAACTGGACGCCAGGCAAGTTTTCAGTCCCTTTTATGTTAAATGTTGGACTATTATAATATGTAATTTTTGTTTTAACTGCATACAAATTATGTGTTACGTGATACGTGATTAATATGATCACAATGTGTATTTTGTGCAACAATATGAATATATAGGAGATATATTGCTATAGTAGAAGCACAAGCACATGATGTATGACACACACCAAGCATGATAAGGTATGTGCCATGTGAAGTATAACTGTTGAACTTGTTGAGCCGTTGTGCTCATTACTTGCTTAATAAACATTTTTGCAGGAAAGAAATAAATTTCAAAAGTATCGGATTAATTGTTAGAGATGAATTGTCTAGAAGGTGGGAAACGTTTTGTTATATTTTCCATTTAATGTGGATACATGTGTTAAGTTTATAATGATGTTTCATATGTACATATATGTAGAATCCAGACAGGATAAGAAAAGTTAAATTTTGAACTGTGAGTATACTAGATAGATGTTACGATAGAAATTATTATATGTTTGATTACGAATGACGCAACAAGGAATATTTGTATGAAAATAAATAACAGTAAATTTTGAATGATGAGTTTTATGATACGTGTAATAGAAAGAAAAAGTTAAGGTTGCGATCCAGGGACTAGGATCCAAATGTAAGGATTTTAAATATCCAAATATTTTAATATAATGATTGAATTGAGAAAAAAAGAAAAAATTTATACGAGAATTTTGATAATTGATGATTTTAAAGTCAATTAATGGATTAAAGAATGTGATTAAAGATTATTAACGAACCGAAATTTGGACGTAAGATAAATAATGTATACTAAATACAGAATTTAAGGGAATAAAGTGGGTCGAATTTCGGGGTCGTTACAATTGGTATCAGAGCTAGAGGTTTTAAATCTTAGGTAAATGATACCTTAGGCTATAACCTAAAGCAAGAAAGAGTATGGTTAGTTGAGTGTTCTGAAAACTCAAGCATATGGTAAACTCATGACTCATGATTATATGGTGGAGCCCCTTTAGCGAATGGGCGACTATGGCCTGACTAGGACAAGCTCCACAACCATATGATTATGGTAAGTTCCTGAGTCCAAATACGTGATAAGTTTGATGAACATGAGGGAATTAAAATAAAAAGATGTAAGTTAAGAAATACGGATCTCAGATATTGGCTGAGGTTAAGGAAATCAGAAAGATATAAGATTATAAGAAAGAGATATAGATGTTAAGAAAGATCTGAATGAAGATAAGGAATTGAGAAAATTCATAAGTTCAATTAAGAATAAATCTGAAAGAATATCTGAAATGATTCAAAGATGAATCTCAAAGATAATCAGGGGACACCTGATTTAGTCAATAAAGATGACAAGGTAGTCCAAAACGTATAGGAAGAGATCATAATAATATGATCAGGAACAGCGAGAGGATCGTACTACGATATGATCATGAGATAAGGGAAACGAGTAAGGAATGGATTGTAAAGCAAGGTCATGATGGGATCGAGTGAGAAGGTGAAATAATAGAAAGACCTGTTAATGGTCAACAAGGTATAACTTGATGTTATAAAGAGATATGGTACTATGAAATAGTACAAGAAGAATTCAAAGAATGATAAAGCCTGAATGATATAAATGTTATGATAAAGGGGCAGAAAACTTGGGTACGAAATTTCAATTGAAAACTCACGTGGTGACTGAATTGCACAATCCTTTGTATGGGCGGAGGATTTGTGTTTACTCAGTTACTATGTGATAATCATTGAAATGTTAGAGTTGCGCTAGCAGTTTTGATAAATAGATAATATTAAGTTTAGACACGAGTTCTTAAAACTCATGCATATGGTAAGTCCATGACTCATAATCGTATGGTATGTTTTGAGCCCCTCAGCATATGGATAGTCTTTGACTTGTTCTCAGACTACATATTGCTAGGACAAGCTCCTAAACTCATATTTCAAAAGTTAAGGTTGCGATCCAGGGACTAGGATCCAAAAAGTAAAACGGTAACTTTTATGTGGACCTTTCCTAACGGCTAGTTACTTATATATACCTATCCAGTCAAACCAAGAAGATACGAAAAAAAGATACATAATACACTGAGTGTTAAAACAGAAGACATTGCACTGCAAGTCTTATTCTCTCTTGTGATATACTGCTACACTACTGAAGAATATTCTACAATCAGTTTTTGTTTCCAGCGTGATTCATTTGAGAATAACTTGGTGATATCTTATTTCTTGATCATTACATTTAGATTTGAGCTTTGTGTTGTTATATAACTCGTGCTTTGATCATAATATTCTTTGTAATTAGTCTTGAATCTGTATTAATCTATTTTCTGTTGAAGGGTTTGCAATTAAAGTTCTGGGTTATCTTAATAGTTTGGTGAGTAAAAGTACTAAAGTAGTGCATAGGTGTGTACAAGGGAGCATAGGTGCTTGGGAAGAATTGTCCTCAAGATTGTGAACTGTTATTATAAAAAGGTGTCTTGTAAAGCAAAATTATTTAATAAAAATGGGTCTCCAATACCATTTGGTATTGAACGTGGAGTAAGCCACTAGAGTAGAAGATAGGGGTCGAACCACGTAAAAATTCTAGTGTTCATGTGATTGGATATTTTCCTTGTTTATATAAACTGCTAGCTTAAGTTATAATATTTATTTTCGAACGAAAATAATTATATCTTATAAATTCCATTAGCAGTGGAAATCAATTTCTAAACCGGCAAACTAAAATCAGTTATTCAGCAGACTAATTTACTTATTGTTTTAATAAATTACGAAAATTGGACATAGTTTTATTCCACGTTTATTCAACCCCCCCCCCCCCCCCCCCCAACCCGTTTCTAAGTGTGCCTATTTAAATTTCATTTGGTATCAAAGTTTGGCTCTATTTGTCTTGGTCTTAAAAGTGACTTGTATGGTAAGATCTTAATATGGCACAATTTGGAAGCAACGTATAAGAAGGGCAATCAACCAATCGATCTCTATTGCTACATGGAACTGAAAACTATAACTTTTGGAAGTTCAGGATGAGGATCTATCTCAAAAGAGATCCTTGGGAATGGTGGGTCGTGGAGAATGGTCCGGTTATTCCAATGAAGGATGATGGTACACCAAAATCTCTAACTGAAATGGACTCAACTGAAGTGTACATGACCTCCTACGACTCAAAGGCAATGAACACACTACTCAGCGGCATGGTGCAATCTAAAATAGATAAATTGTCCTCATGTAATACGGCCAAAGAGTTTTGGGATATCCTTAAAGTGAGTCATGAAGGAACATCAAAGGCAAGAGAAGTAAAGTTAAGTATGCTCATGCACAACTACGAGATGTTCAAGCTAGAAAAGGAAAAAAACTATCAAGGAAGCTCAAGATAGATTTCTGGTGCTCAAAAATTCGTTTAAGCGACTCGACAAGACCATTCCTCAAAGTGAGATAAATTGAAAGCTACTACGGGCTATGCCCAAGAGGTTTGCGTCCAAAGTCACTACTCTTCAAGATTCCTTAAATATCTCTATTATGGATACTTTGACTTTATTTGGTGAATTAAAGGAATATGAACATCAACTAAAAAGATATAATGAGGAGGAGGAAACTCCTAGAAGAAAAGTTCTAGCTCTTACGCAAGAAAATGAGGAGAATCAAGTGATGACTCAGATGAAGAAATTGCTATGCTATCCAGAAAATTGAAAAGGATGTTGCAAAAGAAGAACAAAAGAAAGTATGTTATGGGAACCAATAAGTTTAAGGGTAAATAGAATGAAAAAACGTGATTTAAATGTGGACGTCTAAGTCACTTCAAGAAATATTGCTTTCCACTGAAAAACAAAGGGAAATCAAATTTCAAGGATAACAAGAAGAGAGCTCTTGTCACATGGAATGATAATGATTCAAAAGTAGAAGTCGATGCAAACGATAAAATTGCTCAAATTTGTTTCATGGGACTTGAAGTAGAATCAAGTGAGGTAATTTTAGATAATAATTTGCTAAAACAAGAAAATGAAAAACTAAGAGAAAAGAATATGTATTTAAAAGATTTAATCAATACTTTAATGAATGAAGTAGATACATTAATTAAAGAAAAAGAAGAAAAAGAAATACGATCTAAAGATGAAAAAGTTCTAAATGCCAAAAATTGATTATCTAGATAATTATAATAAAATACTTTATAATAAGGTAAATTTCTTGAATGGTGAAAATGAGAAATTAAAAAATAAAATAAAGATGAGAGATATTTGTATTGATGCTTTTAATGTTAGTTCATACAATGGTAATAATAATGAAAAAGAATTACAAAAAGAAATAGAGTCATTAAAAATATCTTTGGCAAAATTTGTTCAAGGGGGAGACAATTTAACTGTAATATTAGGAAAACAAAGACCTAGTTTAGAAAAACAAGGAATTGGATATCAAGTAACTGTGAGGACCTAAATTTTCGAGATTTCTTTAATAATATTAAATAAGAATTTAATTAACAAAAATTATCAAGGTTGTTTAAATTATTTGTGATTGATATATTTTATGTGATTTAAAGTGTGTGATGGGATTTAATTGGTAAATTAAATCTGTACAGAGATGGTGATAAATTGTGTTGAATTAACATAATTGAAGAGTAAATAAATTGTTTAAAAATAATTTGTGAAGAATAAGAGAAATTTTATGTAATTGTACATTTAAATTGTTAATATTTAAAATAGCTGTGAAAATGCATAAATTGTTATATTTATAAAGTTTATTGATTATGGAGGTAAAGGGATTAATAATTAAATTAATCCACATTTTTAATGAAAAGCTAAAAAGGGAAATTAGTAAAATTGAAATTATTGATTATATAATTAGTCAATAATTATGATGAAAGTTTAGAAATTTTAAGAGGAGAAAGTAATGATATAAATTATATAATTTATATAAGGAAATTTAAGTAAATATTAAAGAAATAATAATTATATAAATTATATAAAAATAATTATATAATTTATATAAGAGGATTCAATTAATTTAGGCTGGAAGAAAATTAAATAAATTGTACAATATGTTATGGTATAGTTTACATAAAGTGTAATGAGTACTGAATAAAATAGAAAATAATGAGAGAGTTAATAAAGGTATAATTATTGATTATATAATTAATCGATAGTTATGGAGAAATTTTGAAAATTATTTAAAAAGGAGAATGTAATTATATAAATTATATAATAATAAATTATATAATTTATATAAGAAAGTTAAAGTAGATAGTAAGGAAATAATTATATAAATTATATAAAAATAATTATATAATTTATATAAGGAGAGTACATTAATTAAGAAAGGAAATATAATTGTACCAATGGTGTAATATTTTATTATATGGTGTATATTTAAAGTGTGTCAAATAGTATAAAAAAAAGGAAAATAAATGAGGAAAATGAATGTTTTAAATTATTAAAATTATGTTTATTTTATAATGGAATTGTTATGATTTTTATTGGAGATAATATTATAGAAACATGAACATATTGATTAAACATGTTGTCCATGTAACGAAGTGGAAAAAAAAATGAATTTTTTTTTTATAAGTTGTATGTGTTATTTTAAATAATTTTGGATATATGAAATACCTTATATAATTACATGCATGCTATTATGCGTGTACAAAATTTATCAAGTAATGGACCTGAAAAATGTATAAATATTATTTATAAATCAATTTATGATTTTTAGTGAATTAAAATAAATATTTTATATACATTATATAAAATACTTATTACACGAAATAACTACGTAATGTATTAGTGCATAGGTGTGCACAAGGGAGTATAGGTGCTTGGGAGGAATTGTCCTCAAGGTTGTGAACTGTTATTATAAAAAGGTGTCTAGTAAAGCAAAATTATATAATAAAAAGGGGTCTCCAATACCATTTGGCATTGGACGTGAAATAGGCCACTAAAGTAGAAAATAGGGGTCGAAACACGTAAAAATTCTCGTGTTCATGTGATTGGATATTTTAGTTGTTTATATAAACTGCTATCTTAACTTATAACATTTATTTTTGAACAAAAATAATCATATCTTATAAATTCCTTTAGCAGTGGAAATCAGTTTCTAAACCAGCAAACTGAAATCAATTATTCAGCAGACTAATTTACTTACTGTTTTATTAAATTATGAAAATTGGGCATAGTTTTATTCCACACTTATTCAACCCCTCCTTATAAGTGTATGTATTTAAATTTTAGTTCTCACATATGTAATATTATGTAGGGAGTAAGCGGAAGTAGAAAGCTAAACAAAGACAAAGTCTTCCTGCACGTGGGGAATTGAGCAAAGGTTACTGCATTAGCCGTAGGAACTTTTTGATTAGCACTGCCTATGAGAAAGTCTATCAATTTAAATAATTGTTATTATGTTCCAGTACTTATTAGAAATATTATTTTTATTCCTATGTTGGACAAGGATGGTTTTCATATTATAATTAAGAATAATAGTTATTCTATTTATCATGATAATATTTTGTATGGTACTAGTAAATTAAATAATGGACTTTATTTACTTGACTTACATAAAAATATATTACAAACTAAATAAACTAAGAAAAGGAAAAGAGATAATGTAAATTATACATTTATGTGACACTATAGACTAGGTCATATTAATGAAATAAGATTATACAAGTTGTATAAAAATAGGTTTTTAGAGCTGTCTGGTTATTAATCATATCTAACTTGTGAATCTTGTCTCATTGGTAAAATGACTAAATCTCTTTTTAGTGGAAAAGGAAAAAGAGTTACAGAGTTGTTAGAGTTGGTACGCACAAATGTATGTGGGCCTATGACAACAAATGCACGAGGAGGGTATTCATATTATATTACTTTCACTGATGATTATTCAAAATTTGGATATGTGTATTTGATGAAATATAAGTCTGAATCATCTAAAAAGTTCAAAGAATTCAGAAGTGAAGTAAAGAAATAAACTGCCAAAAGTATTAAGATTTTTTGATCGGATCGAGGTGGTGAATACTTAACCAATGAGTTTCTCAATTATCTCAAAGTAAGTGGTATAATCTCACAATGGACTCCACCAGGCACACCACAACTGAATGGTGTATCTGAAAGGAGAAATCGAAACTTAATGGACATGGTTCATTCTATGATGAGTTTTACCAATCTTCTAGTTTCATTATGGGGTTATGCCCTAGAAACGGTTGCATATTTACTTAACAAGATACTTTCTAAATCCGTCCCAAAGACTCCATATGAGTTATGGATAGGGAGAAAATCAAGTCTTAAACATGTTAAGATTTGGGGTCGTCCAGCTTATGTCAAAGTATTTGAGAATGATAAGCTAGAGACACGATCCGATAAGTGAAAATTTGTGGGATATCCTAAAGAAAGTTTAGGATATTATTTCTATCATCCAACTACTCAAAATGTGTTTGTTCCAAAACATGTTTTCTTCTTGGAAAATGAGTTTATCCTTGAAGGGGTCAGATGGTGTAAAATAAACCTTGAAGAAGTTCAAGAATCACAAAACACTATAGGTCAAAGTGAGGTACCTAATCAAGTAACACAACCTACTATACCACAACCTATTCGTAAATCTGGAAGAGCACCGAAGATACCTAAAAAGTATGGATTCATCATAGAAGATGATGATGACGTACACATTATAGATGATGATGATTCATTGACTTATGAAGAGATAATGAATAGTAAAGACTCAGAGAAATGTCTAGTAGCCATGAAATCCGAGATGGACTTCATGTATGAGAACCAAGTATGGACTTTGGTTACTCTACCCAAGGGCATTAAGCCTATTAGGTACAAATGGGTCTTCAAGAGAAAGATTGGAGTAGACGACAAGGTAGAGACTTAAAAGGTCCTATTGGTTGTAAAAGGTTTCAAACAAAGACAAGGTGTTGACTATAATGAAACATTTTCATCAATAGTGATGCTCAAGTCCATTCAGATTTTACTTACAATTGCAACTTATCATGACTACGAAATTTGGCAAATGGACGTGAAAATGGCCTTCCTCAATAGAAAACTAGAAGATGATGTATATATGATAAAGCCAGAGGATTTTGTTTCAAAGGTTGAAACAAATCAAGTCTGTAAGCTACAACGATCCATTTATGGATTGAAGCAAGCTTCTCGAAGGTGGGACATGCATTTTGATGAGACAATCAAAGAGTTTAATTTTATCAAAAATGAAGATGAACCATCACATTCCTAGTATTATATGTTAATGATATATTATTGATAGGTAATGATATTCCTATGCTTCAGTCGATCAAGATATAGTTATCTAAATACTTTTTCATGAAGGACTTGGGAGAAGCATCCTATATTTTGGGGATAAAGATCTATAAAGATAGATCTAAAAGAATGCTTAGATTATCCCAAGGAACGTACATTGATTCGATGCTAAAGAAATTTAGCATGAAAGATTCCAAGTGAGCGCTCATGCTGATGGGTCATGGAATACATCTCTCCAAAAAACAGGCCCCAAAGACATCTAAAGAGAGAGAGAGACCGTATAAGTAAGATTCTATATGCCTTGGTGATAGGATCTATCATGTACGGGATGATATGTACTAGACCTGATGTTGCTCATGCACTTAGTATAACAAGTAGATATCAGTCTAATCCTTAAGAAGAATACTGGAAGATAGTGAAAAACATCCTAAAGTATTTAAGAAGAACTAAGGATGTATTTCTTGTCTACGGTGGGCCTAATTTAAAACTAGATGGCTATACAGACTCAAGTTATCAAACTAACCAAGATGACAATAAATTTGTTTCAGGTTATGTATTTACCTTAAATGGTGGCGCAATAAGTTGAAAAAGTTTCAAGCAGTGAAAGGTTGTTAATTCAATGACAGAGGCAAAGTACATAGCTACAAGTGAAGCTACAAAGGAGATTGTTTGGGTGAAAAAGTTCATAACCGAACTTGAGGTGGTTCCTAGCATTCAAGACCAATGCCTTTATTTTGCGACAATAAGAGAGTTGTTGCACAAGCCAAGAAACTCAGGTCTCATCAGAAATCCAAACACGTATTGCGACGATTTTATTTAATTAGAGAGATCATTGAAAGATGAGACGTTACCCTGGAAGGAGTAGACTATCAAGACAACATAGCAGATCCATTTACTAAAGTGATAACTCAGCAACAGTTTAATCATCACTTAGAGAATATAGGTATTAGATACCAAGGCGATTGGCTTTAGTGCAGGTGATAGATTGAAAGTAATATGCACACAACTCAATCATATTTGATAAGATATAGCATATACTTTGTAATCTTATTCGTTTATTAATAAAAGTTTATTTATACAAAAGTATTTTTTTTATCCATATTTAATTGATGATATTAATTATGATAAACCCATAGTTTTTTAGCAATACTTTTAAAATTATGATTATGATCATACTAATGAGATATAAATTCAAGATAGCTAAAAACTAAATTTGTTCCTAATCGTGGGATCACAAATAAGAGAATTAGTGAATTAGTACATACTATATTTGCTCTTATAAAGATGATGATTGATCTCATAATCATTTATGTAGAGACACTAAAGCAAGCATGTAGGTGTTTATTAGAGAATAAATTCACAGAACATGACTCGCTAAAGGAATACCTAATGGAGTTTTACTCACCTGTCAATAAGAATTCCTAATGTGATAGTAATACAAGTGATCCTTGGACTTAAGACCATCATAGTATCTTGTGTATGATGAATTATACTTTGACATATTCTTAAGACCTTTAAGATATATTAAAGGGTATACTTGGGTATAATTAGTTGTGCATAGAGATAGATTGTAATATCCCAAATATTTTGACTATGATCTTACAAGATCTAATTAAGGTTATCAATTTAAAATCTAAGAACGATTGCTCGATCATCCCTTAAGTTATCTTAAAGAATATATTCGACTCAAAAATGCGATTGTATACAACTAAGAGGTTAAAATCTTTAACCTAATTTGTGTTATGTGAATGGTAAAGCTTGAATTGAGCTTTTAAATGTTATATGTGAATTATCTATGTGCAGGATTTTGTGTTTTGGTTCAAGCAGTTAACCTTAACACTTATTAAAAATTAGAAGTCAATTTAGGGTAAAAATCTAAATTAGAAAAAGAGTTCAACCCTAAACCCTAGGAAATCTGAAATAACCTAGGCCCTCGAGCAAAACGTGAAGCCCAAATTGACATTTCATTTCAAGATTCATCCTTCCTACACTTTGAAAACACGTAACAGTCAATAAAAAAATTTCTTGAAAAACGTGTAAAATCACAATTCATTAAAAAACGTTTTTCGATCGTTTAACTGTTCCTTTCATCCATAGGACTTCTTACATTTCACAACATAGTGTTTATACGAAGTTTAGATATCAGGAAACCAATTAAAATTTCCAAGGAAAAAAATGAAAATACACGATTACGAGAAAGCGCTTGTCGTCTTTTTGACAGTTATTTTCGACGTCTTGACAAATCGTATTTCACGAAATAACGTTTATATGAAGTATAAAAGTTATTTAGCCAATAAAAGTTTTCTCAAAAAACGTATAAAACACTATTCATTTAAAAACTTTCTTCCAAATTATTGACAGTAGATGCATTATGACCAATAAAAATTTTATCCAAACTAATTTTCTTAGATTACTATTCACATATACGGGACGAATACGTGGTGAATACAGAAGAAATACGAAGGATAATACAAGTATACTGTAATATATAATACGAGAATTATATGAGATTAATACGAGAATAATACGAGGTATAATACCAGTAGAATACGAATATTATACGATATATTATACGGAAGAAATACGCATAAATACTATTTAACTAATTAGTTGAAAACAAACTAAATTATAATTGAGAATTCAGGTGAAAAGTTTTCGACCAATCACATTCAAGTATGATTAATTATTGACCAATCAGAGTTAAGCTAGACAAAACCAAGTTAGAGTAACCAAACTGGGGAGAATTAACACAATTACATAAACTAGAAATCAAAATGGATCAATCAGAACCAAGAAAATCAAACTAGCAATCCAAGTGAACATTTTTCGTCCAATCACACGAAAGGATGATGCAAGCATGATGTAAGCATGACATCATCCTGAAAGAAGCATAAAGATGATATCATCATGATGTCATGATGATGTCGCTTGGTGGAGAAAAAGTAAGTAAAGTTTAGGGTGCAAAGTGTAATAAGCCGGGATAAAAATGTGATTAATGAAACTTGGTTTTTCTATAAATAGGAAGCTAAGCTCTTCATTTTTCTCATCTTTTTCAAGAGCAAAATCAAGAGCAGAAATACTCTATATATATATATATATATATATATTCTACATAATTATATTATAAGTATTGGAAATTGCAATGAAATAGTTAAAGCTTGTAAACACCAAAGGTACAATTTTTAAAAGTTATTATGATCGATTTTTCTTTCTTCTTTATTTTTTCAAAAGCTCAAGAACGCGAGTCTAGCCATGTACGATTGTCGTTCTCCTTGTTCTTCATGTGTTCTTGAGCCTTTCTACATTTTGTAGTAGTTATAATGTCGAATTTCAATTCGTAATTAAAGCTCATTGAACATACATCGTACCATGTACGATTTATCCGTTCTACGTGTTCTTTGTATGTTCTTAAGCATTTTTATAAATTGTTTTAATCAATTATGCAAGCTGTTATAATGACCAAATTTTGTCAATTATAAAGTGTAATAATCACTTATGTAAGCAGTTATAATGCTCAAATTATTTCAAGTACGAAAACCAAAAGCTCAAGAACATAGTAGTTACCATGTACGATTTATCCGTTCTTCGTGTTCTTCGTGTGTTCTTAAGTAAAAGTTATGAATCTTTCTATGAGAAGGTTTATGATTCATTATTTTTATGTTATAAAGTGTTATTGAGTCTTATAACATAATTTCTTAAAGAGTTAAAGCAAGCAGTACCATGTTTCACATGGTTAACCTTAAATATGTTGAGTAAAACATGTATATTGTCTGTTTTTGCTATTTTTCAAAAACTTAAAATATGAATCTGCCTTAGCAATACAAATGAAAGTTGTATATTATGAAATTCTAAGTAATTTAGACTTAAGAATCACTTCAAAATATTTTCGTATGAAAAAATTATGATAGTTACCGGAAAGGATGTCAAAGTTGAAAATAATTAAGGGCCCTCGGATCCTTGTACCAAAATTTAAGATTTTAAGTTAGTCAAGCTGCCTAAACATTCTGCCAATGAAAATAGTCTAGTTTAGGTATAAAAACAGTTATAGAACAAGAAAATTTGATGAACTAACATTCGGTACGCGAAACCCTTTATATAGGCGCTTTAAACGATTATCGAAAAACCCTAAATTGTGCTTAAGGCAAGTTTTCTATCCTTAACTATTGTTTACTTTTTTTTTATGTGATTTATACATTTTGTAGAAACAACGTGTTATAAATCTTTGATATATGATTTATTGCTTCTTGTTTCGACATAACCTAAAAAATGAAATGCTTATTTGTGATATATTTCGAATCATGCTTTATTATATCAAACCAAGTTTTCTTGGGAAAATCCTGACATATGAAGTAAGGTGAGATGAACAAAAATATATAGTTGTTCGTAATTAGTCCAGTGGAAAGTATGTTATACATAACATAGGATATCGTTAGGTTGATCCCCTTTCTATATCCACAGTAATGGCTCTAAGTCGAAAGACAAAGAACAGTTCAAGGTCTAATCACCACTCAGTCTTACTATGTTAAGAATATTTGTTATATCAATTGTTGTGCCATGAATCCTTACAATCCATATCGGTGTGAGTTCATTTATATGCTATGTGTTTAAGACTTGTTGAGCATCTTAGCTCACCCTTGCATAAACCTAAATTGCAGACATACCAGAGAGTTTTAGCTCAAAAAATAAAGGAAAGAAGAAATTTGTAAACTAGTTTACTGTTTTTCTTAACTGTTCTTAATTGTACTCATAATGACATTTTGTAATAAGAACAAGTTCCACACATGTAACCGAATATTATTATTAATATTATCAAATTTTATCACGTTATCTTGTTATGTCTTTACTTTGATTAAACTTAGAATTGTTAAAACTTAACACAATATTAATAATGATCTATTTATCTGGATGATGATCGGTAAATAAATTGTGAGTGTTGTACATACGAGACAGAATTAAGCGATGTTGACTGGTCAAATCCATTGTTAAGGTTCCTCGAAATCAGGTATAACTCGTTATTATTATTCTGAATGTCGGATAAGTAGGATTATTAATATGAAGAGATATCACTATAAAAAAATATGTTTCGAATGAGGGTTTTAACTAGTTGGGTAATGTTTTGTACGGAAAGAGAATTTTGCAACGAACAAAGATACAACCATTTGTCACGGATAAAGATACAAACATTTATCATCGGGTGAAGATACAAACGTTCACCGCGAGATTCTCTGTTCCCAAGACTGTCCTAATGATTTAATGTCGTGGATGTTGGAACATGTAAAGTTATAAAATATTTAAATATTAAGGATAAAATGTTATGATTGAATATTAAGTCTCTTGTATCAATTACAAGGACTTGATAGAAATAATGAAAGATCTTTAGGAATTAAGATGATAACTTTATTTATGAATAAAGGGAATCATCCATAAACCTAATGATTTAGCATTTATAGTGAGCACCAAGTCAGCTATAGCAAGTATAATGATTTGAGGGTGTCACATAGATGAATGGTCTACAAAGAATCTATCACTTCAAGTAAAAGAAGAGAATGTTTTATGTGATTCAATAAATGATAACTCAGTAGTCATTGGCTAAGATAGAATAGAAATTAGAAAGGAGTTTCTAATTTACATTAAATAGAGTTGTACATTTGAGAATCGAAATGCATATGATCAAATAAAATAAAACTTGATAGTAAATTCATGTCTTTTATTTGATTGGAATATTATATGGTAGAATGACTGAATTGTACAGTAACTATTCACTGAAAGGTTCTTTTATGATTAAATGTTGAATTCTATATTAACTGAAAAGTCATTGATCACTAAAGGGGTTTACCCTTATTGTGGAATAAATATTATTTATATAAATGAATAAATATTTTAATTTATTTATTTAAATAAGATTAGAATTGTTCTAATTGATTTATTCTACAACCGGTTTAATATGTAGAACCTAAATGGTCACTGCAAAAGAAAAATATTTATTTAAGAAGTAAATGGCATAATCGAAATAATAGATTAAGTATATTTAATTTATGAAGTGGTGATAGATTAAATTAAATAACTTAATATTTATTATTTAGTATTTTAAAAATACTAATTATAAATCAATAAAAGGAGTCTTATTATTATTATTATTATTACTATTATTTTTATTTAGTTCCTAACTGATTTATGAATTAATTAATAAGAGTACTCTCATATTAGTTCCTAATTTGATTAGGAGTTTAATTAAAAATAATATTCCTAAAGGTGTTAGGAGAGTTGACTATATCTATAAATAAGAGGAGTCTTATTATGGATTAGGGTTACATATGTAATGACCACGAATTCTATTAGACATTGTAATTATAATTATTATATAATTAGCAATGAATTAAAAAAATTGTGCTAATTAATTGTGCATTAGATAATTGAATGAATATACTTGCGTATGTGTATATTTATTTAAAGCAATGAAGCAAGATGTTATAATTAATTAAAGTAAATCTAATTGGATTATATTTTAAATTCAAATGAGCTATTAAACTAGGTCAATTAAATGTACATAGTAGTCCATGTAATTAATTAAACTCTAGCCCATGTAATTAATTAACTTAGCCCAAGGCTTGATTTAATTAATGTAACATATGTGATTTAATGTTAGCCCAATAGAACATTTAAATTGAGTCCAACCAAATTAAATGGATGAGCCCAATATATTTAATTCCTAAGTCCAATATGAAACCCAATAGGAAGTCAAACTTTGGTCAATATATATATATATATATATATATAAGTAATAAAATTTAACCAAAAATGGGGGGGGGGGGGGGGGGGGGGGAAAACCCCATTTGGCCTGCCAAAGTGGGACCCACCAAGGGTGGCTTGTTTGCTTCATGTTGCTTCTTTTATACACTAAGTCATAATGGTTGAACAACCCTTGTCACTCACATTGTCAATCAATCCATCCAATAGTAATCCTAAATTAGTTACTAATTTGACTATGTTAGTGAATTAGGAGACTTGATGATGGATTAGTAAAGTACTATGAATAGAGTACTTCACTCACTTGCTATGTTGGTTAGTTCATTTGTAAGAATTCTAAAGAGAAAAGAGAGAGCATTTCTAAGAGAGAAATAGAGATACACTTGTGGGTTGTGAGAAATTGCTAGAGGTAGAGTTTAGTGGATGACACAAAGCTTCACAACATTCTTTGATAGGAGAAAAAGAAGAGCACATAAGTCATTAAGGTTTAAAAGTGTTCCACTCATTTCTTATTTCATTATTATAAACTATATGTGTTTTAATCGGTTAAAATGTATTTTTAACCGATCAAAAATTGTTTTGACGGTTTAGAAGTCTTAAACTATGTTATATATGTATATTCATGATTTGATGTGTGTAAATCATGTTTTGGTATATGTGGATTGCATAAAAATAGTAGAAATGTTCATATTAAGCTTTACCGGCAAAACCCTAGTTGAACATATTGGATTTAATATTGTAGTTTGAAATGTACAAGTTGAAAAATGGATTTTTATGGCTAGAAAGTTACATACATGAGTTTTAAAGAAAACCCAACTTGAAGCTTTCAAAAATATGGAAAAACAAAGAAGTTATAGCTTTTACCGCAAAGTATGTCGTTTTTAAATCCTAAGTGGTTCGATCTTTAAATTTCGTATAAAACGTTTTCAAAAATGTGATCGAACAATGAAATGTTGTAAAACAAGAAGTTAGGAACACATCAACACTGATTTTATGTCATTTGGATGTGTAGTTCTCATTTTATCAAGGTTTGAATCAAAACTGTAAAAACTGTCAAAAATCTAAAAATTGGAATTTCATTCTGTCCGGCAACGCCAGGACGACGAGATGTTTTTGTATAAACACAGCGCCGAGGCGTTGTGCACTGTTACAGGATAAAAATAAAAATCCTAACCGGGTCGGGTCGGGTCGGGTCATTCCGGGTCAAAAAATGAAAAGGGTTCCAAAAATTATTTTATTATTTTTGGACTCAATAAATGTATTTTAAAATTATAGATAGTTGATTTAATAATTTAAAAGAGGATAAATATTATTAAGGAATAATAATATAATGGAGTTAATAAAATTAAATAATTAATAATATTAGAAAATCATTAAAATATTATTAAATGTATAATAATATTATAAAGTCAATAAAATATTATTAAATGAATAATAATATTAGGTAATGATTAAATTAATATTAAATAATTAATAATATTAGATAATTAATTAAATATTATTAAATATTAGATAACGATTAAAATATTATTAAATGATTAATAATATTAGAAAATTAATAAAATATTATTAAATGATTAATAATATTAGATAATGATTAAAATATTATTAAATGGTTAATAATATTAGGAAATTAATTAAATGGTTAATACTATTAGATAATGAATAAAGTATTAATAAATGATTAATAATATTATAAGATTAATAAAATATTATTAAATGATTAATAATATTACAAGGATAATAAAATATTATTAAATGATTAATAATATTATAAGATTAATAAAATATTATTAAATGATTAATAATATTATAAGGATAATGAATATTCTTGAATGATTAAAAATATTATAAGACCAACTAAATATTATTAAATTGTTAATAATATTAGATAAGTGTGTGATCTATATTAAATATTTAATATAGATTTTATGTGATTGAAATATTATCAAATAATGATAATATTTCCTAAGTGTTTATATACCCGCAATTATATAAATATGTGGTTAAGTAAGGGTTATAGAGATTATCATATAAATGATACTAATTAAAGATCAACTTGATTAATTGTTAGGTTTATCTAAAGATAATTAAATTGAATTGATTAGTAGTAGACTACGCACGAGGCAAGTTTCCTTACTCAACTTTATACTGAACAAAGTTTTCTATACGTATACTGGTATTTATTTTGCAAGAGCTTTAGGTGGTTTAATTATTTAAAGTTATTCCACATCCTTATTACTATTGTACTCGCACATAGTGCATTTGCAAAACTTATGATTTATTTAAATCAAGAACTGTTAAAATGGTCTAAGATAATTGTTTCAGCTAGACATTGCATGAATAAATTCTTCAGTGTGAATATTTTTAAAAGAGCTTATCAAAACCATTGGTTGGTACGGAATCTTGTAGTAAGACTTAGAATGAACAACCCTAAATAAGGGGATTTTTGTCGGGCAATCGACGTTGGCACCAGATGACTAAATGTAATGCATATACAGCGGATTGAATAGGTTGATCCCCTTGAAAATCAAACTACTAAAAGGGTCAGAGGAAACTCTATTATACCCTCGTTAGTTCAGGGTCCTTGCTGACCACTCAGCATTTAAGACTCAAATATTCTTGTTCAATGAGATTTGACCCTTGTTTCTTTCCCAATTGTTATACCTAATGTTGAAACTTTTGATGTTATTTTTCATTCATTCATGATATATTAAATCTCTATGATTGTTCTTAACTTGCGGAGCAAGCTAGTTGTTCACCCTTGCTATATCATGAACCATTTTCAGCTAGACACGAATGCTCCAAGAAGGATAAAGAAAAAGGGAAAGCTAGAGCTTAAATTAAATTGTGCATGTTAATTAAATGTTTAATATGTATTTACTGTTGGTAAATCTTTTGTAATTCCTTATTATAGGAACTGTTTATGTTATGGTTGTTAGACCTAGGGATTATTATAAGGAACATTATGTATTATTCTGCAATTTTATGTAAAGACCATGTATTTAGTGTTGATTATATTTTGGATAGTGAGAATCAAAGCCGAGGTTATAGAACTCGGATTTAGGGTCGTCACAACATACACTTTCATAAATTTTGGGAGAGTACTAACAAGTTCTCTAGATCTGAAAAATTAAAAGAGAAATAAAACTAGAGTTTGTCATCACCGACTTTTTGAATTCTTATTCTTCCTTGGTGGATCACCTCTAAAGGACAAACATTTGAGTGACTAACGTTGATCAAAGGAATCTAATCTGTGAAATTCAAGGAGAACCTGAATGAATTGGAGTAGAACACGTACTTGTGGAAGTTAGTGTCTACAAGGGTATAATTCTCTATCTCCTTCTTGTTAATTAATAATTGTGCATAAAGGTCGATCCTGGTTATGGTTTGTAAAAATTTAAATTCTGATTTTACCATACTTCCGCTTTTATCGTGCAATTTGATTGTATATTCATGGATATTACAAACCAACACTTTATTTTTTAAACATCCGATGATTGTCCTTTTGTACAAGGAAGCGTTGAATACTAACGTTACTAATATTTCTTTGCCTAGTATTGTTGCATCTCTTTTGCAGGATTTGGCGATGTCTTTCCCGAGGATCTACCAAAGGAATTACTGTCAATTCGGGGAATCGAACATCAAATTGACTTTATTCCCAGTGCTACCATTCTAAATCGACCGGCTTATAGGAGCAATCCTGAAGAGACAAATGAGCTACAAAGGCAGGTTGATGAGCTTATGAAGAAGGTGTTCATAAGAGAAAGTTTTTCCATGTGCAGTTTCGGTGATATTAGTACCTAAGAAGGATGGAAAGTGACGCACGTGCATCAATTGTCGAACAGTAAATAACATTATGGTAAAGTATTGACATCCCATTCCTAGATTAGATGACATTTTAGATGAATTGCATGGGTCTTACATATTTTTTAAAATTGATTTAAAAAGTAGATATCGTCACATTAGAATGAAAGAGAAAAATGAGTGAAAAACTGTTTTAAAACAAAATATGGTTTATATGAGTGGTTAATTTTACCTTTTAGATTAACTAATGCATCTAGTACTTTCATGGGGTTAATGAACCATGTTTTACGATCTTTCATTGGTAAATTGGTTGTTGTTTACTTTGATGACATTTTAATTTATAATAAGAACTTGGATGATTATGTTAAGCATTTAAAATCTGTTTTAGATGTTCTTAGGAAAGAGAAATTATATGCTAACATGGATAAATTATTTTACTTGGCTTTGGTGTTAGTGCAAAAGGAATTCAAGTTAATGAAGAGAAGATACGTGTAATCCAAGAATGGTCAAACCTGACAAATGTGAGTCAAGTTCTGAGCTTTCACGAGCTAGCAAGTTTTTATAGGTGGTTTGTAAAAGATTTCTGCACGATTACGGCACCGCTTACGGAAGTCATCAAGAAGAGTGTTGGATTTAAATAGGGAAGTTATCAAGAAAATATATTTCAATTAATTAAATCTAAATTTAACATGCATCTTTGCTTGCTTTACCTAATTTTTCTAAAATGTTTGAACTTGAATGTGATGTTTCAAGTTTAGGCATTAGAGCAGTCTTGATGCAAGAAGGAAAACCGGTGGCATACTTTAGTAAGAAGTTAACTGGAGCAGTTTTAAACTATCCTACTTATGACAATGAATTGTATGCATTGGTTAGAGCTTTGGAGGCATGGCAACACTACCTTTGGCCTAAAGAGTTCGTGATTCATACGAATCATGAATCATTGAAGTATTTAAAGGGTCAACATAAGCTGAATAAGAAGTATGCACAATGGATGGAGTTCATTAAGACGTTTTCGTGTGTCATCAAATATAAACAATGTAAAGAGAACATCGTTGCATATGCACTTTTGAGGAGGTATATGTTGTTAAATACTTTTGATGCTAAATTACTTGGTTTTGAACGAATTAGAGAATTATATGTTAATGACCATAGTTTTTGTGAAGAGTATAAATCTTGTGAAAAGAATGCAGTAGGTAAGTATTTTAGGCATGACGGGTTTTTATTTCGTGAAAATAAATTATGCATACTTACTTATTCTTTACATGAATTACTTGTTAAAGAATCACATGGATGAGGTTTAATAGGACATTTTAGTGTGGTTAAAACTTTATTTGTGTTACAAGAGCATTTTTAGTGGCTACATATGAAACGTGATGTAGAAAAAGTTTGTGATAGATGTATTGTTTGCCGACAATCGAAGTCACGTGTTCAACCCCATGGATTATATACACCATTGTCTATTTTTAGTGAACTTTAGACTGATATTTTTATGGATTTTATGTTGGGTTTACTCAAAACTAAGAATGGTCATGATTCTATTTTTGTTATTGTAGATCGATTTTCCAAAATGGCACATTTTATTCCATGTCATAAAACTATTGATACTTTTAATGTTGCTAATTTGTTATTTAGAGAGTTGTTAAGTTACATGGGATGCCTAGAACCATTATTTTTCGTAGAGATACTAAGTTCTTGAGTTATTTTTGAAAAACTTTGTGGTGTAAGTTGGGTACTAAATTGTTGTTTTTTACTACTTGTGTCATTCATAAACTGAAGATCAAACGGAAGTTGTGAATAAAACTTTGTCTTCTTTATTAAGAGTAATAATTAAAAAGAACATTAAGCATTGGGAAGAATGTTTACCACATGTTGAGTTTGTTTACAATAAATCTGTTTATTCTGCTACAAATTATTCACCTTTTAAAATTGTATATGATTTTAATCCCTTAACACCATTGGATTTATCACTGTTACATGTGTCTGAATTTAGTAACATGGATGGGAAAAAAAAGATTATTTTTGTTAAGCAGATACATGAGAAAGCTAAACTTAACATTGAAAAGAGGACGGAGCAGTACGTGAAGCATGCAAATAAAGGGCATAAATAAGTGATCTTTGAGTCTAGTGAATGTGTTTGGTTACATTTGATTAACGAGAGATTTCGGCTCAAAGGCGATCAAAATTGCTTCCATGGGGAGATTGTCCTTTTCAAGTATTGGAATGCATTAATGACAACACATACAAATTGGATTTACCTAGTGAGTATAATGTTAGTGTTACATTTAATGTTTCTGATTTAAGTCTGTTTGATGCATATGATGATTTTAGGGAAAATCCTTTTTAAGAGGAGAGGAATAAGGAGGGCATACTTGGCTTGGATGAGAATCAAGGAGTCAAAGCTTGGGGAGATCCAATTCAAGTTCTTATTGGGCCGGTTATGCGAGCACGAGCTAAACGATTCATGGAAGGGCTTGTTGAATTAATTCATGAATAATGGACTGATCAAATTGCAAGTTATTCAGCTAGGAATGAAGATATAAAATTAGTTCATTTGTTACGAGCAAGCACAAGCCAAGATGGAACAAGTTAGCAAAAGTCAACTTTGGACATATTGTCACTGCAAAAGCGAAGTGTTGGAACGCATTAACGACAACGCATACAAATTGAATTTACCTGGTGAGTATAATGTTAGTGCTACATTTAATATTTCTGATTTAAGTCCATTTGATGAAGGCGATGATTTGAGAAAAAATCCTTTTCAAGAGGACAGGAATGATGGAGGCATACTTGACTTAGATGAGAACCAAAGAGTCAAACCTTGGGAAGATCCAGTTTAAGTTCCTATTGGACCGGTTACGCGAGCACGAGCTAAGCAATTCAAGGAATGGCTTGTTGGATTAATTTATAAAGAATGGACTAATAAAATTGCAAGTTATTCAGTTAGGAATGAAGATTTAAAATTAGTTCACTGTTGCGAGCAACCACAAGCCAAGATGAAAAAAGTCAGCAATAGTCAACTTTGGACATACTTTCACTGTGCCCCGGCGCAGGTTTTACAAAGGAACATCGTGCTCCAACGCGATTGGACCGAGAAGAACTCGTTGGGGGCGAGTTCAAAGCGCACCCCGGCGCAATGTTTGGCTGAGAAGACTATGCCCCAACGCGATGCTTCGGCGAAGGAAAAATAAAGACATTTTTTTCACAAGTTTTTCAGCTATTTTAGGATTTCTAGTAGGATTTTGTTACCTAATTAGATTAGATTACTTATGTATTGATATTTCCTTTCAAGAGAATGATTGGATTTTCATAGATTATTATAAATAAACATTAAAGCTTTGTAATTATAACTTTGAATATTATTCATTCGATATATTCTTGAGTGGATTTATTCTTCATCTTTTGGTTCTTTGAGAATTTCTAAGTTGTTCTTAGTATTCTTAAGATTCAATTTATCTTATCATACAACAATTCATAGTTGTGTGTGACGACTTTTACTGCATCAATCTTCAATTGTGCCAAGGTTCTTGTCTCATTATAGACAACGGGTTGAGGCATCATTAATGTCGATATAACGCAGATTTCCTTACACAAGCAATTTTACCAAGATTCACATCTCTTTATAGGCGTTAGGTTGAGGTGTTGTGAGTGTTCCACCGAACAATTTTGCTAGAAAACGATTCGGGCAACGTTCACTTTACGCAAGCATACCATAGACCTTATCAACTATCATGCTCTCCTACATCTCTCACATGTTTAACCACAGGAGTTTCATACTCTCGACCCTCTAGATTCCCAACAATGGTCATCGTAAACTCACCAATGACAGGACAAATTAAGGCTAAAATGGAAGGAGGTGGAATGATTGAAATAATTGTGGCACTCATGGGAACCTATCTTTCTGAAAGCTTGAAGAAAATTTCATCACAAGCACTCCAATTTATATTATGTTTTGGTGTATAGGAGTGGTTGAATTCCAAGAGCCCCGACAGTCACATCAACATTAAATGGAAGCCGATACAAAGGCTACAATATTAAGTGAGGTGATGGTCACTATCCTCAGGCAATCGATTAAAATCCCCCAGAATTAACCTTTTTGAATAAACGGACCTTTTTCCAAAAGATCTTATTTTGACTTGGTTACTTCATGGGACATTAAAAGTTTTGAACACAAGATATGTACTCAATTCAAGTACAAGATACTCACTTTTAAGTACAAACTTTTAATTGGATATCTTTGACTTCAAAGATTTTTTCTTCAGTCTTTTGCCTCCGGGCTCCCGAATGAGCTTTTTCCTTCGGTATGATGCCTCCGGGCTCCCGAAAGAGCTTTTTTCTTTGATCTGATACCTTCGAGCTCCTGAAGGAGCTTGCCCATCTCGGTTATTACAATTTCAGACTCCCGGAGACTCCTATCTACTCCTCCAATCCATTTTATATGTTAAAGCAGTGGGGGCAATGTTGAGCTACATATTTTAATAGAACAAATGGGCTAGCAATGTTGGGCTTGACCCTACAGTCCATTAAGTCTAGTGCACACACAGGTGGGCCTTTTTGAGTTTGATTGGCTTGGGCTAAATTCCTAGTCACTTTCGAATAGTTAATTAGTTATCATATCTAACCCTAATTAGTATGAGAGTTACCTATTCAGCAATGGCTAGGATGACAATTATCTTTTTTAATTATATTTTGGAGATACGATTCCCAATAAGAATCCTAACTCTACAAAGTCAACGGAATATTATAACTACATGGTGAACAATAGAGATACACAATATTGCTTTTATCCTGCTAAATACTCTCGGCCTTCATTGTTAATATATCTTGAAACATGTACTTACTCTCATACCGAAGGTATTCTCCTACAGCACAAGCTATCAAGCACTTCTGGTAGTTTTTCTTGTGCAGGTTACGTCCAAGTCAGTGGTTGAACTTACGGACAAATTCGAGTATTAACATATATCTTTTATAAATAATGGAAGATTTCGATGGCAATGTAAAGCAGTACATACGTACTTTGAAAGAAAAAAAAACCTTACGATGGTTAAACTAGAATATTAAAAATGCATGGTTAAATTGTAATTGAAAATCTATACGACAATCATAACACCCATTGTTGGCAGTGTCATCCTCGGAGTCCTGATCACGAACTGGGTTGCTAGATCCGACCTGTGGGATGAAGAATACTAAATTATCTTTGATGGGTTTTATCATTGAGAATGTTTTCGATGCGAAAGTAAATATTGAATCAAAGAAATAAGAAAGTCAACAATAAAAATATGAAGCTTTCAATATTGAATATCGAAAGAGTGATGACCTTGTTATCCTAGTTATACCTTCTTATTTATACGGATTTATTTGATACTTCTCACATGTTCGAAGCATATCTTTAATGATGACGTGTTACCATCTGAGGAGTCTTGACCACCACTCACATGTAATGTAAAGTGCATCATTTATTTAGGGATGATGTAACTAGACCCACGGATAGAATTTTAGCAAGTGGCAGGGGCACACACATGCTTCCAACATTGAGTTTTTACAACCCCTGGACATGTGTCAATTAGAAAGCTTTCGACCCTTTTGGCTGAGGCCACCTTTATGCGGGTTGTACGAGGTGGACTCCGAGGTATATTTTAACACCTATGTCCACTAAATCTTCTTCTCACTCTACATCCTACGCAACACAAAAGGTTAAACAATAGGCACAAAGTCAACCACTGCCTAAATAAATTATGTTTGAGTGACCTTAAAAGATTATCTTTGTAAAATATCGTACTCAAAAATCATACCTTAAAAAATATTTATCATTAGGCTCATTATAAATGAATTAACCCTAAAAGGAGGTAAGAGTATTAAAAAATATATTTTGGACAAAATTTATTTTTAGTGGAAATTCTCCATTTTGAATTTAAGTTTAGCAATTTTAGCTAATTTCAGACAAGAAAATAATATATATTGTGAATGTGTACGTCGAGTTTTTGATTGTCAATTGCGTGGATAAGTATTAGTGATAAATTTTTTGTAGAGATGTAACAATTGAATTTTTTTTATAATTCTATCAAATGTGATGTATTAGCAGGTTTCGCAATTCTAATTCGCCACAAATTTATCACAATACATAGTAGGAATTTTAGACAACACAGTTGGCTTTGAGCATTTTTATTGCCATAAAATTTGCATAAACTTTCTTGTTATTAGAATGGTAACAAAATGTATAGAATTGGTTTACATAAGTCATGTGATATTGAAATTGATTTCATGAGAAATTCGCGTGGATTATTTATGTAAAGGAAGCAACTTGTACTGCATGTGAGACGCCCTTTTCTGATCCAGGAAAGCTGGCCTAATATTTACTTTTCAAGTTAATTTAACATCCTTTTCCGGTAGATCGGGCTATTAAGAGACTACTTTGTTAATAGACTTAATCCTAAAAAAAATTCTAACTCTTTTTGTTGTCTGGTTATATTTTATTTTATTTTCCTTTTATATGATATTTGTTTTTTCAAACCCCATTATTTTCCTGAATTAATTGATTTATTTTTTTGAAGAATTTCATTATCATCTCTTGTGAAATGTTACCTTTATTTGCTTTAAAGATTATTTTCTATGTATGAGAATCATTTTCACTTATAACCGATCCCGAACAGTGCTTATAAGCAGTCAAATTTATTTATAATCAATTTTCAAAAACAAAAAATGTTTGGTAATCTGTTTTTTGAAACAACCTGTCATTTTTTATGAAAATAATCAAAAGCACCAACTTATCTATTTATTTGTGATTTTACCCATTACCCTCTCTTTACTTCTCAAAACTTTACTTATTATTAATCTACACTTTAAATAAGTGATAAATAATTTCCTTAATATAAAACACATTTTTACTAGTTGAAGTACTTTCTTTACCAAATATAAACAATTTTTATAAAATTGCTTATAAACAAAGGCAATAATCAAAATCAATAGTCACATAATTTAAGAAAAATTCCAAACATACTCTTAAAAGGTTAAATTTTGATAGTAAAAATGCTTTTTGGAAAAGAATTTTCAGTATCACCTTTCAAAAAGATACTCCAACATATTAGACATCTTTGTTTGTGCCTTGGTGAATCCCTCCATCTATCCCAATAAAAGAGTGTCATTTATTTTATTCTGTAAGTATCCATAGTAGTATAAAATAACACATCCTCAAGTTTGTCATTTTTCATTATCAACATCGTATTATTTTTAGGTTTTAAGATAAAATAAACAACACAATTATCCTTAAAATTTATAAGTTCTATAAATGATGCTTTTATTGTACGGAAGAAGTATACACTAATATTAACTCAACATTCAAATGTGTTAGAAAATAGTCAAATACATTGTAGAAGTGTCTTCAGTAAAATCACATATACCCTCGACTTAGCACCGTTGCCAAAGGATATAAACTGAAACTGAATGCTGCATAATTACAAATTCTTCCAATCAGATAGTGATCAACATATTTTTCTCTTTTCCATCTCAATATATGTGCACTTTCATTCATTCTTAACCTACACATGATTGTGTGCAAAATTGCAGAGATCTCCGATGACTTGGAAAAATTATTAGCTGGTCTTGAGACATGTTGATGCCCCACACCAATCACATGTTGTCATTTGTATGAGGTTTGCGCAAACCTCAGCAAATTAATAGGTCCAAATATGATATTTGTGCAAACCTCATACAAATGATAGCATGTGATTGGTGGGGGTACCACCTGACCCTATCCCGGAACCCTGAATAATTACTCGATGACTTGGGGCCTGGGAGCATGGTCGGGTAGCTAATATGACATCTCGTATGCCTCATGATCCGGTGTTCTGAACATAAAGCCCGATTCCTCACTCGATCGCCTTTTGACTACGTTTGCCCTTTGCATTAGTCGAACCAGAGCTTGCACAACTTCCGACATGGGAGGCCGAAACTCAGGTTCAGACTGTATGAAAATATAGATCAAAATTTATTCATTTGGCATGTGGGAATTGCATCAGCAGGAAGGTAAATGAATTATGAACTTGCAATCGGAAGTTATATATTGAAATTTAGCTTATACAGCAGCTATGAGTTGGGGAACATTGATAGAATGAAAAGTGCAAATCTTTTACATAGCAATAGGTTGTTTATGAGAAGTAAACGCAAAAATCAAACTCCCTCTGTTCCACAGAGTCCCATTCGACAGTTTTTTTTCTTCCACGAAAAGGGTCCATTTTCTATTGATAATAGTATATAATAACAGATTATCCTCAAGTTTTTTATCATAATTTCATTACCATACCACACTATTAAACTAGCAACTTATTATTTTTAGGGCTATACATGGAACAAAAATATATCTTTAATATTTGTAAATTTTACAAATGAGACTTTTTGTGGAAGTTGGTTTAAAGTAGCGCCGCATTGCTGAAATATCGGCGTCTTGATTTGATTTCTTTAATCACCGCTTCGATAACAAGACACAAATCATATTTCAAGCATTGTCAATGCAGTGGCTGTTTATAGACGAAATTTCAGCGTAATGGAAAGAAATAACAGCATAAGCCGGGAGAAATAATTGCGTAATGGAGAAATAAAGGCAAAATAACATTGTAACAAAGGAAGTAATAATAATAATAAATAAAATTTTAATATTTACATTAACTTATCAAATAATAATAATAATAAATACGTATATGCATATACTAACTTATCAAAATATAATACTCCCTCTATCCTATAAATAATGCAACATGCCTTTTTGCACCAAGTTTAAGAAACTTTAGAATTTTAATTTGATTTTCCAATTGACCCTTATAAAAGGTGTGGTTGAGAGTACTCTTTAAGAATATGAACCACAAATATTTTAGTTTGGAGAGACACACTATATATCAAATAATAAAACATGACATAACTATGGGGTCATTTAACTTCACAAAATTACCTAAAAAAGAAGTGTTGCAATTTTATTGAGACTTCCTAAAAAAGAATGTGTTTCAATATATTGCTCTCAATCTCTTTTAGAAAGTGGCACATATCATGTTCAGTTTGGCTTGAATATAATCTCCAACTGGCATGTATGGCTACTCCGTCTGAAAGAAAAAAGAAGACAATAGGAGTACTGCAACATATGTAAAGTCTTTACCTGAACACAGAGAGCAATGATGTCAGCAAAACGCGACAATGACTTTGCGGCATACATGCCATTCAGTGAAGGATCAACCATTTTCGCCAAGGCATCTATATCATGGAGTTGAGGAGTAGCCCATCTTACAAGTGACTGTTCTGATCGTACCCTTGAACTGCAGAACAGAATAACCAGAGAAGGGATCAAGGGATTGAGGGAAAGATTAAGATATTTAAAGAATGTTGAGCAAGATTATTAAGGTATGTAATTAAGATTTTACCTATCCAACGGTTTGCGACCTGTCAACAGCTCCAACATCACTACTCCAAAGCTATACACATCACTTTGTACAGTGTATATACCAGATAAGGCAAATTCAGGAGCACTATAACCAAATGAACCAACCATCTGAGTTGATGATACCTGTTGAACAGGATAAGAACTACAAGTGAAACTAATATAAACCCAAATAAAATGAGTGAGACACGGAGACATTTGTGTATAGCAATACAAGCAGCTGTTATTAGTAGCTTGGACCAGTGTTACCTGAAACATGATAAGTTTCGGTACGCGGTACGCTACATAGCTAAAATGCAATATGCTGTAATATATTTATATAAGTTCTTATAATTAGGAATTCTCTTATAATCTAAATGTAATAAAGCTAAGTTTTATAAAAGATTTTTAGTTGAATCAACAAGTTAATCATTTTAAATATATTTTAGTACAAATGTAATCTTTAAGCAACCAATACTAAGTTAAAATATTGATATTTGTGCATTTATAGTTAAACAACAAAGAAATTTTTCAGTACGCTAAATTTAAAGTACTGATACATAAGAGCATACTATTTAAGTACGCAGGTACTAATATGCGGTACACTAGGTCTATGAAAATATCTGGTAACTCAGGCTTGGACAGGCATAGACCACTCCACAAAAAGGATTGTTTTGGAATTTGTTAATTATCATAGATGATTTTTATTTTTCAGCAAGCAATTCACTATTAAGCCAATTAAATGTGCTCTGACATCTGAATAACCCAACTCGAAATAGTTTCACAACCCAAACCCCTCCCCTATTTAGAGATCAAAATTTACTCGGATCCCAAATTTAAATCAATTTTTCCTTTTTAGGAAATCCCAAATAGAGTCCACTTCAAATCAATGTGCCAAATATTTCTATATTCTAGTTTTTGTCATAGGCACAGATTAGGTCAAAGTTGAACTTTCTCTGAGCACTTTAACATTCATAAGTTTACTCTCATTTTGGAATGGAAGTACTACTATTTTTGTGATGCAGACCTATTCGAGAAAGAGGTCCCCAAGTACAGAAGTACACTGCAACTAAGTTAGAAAAGCTAACAGTTGTCGGCCCTACAAACTTACCTGTCGCTCGGTATTTGGGTTCAAAGCTGCTAAGCCACAGTCTGACAAGTGAGGATTGAGTTCTTCATCAAGTAAAATGTTTGCCGACTTTAAGTTTCTATGAACAACAGAAGGAAGACACACTTCATGCAAGTACCTGAGAGAAAGAGATGCTGATCAAGATGGATACCTGTGTCTGATTGAGAGGGACTAAAAAATTTCATACAATGACATACTCAAGAGCTCGAGCAGTGCCAAGTGCTACTCTGACACGCGCATTCCATGTCAACAAATTGCTCCTATCATCGGAGAAGTACAGCATCTCTTGCAAGCTACCGTTTCCTATATAATCATGAACCAGAAGACGTTGACCATGTTCTGCACAATAACCTGCTAGTGGAACGATGTTTGGGTGCCTAAGGCG
The DNA here is from genome assembly GCA_947179155.2 of Hedera helix. Classification (NCBI taxonomy): domain Eukaryota; kingdom Viridiplantae; phylum Streptophyta; class Magnoliopsida; order Apiales; family Araliaceae; genus Hedera; species Hedera helix. The sequence goes on from OX359274.1 coordinate 21,731,793, forward strand.
TGACATATTAGAAACAGCTTCAAGAAAATTATCTTCCTCTTGCAATGACAATGCTGCATTGTCAATCTTCTTAATGGCCATTATCTAGAGAAACAAAATTATTAAGAATTATCAAATTATCATTTCCATTTAAAACCATACGATCATGTTAGCAGGGAAAGGGTTTCTTAGAACTGAAGAAACTAACAGCATTAACATTAAACACTTGGCACAAGAAAAAAAGAGCAACCACACAATAGATATTAGTATCAAGAAAACTCATGAATGGAACAGTACATATCAGTGCGAAACATTATGAATGAGTAATTTTTAGAAACCAGCAGTGGCTATTGGGAGGGAGGGAAACTTCAAACTCTGATGAGATCATGATTCATACTCTTTATTGCCTAAGCATCTAGTTGTTTAGTAATTGTGCTTAACTATAAATCTGCGAAAAGTTGACCTTGTGGCTTAAGTTGAAGACAAAACTTGAAGGTGCAAAAGACCAAAATCATGACCCTGGGTAATAAGAAAAGGCAAATTAGCATAAATTAATAGAATATATGTTCTTTGTTTCAACAGGATGGAATAACATGAGTCACATATCAAAAACAGCTGGAAGTAATGCGTTGCAATGAGTAACTTTGTAGTTAACTAACTAACATGTCCAGTTTCCCTTGTATGTTTGTAGATTAAGCATTGTTGATTCAGAAAATAAGCCCTTTTTAATCCAAAAGGTGTACAAAATTATCCACATCCAACGTTATTAGCATAAATTGTTTGGATCTCATAGTAATATTGCATAAGAGAGTACAATGCTTTCTCTCACTTCTCAATTCTCCAGCTCAAAACTCTGGGAGGGGAAATGTCAGCCACCAATATATAGCCTTACTGGCATCTGTTACGAGTTTTCTATGACAAGAATATCTGGATGAGTTGCTACTTGAACATAAAGATTTAGGATGTAGATTTGGACACAAGCATATAAGAAAAACAAATGAAAAAATACCTTCCCATTGGGGAACTCTGCTCTATAAACACGACCAAGGGAACCTTCACCAATAAGATTTTCTTGACTGAAGCTATTTGTTGCTGTTTGTAAAGTAGCAACACTGTAAGAAGTAGCAGTTATAGGTGATACGACTCTCTTTGCAGATCCATTTTTCCCTTGCATCCTGTCAATCACCAAGTTTTCTGAAGGAGGGGGCCTCAAATCTGCTACAGTTGCGGTGGGTCTTACCCTATGCTCTTGTACCTCGGAATTCACTATAAAACAAAGCATAACGCAAACTTTCAGTTCTATCTGACCAATGAAAACATTTAACAATTACAAGATGAATATTCAGAACATTATTAGTTATGTCTAACTTACAATCTGATTCTTCAGTATATTATACAACCAATTGAATTTGTTCAGTTCAAGTCAAATTATAAAACGTAAACTCTTTAAATGGCCGCTGATAATGCTTCTAACCTGAATCAAAGCTAAAGCCCTACAGTCTAGGTAAATACTAAATACTAAAAAGCAGTGGTGGAGTCGGACATTTCTAATGGGGAGGACCTCAAACATTTTGTCAGTGACAGAAATATAAATTAGGTAAATGAACATTGTGAAAATGGGGTAATTATTTTTTACTATCATATTATCTTCCACTATTTTCTTTGATAAGTAAATAATTTCACTAAAAGAACCAAACAGTATACAAAACCCTGTGCTCAGCTAAAGAAAAAATCACAACTTTCCCAAAAGTCTACAAAATGTATCATTGAACCTTGAATACCTAATGGAGCCAGAGGAAAAGAAGGCAGAGGAAAAGAAATCGAATATGAACAATAGGTTTTCTCTAAGCCTTCAAATTAGAGATTGTTCCTTTCCTTCAAAACAGTCCGTCATATGCTGTATGGAATCAAGTCCCGCCTTCTCCTCCAATCCTATATTATTTTCACCCCACTCCACGCCTGAAGCATCTCACAAACTGTCATCAGCATCACCCACGAGATACCACATAAAGAGAAAACAACAATACAAAGACTTCTAGCTGTCATGCAATGGAGTAAAGGGTGGTCAAACTGTTTCTCTCTCACAGCCACACCTAATAGCAAGACGTAGCCCCTCCTTTAAAGGATATTTTGAGAGAGGATAACACCAACAGCCACTGTCCAACCAAAGACAAAAGCCACTTTTAGAGGAGCCTCAACTCTCCAAGAACCCTGTTATCACCAATTCTTTGCAAAATTCTGAAGTAAGAATGGACCGAGAAGCACCTGCTGTGGTGCTCCCTCTACCACACGAGATCCTCCCGCCTCTTTCACAATTATTTCCCCTCTACAACTACCAACTACCCAACTACCTCTCCCATTCCCAATTCTAAAGTTCTGCCTAAACAACGGCTGCCACCCCCATATAACCTCAACCTTTGTATAATAATCTGCAAGTGTAGCCTTACAATCCCCTCGCAATGCTCATTAAATTGGTAAGCATTCTGCCAGAGGAATCTCACCACACCACTTACCCGTGCAAATGTTCCTACCGTTACCTGTTTCCCACGAAATGTGTTCCAAGAACTCAACAAAGCCTAAAGTAATGGCCTTCCAAACTCCATCCCCAAACGAAAAGCCCCATTTCCAGACCGAAGGCTCCCATCCACTCCAAAATAGGTAATAACAGCCTCTTTCAAAGAGTATCCTACTCCTCTCTCCACAGCCATTTACCTAACATAACCTGGTTGTCAAGGCCCACGTCTCGAATTCTCAAACCAAAGTACAAATCTGTTTCCAATTAACTAGGTTATACTCTTCTCCTTCCTCATGCCCTCTCCACAAAAAATCCTGTATAAGCTTATGCAACTTCTTTACACCCAGAAGACGAAAAAGAGACATGAAGTAGGATGTCCAGCTGAAGAGAGTACCCTTGATAAGCACCAATCTCCCTCCTTTAAATAAGTATCCCCTCTTCCATACCGCTAGCTTCTATTCAAATCTCTCCACCACCGGGTCTAAATCGCCTTAGACTTGTATTTATCACCCAATAACAAACCCAGGTAAGAAGTGGAGAAAGCAACAACTTTACAACCTAAAATGGAAGCCAACCTCTCTGCACTATCACCACTTCCTGCTGGAAAAAGCTCAGTCTTCCTGATATTAATCTCTCTGCCTAAAAACAAATTTGAGTAAACTCCAAGCTCTCAATTATTTATCTCGACTATTTTATAACTTAAAAGTATCGTACTTTTAAAATTGAGTATACCATATTAAAAAAATTACTATGAAAAGTGAGATTTTGAAAAATAAATAAATAAAAGATTGGAGGGACAGTGGTCCCCCACCCTATAGTGAGCTCTGCCCCTGCTGAAGAGCTTGTTGTTGGTACGCCAATATTGTAAAATTTGAAGAACAACCTATCTAATTTTAGTATGAACACAGTATAAATACTGGAATGATCACATAAGAAGACAAGTCTGAAAGTTGGCAGGTCATGTCTCAACTTATGGCTCTTCACTTGAATTTTTTCCATCCACTGTTCCTAGCATTAACCTGAAGTCTCAGCAGTCAGCACCATCAACTCATCCTTGTTTTTTGGTGGGCCAATAAACTGCTTCACACAGTATTAGGGAAGAAAATTATGTCTTTTGTTGGTAGATTAGAATAGAACAGATCTCCTTCAGTTGCATAAGAAGAAACACGGATATAAATTGAATTTCTTTTCCCATGTAAATCATTCCACTCTACTATGCAGTGAAAGATTCTTATCAAACCAACATGATTTATTTATTGATGTGGTATTGAAGGAAAGAAAAATCTTGGCCTGAGCTATCCTTTAGTGAGGCATTTACGATCCCCATATTATTGTTGCTTACAGAATTGATTATCAATAGATTTTTTGATTCAACTCATCCCAAACAAAACTTAAAAACAAAAGCTCTGCCAAAGATCTAGCCTTTAGATTTATGTCTACGTCATAGTTTGCGATAAAGAAGCATCTATTTGGAACAGCTGAAGTACAGTAAACAAGTAGCAGAAAAGTATGTATAATAAATTAAGAAAGATGCTCATCCTTCACTTATCATTAATTATAAAGAAAAAGAAATGCACACCCTTCAAAAGCTATAGGAAGTACTGGTCAAGGAAAAGATGAGAATAAGCTGCGTATGGTGTTCGATCATGTGCAATGAGATTAAGGAGTGCAGCAGTGCGAAGGAGTAAAGGTTGCGTCCGTAAAAGCTAGAGACGGAACTGATCAAGAATAAGAATGAATTTTTCTATTGTGGCATGATTAGTTTGATCCAGATCAATGAGTGCACATGTGCAAAGGAGTAAAATAGTGTATAACTATAAAATATAAGGAAGGCTAAGGTGGCGTGTGATAAAATTATGTAATAAGAGCTTTTAATAGAGCCTTTGCATAAAACATACTCTTTTTAGAATAGAGTTTGAATGTAAAAAAGTTGTTTGATAACAAATCTGTATAGTATGTCTTAACACAACATTTTACTATTTTACCCTTAGATCAGTTTATATAAATTTAGGATAAAGGTAATAATATAATAAATATTAAATAATTAATTCAAATAAAATTATCAACAATGTGTAAGTAGTGGGGGTGGGGGGGGGGGGGGGTGGGGGGGGGTGAGTGGGGGTGGGCAGGGGAGAGTAAGTAACCACATTCATAACCGCAACCACAAAAAACTGCACAATTGCAGATTCAATGCGATTTTTATTTATAGTAACCGCATGTTTGTAGACGCGGTTGCGAATACTCCTTACAACCACATCACACCTCATATATAAATTATGAATATTTTTTATATTTATTATATATATAGTAAACATAAAGGGTTAGGGTCTTTCTAAATTAAAATTCATGCACTAATAAATACAATAGTGTAAAAGCATAATTTATCAAAGAGGTTAGTGATTTGTTAATGTTAGGCAGTATGGTATAGATAATTAAGAAGTATTGCAAGCTTGGGGTTTATTTGTTTTTTTATCACCATATTAGACTACTGTACTTATTTTACAAGTATTAGATCTAGTGATCTTATTGTTTGCAGACCTGCAATTTAAGTACATTTCTAATTATTTTACTATAATTTAATCTATATGGCCATGTAGATATCAATTTTGGTATTTAAATGCCACAAAGATCTTCAACTTGGCTAAAACCTATAAGGGCACTTGAAAGATGGTTCATGTGCATGGAAATCACTAAGTTTTCTGGCTTGATTAAGCAACATTTTTTGTTGTTATTACATTGAATGAAAATCTAATTTCTTTGTCTTGTTACATAATTTTATATTTTTATAGCAGTATCAATACTTTTTTTGTAATGTTTGTTGTAATTATTTTTCTTCTATTTGGACGTGGTTTTATAACCGGAACCGCAGTACAACCGCACCACAACAGCAAGTAACCGCAACCACAAGCAACCACATGGTTACAGTTGTCAAATTTAGTGACCACATATTACGGTTGCTAATAATGCTTGTAACTGAACCGCACCGTGCTCACCCCTAATGGTGAGTAGGGATGGTGGGAGGGGGTAGTGGTCGTGGTTGACAGCGGTGGGGGTGGGGTGAGAGAAATGAAGTGAAGAATTAAAAAAATAAAATTAGGATAGTGAGGGGAAAAGAGTAATGAGGAATCTCTTTTTCTAAAATGACGTGTCTAATTCTCTTTTTTTTAAGAGCCAAAAAGAGGTTTGATAAATTTTTATCAAACAAGATTGCTTTTGTGTGAAAAAGAGGTTATGCCAAAAAGAGGTTAAAAAAGGGTAATTTAAACACCACCCAAGACAATGAGAAATAAGCAAATAGAGGGAGGGTAATGTTAGGGGTCTCAAATGACATGGAATTAAGTATTTTAATGATATGTTATGGCATAGCCAATCACATGAAATTTACCCAACAAATGTAATGATAACACATCATTTTAGACAATTTTTGAGACAAAAAAATTTGTGACCCCTAGTATTACCCACAGAGAAAAGGCAAGTAGGTGCAACAAAAATACGTATATAATCTAGACATTAGATCAAGCTCTACAATGAGATCAGATTTGCCCCAAAAGCCCAAGTGGAATGCAAGTCTCGCCGAGTAAGGTAATTTTTTGGACAGTGAAGATTCTATGCATGATAGACTTATAAGTACCAACTTGCAGGAGTAAACAAAGTAATTGAAGATTAATTAAGAACCAAAAAAACAAAACATACAACAATAATCTTGTGAATATTCAGAATCATATCTAGGATCAAGAACAGCGTCCTACCCAAAAGTTAGATTGGTATCACTGAATGGTGAAGTTCCCAATAAAATTTTGTTTGTAAACAGCATTATGGTGTACCTTTCTCGGCGATAACCGGAAGACTCCCAATAAAAGTTGTTCCAGTATTTTCCTTCTTTTGTCCCCTTCGAATGCAGAAAACAAGCACAAGCACAGCCAAAATAACCACCAGCATAGAACCCAGAATAATGCCTACGATAGGTCCAGCTGTGAACCCCTTCTTATTTCCATTGTCTGGATTGGATGATTGGCCGTCAGAACCCCGAGGTGTGTGTGAACTTGGAGAATTGCTGCGATTATTATGAGATCTACCAGGTGGTGGTGGGGTGTATGGTGGAGGAGGAGGAGCAGGACCGTTATCAAATGAATTTCCGTTATATCTGTTTTATTTTTAACTGCTATGTTAGCTAATCCAAAGGAGCGAAATATAAAATGAGCATAAATTTTTTTTGACATATAAGCTTACATAAAGTTAGGGATAGAGCTGATCTCTTGTGGTATCCATCCATTAAAATGGTTATTAGCAACATTTCTGCGGAAAATTTAAAAGGTAAGAAACAATGTAGAAAACACCATGGCCCAACACAAGAATATGAACTTCTATGTTTGGATAAGTCCAACATAAGAATATGAACTCACAGATTAGTCAAAGGCAAACCAGCCAAAACATTAAGAGAGCCACGTAACTGATTGTTCTGCACATGACTGCCAAAAACGCATATCATGAGAAGTTTCCAGAGAAACTGAAACAAAAAAATAAACAAGTAGCACTTCAAAAAACTTACAGGGTTGAAAGATTCGACAATGAACTGAAGGAACTGGGAAGATCTCCACTGAAGTTGTTGAGAGATAGATCCCTACATTAACATGCATGTCCACACAAAATTTTAAGATTAAAAATCAGAACAAAAGATCGCTTCAGCAAAGGTATGTCAATGCAAACATATGATAGTCCCGTCCAAAACTTATCAGGGGTTAAACATAACAGCAGTCAGAAAAAGAAATGACAACAAATATGAATCTGACTCAGATATCTTACAAGGTTGCAAGGTCAGTAAGATTTGTAAAAATATCTCCAATAGATTGAGCAAGTGAATTGCTGCTAGTGTTCCTGAAACCAAAAACTGTAAGTTCTGCAACTCGTAGATTAACTGAATCTTATATTGACTGAAATGTGGTAACAAACAGAATCAGTACATTCTAGACAAACCACTTACAGATAACTAAGAGAGAACATGCTAGCAATAGAGTAAGGAAGATTCCCACTTAAGTTGTTGTTTGCAATATTCCTGCATGGTTCAATGGATTAGAATCAGCACATTGAACAATTCAATTGAAGTGTCACTAAACAAACCAAAAAGTCCAGAAAATATCAAACATTACAGGCTTGTAAGGTTGGGTGGTAATTGATATGGAATCGTATCATGAATGTTGTTGCCACTCAAATCTCTGACAAAAACATCAGATCAAATACAAAAAAAGAACTAAATTAGCAAACGTTCACACAAAGTACAATAATTATACACTCGTGAAGGGAAATTGACCAATATATTCCTCACAATGTTCTTAGCAATCCAAGGCTTGCAAGCATGTATCCCATTGTCCCAGTGAGTCCTAGCCCAGAAATTTGACTGTCAAAACACCAAGATTACATATTATTATTCAATTTAGTGTACTGAAAAAAGAAAAACTTTGTTTCCCTATATAAATATATATATATACAAGTACATTACTGAAATTAGACACACTTACATAGAAACAACAGCGGAACTTTGGCAGGTTATCCCCTTCCATGATTCTCCACACGGATCACCACCACTTGATTTCCAAGCAGTTAGCTGTGAGGGACTGTTGAGTGAAGTGAACAAAACCTGAAGTGCTTGGACTGCATCTCAAACCACACCACACTCAATCTCCGCAAAACAAAAATATTCAACAGACATTTGGATAAAGACATAAAATAAAAACAATAAAATCAGGGTCAAAATCACGGTATCAAAAGACATATCAGACAATCAATTTTTGATGAGGTATGGTTATCGGTATCAAGCGATAAGCAATAAAAAAAAACTATAAATTGCTTACAAAATTTGGGGGGGGGGGGGGGGGGGGGAGGAATACTAGAAAACAAGAATAAGTAAAATAATGAATTAAATACATATAAAGGATTCATGTATATATATATATAAACATAACAATATATAAGTCACAGCTATATAGGTATTGGACTTGTTAACATATTCTTGATGCAAAACTGTATATTCTTTTTATATCTTGTGTATACCTGAGTACTTGATACATTAGAAAAATCAACAGAACATGCCAGCTTTCATATAAATACATGTAACATATATACAGTTATATTGCAACAGTAAAACTCAGTTCCGTAAGGAATAAAGTTATAAGAAATAGTGGTTTCTCTTGCCTTTTCTCTCCAACTTAAATATTTTTATTTTTTTTGATATAGCAAAGTTAAATGTACTTCATAACTAAGGGAGTTTCTGACATTATAAACTAATTACTAAGGTTAAAATGAAAATTACATGTATATTTAAAATTTAAAAGTTTCTCTCCTATTTTCTTTGTTTATCACATTTTCCCATATTAACTTATCACAGAACCATAAATTACCTGCATTTCCCCTTATTTTCCATCAATAGATCATCAACCAAATGGAACCTAAAGACTCCCCCATTTAACATGTTGGTAAAATACTTACTTACCAAAGTAGCTAATATATGCTTTGCATTTTTTCTCAAACTCTTCACACCAAAAAAAAAAGATCCACTAGCTTAAGCCTAAAACTTCACCAATCAAATCAAATTACCAAAGTATAGAATCCAGAAAAACAAAACTAAGCTACCCCTAAAGGAAGAACTTTAGCGTCATACTTGCAAGTTACAACAATCAGACATAAGATTATCATCTCATCGCCAATAGTAGGAAAAAGTGAAATTACAGCGTTTCTATTCATATACACACATATTACATCACCCAAAAAAAATTACACGCTAAACTGATGAATTTTTAGCTTGCATTCTCCACCTCAAGATAATACAGAACAGGGAGCTTAGATAAAATATTCATAGACATGATATTTTGACAAATAAAATCCCTATTATTCAATATTCACTTAGATAGTAAAATGCTCAATACTTCAATAGTTCACTTGCATTGATTCATAAAGATATTCCAACCGCTTAAACTTAATAACTCAACAAGTAACCCAATCAATCGCAATAAATCCCATCAAATCACAAATTTAAATAAATAAATAAATAAAAAGAAAATATAAAAAAATAAAAAGCCAAAAAAGGGGAGAAAAACTTTTACCATCAGACGGGTCAGTAGTCCCTTGAACAACACCAAGAGCAAATATTAGCACCGCCACAAGCAGCAAAAACTCAAAAAACAAGCTCCCACATTTCTTGTCCATTTCAACAGTGAATACAGCTAGAGAACTCTTGTTCACCTAAGCTCAAAATGAACGGTAGGTATCGCCATTGTTGGTATTAACAACATTTAAGTAAAGAAAATGCCTAGAACAGTAGAGATTAGATTCGAAGCTTGAGGAGAGAGAAAATGTATATATACTAGCATTAACCCGTGCCTACGGCACTGCGGATACTCATGCAATTATTTAGTAACAATTGAATGAAATGAAACAAAACAACAATTGAATGAAATGAAAAAATGTAATTTATCTCCTAAGCTACATGGTGGCAGATGATGATGAATATTATTAGAACATCCCTCGTGTGCAGGAGGGATGTTCTAATATTAGTCATCATCAAACCCAAGTATCCCACCTCAAGTTCTTCAATACCCATTTCAAACTAAAATTCACTTAATGCCACAGTTGGACAAACTAAAGTTTTAACCACTCACATAATAATAGAGAAGAAAATTAGGGTCCTCCATGCATAAAATATTTATCATCAGTCCATGGCCTTATTGCTCTTGAATGATCAAGGGTCCATCTTCTATGCCTATTAAGCATATAAGTTAAACTATATCTATATAACAGAAATGCCTAATTAAAACTTTGATGTCTTCACATATTCTTGCTAAACTAAATTGTTGATCAATCAGAACATTAATGCTACACTACCAACTTCAAATATATGTTGCTACATTTTAAATATAAAAGCCAGATTTAGGATAAAACAAAGAAAATTGCACAAAGACAAACCGTTTCTCAGATTATGTTAAAACTGAAGTCAAACATATATTTAAAACCTCTGAATTTACAATTAGACGCTCATAAGGGTAATGTGAACAATCAAAATTACTTTCCTAATCTCGCAATTAGGGATGGTGAATGAAAGAATAGTGACTGGAATCATTTAACATGCATCTATTTTTAGTCAGATGTATATATGTGTGTGCTTGAGGGGTGAGAGAGCAATTATACCAGCATATTTGAAGGCTAAATCGGAGATACATGCGACTACAGGCTCAGAAATTTCCATGTTGTTCCGCTTGGCTGTTAATAAGGGCAAATATTAAAATCGTCGTTCTTAGGGTTAGTAAAATGCTAAATAGAGGTTGATAAGATATGCAATGGATAAGAAAAGATTGATCGAAAACCTTCAGCTTCAGCAATGGAGATTGTTGAGAGCCTGAATTTATCTCTCAACATTCAGCTATAATTGTATAAATGTGACAGCTAAAACTCTGTATAATTGTATAAATGTGACAACTAAAACTCTAGTCCTGAAATAAGCACACATTCATATACAAACTCTTAAATGAGGACATAAAAAATACCCCACAAAAATAGCATGAAACCATCGGAAACCCAAAAACATAACATGTAAATAACTGTATATGTATGCATGAACCAAAAAGTACCAATAATGGTCAAATTAATAGAGCAAAACCCTAGGAATGAGAATGAAGAAACTGAGCCCAGGAATAAAAAAACGCTATGGAGTGATAGCGAGTATACATGTACTGCATTTTTATATAATTAAAAAAATAGCATTTCAAAAAGCTCTAGAAACCAAAATGCCTTGAATAACACAATTATATCGTACCGAAATGAACCAACTATACTAATTTCAACTAATATAACCTCAAAAAAGCAAAAACCAAAACCCAGAATACAAATTGCATCTGACCCATCAACAATAGCACAACAAAATTACACAGTAGGAAAATAAGCACGCTCAGAAAGCATCTAAAATTCCTAGCAACCTAAATGGCTGAAATAACACAATTACACAGTAGGAAAATAAACTGACGGCATTAATCTCAACATATAATCTCATATAAACGAAATCTAGAAGCCAGCCAAAGCATCTTAAATAAAGTATCCAAATCAACATATAAAAAAACAATCAAAGTAAACCAAGAACAGTATCCAAATCAACATATAAAAAAACCAAACCGTAAATCAAGAAAAAAAGTCGTAAAACAAATATCGAAATCAAAGTAAAAATCTTTACCGTTCTACCAACTATGACGGAATGCTACTATGAATTATTGACCTCATAAGCAAATAGCAGACAAACGATATTTTATACTTCTACGCAATATCCTAGTCTTCCAGATCGATTTGCAACTATATCTGCCACTATTAGATTGACTTTTTGCTTTGAAAAGATTCAAACGCAAGAATATGTATGGACAAACAAAAAGATTAAAAATTGTTCACCTTTGTTAAGATATTGATAGAGGGTAACAACATCCGCACCAGAACAGAATACCCTGCCACTTCCCTTCAATAAATTTAAAATGTAAGTTAGACACGTAAGAACACCTAACTGAACACAATTATTGAAAAGATTCAGATGATTCAGTTACCTTCATCAAGACAAATCCAATATTAGGGTTTTATTCCCATGACTCATATAGTCGGCTTATAAATCCTAAAAAACACAATTAATTTAAAGTTTTTACACATGGGTGTGAATCAAAATAGCATTATAACAAAAACCGACAAACAAATTCAAATTAAATTGAGAAAAAAGAGGGAAAAATAACCATAGGCATTCAAGGCAGCTAGTCTATTGAGTACGGATGATCTTGAATAAGCTCTACCTTCCACCAATACCTGAAAGTATGAATAAAGATCATTTTAGGGACAAAAATGAAGATATAAGAGGAAATACACGCACAATCAAGAGTAAAGCAGAACATTTCACAAATTAGCCAGATGGGTTTCCTCAGATTTGTAAAAAAATTATACACAGAGAGAGAGAAAGAAACTGGCCTGATTAGACGCAAAGTGATGCCTGTGAAAACTCTCGCTGTCTCTCCCTTCTCGATGAGCAACAGACTTGTTGCGGCCCTTGGCTTCTTGAGTTCTTGGGTTTTGTTGGATTTGGGGGCTCTGCAGCTAAGTTTGTTTAGCGATTGTTAGCCTGCTTAAGAAAGAGAAAAAGAAGAAGAAGAAGGAATAGGTTAATTGAGAAGACGGAGAAAGAAGAAGAGGAAGAGGATCTGCAAAGTAAAATGTCGAAATCGAACATTATCTAAAACGGAAGGATCTGCAAAGACCACAAAACCAAAGCCTCTAGGCTTCCCGGTGAGCTTCTCCCTCGTAACGGAGGTCAACATAACCTCACCATAATTCCCAAAATAATCTTTCAGCTTTTCCTCTGATGTTTCCCATGAACCGAATCCATCTCAGAAATTACTAATATCTTTCTCCTCCTATACGAATAGAAAGAATGGGGTGAGTGAGAGAAGCAGTGAGGGGTTTGTGGCGGAGACGCCGCCTGAGTTTGGGCGGAGAAAGAGAAAGGGGGGGGAGAGGTGGAGAGCCTGAATTCGGCTTCGGCTATGGAGATTGCTGCTTCCTCCTCTTACCTCTCTTCTTCGCTTCCTCCTCTTACCTCTCTTCTTCGCTTCCTCCCATCTGATATAAAGAGAAAGAGAATGGACGGTGGGATTTATCTCAATTTTTGAACGGTCGTGATCAAATGTTAGGAGGTAAGCGGGAGTTTTTGTTTTTCAAAGTTCATTGTATTTTGTTATTATAGATACGTACATATATATGTGTCGGCTGGAAAAGGGAAAATGGAAAAAAGCTTTTAGTTTGTTATATAAAAGTTGGTTTGGAGACTGGCAATGGCAAGCAAAAAGTCTGAGACTGCTACTCCCTTATTTGAGTTTTTGCTCTAGAAAGTGGAGTGATTTTTGGTGGACAATATTGACCTTGTTGATGGGGTATATTACGGTCAAGCCGTTACTGGACCACCGACGGAATATTTGGAGGGGGTTATTTGGCCGGCAGATTAGAGCGAGTAAAAAGGGTTTTTGTTTTTTTTTAAAGGAAAAGTGTAACTTAATAGAAATTAATGATAAAATATAACATAAAATGTATTTTAATTATTAAAAAGTGAAGTGTGATATAAAAAATTGTGTCAAATTCTATTTTTTAATAATTGAGATAAATATAATATTTTATTTTATATTTTATTTTTATATATATAATAATGTCCTTTTTAAAATGACTTACTTGTCCGTATCTTGGTTATATAGGGAACCTTTTTTCTTTCTTTTTTTTTCGTTTTTATTTTTTTTGTATGAATTTGGTTAGTTTTGGGTTGGTGTAAAAGATGAAGAGAAGAAGGATAAGGTTGTAAAATGAATCAATTTAGTAGTCTTAGATTTATTAAAGAAAAATAATTGTTTTATCCATAAGAAAAAAATTGATATTTTCATAAAAATTTATTCTTGTGACTGTGAATTTTATTTACTATTTATATATAAAGAATTTTTTGAAATTAATAAATTTTCTTGTAAAAAATATCAATTTTTAAAAAAAATATATTCTCTTGATTATAAATTATAGGATCAATATTGATATTTTAAAATTAATTTAAAATATTTTTATATTCAAAATTAATATTAATTAATTTAGTTTTAGTTAGTATAATTAGAAAATTGGCATTTTTACTAACTCTCACGCGAGCGTAAACCGCAAATGTAAGGAGAATCCTTTGAAATTAATATTTTTACTTACGAACGTATCAATTTCCTTACAATTAGTTTAAAAAGTTAAACTTATTCTATAATTTAGAATGTAGAGAGTACATCGCAATAAATATAAATTTAATTATTTACATAAATTAATCTTAAAATTTATTTTAAATTATGGTTAAGAAAGTTAAAATATTGAACTTCTTTTTTTTCCTTTTCTTTTTGTTCAAAATTTTAAAGTTTCAAAATAACATTGTGATGAGTTTTATTTTAGTTAATTAATAGGACAAGTACAATTTAATTCATTTAGTCATTTATACTCTACAACAATATTCCCTCAATCCAGCTTTTCATTAATTTCTTAAATTACTTTATTTCACAACAATTATTAATACTCTCTCCGTTTCTTTTTACTTATTTTTAGAGAGTGAAACTTTTTCCTCTTTATTTGTTATTTGTAAATTTCAAAAAAATATTAATGACTTACTTTATCATATTATCCTTACATTAAATACTAGTTTGTTTTTCTATTATTTTTTTTAAAAAAAATATTGAAGGATAATATTGAGATTGTATAGTAATTTTAATTAATTATATAAAATATTAATTATATTTTTTAATTTTTATATATATTTTTTTTAAAACGTCAAGTAAAAAGAAATGGAGAAACTATTTAACAAGAGTTATTAATATTTCTTTATTACATAGATCGGTAGGTTAGCAATAAACCTAACTGACTTGAGATCAGAGTTAGGCATCACAATTATTCCTCGTAAATAAAAGTGCAATAATTCTATCCATGAGTTGTACTAGATTCCTTCCCAAGAATAACATTAATTTTTGTTGCTTAGGATTTTTTATTTGAACTATACTGATAATCCGTATAAAATACCGATTAATATAATTATAAATATGACATACATTATATTAATAAAAGTGATGAACTCGAAACTAATTCATAATTAATCGATTAACTAAGCAAAATGATTTAATTAATTTGGATAACATCTCTATTTGTCTTATTATATATAATAAGGGTTAAATACTTTTTTTCTTACTGTACTTTACCCGGACTATCAAACGTCTTACTAAACCTTTTTTTTCCCTATCAAACGACTCATTACACTTTATTTTTCTTACAAAATATTACAAAAATCGTTAAAATACTTTGACTTTTAACGATAAGCTGAGTTGACGTATAATTAGAATAGAAAAACTCCACCTCAATGATGATACAGTGGTACAGTGATGATGTGTATAAATAATTGATTTATTCAAAATAAAAAAATATATACTTATTAATCGACAAAATATATATATATTTTTCTTTTCTCTACTCCATCTCCATCCACCCAAATCTCTAGATATTACTCTTTTTCGATTGTAAATCTTAAAAAATGGAGAGAACTCCAGGCAAAATTCATTTGAGCATTCATTATAGATTAATTAAAATAAGAATCCAAAAATATACATCCAATGTTTATAAATTTGTTGAAACCCAAAAAAAATAAAAAAAATTAGAGAGAGAAGCATATATATTAATTAGATTGGTAGGATTATAAAGATGGAGTAGAGATAGAGAGTATAAATCTAAACTTTATGGAGTATCCTAAACTTCAAACTCACATTTTTAACGGGTTATTCTTTCTTTATAAAATCCTCCTTTCTCTTGTTGTGCACTGCAGTCGATCATGGAAGCCGTGAATATTGTTTCGTGCTAATCATGAAAGTAACGGAGATTGTTACAATCAATCATGGAGGCGATGGATCATCCGCACGACTCCAATTTTAGTAAATCCTAAAGGTTTGATCTTTAAAACTTATTCAATTAATCTAAGCTATGTTAGTGGATGAGTAGCGGGTAATGGATGGGTTGTACCCAATTCATATTGCCATTTAATAGACATTTAATTGTGTCACATCACTCTTTCGTTAAATATTTAACGCTTTATACAGAATTTCAAATTTTTATAAGCGAATTGAAGTTTAGTGAGTTTGAGAATTGAAGTTTAGTGAGTTTGATTGTAAGATGGAGAAAAAAAATTAGTGAGGCGTTTGATAATTTGAGTAAAGTAAAGTGAAAAACATTTAACCTTATATAATAATGGATTTGCACTCACCACACACATCACACTTACAACTTTCAAACACTACTCCAAACACTATTATCATCAACGCCATTAAAAAAAATAATATGTTTTACATTGAAATATGTGCCATATATATTTTTTTAATGGTGTGAATTATAGTAATGTTTGAATATTATAAGTGTAAGTGTAGACTTATTCTAAAAATCGATATTTTCTTTTCTTCTTTTTTTTATTGCAAAAAATAGATATTTTTAGTTTATATTAGAAAATGGACTAAAGAACTGTTCGTGATCTAATTTAAAGGAAACTCAAATTAGGGTTTGTTTGGGAACATTGAATTGAATTGATGGCTTAGAATTGAAATTGGTGCCCCTAATTCCAATTCAGCTGTTTGAATAGCAAATATATCTTTAGAATTAATATTGAATTCCAACGATAAATATCTTAATGTGATAAAATGAATACCATGCCCCATCCGGAGATTTTAAAAATCAATTCCGCGTGAACTTCATAACCCAGTAACTATCGGGTTCACATACTAAACACCATGAAAACACACACAATTGTTCGACTCTCTCCCTCCTCGTGATCCTAGCTATAAGTTCAACCTCCGTCCACTAGCCAAATCGTCATCTAAACCCTCCTCTGTTATCTTTCTCATCTCTATTTTCTAGGGCTCGTGCCCACCGATCTGCTTTTATTCTCTCTAGTTTTCTGTTCTTCGCACAGTACATCTGTTAAAGAGGACTTAGTGTCGGTCTTGGTATCAACTACTCATGCGCGGAGCAATGGAGACCCATCGTTGAAGAAGCGTTGTGCTATGCTGGCAGACTAAAAGGTTTCTAATCCTATTACTTTTACTGAGTTCTTAATTTAGTCCCTCTTTCTCCTTCTAGCCTAGCTTCCTATGTTCCCTCCTCCATGTTTGAATGTGCAACCGAGCCGCGAAAAAAGATTTTTAGTGTCAGCAAATTGATGTTTTAGAGGTCGTCGCCTCTAGCCATCATTTACCTTTCGTTTTTTATTATGGAGCAGAGTTTTTTGTCTGATTTTTAGGCAAAAGGTCAATTACTTATATCTTTTATTTAGAATCATATTGTTGCACAACATGTAATTTTTTTTAATCCTTTACAAAATTTGATTCACGACAACACTCTAGGCAGAGGATTAAAGCTTGAATTATGTATTACCATAACTGATTTTTTTCCCTCTCAATTTCAATTCGTTTTAATGGTTTTCTCTAAATGAGTCTTTAAAATAGTTAATTGATTATATTAGTATTTATGTGTTCAAGAGTCTGTATAGATTCATTAAGCCTAGGCAGTTCATGTATGAAGGATTTTATGATGTGTTTTATCCCTTAGTATAGTTATGATTTTCCTCAAAACGTAAACCTTGTTTGATTTGGCAGAGCATCTAGTTTAATTTGGCATAACTTGAGTAGGGGCTTTCTAGGTGAGTTTTGACTTCCCCTTTATCTATCCATAAAGTATACAATGTAGTTATTCTGTTCGACGAAATGAAAAAGTGAAATAACATTAAGATTCTCTCTTAGAACCTATCTCAAGTTCATTACAAGCCATGGAGACAATTATTTAGTGATATAGATGCTTGCTCTAGTTTTGACAAAAGTAAAGCTATATAACTAAGCAAAATAAACAAAACAGGGCCAACAATTGCATCTATTGCTTCAGCAATCTGATTTCAAGTACTACATCTTTTTCATTATTTTTCAAGCGAGTGACGTAAACATGAAATATATAATAGTATTTTATATATTCACATGTGATGTGTGTGTGATAAATAGTTATGGTGGAAGAATAAGGCAATCAGAGAGCAACATTGAATGCACTTGAGCCGTATTTTGTAGTAGTGCTCTTTTTGTTGCCGATAATATGTCTGATGGACGTGAGCGTTATGCTTGCACGTGTTGTTTATGCAGCGTGTGCACTAATATGCTCATATATTTTTAGGCTTTTATACATATGTATGTATGAATTTTACTTATTGAAAAGAAGCAAACAACAAAACAAAGAAGAAGAAAAAAAGGCCAAAACTCTTGACTTTATATATGTTGAAGGTGAAACATAGCTTTTACAAGTAAATGAACATGCATACTTTGTGTGAATATTTTTCACGTTTGAACTACACCCTCTCAATTATTCTCATGCATGCCTTTGATTGCAAAGTTCATATTTTTGTATATAAATAAAATTCTTGCTTGGTTTGAATATTAATGGAATTTGAATAGCTTCAGTTATATGGAAAGATCATCCAGATCTTTCAAAGAAAGTGATTGAGTGGAATCCATCTACTGCATTGACTAAATAGGTTTCTGGGTATGAGGTTTTGTTGGGAAGGTTTAATATACTTCTTTGTAAATTAGTTGCCTATTTTTTTCTTTTCACTTATCATCAATAGATGATTTTGCTTGTGTGTGTCTTCATTAAATTTGGTAGTCATGCATATATATATGTAGGTATGTGGATGTACAATTTTTCCTACATATTCTTTTGTGCGAGCCTGTGCAACCAGTCAAGCTGTTTCAGGTAATATATGCATGCTTCTATTATGTCATTGTTGACATGCATTGCATATTCATGCTCAGCACCCATGACTGAGATTAACACCCATCTTCTTTGTTTTGTTTTATTTTTTGATTCTTCAGCCTTCATATTTTCATGTGCAGGTGATTCAAAATGGTGTTATAGTTCCTGATGAAGAGTGAACCAAGCCATTTTGCCCTTTCTCTAGTGCAATAGTCTCTTGTTTGGCTCTCTAGAATTGTATTTTCATTTGCCAACTTATTTTCTTCATTTTTTTTTGTTCTTGTTTACATGCTAACAGCGAACAGTTTGTGCTCCAAAGTTTGAAAGCATCTTATACTTGAGCTTCTTAGCATTTCAGAACCTATTGTTCAGCCATGTTTTGGGGAAGTTCTATCCGGTGAATAGTTCAGTGTCATTAAACCTCTTGAAAGATGGTTTATTTGTTTCATTTTCTCTAGACCATCCTTCAATGCTCAACTATTTATGTTCTGGTGCCTACTCATATATTGTTTATTGGACTCTCTGCGTCATATTTGTTGACTAAGATTAAGCTAGACAAACAACTATATAATGAGCGGTGGTACACTTACAAATTCCTTATTCTCATTTATGTTCATGCTGATTTTGTGTTTCAAATTCTTGTACTACGTTTTGATTGGATTCTAGATGCTCATTGTGTTGGATGGTCACTTTATCTCTTTGGGTATCTGTTTAGCTTTTATCGTCTTTGCATCATCTTATTCATTTGGTCATCATCATATTAAGATAATTCTTTCTGTTAAGATCTGTTTTCAATTCTTATTTCCAGCATCAGTACATGTTTAGTGTTTCTGGTAATAGGATGTGATATTGAAATCTTATCTGAGTTTATGTCATTATTTGTGAACGACGACCTAAGAGACTGATCAAAGGATGCAGAGTATTAGTTCTAAAATTATCATATTTCATGAATAGTTCTGAGTGTTGCTATGCTAATTCAAAGCCCTCAGACATGGAAATTAGTACTCCTAGCTTCTTCACTTGATGAAGTTCAATTTTTTTATTATGATTTCCAAGCATTTAAAGTACAGATTATGATAAATAGGCTACACACTTGCAGCTGCTTCTTAGTTCTTCTGTTTGAGGTTCCTATTTTAGTTGTTTGTCTTACTGATTCCACTTGTGATATTTGTCATTTTGCAATACAAACTACACTGCATTTTTCACTCAATAACTCTAGAAATGTATTCGAAGTGTGGGAGAATTAGTGAGGTGGCTCGTATGTTTGATATAATGCAATGATAGCCAAATAAGCCCTTGTAGAAATGGGTGATAAATCTTTACTTCTATTTCAGGAAATGCAAGTATAGGGAGAAATTTCAGATGAGTTTACATTTACAAAACACATTAAAAGCTTTGGTGTATGTTTGTTGCACATTATTTCTTTTTATAATTCATTTTTTTATTTTTTGTAATTGATACTAGTTGTGTTTTATTTTATATGAATAAATTTAATTATGTTGATTTTGTAATATTGAAAACAATACAAAAACAATAACTATCCAAACTTTAGTTTTTAAATTTTAACACAAATACAATATGAATTTAATATGTTAACCAAACAATAGAATTATTACAATAGAATTATTACGTTTTAGTATTGAATTTAATGGTATTCAATTTTATAGAGTTACAATTCAAATTGAATTCCAAATCCAAATACACCCTTAGTGTAGTGACACATCGTCAATTTTTTTCTGTTTAACCAACAGAACTAATCCTTAATCCACTACGTTTTTGAGTTTTTTAAGGAAAATAAAAAATAAAAAACCTATATTTCGCCAAAAAAAAAACTTAATGATTTAAAAATTCTCAAAAATAGTTCATTTATTTATATAATATAACTGACAGTATTCATCTTTAAATTAGTGATTTATTTATTTATAAATTCATCTATTTGTGTAATAGTAAATTTTATTTAAACTAAAATAGTTATACTTACATAATTTAATAATAATGAATTATTATATAATTAAATATTATTGTTATAAAAAATATGAATATTAAAGAACACTAACTAAATTAAAAAAATTATAAGAATAAGAGATTGTGATAATTAGATAATTATGATAATAAAAATATAGATGAAAAGATTTTGAAATTAAATAATAGATGAAAAAAATAATAACTTAAACTTTCAATGCGTTTAATTAAAAGTAAATTTTATGAGCCTAAAAAAATGTTTGACTGTCGTTTTAATAGAGATATTGATCTCACTAGAACAAATCATATATATATATATATATCTTGTAATTTCAAAAACATATTTATTATTATATTAATTAATAATTTAAGTTTTCATAACTATTTTCTAATGCGAATTTCTGATTCATCCCTTGGTAATATTGTAAGTTGTCAAAAAAAATAAAATCACTTGTGCTTTATTATATATATATCTTGTTATTTCAAAACATATTTATTATTATATTAATTAATAATTTAAGTTTTCATAACTATTTCCTTATGTTAATTTCTGATTCCACCCCTGGTAATATTGTAAGTTGTCAAGAAAATAAAAAAATAAAATCACTTTTGCCTTATTATAAAATATATTTTGTTATAATTCAATTTTTAATAAATAAACAATAAAATTTGGAAGCCGTTTGGTACATATCTCAAAGTTAAATAAGTTTTGAAGATTTATGACAAATTTTTCACTATGGGTTAAAGTTCATTTCATCTTTTATCATATGCGCTCCACAAAAAAGAGATGAAACATTACATATAACAAGAGATATAACATTATATATATATATATATATATATATATATATATATATATATATATATATATATATTGATAAATTATACTGCAAGATTTGTTCAGTTAAGTCATTATCAATTTTCTTCCAGTAAGGCATTGTTATGGTGAGAAAATAAGATAGAATTAATTTTAATTTAATACTACAACATAAGAATGATGTTACTTTGTTTTGGAAGCAAAAAGATATATATTTTTTCATGTCTTATTTCTGACATTCGCACATGATAGATGATACACACGTAAATTCTAGTCCTAAAAGTTTAAAATTATCAAAAGAAGTTTATTTCTAAACGTGTCATATCCAAATTTTAAATAATATTTTAAAATAACTAAGCGCGGAAGGGAAGGTGAGAGATAGCTCACGTTAGTGCGTGAGCTGTCTTCCAAAATAATACTATATTAAAAAATTACAAAACAACTATTGTTATATAAGAAAGAAAATGTTTCTTTTATATACAATTACACAAAATGATGTCGTTTTTGCGTTATAATTCACATAATTATATGCGGTATCTTTTATCATCTTTTTTACCATAAAGAATAATGTATTTGTTAAAAAAAAGGGGTGAAAAACTACAAAGAAACTACAATAGTAGGATCCGATGAGAGAAACTAAATTAATATTTATGTATCTGATAAAAGAGTAAATATTAGGAAGCAAAGAATCTCACTAGTTGTACAAAATGCCACCTAAATTTGTCACTTTCTTGAACTAGTAGTAACATAATGAGTATTATATAGATAATATTTATAAAAGGTCAGCACATGAGCTCCATATTCTTGAGTTGTATGTGAGCTGGATGTTGACACCGGTCGGAGGAAAATTACAAATAAAAAACTGGCCGTAAATATGGGCACATCTCTTCAATATTCAAAAGAAATAGGTGGAAGATGAGAATGTTTATCATCATACATATATACATCAATATAAGTTTTATTGTGGGACTAATTATTTCTTGGTCTAGTGATAAATTGATTGTTTATTCCGTTTAAAGTTTGAATTCAATTATTATCTATAACGAATAATTGATGATAATTTTATATCTTACATGTTATTTGCAGAGGGTCGATAAATTTCGACTCCAACATAAGTACGATGAAAATTCAAAATGTATACGTAATTTTAAGGCAGAGAGAGTATAATAAGTAAACAAGACTTTTTAAAAGACACTAAACACCATTTTCTCACTTCGGAAATTTCTAATATGTCGGCAATATGAAGAAATGTGCAGGGAATTTTACTGGAAAAAAAAAATCTGGAAAGAGGATGAGATGATATGTTGGGGCATCCATGTAACTTTGATTTTGATGATAATAAATGAAATAATAATTAATCTATAAATTATGGGTCACATTTGGGTAACCCAGTTTTTAAAACAGTGTCATTTCATCTCAATTTGGTAAACATTTTAGTATAAAAAAGAAAAAATGATATATAATACTTACGTCGATCTTTTAATTGCCAGTTACGTAAACAAATATTAATGATAATCTTTTTGGTGATATATGTTATAAGTGAGGTCAATTATAATTTTATTCAATCTCATATATTTATATATTTGATAATTATAATTCAACACAATTTTATCACAATACATAGCCGTCGTACTTGTGACGACCCTAAATTCAGGTTCCATAACCTCGGGTTTGGTTCTCACTGTACAATACTTTAATAACAATTAAATACATAATTTGCATTTAAACATCACGGAATAATACAAAAGGTTTCTTATAAAAAGGTTACAATACCCAAGATTGATTAACCTTAACATCAACAGTTCCTATCTTAAGGAATTACAAAAGTTTTACCAACAGTAATTACATATTAAACCTTTAATTAACATGCATAAATTAAGCTCTGACTTTCCCTCTTCCCTTGTCCTTCTTGGAGCGTTAGGGTTTAACTGAAAATAGTTCATGATATAGCAAGGGCGAGCAACTGGTTTGCTCAACAAGTTTAAGAACAATCATAGAGATTTATTATATCATGAGTGAAAGGGGAATAACATCAAATGCTTCAACAATAGATATAACAATTGTAAAAGAAATAAGACTCAAATTTCATTGAACAAGAATATTTGAATCTTAAATGCTGAGTGGTCACCAAGGACCCTGAACTAACAAGGGTATAATATAGTTTTCTCTGACCCTTTCAGTAGTTTGATTTTCGAGGGGATCAGCCTATTCAACTCACTGTATATGCATTACATTTAGTCTTCTGGCGCCAAAGTCAGTTTTCCGACATAAAATCCCCTTTATTTAGGGTTGTTTAATTCTCAGACTTATTATAAGAATCCGCACCCAACAATGGTTTGGATCAGCTCTTAAAGGTATTCAAGTTATTGAATTTCTAAACGCAATGTCTAGCTGAACAATTAGTTTAGACATTTTTAATACAGTTCATGAAACAAAAACTATTAAGCTTCAAATGCACCATGTGCGATTTTATAAATAATATGGATGTAGAATAATTTTAAATAATTAAACCATTTCAAGCTTTGGTAATAAATACAAATATAAAAACTTGTTCAACAATAATTGAGTAGGGTTAAAGAACTTGCCTCGTGCGTAGTCTACGTCTAACCAATTCAATTTATTTCTCTTTGAGTAGACCTAACAATTAATCAAGTTGATCTTAAATTAGTATCATATATACATTCATATGATAACCTCTATACTTCTTACACCTCTAATACTTAACCAAATAATCATGTAGTTAAAGGTATATAAACACTTAGGAAATATTATCATCACTTGATAATATTTCAATCATATAAATCCTATATTAATTATTTAATATAGTTTAAACTCTTATATAATATTATTAATAATTTAATAATATTTAATTAGTCTTATAATATTATTAATCATTTAATAACACTTTATTCATTACCTAATATTATTAATCATTTAATAATATTTTATTCATTATCTAATATTATTAATCATTTAATAATATTTCATTATCTTAGTAATATTATTAATCATTTAATAATATTTTAATAATTATCTAATATTATTAATCATTTAATAATATTTTATTATCTTAGTAATATTATTAATCATTTGATAATATTTTAATCATTATATAATATTATTAATTATTTAATAATATTTTATTCATTATCTAATATTATTAACTATTTAATAATATTTTATCCATTTACTAATATTTTATTGACTTTATAATATTATTATACAATTACTAATATTTTCATGATTTTTTAATATTATTATATTAATAATAATATTTAATTATAATATTAAACCTTTGATAATATTTATCCTGTTTTAATTATTAAATTAATTATTTATCATTAAAAATACATTTATTGATTTAAAAATAAAAAAAAAAAATTTTTTTTTATCAAGTAGGGCGTCAAGATGCCGTCCCAAGGAATTTTTGGGGTGTTTAGATGCCCATGGGCAGAACCAAAAAATGCTAGGGCGTATACTTGGGCGACTAGACGCCGGATCCTTTTTGGCTGCCGGAACCTCTCTTACTAATTTGGTCATACTTTGTCATAAGTAAACATTTTGAGGTGATTCTTGAGTCTAAATTCATTAGAATTTCATGATCTACAATTTTTCTTCAGATCACAAATCTAAATTCCAAACGGAAGTATCCGTAAAATCGCTCACAAGGACAGAATGAAAACTAGTTTCATAAATCCTTGGTTTTAATGGTTCAAACTTGAAATAAATAAACTCTACACATTCAAATGACACCAACTTAGTTTTGTTGTCTTCCTAACTTCTTATTTTAAAATATTCCATGGTTCAATCACATTTTTGAAAACTTTTTACACGAAATTTAAAGATCGAACCACTTAGGGTTTAAAAACGACATACTTTGCGGTAAAAGCCATAACGCCTTTGTTTTTCATTATTTTTGAAAGCTTTAAGTTGGTTTTTCTTTAAAACGCATGTATGTAACTTTCTAGCCATAAAAATCCAATTTCCAACTTGTACATTTCAAAATACAACATTAAACCTAACATGCATCGTTAAGGTTTTACCGGTAAATTGTGTTATGAACATTTCTACTAATTTTATGCATTACACACCTACCAAATTATGATATAAACACATCATACTATGAATATACATATATTACATAGTTAAATACCTCTAGATCATCAAAACGAATTTTGATCAGTTAAAAATAGATTTTAACCGATCAAAAGCTATCTAGACTATAAAAATGAAATAAAGAGATGTTTAGAGCACTTTTAAACCTTGTGGTTTTGAAGGCTCTTTTTCTTCTCCTACCAAAGTATGTGGTGAAGCTTTGTGTCATCCACCAAGCTCAACCTCTAGCTATATCACTCAACACAAGTGTATTCTTTCTTTTTCTCTAAAAATGCTCTCACTTTCTCTCTTGAATTCTCTAGCAAATGAACTAACAAACCAATCCAAGTGTGTGGAGTGTCTTATTTATAGCCATCCACTAACACTTTATTAACTTCCTAATTCACCAATGTTGGTGAAATTAAAGCCTAATTAAACTTACTATTTCATGGATGGACAAGGTGAGTGACATAGTGATTGACTAGGGTTGTTGGCCAACCTTGTCATTGAGTAAATTGGAAGTAACATGAAAATCAAACAACCCGTGTAGGCCCCCCCTTAAAATCTCAGCAAAATGGCATTTTCCAAGCCATTTTTTCTTTATTTTTTCTACTTTAATTATACATATATGCATCTATATATGTGTATTCATATATGTAACAAGTTTGACCAATTTTGACTTCGTATTGGGCTCCATATTGGACTCTAGGATTAAATATATTGGGCTCATCCATTGAATTGGTTTGGGCTGAATTTAAATAACACATTGGGCTTACATTAATTATTCTAGGTTACATTTAATTAAATCAAGTATTGAGCTTGTTTAATTAATTACATGAACTAGTAATTAAATTAATTACATGGGCTACTAGGTAAATGTAATTGACCTAGTTTAACAACTCATTTGGATTTAAAATATAATCCAATTAGATTTGCTTTAGTTAATTATATCCTCTTACTTTATTGCTTTAAATAAATATACACATACACAAGTATATCTATTTAATTATCTAATGCACAATTAATTAGTACAAAATTTTTAATTCATTGCTAATTATATAATAATTATAATTACAATATTTAATGAAATTCGTGGTCATTACATTCTCCCCCCTTATAAGAATTTCATCCCCCGAATTACAAATTTAGACTACTCAAAAAGATTCGGATAGTTAGCCCTCATCTTTTCTTCAAGCTTCTATGTAGCTTTCTCAGCATTGTGGTTCCTCCAGAGGATTTTGACAGAATGTATAACCTTATTTCGTAATTTCTGCTCTTTCCTATCTAGTATCTGGACAGGAATTTCCTCGCACGATAAGTCTTTCTTGACTTGTATTGGCTCATATGATATGACGTGTTTGTAGTATGGCTTGTATGGTCGCAACACTGACACATGAAACACATTGTGAATATGTTCCAGCTCAGGAGGCAAAGCTACCTCGTACTCCACTTCACCCACTCTCTTCAATATCTCGAACGATCCTATGAACCTCGGACTCAGCTTCCCTTTCTTTTCAAATCTGATCTTCCATTTCCAGGGAGATACCTTCATGAACACAAAACTCCCCACATCGAAGTCTCGTTTCTTTCGATGTAGATCGGCGTATTTCTTCTGACGGTCTTGAGCTGCCACTAATCGAGCTCTTATTACTATGATAATTTCAACAGTCTGTTGCACCAGTTCCGGCCCCAACAGTCGACGTTCTCCTACCTCATCCCAACATAGAGGCGTTCTACATTTTCTTCTGTACAATGCTTCGTAAGGCGGCATGTCTATGCTTGCATGATAACTGTTGTTATATGCAAACTCAACTAGTGGTATATGGTCTTCCCAACTACCCTTGAAATCCATCACACAGGTCCTGAGCATATCTTCCAATGTATGTATGGTCCTTTCACTTTGCCCATCAGTTTGCGGATGATACGTTGTACTCATTCTCAACTGTGTCCCCAATCTTTCCTGAAGACTCCTCCAAAACTTTGATGTGAAGCGCGGATCTCTGTCTGACACAATCGATACTGGCACCCCATGTCTTGAAACTATCTCTCTGATGTACAGTTTAGCCAACTGATCTAAACTGAACTTAATCTTGATCGGCAAAAAGTGCGCTGACTTTGTTAGTCGATCCACAATTACCCATATAGCATCGTATCCCTTTTGTGTTGCTAGAAGTCCCACCACAAAATCTATTGGGATATGCTCCCATTTCCACTCTGGAATTTCTAACGGCTGTAACAATACACTTGGTCTCTGATGTTCGGTCTTTACCCTCTGACAAGTTAGGCATCGGCTGACACATTCTGCAACCTCTCTCTTCATATTCGGCCACCAAAAATGCTGACGTAAATCTTGATACATTTTTGTACTCCCCGGATGTATTGAGTATCTCGTGTTGTGAGCATCTTGTAAAATCTCCTCTCATAATTTAGGCACTAATGATACCCAAACACGATTTTCAAACCTTAGCAATCCCATGCTATCAACTTTGAATTTGACCTCTTCTCCTTCGGTCATCCTTTTCCTTATTCTGTCACATTCTCCATCCTTGTCTTGAGTCTCTTTCACCTTATCTAACAAGGTTGGGCTTGCTTCCACTTCTATCGACTCCTTTGGATTTCTCACCTCCAACTCCATTCGAGCCTTCTCTTGAACCAATTGTTCCTGATTTGTTAATATGAACAACTTTTCTCTGCTCTTTCTACTTAGAGCATCTGCTACCATGTTGGCCTTGCCGAGATGATATAGAATTTCACAATCGTAGTCTTTGATCAACTCCAACCATCTCCGCTGCCTTATGTTCAACTCCTTCTGTGTCTACTTCAGACGCTTATGGTCTGTGAATATCTCACATTTCTCTCCATATAAATAATGCCTCCAAATCTTAAGGGAAAACACTACCGCTGCCAGCTCCAAGTCGTGGGTAGGGTATCCCTTCTCATAATCCTTTAATTGTCTGGATGCATACGCAACGACTTTGCCGTTTTGCATAAGCACACAGCCTAGTCCCTTGTGCGATGCATTACTATAGACCGTAAAACCTCATGTATTGTCTGGTAAAGTCAACACAGGTGTTTCACTAAGTCTCTTCTTTAACTCCTGAAAACTTTCCTTACACTTCTCCGTCCATACGTATTTCACTGTCTTCCTCGTCAAATTAATCAATGGTGTTACTATCTTCGAAAAGTCTTGAATGAATCTCCGATAGTAACCCACTAACCCTAAGAAACTTCTAACCTCCGTCGGCGTCCTTGGTTGTTCCCAATTCATCACCGCTTCTACCTTTGCTGGATCTACTGAAACTCCCTCCTTGTCAATAACATGACCTAAAAATTGAACTATCTCCAACCAGAATTCACACTTTGAAAATTTAGCATATAATTGCTCCTTCCGTAATATCTCCAACACCAATCTTAGGTGTTCGGCATGCTCTTCCTCCGTTTTGGAATAAACCAAAATATCGTCAATGAACACAACTACAAATTTATCTAAGTACTGCTTGAATATTCTGTTCATCATGTCCATAAATGCGGCTGGCGTATTCGTTAGTCCAAACGACATCACCAGAAACTCATAATGTCCATATCGAGTTCTGAATGCCGTCTTGGGTATGTCCTCCTTCCTGACTTTCAACTGATGATAACCAATCCTCAAGTCAATCTTTGAAAAGTACTTCGCCCCTTTCAATTGATCAAAAAGATCGTCAATTCGTGGTAACGGGTACTTGTTCTTAATCGTCACTTTATTCAGCTCTCTATAATCCATACAAAGTCTCATCGATCCATCCTTCTTCTTTACAAATAGTACAGGTGCTCCCCATGGAGAAACACTCGGCTGAATGTACTTCCTATCCAATAACTCCTGCAACTGAACCATTAACTCCTTCATTTCTACCGGAGCTATCCTATATGGTGCCTTTAATATCGGTGTTGTCCTTGGTACTAAATCGATCACAAACTCTATCTCTTTATCTGGCGATAGACCTGAAAGTTCATCTGAAAAGACATCCATGAACTCCTTAACTACTGGTATTTGCTCCATCTCAGGATTCACCATTTGAGTATCCACCACATGAGCCAAATACCCTACACAACTTTTCTTCAATAATTTCTTGGCCTGTATCATCGTCAGACAAGAGGATTGTCTTGACGACTTGCTGCTATAAAATACAACCTTAGACTTGTTTGGTGTCTTAAGATGTATACACTTCTTCTGACAATCAATTACTGCTTCATAGTTAAACAACCAATCCATTCCGAGTATAACGTCGAACTCCCCCAAACGTATCAAAATTTAATTCACACTCAACTTCTGACCCCTGATTTTAGCACAACAATTTCTATGTATATACTCTACAGGGATTACCTCTTTATTTGCAACTTCTATATTCATAGGGTTTTTTAACTTTTCCCTAGGAAATTCTAACCGTCTAGCGAAATCATCAGACACAAATGAACAGGTAGCACCCGAATCAAACAATACATATGCATTTATATCATTGATCGGAATAATACCTGACACCACGCCTTTTGACTCCATGGCATCTTGCACTGTCATATTGAAAGTCCGTGTTGTCGGCTTGTTCTGTGGTACCGGTCCCCCGATAACCAATCTGCTGTTATTTCCCTGGTAGCTGCTTCCCCCATCATTCTTCCTTTTAGGACAATCCTTTATCATGTGGTCAAAAGCTCCGCAGGAAAAACATCTTATCTTCTTTGGGAGGGGACAATTTGGAGAAATATGCCCCACTTGCTTGCAGTTGTAGCACGTATTCTTGCCTTTCTTGCATTCCCCGAAATGATTCTTTCCGCATATACTGTGTGACGCCCCCAAATTCGGGTCTCAAATACCCAGATCCGGTCATCACGATCCAATACAAACATCCACCTCTAAACAACATACAATAACTAAATGCGAAATAGTAAACATATGTTGTTCATTCAAAATGTGTTACTAGTCCCAAGATACGATAACCTTACAAAAGTACATAAATACCCTTAATAAAGTACTTAGGGTTTGCATCATAAAACAACCAATTTTAGCTAGACGAATAAACTAAAGACTGTCTCTTGAAGTATATCACTTCATCTTTCCCTTACCCTTGTTCTTTTCAGAAGCCTCGGGTTCCACTGCAATAAGGTTCATAATATAGCAAGGGTGAGCAACTAGTTTGCTCAACAAGTTTAAATGACAAAGGAAACAATATATCATGAATGAAAGGGAATAACTGAAACAATTCAACAATATGAAT
The DNA here is from genome assembly GCA_947179155.2 of Hedera helix. NCBI lineage: Eukaryota > Viridiplantae > Streptophyta > Magnoliopsida > Apiales > Araliaceae > Hedera > Hedera helix. Next base: position 21,762,745 of record OX359274.1, read on the forward strand.
AACATAAGCAGTAATAATGATTTGCTTTTAGAATCAAGATAGCCAAATAGACTATGAACTATAAACATCCACTGGAGTCAATAGCAAGTTAACCCAATGGTTACTACCAGAAATATGTACCCGAGGGGATCAGCCTCAGTACAATATGTGTATGCATAACATTTAATTTCCGTGTTTTGTACCTGATATTAGATATAGGGTACTCCCTTGTAATAGGGAGGTGTTCATAATAGTCCAAGAATCCGCATCTTTAATGATTTGGATAGCTTTTAAAATATTTAACATAAATGTCTAGCCGAACAATGATTTAGACATACTTTGAACAGTTCTTTAAACAATAGAACATTAAATAAAGTATAAGTCAAAGACTGTACAAGATCAAGTGCACCAAGTGCGAATAACAACAACATCGATGTGGAATAATTGTAAAGTAATTTAAATCACTTAAAGCATGCTTGAAATTATAATTCAAGCTTAAATAAATAACTTGCTCAATGAAATGAGTTTAGAGATTAGGAACTTGCCCAAAATAAAGTTCGAAGTTAGGAAACTTGCCTGTCTGCTCATCTATAACAACCTAACTTTAATTAAATGGCTTTGAAGGTCCTAACATTAATCAAGTCGGTCTAACAATTAGTACTGCATATACTGGCATATTTGTACGCTTACTATGAACTTATCTAACAAATAAGTTCAACACATAATTTACATTATTCGACATACTAACATAATCCCTACATAAACACATTTAGATTAATGATTTAATAACTTATGAGTATTCATCCTAAGTATTAAACACTTAAGGAACCTTTAAACAATTTAATCTAATTGCAGAATTAGTGAGTTATTAAGTACGTTGTATTTAATTAACTCTTATTTATTTAATTACCATTTGTTCTTAGTTAAATAGTAATTAATTAACTACCTTTAGTTGTTATTTAATTATAAATAATAACTAATTAGTTTAACATAAGTAATTAGTTTATTTATTTTAATGCTTCTTAAGATTATTTAGATAATAATTAATTATTTAATTTTATTATAATCTTCTTTAATTATTATTTAATTTTAATTAAATAATAATTAATTAACCTTACATCACTTTCTTTAATATTAATTAAATAGTAATTAATTACTTAATTATCCTTATTTATTAAATTATTAACTTTATTTATCTTTAGTTATTATTTATTAAATACATAATAATTAATGAATTCTAAAATCTTATTTTTCTTTAATTATTATTTACCATTAATTAAATAATAATTAATTAATTATTTATCTTTACTTATTATTTAATGGTTAATTAAATGACAATTAATTAAAAGATAAATCTTATTTATTTTGGATTGTCATTGATAACCAAAATTAAAAGTTTTCTGTTCTCCTATCGTCGGGTGAATAGTCACTCAACGATTTATATAGTTTGCCTTAGCAGACTTACTCCACGAATAAAATGGTTTGCCTCAGCAACTTAGTCGACGATCAAAAGCAGTTCTACGACCGGAGTGATTTTACCCTACGATCACTCTGTAATGGTCAAGACCTGGTCGAGGCTACTCTACGATAGCCGAAGGCTCTAGTCGAGGCCACTCAACGATAGCCGAAAGCTTGGTCGATGCCACTCTACGATAGCCGACAGCTTGGCTGAGGTCACTCTACGATAGCCGAAGGTTTTGACCGAGGCCACTCTATGATAGCCGAAGGCTCTGGCCGAGGCCACTCTACGATAGCCAAAGGCTTTCAGATTTCAGTTTTAAACACAATAGTGAACATATTAACCCTTCTGATTCTTTTAGACAGTTTATCATTACTTGGTGATTCTACTGGTTTCTTTAATCATAACAAATTCCTCCCAATAGCAAATAACCACAACAACCCATTTTAACATAATATGGAACAATAACTAACTTCTTTAAGATATTAAACAGAATTATTTTTACCTTAAAGCTGGTTTGAAACGAAATGGGTTCCTAGTTGCTGTTATTCTTCTTCTCCCGAAGTAGGTGATGTAATTCGAGGACATCCACTTCACAGTTACCACCACTGGATACTTTATTCACAACTTTTCGATGGCTTCCTTGCTATATCTCTCACTCACTACACTCCCTCTATAATTCGGAGCTCACAATGACTCTCTTGTATCAGTATTGAATAACTCAACAAGCTTTTCCAAGAGAAAACATGGTCTCTATTTATAGGAAATCATTACCCGTTGGTTACTGAGGTTTAGGTGGAAACTTTACCAACCCATCTTTCAGCCATACCCAGAAATCACCACTTTAGGTTGTACTCGGCAGAGTAGAATCGTTGACTGAGCTCGGCAGATTATACACACACGCAAAGATAATATATTAGATTAGCCGTTTAACAGTAAAGGACCCCATGCCGGGTCATCTTTGATTTGGGACAATATACTGACTTAACTGCCCAGCAACCCGTACACTCAATTAGCTATTCTCTCTCCTCCTATTCCATGACAGGTTTGGGGATTTGTGTCCCAAAAGATTGTCACGTGTTAACTCTTTTAATAAATAATAAATTACACAATTAATTTCAAGTGGGCTCATGCTTTGGACTTCATTTAATACCCAATGGACTCTTATTAAATGACTTGGACTATTATTTAATCAAGTCCATTAATTTAACACTAGCCATTAAATATAACCCAATGATTGGTTACTTAAATTAATTGAATATTTAATTAATGACAACTTATCAATTCTATTGATATTAAAACTTTAGGGTTTGTTCACTAATTTAATTAAACTATTAGTGACTCCCTTTAATTAACGCTAGCAATTAATCACATAATCATTTAATCACGAAATTAATTAATCACATAAAAAGATTTAAATAACTTCGTAAAACTAACTCATTAAAAATTAAATTAATAATTTAATTAATAATGACGTGAAAATTCTAGGTCATTACATACTGCATGCCGTCTTCTTCTGCACATTTCCTTGTTGATTTTTCGAGTTTATATCATTGTTGCTATTGTCTCACTTACGCTTATTGTTGCTGCTATTGCCTCCACTATTATTATTCTTACTTCCTCCTTCACTCTTTTTCTTATTCCTCTCTTGGTTATACTTAGTTAATGCATCACTTCCTCCTTCAGCAATGATTGACTTCTCCAGCAAAGTTGAGAATAAGTCAATCTGCAGTACTGTTACCTTGTTGAATATCCAAGGTCTCAATCCATTTTAAAATCTTCTGGCCTTGCGTTCCTCCGTGTCTACCTGATGCGGAGCGAATCTGGCCAATTCATTAAATTTCGTCGCGTATTCAGGTACCGACATATTCTCTTGTTTCAATTCTAGAAATTTTACCTCCATTCTACTTTTCATACTCTTCGGGAAATAATTATCATCAAATATTTTCTTAAATCGTGCCCAAGACACCACCCTTTCTCCAGCCCTATTCTCATTGGCTTCCCACTAGAAATTGGCTTCTCCCTTCATCATATAGGTAGCAAAGATCGTCTTTTGCTCCTCCGCCACTCTTGCAATCATGAATGCTTTCTCTATCTCTTTTATCCATGACTGGGCCTCGATTGGGTCTGCCGTCCCTTTAAACTCTGGCGGTCCTACTGCCTTGAAGTCTTTAAAATTTGCCAACTGATTCGGTGGTGGTGGCTGATTTGCGACTACTGGGTGCCTATTCTGCATTGCTTCAGCTAGCATGTCGACGAAGTTCTGCATTGGGTCTATGTTGTGTCCTCATTCGTCGTTGTTAACTGATTCTTCTACCCCTTGGTTCCTTGGTGGTTGTCTACGTGGCGACATTTTCTGTTATAAGCAAAAATTTACATTATTATACTTGTTTCATCTTTTCGCCTCTTTGTTTTGTATCTTAGGCAATGTTTAGCTAAAATACAAGTAATTATCTCAACACACATATAAACATAAACTTGACTGCATTTATATTTATATGCTAAAATAGTAGTGCATCACTTTACATCGTAAGCATACTGTTATAAATACTTATATTCCTGAGAAGCTACAAAAGATGGGATCCTTACTAACATATCCTATAACTTCCTAGAGTTGGAATTTACTGACATATTAACCTTTTAACCACACAAAAGTTGGGTTCTACTGCATCTATATACATACATCATCAGAAAATAACTAATACTACTGACTGCGTATCCCCCTACGGATCGCATCGTCATACTCCTCATCCCCGATGACCATCACCACATTCCTACTGATGGTGTGCATAGACTGGCCCTCCTCAACTGGGTAATAGTGCACCCTGCTCTGAAATCTATCGAATGATGATCGATAGACATAGCTAAGTCTATCCGTCCTTACCCGCTTCTCACGAACCTCTTCCTCCAGCTCTAGGATCTGGCCATGTGCGACATCCCGCTGAGTCTCCATCTCTATCCAGTCCTCTATCGCCTCCTACAAATGAGCACGGATGGCGGCCTTCTCTGCCTGAACCTGCTGAACCTTCAGCTTAGCTGCTGCTAGTTTAGCCTCTATCACTGCCATCTTCTCCTTCAGCTCCGTGTTCTCGCCAGAGAACTGATAAGCTGCATCTCTATACTGGTTCTCCGTATGCTGGTGGGTATGATTCTGCTCCTCTAAATGTTGAACCCTAACCTCCAACTCCTCATTCCTTGTAGTCAGAGAGTCGATGATGTTACTGGTAGTAGTGCCCATGCCATCAGCGTACTCAACTGGCTTCACGTCCTCAAACTCCTCAGATTCGGCCTCATCCTCATTGTATGGCCTTATAACTCCGCCTCAGAAAGGCTCCTCACGGTCTCCCTCCTATGGATTCTGACTCAGGCTCCTCTATCGGTGCAACCACCAATGGCTGTGCAGTATCCATGTGGATATCAATGTAATTCTCCTCAGCAGTGTAACTCGACTGTCCAATCTCCGTCATCCTATATCATAAAAATAACACATGTCAGTACAACAATAAAATATATTCAATGATGAAATGAAATGATATTTTATCACGTAGATCTCGGCTCGATGGATTTTCTCAATCCACCTCCAAAATACACCACATGATGAATCTCCCTGATTCATCTCCTAAGGCACTCGATATGAGTTTAGTACTAAGGTCATATCCTAGGTTTCACAATCCTAACGTTTCTAACCTACAGTTTTGATACCAACTTGTGACGACCCCAAATTCAGGTTCCATAACCTCGGGTTTGGTTCTCACTGTACAATACTTTAATAATAATTAAATACATAATTTGCATTTAAACATCGTAGAATAATACAAAAGGTTCCTTATAAAAAGGCTACAATACCCAAGGTCGATTAACCTTAACATCAACAGTTCCTATCTTAAGGAATTACAAAAGTTTTACCAACAGTAATTACATATTAAACCTTTAATTAACATGCATAAATTAAGCTCTGACTTTCCTTTTTTCCTTGTCCTTCTTGGAGCATTTGGGGTTAGCTGAAAATGGTTCATGATATAGCAAGGGTGAGCAACTGGTTTGCTCAGCAAGTTTAAGAACAATCATAGAGATTTATTATATCATGAGTGAAAGGGGAATAACATCAAGTGCTTCAACAATAGATATAACAATTGTGAAAGAAACAAGACTCAAATTTCATTGAACAAGAATATTTGAATCTTAAATGCTGAGTGGTCACCAAGGACCCTGAACTAACAAGGGTATAATAGAGTTTCCTCTGACATTTTCAGTAGTTTGGTTTTCAAGGGGATCAGCATATTCAACCTATTGTATATGCATTACATTTAGTCTTCAGGCGCCAAAGTCGGTTTCCCGACATAAAATCCCCTTTATTTAGGATTGTTCAATTCTCAGACTTATTATAAGAATCCGCACCCAACAATGGTTTGGATCAGCTCTTAAAGGTATTCAAGTTATTGAATTTCTAAACGCAATGTCTAGATGAACAATTAGCTTAGACATTTTTAATACAGTTCATGAAACAAAAACTATTAAGCTTCAAATGCATCATGTGCGATTTTATAAACAATATGGAAGTGGAATAATTTTAAATAATTAAACCACTTCAAGCTTTGGTAATAAATACAAGTATAAAAACTTGTTCAACAATAATTGAGTAGGGTTAAAGAACTTGCCTCGTGCGTAGTCTATTGCTAACCAATTCAATTTATTTCACTTCGAGTAGTCATAACAATTAATCAAGTTGATCTTATATTAGTATCATATATACATTCATATGATAATCTCTAACACTTAACCAAATAATCATGTAGTTAAAGATATATAAACACTTAAGAAATATTATCATCACTTGATAATATTTCAATCACATAAAACCTATATTAATTATTTAGTATAGTTCAAACTCTTATATAATATTATTAATAATTTAATAATATTTAATTAGTCTTATAATATTATTAATCATTTAATAATACTTTATTCATTACCTAATATTATTAATCATTTAATAATATTTTATTCATTATCTAATATTATTAATCATTTAATAATATTTCATTATCTTAGTAATATTATTAATCATTTAATAATATTTTAATCATTACCTAATATTATTAATTATTTAATAATATTTTATTCATTATCTAATATTATTAATCATTTAATAATATTTCATTATCTTAGTAATATTATTAATCATTTAATAATATTTTAATCATTATCTAATATTATTAATCATTTAATAATATTTTATTATCTTAGTAATATTATTATTCATTTGATAATATTTTAATCATTATCTATTATTATTAATCATTTAATAATATTTTATTCATTATCTAATATTATTAATCATTTAATAATATTTTTTTCATTATCTAATATTATTAACTATTTAATAATATTTTATACATTTACTAATATTTTATTGACTTTATAATATTATTATACAATTAATAATATTTTCATGATTTTCCAATATTATTATTTTAATAATAATATTTAATTATAATATTAAACCTTTGATAATATTTATCCTCTTTTAATTATTAAATTAATTATTTATCATTAAAAATATTTTTATTGATTTAAAAATATTAAAAAAATAAAAAAATAATTTTTTTTATCAAGCAGGGCGTCAAGACGCCGTCCCAAGGCATTTTTGGGGCATCCATGGGCAGAACCAAAAAATGCTAAGGTGTATACTTGGGCGTTTAGACGCCAGACCCTTTTTGGCTGCCGGAACCTCTCTTACTAATTTGGTCATAAATTTATCATACGGAAACATTTTGAGGTGATTATTGAGTCTAAATTTATTAGAATTTCATGATCTACAATTTCTCTTTAAATCACAAATCCAAATTCCAAACGGAAGTATCCGTAAAATCGCTCACAAGGACAAAATGAAAACTAGTTTCATAAATCCTTGGTTTTAATGGTTCAAACTTGAAATAAATAAACTCTACACATTCAAATGACACCAACTTAGTGTTTTTGTCTTCCTAACTTCTTGTTTTACAATATTCCATGGTTCAATCACATTTTTGAAAACATTTTACACGAAATTTAAAGATCGAACCACTTAGGGTTTAAAAACGACCTAGTTTGCGGTAAAAGCCATTACTCCTTTGTTTTTCCTTATTTTTGAAAGCTACAAGTTGGGTTTTCTTTAAAACTCATGTATGTAACTTTCTAGCCATAAAAATCCAATTTCTAACTTGCACATTTCAAAATACAACATTAAACCTAACATGCATCGTTAGGGTTTTACTAGTAAATTGTGTTATGAACATTTCTACTAATTTTATGCATTACACACCTACCAAATCATGATATAAACACATCATACTATGAATATACATATATATTACATAGTTAAATACCTCTAGATCATCAAAATGAATTTTGATCGGTTAAAAATAGATTTTAACCGATCAAAAGCTATCTAGACTACAAAAATGAAATAAAGAGATGTTTAAAGCACTTTTAAACCATGTGGTTTTGAAGGCTCTTCTTCTTCTCCTACTAAAGTATGTGGTGAAGTTTTGTGTCCTCCACCAAGCTCAACCTCTAGCTATATCACTCAACACAAGTGTATTATTTCTTTTTCTCTAAAAATGCTCTCACTTTCTCTCTTGAATTCTCTAGCAAATGAACTAACAAACCAATCCAAGTGTGTGGAGTGTCTTATTTATAGCCATCCACTAACACTTTATTAACTTCCTAATTCACCAATGTTGGTGAAATTAAAGCCTAATTAAACTTACTATTTCATGGATGGACAAGGTGAGTGACATGGTGATTGACTAGGGTTGTTGGCCAACCTTGTCATTGAGTAAATTGGAAGCAACATGAAAATCAAACAACCCATGTAGGCCCCCCTTAAAATCTCAGCAAAATGGCATTTTCCAAGCCATTTTTTCTTTATTTTTTCTACTTTAATTATACATATATGCATCTATATATGTGTATTCATATATGTAACAAGTTTGACCAATTTTGACTTCATATTGGGCTCCATATTGGACTCTAGGATTAAATATATTGGGCTCATCCATTGAATTGGTTTGGACTGAATTTAAATAACACATTGGGCTTACATTAATTATTCTAGGTTACATTTAATTAAATCAAGCATTGGACTTGTTTAATTAATTACATGGACTAGTAATTAAATTAATTACATGAGCTACTAGGTAAATGTAATTGACCTAGTTTAACAACTCATTTGGATTTAAAATATAATCCAATTAGATTTGCTTTAGTTAATTATACCCTCTTGCTTCATTGCTTTAAATAAATATACACATACACAAGTATATCTATTTAATTATCTAATGCACAATTAATTAGTACAAAATTTTTAATTCATTACTAATTATATAATAATTATAATTACAATGTTTAATGAAATTCGTGTTCATTAGAGTACTCATCAATTTTTATTTTTTTTATTCTTTGGCTCTTTCTAATTTCTCCTCTATCTCACACTGCGGAGACTCAATTTTATGTAGAAAGTCACGGCTTACACCTCAATAAACTAAAAATTTGAAGTCACAAAGTTATCAAGTCAAATGCTTTTATGTAGATTAGATCCTTTTTGGTTCGCGGAAATCTGTACAAATTGAATGCTTATAAAATATGTATTTGTGTTTCCTTTCTCGGTGGTATTTGAGGGTTCTCAAATACATGAAGCAACAAAGAGGGCAGATGAGATTTTAAATTTTAATTAAAACGACGCGTTTGCTAAAATGGGTTGCTATATTAAAATTTGTGTCCCATATTAAAAGTAAATATTAAGTTAGTATCTTCTTCATATTTTGCATTTTCAATATAACATTATCTAATTATATATTATTTTTTAAATTTATTTTAAAAGTATTACTTTGTCAAAGTTTTTATACACATTGAAATTGTTCTTCAAAATAATTTTGATAAAATAATATTTGTAAATACCAATGTGCAAAAAGGAAGGACAAAGAAAAGGCTACTGTAATTAGCAAAAAAGTAAAAAAAGGCTACTGCAGAGATGAAAATGATTTTTTTCATTTGTCTACTTCATAATAGATTCAAAAGTAGGAAAATTAGGTACCACTGCGAAGATTTTGAGGAAGAGGAAGAATAAAAAGGGGGGGGGGGGGAGGGTTTTTTAAGGCCATTTGCTGTAGATTTTGATGAAGAGGAAGAATAAAAAGGGGGAAATGGAAGAAGAAGAGAAGAAAATGAGAGAGAAAATTGGACAAAAAAGCAAAAATGATAAATTAGTCTTAAATTCATAGTTTTCTCTAAAAAATTGTTCTAAATCTATTCAAGTGACCTAGAAGAGAAGAGTTGATCAAATAAAGTTGAAGGTTCATCCACCTCAAGGTCTACTTTATTATTATTTCTTTTTCTTTTTTTTTAATTGTGACTTATTTGTGTATGGGTTTGATTACTTGAAATTTGTTTCTTATTTTGAGGCTTTCTAAGTATCCTAATTTGTTACTAGTGATGTTTGGATCCTATTTTAGATTATAGGTTGTTTGAAAAAAATTCTCACAAATAAAAATTTCTCATAGCTTCCTAGTAAACCCTTTCGGATTTTATTTGGTTTATGGTTATATTATTGTTATTATGGGCCAGTTGATGTTATTTTTCATAAATCTATGATGTTTTAGGGTTTATAGGCTTTAATACTTGGATCTTAAATTCCCCTATTTAGATCTTACTCGGTATAGTTAGATTTTCATGATATAGTTAGAATTTTTGCAATATAATTAGATTCTATAATGTAATTAGTTTTATATTTGTGATCTTGAGGGTATTTTGTTAGATTTATGAATTTAGGGTTTGTGGATCTCCTTTTTTAAATTTTAAGATCCATTTTTAGATTTTAAAATTTTGTTGGGCTTAAATAGGAATCATGTGAGCCTAAGAATGAATTCAAGGCCCTTAAACTTGATGTTTAATGAGAATTGAAGGATATTCCCATGATGGACTTAGAAAATGACTTTAATTTTTGGATTTAATGATTGTAATTTTGTTTGGGCTTTAAAATAATTTAGATGACTGTCATGCCCAAAAATTAGGTTTAAGGCTCATTTATAGTGGATTTTATTATTTTGAGCTGTTTGGGGTTACTATGATGACTTTCATGCCCATGGGTAACTCTTAGGGATACACAAAAAGCCTACCGCCCATAGGGCGGCCTGGCCTGACCTGAGCCCGGCCTGACCTAAGCCCGGCTTAGACCGGGTCGGTCCGGCCTACAGTCTTTGAACAGGCCGCTATTTTGACGTAAAAGCTCGGTCTGGATCGGCCTACGAAAAAGCCCGGCTCGGCCTATGCAAAAGCCCGGCCCAGCCTAGGCAGAGGACCGGCCCAGCCTAGCTAATTTGTTTTAACTATAAACTATGTTTATGACCTCATGTTGGTGTGGTACAGAATCTATTTGTTTATGACCTCATATTGGTGTGGTATAGAATGGGTTTGAATTTTTATATGGCAGTCTCATACAAATACCAAGAATATAGATACGTTTTTATTGGTGATTAATGTACATACATATTTTCTTTTTTCATGCTCACCAGAAAAATAAAATAAAAAAAAGGGTACATACAAGTATGGTCTTGCCAATGGGACAACTTTTTATGGTAGTGTGATAGGACTAAATTATACGATATTTTTATTCCCTAATACTTAGTTTTTATATTTATTGTGTGCATAAATGTTTAATTATTTAGCATATTTTGGTTTTAATAGGTTTTATAAGATTTTAGTTAATTTATGTTAATTTAGGTAATTTTATAGTAATTTTATATTTCTTTTTATTTATGTGTTTTTATTTATTTTTAGTATTTTATGTGCTTTATTTATTTTTATGTGTTTTTAGGATTTTTAGTATTTTTATATTATTTTTATTTATTTTATATTATATTTTGTAGGAAAAATAACTTGGGGGCAAATCTGTAAATTCTGCAAAAGTTAGATGGCATTTTGGTAAATAACCAGCGTTGATGGCAAAATCGTAATAAAATAGAAAAGACGCGGAGGGGTAGGATGGTAATTTCCGGAAAGACGCGTCCGCGCCATGCGCGTGCATAAAAGGGAGTAAAGAGACGACGTCGTTTGGAGACGATAGCAGATCAGCAGCACCGAGGAACAAACGGTGTCGTTTCAGAAGAAGCCGGAACCCTCCGCGCAATGCGCGACAGCTCGGTGACGTCAGCATACGCGGAACCGCATTGACTTGGTCAACAGCGCGTGGAAGGCTTGTTTGGCTTGCGCATTAATGTTGGAAAACGGAATTATTTCCGATTTTTGCTATTTTTTGATTCAAATTTGGATTTTAATTCTAACTAGGGTTAGTATAATAATTATTTTTTTTTCTTTTATTTTTAATTGTGAATCCTATTAGGGTTTGGACAAGTTAAAGGCCTATAAATAGAGGGTCAATCTCTCATTATTCATAAGAAATTTTTAGGAGTTCTTTCTTCTACTTTCTTAGAGAGAGCTTTTCAATTAGTGGAGATTATTTTGAAGAATGTCAGGCTAAGTTTTTATTTTCAGTTCTAAAGGGATGTTGAACCTTGTTTTTAATTAAGGTTTTAATTAAGTTTTATAATTTATTCCTTTATGCATGAGATTTATTCTTGATAATCTGTTTTAATTGTTTTATGATATTTGCTTGATTAATTTGATAATGACCTGTTAAGTTAATCAATAATTTATCATATGCTAGATTAAGATTTGATATTAAGCAAACGATATTTTATCTGATCATAAGTAGCAATTAATAATATTTGATTGTGGACAAACTTTTGAATATTATTATGATTATCAAGATGACAAGTTAAATGGTCCGCGATGTTGAGATTGTTGCTTGGAATAATCTAATTCTCCAATTTTTAATGTAACTGTTATATTAAATCTAGACTGATAGTTCTAGGTTGTATGATAGTTAGGGTCTTTTGTGAGCGATTGCTGCATTAGATTTATAATTTAAGGAGGATTTCGGGTAGCTTGGCGATTGTCGGTTATCTAGGATTATTAATCTCAATTGAAGGAAAATAATAACTTGATTAATTTGTTGATTAAAAGAAAGGGATACTGAACTAAGGAATTGAAGTTTGTTTTAATTGATTTTTCTCATATTTATTATTATTTAATTTTATTTGTTTAAATTTTAATTAGTTAATTAATAATTCCAAATCCCCCATTTAATTAGATATTTTTGAAAACATTAGATTTATTAAAAAAATTCACTCTCTGTGGGTTCGACTCTTACTTTCACTACTACATTAATAGTTTTCAAAGTAAGATTCTATTTTTGGTTGCTTGCGACAGCATCCCAAATTTTGGCGCCGTTGTCGGGGAGTGTTTTGCTTTAATTTATTCTTTGTTTTCTTTGTAGTTTATTTATTTATTTTATTTTTGTTTTTCATAGTTTAATTGAGTGTACAGGTGAAGGAGAAAATCATGGCTTGGAACCAAAACGATAATTATTTTAATGCGGTAAAAATTTCTTCTTTTCAACAACAAGTTGATGAATTAACTTCTGTTATCTATGCCTGGGCTGCGGGTAAAGGACAACCAATGACGGCTTGTAGGATTTGTTCCATAATAGGACATCCAACGGAGGTGTGTCCAATGCTTCGAGAGGAGTCCTATAGACAAGTAAATGATGCACATGGTTTCCTTGGACCGCAAGGGAACTATGATCCCCATTCAAACACGTACTACTCAGAATGGTGGGATCGTCCAAATTTCAGCTATGAGAATCCACAAGTGCACCAACCTGCAAGTCAACATTGGCCAGATTACCAACAGTTCAATCAGACATATCCCAACGATCAAGAACATGACCAATCTTCTAACTCTAATTTGTCTTTAGAAAATATGTCTAAACATTTTATGACTGATGCTTTGCAATTTCAACAGGAAACAAATGTGAATATTCAACGTATAAGTATCCAAGTGGAACAACTGAAAGTTGCGATCAGTCAATTGGAGGTGCAAAGTGTTGAAGAATTACCATCTCACACAATGGTGGATTACGAGGAGGATGACAATGAAATTGTGTTGAGCAGTGGTAAAGATGAGGGAACTCTAGAAACGACAGACAATGAAAAGAAAAATCTGGAAGAGGCCATTACGCATAGCTTGGGATTGACAAAAGAAGAAGAAGAAATTGAGCCGAAACAAGATTTGAAGAGGGCTACAAATTCATTAAATTCTTTGCCATTGATTTTAAATAAATTTGCAGAACTCTTCATTCCATTACCTGTTACTCAAAATAAATTTTTACCTTTTATTTTGCAGGATTTCATTCTAGAACAATCATACCATGCAAAGAGGAGATGTAATCTACCTATGAGGAATGTTGTGATGGATGGAGTACGCAACATACATGAAATTGGAGTGACGTAGTGGTTTGGCCTGTTGTCGAGCCAATGACAATAAACAAAGGCGCTGCTTGGGAGGTAACCCAAGAAATCAGATTTGCATTTCTTTTCCTTTTTCTTTTTATATTTATTTGTGCCTATTTCTTTGCATTATAGTTTACATTAGGGACAATGTAAATTTTAAGTGTGGGGGAAGGGTTTTAGGATATTTGTTTTATTTTTAGGAAATTTTAAAAAGAAATTTAAAAAATTTTGTTTTATTTTTAGGGAGTTTTAAAAAAAAAAAATTTAAATTTTGGAATTTTGTGGGTAAATTCACTGCAAACCCTCACGAGACAAAACTCGTCCACTTGGGGTAACTTTGGGGTTTAAAGGCTTGTTACACGTGCTAAGTGTAACCGTGTTTCCTACGAAAATGAGGTAGTTTTTTATTTTATTTTTAGGATGTGTCACTTGAGCAATGAATTAATTGGATTTTAAATTTTTAGTCAATGATAAAAATTTTGATTTTTGTTTAATAGCTTTTGGAAAAGGGATAAATTTTTGCTTAGTCTGAATTTGGACTTTTTATTGATTATTACTTTGTTTGAGATCTTTAAAATTTTTATGCACTTATATCCATTTGTTTGAACTAGTTTTAATTAAGGGAAGTTTAAATGGTTAAATGCTTATAAAAGATTTTTTTTGAACTCTATATCTTATTTGATCATTATTTGAAGTGAAATATAAGACAAAATATAATTTGGAGGAGATGATTTAGGTATTTTTCTAGGATTATTATTGGAAAAAAAATCTTGTGGTGGGTTGAGATGGAGAGTAAAACGCACTCACTCATAAACACATGAAAAAGCGAGATGGAGCGTAAAACGCACTCGCTAGTGAGATGGAGCATAAAATGCACTCACTAAAGAAGAAAAAAAAAATAAAGAAAGAAAAAAGTGGGATGGAGCATAAAATGCACCCATTAAAAGAAAAAAAAATATTTGAAAAAATGCATATTAATAATCCTTGTATATATAATTGTTTGAAACCTTTTGATCTTTTGATTTATATTTGTCTATATTAGCAAAGAGTGATGTGAAAAATAAATATATTGAGTTTTGTTATATATCTTTTATAAGGTAATTAATAACCTAAACTTATCCGAGTTTTGATTAGTTTGATACATTTGGATTCACACACACAAAAGATCTTGAGTAGAGTAAGATTAATGAATATGTTAAAGTTCTAGATTTTGCATGGTTTTGAAACTTTCTTTGAGTTATCATTTAAAATCTTTGAGGCTGATGTTGAAATTTATATTGATCTGTTGCTCAAGTAAGTTGTTTAGTTATTAGTTTTAATTTTATATTTTATATTTTTGTTTTGCTCGAGGACGAGCAAAAGCTAAGTGTGGGGGTATTTGATAGGACTAAATTATACGATATTTTTATTCCATAATACTTAATTTTTATATTTATTGTGTACATAAATGTTTAATTATTTAGCATATTTTGGTTTTAATAGGTTTTATAGAATTTTAGTTAATTTATGTTAATTTAGGTAATTTTATAGTATTTTTATATTTCTTTTTATTTATGTGTTTTTATTTATTTTTAGTATTTTATGTGTTTTATTTATTATTATGTCTTTTTAGGATTTTTAGTAATTTTATATTATTTTTATTTATTTTATATTTTATTTTGTAGGAAAAATAAGCTTAGGGGCAAATCTGTAAATTCTGTAAAAGTTAGCTGGCATTTTGGTAAATAACCAGCGCTGATGGCAAAATCGTAATTAAATAGAAAAGACGCGGAGGGGCAGGATGGTAATTTTCGAAAAGACGCGTCCGCGCAATGCCCGCATAAAAGGGAGTAAAGAGACGACGTTGTTTGGAGGCGATAGCAAATCAGCAGCACCGGGGAAGAAACAGTGTCGTTTCAGAAGAAGGCGGAACCCTCTGCGCAATGCGCGATAGCTCGGTGACGTTAGCATACGCGGAACCGCGTTGACTTGTTCAACAGCGCGTGGAAGGCTTGTTTGGCTTGCACATTAATGCTGAAAAACGGAATTATTTTCGATTTTTGCTACTTTTTTATTCCAAATTAGATTTTAATTCTAACTAGGGTTAGTATAATAATTATTTTTCTTTTTCTTTTATTTTTAATTGTAAATCCTATTAGGGTTTGGACAAGTTAAAGTCCTATAAATAGAGGGTCAATCTCTCATTATTCATAAGATGTTTTTAGGAGTTCTTTTTTCTACTTTCTTGGAGAGAGCTTTTCAACTAGTGAAGATTATTTTGAAGAATGTCAGGCTAATTTTTTATTTTCAGTTCTAAAGGGATGTTGAACCTTGTTTTTAATTAATGTTTTAATTGAGTTTTATAATTTATTCCTTCATGCATGAGATTTATTCTTGATAATCTATTTTAATTGTTTTATGATATTTGCTTGATTAATTTGATAATGGCCTGTTAAGTTAATCAATAATTTATCATATGCTAGATTAAGATTTGATATTAAGCAAACGATATTTTATCTGATCATAAGTAGCAGTTAATAATATTTGATTATGGACAAACTTTTGAATATTATTATGATTATCAAGATGATAAGTTAAATGGTCCGCGATGTAGAGATTGTTGCTTGGAATAATCTAATTCTCTAATTTTTAATATACCTGTTATATTATATCTAGACTGATAATTCTAGGTTGTAAGATAGTTAGGGTCTTTTGTGAGCGATTGCTGCATTAGATTTATAATTTAAGGAGGATTTCGGGTAGCTTGGCGATTGTCGGTTATCTAGGATTATTAATCTCAATTGAAGGAAAATAATAACTTGATTAATTTGTTGATTAAAAGAAGGGGGTACTGAACTAAGGAACTGAAGTTTGTTTTAATTGATTTTTCTCATCTTTATTATTATTTAGTTTTATTTGTTTAAATTTTAATTAGTTAATTAATAATTTCAAATCCCCCATTTAATTAGATATTTTTGAAAACATTAGATTTATTAAAACAATTCACTCTCTGTGGGTTCGACTCTTACTTTCACTACTACATTAATATTTTTCAAAGTAAGATTCTATTTTTGGTTGCTTGCGACAGCATTCCATAGTGATTTGTGGGATATTTTTTTTTTATCACAATTTGTGGTTACAACTTTCAAAAAGGTTATATTTTTTTTGAAGATTTGAATTTTGAAGACATTTTAAAAATATTTTGAATCAAAATATTTGTAACCGAGTCATTATTTATTATTGATTAATTACTCATTTTTTATTTTTTGTCAATACATTTAATTAATATAGTAGTTAGTTTATTTAATATTTATATTTCACATTAAAAATTAGTTGATTACATTTTTAGGCCTGACCTGCCCCGGCCCGGCCTAAGGACTGACTTGACTTGACCCAAAGCATGACCCGGCCTAGCCTACAGGCCTGGCCCGGCCTGGCCTACAGGCCTTAAAAGGCCAGACTTTGATCGAGAAGCCCGGTCTGGCCCGACCTACAGGCCCAAAAGTCAAAGTCTAGCCTGACCTGATCAACGACCAAAGCCTACCAGGCCGGACCAGTCCGACCTACTGTGCATGTCTGGGTAACTCTAACCCTATTTTTTATGATTGGTTTTATTTTATCACATAAAAATAGTTTTCAAACTAAAACTTAAAAGATCTTTTAAAGTTGAATCAAATTAGGTTATTAGAATAAATTTTAGGCTAAAATTGAAAGTAGTTTGAGTTTCACTTTCTATTTGACGAAAGGATGCCAAACTCTATTTTTCTTATTAAAATCTTAATTTTCATCACTATTTTATTATATAATTAAACCTTTTTCAAATTGAAAATGAACATTTCCATAAAATTCATTTTTTAAAAATATTAATTTCCTACAAATATATAGATATATATTACTATTTTGAGAAAATAAATCTGAAAGAATGATTTTCAAAACTTTAAAAGACATGTTTTCTATAAAAAAAAAAATAACTTTTTAAAAGATATTCATGAATACTCACGTTTTTGAAAGGCTTTCAAATTAGAATTCAAACTTGTATTTCAAACAATTCTTTGAACTTTTCAAACAATTTAGACTTGTATTTCATCAAATACATGTATCCAAATCTTGAATGATCATCTGTGAAAGTGATAAAATATAAATACCCTTCTCGTGCATGTGTTGTCATAGGTCGACATACATTTGTGTGCACCAATTCTAACAACTCTGTAACTGTAATTTCCCAGATATTTATAAAAATTGTAAATAAGGTTTGAAATTATTAATTAAAGGTTATGGTTTAAAACTAGAGTTGTCGAAGTGAGATGTGTAGAAAATGGGTAAATATTTTTTTTAACATAATTTATTTGTTAGAAATTAAATGTGGGAATATTTTAATGATGATGTAGAGAATTTATTAAGAAAATAAATTCAATTGAGAAGTGAAGGTGGATATATATATATATATATATATATATATATATATATATATATATATATATATATATATATATATATATATACCTAAAGCATGTTTGCTAGCCAAATAAGAGGATAAGTAAGTTAATACTCAATTAAACTAATAAATTAATTTGTTTAAATATGAAGCAAGAATGAAAGTCATGAAATATAATTAATTAGGTTAATTATATTAGTTATGAGTTAAAGTTGTGGAAAATTTAGGATGATTGTCTAGGATGACAATAATGTGAAGTAATTAATTAAGTAATTAACTTAATTATTAAGTTGTTAAGTTGTTGTATAGAGTCCATTAATGAATTTAAAATAAGTCCAATATTTTAATTGATGCAAGTCTTGTTGATAATTATATAGAGGTCAAAATAAATTTAAGGATCTAGTCTCATGAAGAGTTTAAGTAATTTAATTACTACTACTGGACTAGCCTAAAAAGAATTATATGTGTTAGCCCAATATGAGAATATTTGCATGAATGTGGGTAATTAAATAAGAGAGCTCAATGCAAAGTAAACTATGTAGCCCAAATATTTAAAAGTCAAATGATGGTCAATGTGTTGAAAAATTTCAAAGATTGATGAGTTAGAAAATTAACTAATGTAGGGTTAATTGAATAACCCTAGTTGGTAGGCAAGAGAGGGTATTAACCAAACATTAGTTAAATAATAGGTGAATGAATGTAATGATGAGAATTAACCATGAATGAGTTAATTAAGTAACCCAATGTAAGAATAACTCTATGGGTGTGGGTAATTATATTATAAACTCAAGTTAATGATAAAAGGTAGTTAATGAATTAAATTTAATCAAGTCGAAGTACTTGTATTAATGTGTATTAAAATCAGCACTACCGCCGCAACGGAAGGTTTTACCGCCGCAGCAGTGAAACTCCCTAGAATGTGAAAGTTAGAACTACCGCCGCAGCGGTGGTAATCATCGCCGCACCAGTGGTACAGACTGTTTGAAAAATTATAGTTTATTGAATCAAATTGAAGGATTAGTAGGTATGAGCATTAGGGTTTTAAAATAAACCCAAAATACATTAAGTGTTAGTGATTTAATAGACTAACTCAATTAAGTAGTCCAATGAACTTATAAATAGCAAGTCTAATTGGATCATGTAATTAAACTAATGTGTTTATTTAATAAACCCAATATAGTAGCCTTATATGATTTAATTAGTGAGGCATATATAAAATATATGGTGAGTTTAAATTAAGTTAAACTGGTCAATACTTGTTTTATTTCAAGTGTCATAGTTAGTCCATTGATTTAATTGTTGGGAGCCCAAGTGTGATGACTTAAATGAATTAATAAAGTAGCCCAAATGAATTAAATTGTTGAGTCCAAACAATGGTAATTCAAAATCCAATTGAAATTTAATTTCAATGTCCAAAGTGGAGCCCAATGTCCATGTATAGGTGAATATGTATACATATATTGGTGTATATATATATATATATATATATATATATATATATATATATATATATATATAGATGCTTATATAATGATATAAGACATAAAAATAAAGTCAAGTTGGTGAAAATTATTGCTATTCTCGAATTTTGAGAGGGCCCCACATAAAAATGTTGAGTGTGGCTTTATTTTGCTTATTTTTCACTCCAAAAGTTGCTTGCAAGCAACCTTGATTGAAGTCATTTACTCTAGTCATTCCAAGTTGTCATTCCATACAATAGTAAGTGAGTTTAAGCTCTTAATTCACCAATGTTAGTTGATTAAGAGAGTTAATGATGTTGTGACGCCCCGGGGAAAATCACCTGACACCATCCGTGACTCCCGCTCGTCAACGAATAAACTCCACAACATTTAAATAAAGGCATGTTGTTGAAAAACTCAGTAAATTTAAATTTTTATAACATTTACTTAACCTTGTCTCAGAATCGCAATCTTTACATAAATACTACAACTCAGATCATTTATATTTGATGACCTAGTGTATTACAACCATTGTGAGCAAATAAAAGCTCGCAACCTAATCAATAAGTCGACATGACTATTTACTAACTGCTTTTAATTACACGAGTTTACAAAATATTAACACTCGTCTTGATTTACAACCGCCTTTCACTATTATTACAAGGCTTATACGACGTTATCTTAAAGCAGTTCTAAAAACAACGTCTTAAATAAAATAAACCATAAACCTCAAACATCTTCTCTGCGATTACCGGGATCATCAATTCCTCGCTCCTCGCTGAAAATGTTTATTATAGCAAGAATGAGCACGACGGCTCAGCAAGTCTAACAGCTAACACATAACACGTAGGTTACATTTAATTTATGCTTTATGCTTTATGCTTGGCATTTACATAGGCATCATGCTTATCATGCTTTACATTTATACAATTTACACATGTTTACCATGCATGTCAATATTTCCAGGTTATATAACTCATATAACACATTCAATTCATAGCATTAATCATATACCAGCTATTAACAACATATGACTGTACACAGGCACATTTAAAATCAGTTAGCACATAAAATGAGTGCACACTTAATAGTTTATGCATATAGCAAACAGGTTCGCAAGTATAGCACATAGTACTGAAAAACTTGCCTGATAGTCGCATTGACTTACGCTACCAGTTTGAAATTCGCGTTCCATCACTAACGCTCAACGAATTGAATTACTGCCTTCGAAAGACCTAATTTGCTTATCTGGCAATTAGTAAAGTACATAGGAACTCAGCTGCCATTCTCAAAAGAATTTACTCTACAACACAGAATTCCCTATTTATTAACTCGTAAATTTATAAGACAATATTATCATCCTTGGATAATATTTTAATTACTGATCAGTATTATTATACATTAATAATACATCACTAAATTAGCAACGCTTCTCACGTACTGAACAATACCTTAATTGGTTACTAATATTATTAAGCCCTTAATAATATTCACCCAATTATCCATATTATTAATCCATTAATAATATTTATCCACTTACCATTAATTATAATTCATTTAATGATAATTTATAATATTGGTAATAACTAAACACTCCAACAATTACCCGTCAATTGTTTACACTTTATTCCCTTTAATTCCTTCACATTATTTATTTAGTACCATTTAAATAAATAATTAATTCACTTAACTTTACTTGTTTATTTATCTTCACATAAACAATTATTTCATTAATTACTCCACATTATTTATTTAATATCATTTAAATTAATAATTAATTCAATTAACTTTACTTGTTTATTTATCTTCACATAAACAATTATTTCCTTAATTCCTTCACATTATTTATTTAATATCATTTAAATAAATAATTAAATTAACATTACTTGTTATTTATTATTACATAACAATTATCTCATTAACCTTAATTCACTTTAATTATTATTTAATTTAAATAATAATTAATTAATTCTCCTTAATTCATTTAATGATTATTGAATATCAATTACATAATCATTTCTTAATTAATTAACCTCATTTATTATTTAATATTAATTAAATAATAAATAATTATTTTATTCACTTCATCTCTCTTTAATTATTATTTAATATCCTTTAAATAATAATTAAATAATTAATCATCCTTATTTATTAAATAATAAATAATTACCTTATTATCTTTATCTTCCTTTAATTATTATTTAATATCCCTTAAATAATAATTAAATAATTAATCATCCTTATTTATTCAATAATAAATAATTACCTTATTTAACTTTATCTTCCTTTAATTATTATTTAATATCCCTTAAATAATAATTAAATAATTAATCATCCTTATTTATTCAATAATAAATAATTACCTTATTTAACTTTATCTTCCTTTAATTATTATTTAATATCCCTTAAATAATAATTAAATAATTAATCATCCTTATTTATTCAATAATAAATAATTACCTTATTTAACTTTATCTTCCTTTAATTATTATTTAATATCCCTTAAATAATAATTAAATAATTAATCATCCTTATTTATTCAATAATAAATAATTACCAAATCAATTTCATCTTTCTTTAATTACTATTTATTATCCTTTAAATAATAATTAATTAACTAATTATCCTTATTTATTATTTAATATAATTAAATAATAAATAGTTATTTTTTTAACTTCATAACATCCTTTATTTATTATTTAACAATAAATAATTAAATAATTAGTTATCATATTTATTTGTTCTACATATTATTTAATATCAATTAAATAATAATTAATCATAAAAATGGCTTTTATTTACTTTATTTATTATTTATCATATAAATAATAAATAATTAATAAACTCTGGTCCCAAATTAATTATATTAACTTTTAAACATTTTGACCCATTTTGACTCAAACTGCTCCGAACCGACCCGTTAAAAATGACCCGACCCGACCCGGATTAAAAATATATTTTTCTGTGAAAAGGGACTAGGGCCCCGGCCCTCCTTTTACAAAGGAAACAAGGGCCCCGACCCTCCTCTTGCAGAATCTGCAGAATTGCCATTTTCTGATTTTTCAACTTTTGCTCATTTGATTAAAACTTGAATAAAATGAAATCTACAAATCCAAATGACCTCAAATTGGTATCGATGGATTCGTATCTTCCTAAACTGCAATATTCCATCATTGGATCAAATTTTTGGAAAAGTTTTGGTTATGAAAAATAGCCACAAAGTGGACCGTTTGCACATTGAGTTCTTAAAATGGCATTCTTTGGTCTAAAAATCATATTTTGACCATAACAACTCACACGAACATTTTACCAACTAGGTATTGTTCTTAACTTATATATTTACCATAACCAAGAAGAAAATCTCATACCTAACTTTTAGGTTTCAAGATATAAAGCTCCGAATCACACGTTCGTTTAGGGTTCCGTCGGTAGAAATCGTTTTCAAGCTTTTTGCTAAACTTTTCATAATAGATACCCATAAATACACATGTTAAACCCATTGAACCCTAGATTTACTAATCTAGCATGGATATAAACATTTATAGTTTGAAAATGGTTTTTCACCGTGGAAATTACCAAAAATACAAATGAAAGCACAAACTAGGGTTTGTATGAACTTTTTATACCTCTCGGGCTTGTGTGCTATTTTTCTCTTCCTTCCAAAGAATGAGATGAAGCTTGAAGACCACCAAGACCCTCCTAGTTTCCGTGCACTCCTCCTCTAAGTCTCACTTGGTGATTTTTTTTTATTTTATAGAAGCTCAAGAACACCAAGTGTTCTTTTATTTTCTCTCTAACCTCTCTCTATTTTTGCTCCATAGTTTTCTCTCTAGATTTGGAAGAACTCAAGATGAACAAATGAAATGAGAGAGAGAGAATGAGAGTGTATTAGATTTACTAGTGAAATTGTATACTTACACTTTGTGTAAGTATACAACTATACTTCAATCAATAGGCCTACTAGCTAGTCCTTCTCTTCCTTGCTTTCCCCCAAACATTGAGCTCCTAAATGAGCAACACAAATCAGCCTTTTAAGGCCCCTAAAACTGACGGAAATGATGCTCCTAATAGCACCAAATTTTGGTTATTTTTCCTTTTCTTTTATTGCCCACTTGTGCTAGTAAATTATATATATACATATATAATATATAATCATCCACACACATACATTTGGGCTAAAGCTTGGGTCATAATTAATTACCTTTCTTGGGCCTCTCCAACATGTGATTAGGGCCTCAATTAAATAAATGTTTGGGACATGCCTTAATTAATCCAATGGGCTAGGCATTTTAATCAATTGTGCTACCAATAAATTTATTTAGTTAACATACTTGGGCTATCCTTTGGGCCACTAGTTAAATCCATTTGGGCTCAAATAAATAAGTCATTGGACCTCCTATATGGTTTGCCATATTCACCATATTGTGCCAATTAAATTATCTCCTAACCAATTTACAAGTCCATAAACAATTAAATTAATTTGGGCTTGTTTAATAAATTAATTTGACAAATTCAAATTATTAATTTCCTAGTGGAATTATATAATATTAATAATCCACTATTAACAACTTTCCAAATGGAAATAAATAACATTTTTAATGTTTAAGCACTCTCATAAATTAATAATCACATTAATTAATTTATTCCTCCAATTTAACTCGCTAGCTATTTAATCAAATAATCACATAGCTCAATAACCCTATCAAACTTTGATATTACACATCTTAGATTGGTCCATTAATTTACTAAATCCATTAATTGAACCTTCCTTAAATTCCTTTAATTATCTCAACATATAATTAAATAACCTCAAGCCATCATATAATGATTTAATTTAATCGCACAGAAATTTATAATTACTGTTTAATAAATTCATTTATTTATATTAAAATATTCTCTTTTAACCCTAATATTCGTATTAGGTTAAATGCTTAGTCTTTCCTACGCATTCATCTCTTCTTCAGATTAATTACCACTACCACCACTTGGTTAAAGTTTGGTCCATTTCTAGACCCTTACAACATCTGCCTCTCCGAACAATCTCATCGATTTTCTTAACATGGGCATTGTTTTACAACACTGTCCTATCCCCTTCATGACAAGACTCTAATTTCTTTCCAGTGATCGTCTGTCACTTTACCAGGGTTAGTTTTATATCTAAACCTCAATTTTCCGCTCGAATCCTCAAAAGCTTAAAATTTTCCCAAATCGACTATCCACTACTCCCTCATCCGAGAATTAGTGTAGCCTTAAATCACAATAATCACCTAAGACCATACAAATTAGTCTTATGAATTTCCGGGTCATTACAGATGTAATCCTAGAGTGCTATAAATAGAGAAGAAAGAAGAAGCTAGCAAGGGTTAGTCATTTGTTCATTTCACCAAGTTATAGAGAGAGAAGGTTTCTAGTGAGAAGGGATAACACATTTGAGATTTCATCCATGTTCTTCAAAGTGTTAGTGTATATTTGTAAGGTGAAGGTTAAGTCATTAAGGAGGATAACTATGTTTAGGTAGATCAAGAAGATCAAGGAAGAGATCCAACCATTTTCAAGGATAAGATTTTCTTTTAAAGGTTGAAAAGTTTTCTTAACCTAGATCTTGTTATTTATGTTGTTAAATGTTAAACTAGAAAGGTTATAAATGATGTATGATATGTATATGATGTATGTAGAGTCATAAAACATGATGGTCTAGCAACTAATGCTTGTAGCATCATGTTTGAACCAATTGAACCAAGGATTTATGAAACTAGTTTTCATTATGTCATTGTGAGCGATTTTAAGCTTAGATCCGTTTGGAATTTGGATTTGTGATACAAAGAGAAGTTGTAGAGGGGGAAATTATGATTGACTCAAGAATCACCCCAAAATATTTTGAAATGAACAAGGTATGGTAGTTTTAGTAAAGGAGGGTCGGGCAGTCCTCAAGTTAGGGTTTCATAAATTTTGTACCACTGCCGCTGTAATATCCCAGATATTTACAAGAATTGTAAATAAGATTTAAAATAATCAATTAAAGATTATGGTTTAAAACCTAGAGTTTGAGAAGTGAGATGTGTAGAATTTGGGTGAACATTTTTTTTTTATACATAATTTATTTGTTAGAAATTAAATGTGGGAATATTGTAATGATGCATATAGAGAATTTATTAAGGAAATAAATTCATTTGAGAAGTGAAGACGGTTATAAGGATATATATACATAGTTATATATTCTTAGAGGTGTGTTTGTTAGCCAAATAAAAAGATGAGTAATTAATACTCAACAAAACTAATAAAGTAATTAGTTTTAATATAAAATAAAAAGGAAAGTTGTAAAATATAATTAATTAGGTTAATTATATTAGTTACGAGTCCAAGTAATTTAATTACTACTAGTGGACTAGCCCAAAAGGATTATATGTGTTAGCCCAATATGAGAATACTTGCATGAAGGTGGGTAATTAAATAAGAGAGCCCAATGGAAGGTAAGCTATGTAGCCCAAACTTTTAAAAGTCCAATATTGGTCAAAGTGTGGGAAAATATTATTGAGTGTAGAGAATTAACTAATGTAGGGTAAGTTGAATAACCCTAGTTGGTAGACAAGAGAGAGAGCATTAACCAAACATTGGTTAATTGCTAGGTAAATAAATATGATGATGAGAATTAACCATGTATGAGTTAATTGTGTAACCCAATGTAGGAATAACTATATGGGTATGGGTAATTATATTATAAACCCAAGTTAATGATAAAAGTTAGTTAATGAATTAAATTGAATCAAGTCAAAGTACTTATATTAATGTGTATTAAAATTAGCACTACCGTCGCAGCGGTAGGCTTCACCGCCGCAGCGGTGAAACTTTCTGGAATGTGAAAAGTAGAACTACCGCCGCAGCGGTAGTAATCACCGCCGCAGCGGTGGTACAAACTGTTTGAAAATTAACTTTGAATAAGTTAATTTACTAACCCAATGTGGTATATTAATTTAATGCAAGTCTAATTGGAGTATGTTATAATTCCAAGTGATGTTTTAATCTAGGTCAAATAAATTTACCTAGTAGTCTATGTAATATTTGAATAACCCCAATGCTTGTTTTAATTAAATGTAACATAGGGTATGTAATGTTAGCCCAATGTAATAATTAAATTGAGCCCAAATCAATTAATTGGATGAGCCCAATATATTAAATCATAGAGTCCAATGTGGAGCCCAAATGGTAGTCAAAATTGGTCAATATTTATTTATATATATATATATATATATATATATATATATATATATATATATATATATAGATGTATAAATGTATATTTAAGCTATAAAAATAAAGCAAAAATGGGAGATTAAATCCCATTTTGCTGAGATTTAGTGGTCCCCACAAGGGGGTGACTTGATTTGTTTGGTTGCTTCACTTGTACACAATGTCAAAGTGGTTCACCAACCCTAGTCAATCACCTAGTCATTCAAGTGGTCAATCAATCCAATAGTAAGCATAATTAACTCCTAATTTGACTATGTTAGTTGATTAGTAGGAGTTGATGGTGATTAAGGGAGTGCTATATATAGAGAAGAGGGAAAGAGCTAGCAAATGTTAGTCATTTGCTAGCTAGTTCAAGTGTTGTAGAAAGAGAAGCTCTAGAGAAAAATAAGAGCTACTTTGTGAGATTGATGATCCACCATGGAAAAATGTTGGAGGATGATCAAGGTGGAGTCACAAGCCAAGATCATGTCAAGAGGAATGATAGCATCTATGTATAAAAGGTTAAAAAGTGCTCTAAACTTTATTTAGTGCATTTTTATAGTCTATATATGATTTAAACGGTTAAAATATATTTTTAACCGATCAAAAGTTATTTTGATGCTCTAGAAGTCTAAATCTATGATATATAGGTAGATTCGTGGTTTGATATGTTTAAAACAAGTATTGGTATGTGTGGTATGCAAATAAATGGAAGAAAATTCCATATTGCGATTTACCGGTAAAACCTTAAGGGATTCAATCTTTAAATTTCGTGCCAAAAGTTTTCAAAAATATAATTGAACCATGAAATATTGTAAAATAAGAAGTTAGGAAGACAACAACACTAAGTTGGTGTCATTTGGATGCGTAGAGTTTATTTTATTCAAGTTTGAACCATTAAAACCAAGGATTTGTGATTTTAGTTTTCACTTTGTCCTTGTGAGCAGTTTTTAGTCCACTTTCGTTTGGAATTTGGATTTCTGATACAAAGAGAAATTGTAGAGGGGGAAAGTTTGATGAGAATGGACTCAAGGATCACCCAAAAATATTTTGAAATGAAGAAGTTATGGCTGTCGGAACGTCGGAGGGTCCGGTAGTCTCCAAATTAGGTTTTCGGAAATTTTGCACTACCGCCCCAGCGGTGGAAACCACCGCCGCAGCGGTCAAACATTCTGCCAGAAACAAGTTTTACCTGTCCGGGTCGGGTCGGGTCGGGTCAGCCCGGGTCGAGTTTTTAGTGGAAATTTAAGGTGAAATACATGTAAAATGAATGTACTTGAATACCAAACCTATATACGTAGAGTTTATTAGTGACTTAATGGTATCTAAAGATATAAAATAAAGACTAAAGTTAACACAATTAAAAAGTTAACTATTGGTAATATTTGAAAAATATTAAAATATTATTACATGATGAATAATATTAGTTTAAGATTAAAATGTTATTAAATGTGTAATAACATTTGTATATGATGAAAATGTTCTTAAATAATTAATGACATTATTAAATAAGTAAAATATTATAAAATGGTTAATAATATTAAGAAGTGATTAAAATATTATTAAATGGTTAATAATATTAATAAGTGAGTAAAATATTATTAAATGGTTAATAATATTAATAAGTGATTAAAATATTATTAAATGGTTAATAATATTAAGAAATAAGTAAAATATTATTAAATGGTTAATAATATTAATAAGTGAGTAAAATATTATTAAATGGTTAATAATATTAATAAGTGATTACAATATTATTAAATGGTTAATAATATTAATATGTGATTAAAATATTATTAAATGGTTAATAATATTAATATGTGATTAAAATATTATTAAATGGTTAATAATATTAATGAGTGATTAAAATATTATTAAATGGTAAATAATATTAATAAGTGATTAAAATATTATTAAATGGTTAATAATATTAAGAAGTGATTAAAATATTATTAAATGATTAATAATATTAATAAGAGATTAAAATTTTATTAAATGGTTAATAATATTTGAACGTAGTGGTATATTATCAAAGATAGATAATATATTGGGGTATTTGGTACATTGTTAAATGTCCGAATCATTAAGTTATGTAAAAGAAGAAAGTTTAATTGAATTAAACAAATGTAAATAGTCCATTTGTGACTAATTTAGACAACTTATTAAAAGTGGGTCGTACGAAGATTGTATAATGAAAGCGTAAGCTGGTTAAGCATGCCTAAAATGTCCAAACTGTATTTGGACTAGGGTTTTGTCCGGAACTTAAGGGTTCGTTTGACGGACATCTTAAGAGTTAATGATTTGAAGTTAAGGTCTTAAGTTAAGACTAATTAAAAGTCCTGGTAGCTAATGATTATGTCAATTTGTTATATAAATTGTAGGTTGATCAAATGATGCAAATAAGTGTAAATGGTAGAAGCGACCAGGCAAATTTTTCAGAACTTGCTCCTATGTGCCTTAACATGCTATGATGTGATATTAAATTGTTAATAGTAAGATATTGATGAAAATTGTGATATGCATGAGGTGTGATTACATGTAAAATATGTATAAATATGAGGTATGAATTGCTAGATGTTATATATGATGCATGAGCAATATGACATAAACTGAAATGCATGAAAAGCATGATGTAATTATAAATTGCAGAGTATATGTGAAGCATGTAATGTGTTATGTGTAACTGTTAAACTTGCTGAGCCGTCGTGCTCACTCTTGCTTAAACCAACATTTTCAGATAGTGCAAATTATTTGATGTTCTCGATAAAGATCAAGGAACAGGAGATCATATTACTTTCACCGAAGATCTGAGTATTTGTTGTAGATATTAGTCTGAATTGGACAGGTAAATGATTGTGTAGTATAAGACTTTAGTTGGTATGTGATATGAGTGTTAAATACACAAGTTGATTGTAATAGAATGTCGTATCATGTATGATATTAAGACATACTAGGAATGTATAAAGATTTCGATTCTGGAATAGAAAGAGATGTTGTAAAATTGTAAATAAATGGTTATTTATCAATTATAATATTGTTGTAATTCATGAACAATAAGGAAAATGTTGTACTCGTGTTGAACCGGATCCGAGGTTCAAGGAACCCGAATTTGGGGTCGTCACAGCCGCAGCGGTCAAACATTCTGCCAGAGACATGTTTTAGCCGTCCGAGTCGGGTCGGGACGGTCCGGGTCGAGTTTTTAGTGAAAATTTAAGCTGAAATACATGTAAAATGAATATATTTGAATACTAAACCTTTATATGTAGAATTTATTAGTGACTTAATGATATCTAAATGTATAAAATAAAAACTAAAGTTAACACAATTAAAAAGTTTAACTATTGGTAATGTTTGAAGAATATTAAAATATTATTAAATGATGAATAGTATTAATATAAGATTAAAATGTTATTAAATGAGTAATAATATTAGTATATGATAAAAATGTTATTAAATAATTAATGAAATTATTAAATAATTAAAATATTATTAAATGGTTAATAATACTAATAAGTGATTAAAATATTATTAAATGATTAATAATATTAATAGGTGATTAAAATATTATTAAATGGTTAATAATATTAATATGTGATTAAAATATTATTAAAAGGTTAATAATATTAATAAGAGATTAAAATATTATTACATGATTAATAATATTAATAAATGATTAAAATATTATTAAATAATTAATAATATTAATAAGTGATTAAAATATTATTAAATGGTTAATAATATTAACAAGTGATTAAAATATTATTAAATGGTTAATAATATTAATAAGTAATTAAAATATTATTAAATGGTTAATAATATTAACAAGTGATTAAAATATTATTAAATGGTTAATAATATTTATAAGTGATTAAAATATTATTAAAATGTTAATAATATTAATAAGTGATTAAAATATTATTAAATGATTAATAATATTTGAATGAAGTTGTATATTATTAAATGTAGATAATATTTTGAGGTATTTGGTACATTATTAAATGTCCAAATCATTAAGTTATGTAAAAGAAGAAAATTTAATTGAATTAAACCAATGTAGATAATCCTTTGTGACTAATTTAGAAAACTGATTAAAAGTGGGTCGTATAATGACGTGTAGTGAAGGTGTAAGTTGGTTAAGCGTACCCAACATGTCCAAAGTATATTTTTGGGCTAGGGTTTTTGTCTGTAACTTAAGAGTTCATTTGTCGGACAGCTTAAGAGTTAATAATTTAAAGTTAAGGTCTTATGTTAAGACTAATTAATAGTCATTGTAATTAATGATTATGTCAATTTTATATATAAATTGTAGGTTGAACGAATGACACAAATAAGCGTAAATGGTAGAAGCGAACCAGACAAGTTTTTCAGAACTTGCTTCTATGTGCATTAATATGCTGCAATTTGTGTTATGTGAAAAGCATGAGGTATGATTACATGTGAAAAAATGAAGCATGAATTGCTAGATGCTAGTTGATTATTATAAGAAGTATGAAACATTCATAAAATGAAAAGTATAAAATGCATGATGTAAGAATAAAATGCAAAGCATGTATAATATGTGGAACATGTAATGTGTTATGTGTAACTATTAAACTTGCTGAGCCGTCGTGCTCACTCTTGCATAAAACCAACATTTTCAGATAGTGCAAGTTATTCGAGATTTTTGATAAAGATCAAGAAACATGAATACATACTACTTTCACTGAAGGTCTAAATGTCTATTGTAGATATCAGTCCGAATTGGACAGGTAAAATAATTGTGTAGTATAAGACTTAGTTGGTATGTAATATGAGTGTTAAATACTCAAAATGATTGTAATAGAATGTCGTATCATGTATGATTTTGAGACATACTTGGTTTGTTTAAAGATTGCGATTCTGGAATAGAAAGAGATGTTGTAGAATTATAAATAAATGATTATTTAGCAATAATAATATTGTTGTAATTCATGAACAATAAGGAAAATGTAGTACTAGTGTTGAACCGGATCCGAGGTTAAAGGAACCTGGATTCGGGGTCGTCACAAGTTGGTATCAGAGCTGATAGGTTATAAACCTTATGTAAGAGTACCTTAGGCTATAACCGTGGTAGAAGATAAGTAAAATGATAAATGAATAAACTTCGGAAGAGTTTAAGTAATAAAAAAATGAATTTAAAAAATTCATATATCGAAGATTATCCAAAGATGGATTTGAAAAGATGTAAGAGAAATGAAAAAGGTCATGTTGTACCTAATTTGAAGAAATGATAGAAAATATCTTATGATAAGATTTTGAGAAGGATAAAGAAAATGCTAATAAGGTCATGCAATGATTAAGAGAGATGAACTCGTAATGAGTCAGATGTGCTAAAATATGAATTGAGAGAATTTATATTCAGTGAAGAAAAATTAGAGGCATGTGAGATTTTTTAGTGAGGACTCATAGTAGTGGCTGAGATGTACACTTTCTTGTATGGGTGGGGATTTATGCTTGGTTTCACGACCACTTAGCTTCCTATAATGATAATCAGTGGAGATCCAGCGTCACAGTATCAGTTATGTATGTTGAGAAGGTGATTCTTTTCTTCTATATATATACATGATACATAGGAAGTGATAAAGTTTAAGGTTAGTTGCGTGTTCTTAAAACTCACATGTATGGTAAGTTCGTGACTCATAATCGTATGGTGGAACCCCTCAGCGAATGGACGATTATGGTCTGACTAGGATAAGTTACTCAATCCATATGATTGTGGCAAGCTTCTGAACCCCTAATGTGTCGTAAGTTTGATGAACAGTGAGTGTGGGTAGAGTTAAGCAACATGATTAAAGCTATACTAGATATAGTTATTAAGCTGGAAAAGAATGTGGAGAAAAAAATTAAGGTATTTGGAGATATTAGGATATTCCAAATCTTCTAGCTATGTTAGACTTTGAAATTCTTAAAATCGTGCTAAATTCGTACTTTTGTACTTTTGAAAATATCAAAATGTGTTTTCGTAATCATCAATACATTTAGTGCAGATATGATAAACGATGGAGTCATCAATGCAGAGTAACCTAGTGTTGGATGTATTTTTAAGCCCACTATGGTATGATGTAATATGACAAAGTCATAAAATAATTTTCAGTATTTTGAAACGTTTAAAGAAGAGTCTATGCTAATTGTTTTGGCTAGACAAATTGATTTGAAAATATCAAAATGTATTCATAAAACTATCACGTGTCATTAAAGCCATGGTGCAGAGATGAAAAAGAGGGAATATTCAACGCACTGTTGCAACGGTGCGGTAGCATGAAGTCTTAAAAATGAATTTCAGTTATGTTAACAAATCTAAAATGATTTTTAGTTCGTATTATACGAACAGTTCAATGATGTGAGTCTATGTCATTTATTTGGCTTGACACTTTTGGTCAGAAATGACTCAAGTTTTATTTCTAATCCAACTTATGCTGGAGCGGAACGTTGTAGTAAGTCTGAGGTGAACAACCCTATAATGGAGGATATGTCAGAGCCATGAATAAAGAACCCACGAGAGGGCGCCCAAGAGTGGTGATAACTGATATAAACAAAATATGGGCTGGTAAATCCAAAGAGTTCAACCTTAAGCGAAATTATTGTGCACATCGCTAGAGTACGATAGGCTGATCACCTAGCGTATAAAAAAATTGTGGAATATGTTCAGTCTTTGTGATTGATAAACCTTCTCGCAGATGTTCACGGTCTTTATGACCCCTCAGCATAGGATGAAAATTTTAATGAATATTTTGATTTTCAATTTATTTTTTTGTTAGCTATTGATTTTTAATTTATTTTTCTGCAAGATATTCCATTGTTCTGGAATTGTAAGTTAGAAGTATGAACTTCTTAGAAAAGGGTGGTCATAAAATTTAATGAGTGAAGAGAAATCTAAGAGACGAAAATTGCTAGAAATGAGTATGATTAAATTTCAGGGACGGAATTCTTATAAGAAGAGGTGAATGTAATATTCCAGATATTTACAAGAATTATAAATAAGATTTGAAATAATTAATTAAAGGTTATGGTTTAAAACCTAGAGTTGTCGAAGTGAGATGTGTAGAAAATGGGTAAACATTTTTTTTAACATAATTTATTTGTAAAAAATTAAATGTGAGAATATTTTAATGATGCATGTAGAGAATTTATTAAGCAAATAAATTCAATTGAGAAGTGAAGGTGGATATATATATATATATATATATATATATATATATATATATATATACCTAAAGCGTGCTTGCTAGCCAAATAAGAGGATGAGTAAGTTAATACTCAATTAAACTAATAAATTAATTAGTTTAAATATGAATGAACTATTTTTCAGTTAAGCCGAGTGATCTAAGGAGTGCAACGACGAAGAAAAGGTGAACGAGTAGAAGTAATTTAGTTCTTACTTTATGTGTAAACCTTTTGTATTATAAGGTAATGATGATGTATTAAGGTTAGTGGAGCATGAGATTGAAGGTACATTTTGTAATGAAATTATGTACATTTTTCACGAGTTATTAAAGATTTAGTTTATTAATGCTTGTTGGGTAATGAATAGTGAGCACCGAACTCGAGGTTCAAGGGATCTGGATTTGGGGGCGTCACACAAACTCCCCCTATTTGATTCAGTCAAGTAGATAAACATCTAAGCAATCATGTATTCAGACATTCACAACATTTAAATAATCAAAGTCATCATCAAATCTATATATGTACTAACAATCTCCCCCTATTTGATGATGACAAAACCTTAAACATAACAAAGCATCAAAACTAAAGTAACATTTGTGAGCAGTTTTTATTTATGACTAATTTAACATTATAGAGATTTGTCTCATATACAATGTTTACATAAGTCTCCCGCTAACTTCTATATCTCCACATAACTTTTAGATTCTCTTATTTCGTAATCCTGATATTGACTTTTGGGAGAGCATTTGAGAGGGCTTCGAAGGATTTGGATTGCTTTATCCATTTATCTTCGTTTTACCCATTTTTCTTCTCCCCCCCTTTTTGTCAACATCAATAAGGATGATGAGTCTTCATTAGATCATCTATAGTCGACTGAGGTCTAGAAGGGCATCAAGAGGCCTTTGTTGTAGTTGAGATGGATTCGTAGCATATCACTTGTATACAAGGTGTATTTTTGTGATTGCTTTGAACTCATCCCTTGTTTTTCATTTAAGCTCTCCCTCTAGCTATTCGCCTATCTTCTTCTAAAGAGTTCCTTGAAAGATAAAGTATTAGAGGAAGATCACTCATTCTGTTGGATGTTTTGTGGAAGGAAGGAGTAAAGGCGATGCATGACAGTTATGCTAAAAAGTTTTTTGAAATTTAAAATAGTAAACTCATAAATGGTATATGATGTATTATACCAAAATCTTTCCTCCAAGTTATGTTCCGTTTCACTTGTCATGACGAACGCTTTGATACCTCTGGCCCTTGTCCTATGATTTTCAGATTTATCATATCCTCTAGAAACTTCATAGATTAGAGTTTTAGAACATGTTACGTGAAAGTAAGAACCATTTTTGAAAGAATAGCTCAAAGGGTTTCTAGATATACTTGAGAATGAAGGCATTATGTTTTACATAAGTATATGATCTTTACTCTAAAATGTTACTTATTTAAAGATATGATGATCAAATGTTATTTAATTTGTTATTCAAATCCGAAGAAATCAGTTACTAGTAACTGACTAGATATGCACATTTTTTATGCAGATTATGCGGAAGATTTATAAATAGACTTTTTACTTTTTCCAATTTTTGGATAAAAACATGTGTTAAACGCTTATTAATCTGTCAAGCAGATAGGTCAGCTATAACAGCTTCTATTAAGCAATGTACTTCTGTCAAGTTGGGTCAGCGTGACTATAGTTTTTTTATTATTTACCTGGCCATTACATTACCCATTAGTTTTCTGAGTTTGAATTTATGCAAGGAGTCTAAAAGTCTTTTATTTTCGTAGAGTGATTTCACAACATTTATTTATCTGATGATTTGATACTTACTTTGCATTTCTTCAATGATCTTTTATACTTTACGATTTATAATTAGGTAGACAAGCTAGATTAAATGTATTAAACTTTAAGCATAAGATTGATTAACTCATTAAATCTTGATTCATTGAGCCATCAACAAATATGTTATGATATTTTGTAAAGAAACATCATCATTATCCACTGTTCATTAACATAAACAAGTACCTTTTAAAGAATTTCAGTTCTAGATAAAATATTATGGATTCTAAAAGTAACAATAAAATTTAAATCATAGTCAACTAGCTAATTTTTCATCCTTTAAGCTTCTTAGATTTTAGCTGTAATGTCCTCAGCTATTTACAGTATTCATAGAGTTTTGCCCCCGGCTAAACTATGAACTAGATTCATCTCTAAATATTTTCATCACTATCCATTCATATCTTTCTTGTCTATATTGCATTCTTTAAAATTAGCACTTGAATATTTTGATTCAAAAAGTCAATGTAATTTCTTGGATTTAATTTAGACATTTAGCACATTTTTATGTTAGAATCATAATTCTAAAATTACTAACAATTTGATATAGGAGCGATAACCAATTTTTATTTTTTTTTATTGTATTGAGTACATTCAATGCTCATCTTATTTATCCTTTTTGGTTAAGTTGTTGATGTAGTGATCATAACAAAATTTATGATAGTGGCTACTTTTCAAACCATTCATTTTTCATGTATCTTTATTGTGCTTGGTTTGGTTGATGACTATTTACTCATCATATTTCTTTATGATATTCAAACAAAATTTTTAGCTCACTTATTAAGTACATTTAGAATTGTCACTGCATGAGTTTGGCAAATCTCTACATAGCATTTGATAGTAAAATTTAGAATTATGTTATTCACACAAATTTGTACTAGCAATGTTGGGCACATGGGTTTCCAAAGAAATTATACTCATACTGAATCTGTTTCTAATGAGAAAAGCAATTAAATTTGGACTTTGTGCTATAATAGCTAAACTTAATGATAACTAGGTTTTATACCTAGTTATTTATTATCTTTTAGCTTGATAATTTGTGATTTCTTAAGTATTTTAAGTTGTTTTAAGTGTTTTATGTTACTTTTATGTGTTTTGACATTGTTTTGTAGGAATTGGAATAAGGGCTTGGTGGATCAAAGTTTAGAGTCGCTATAACTGAATTTTCAGCTTATTGATTACGTAACAGCCACTTCAGGCCTAATTTTGACTTTGATATGATCATAATTTGTCAAATCCCAAAGCATGAAAGTTGTAGATCTACTTTTTTAAATTTTTGGAACATATTGGATCATTTTAATTAGAGTTCGAATGTGAAAGTTCTTGTCATTTTACCAACAGAAGTTGAAGTTGAAAACAGGACCACGACCGGGGCAGATTCGCTTAGTGTAATAACATGACTGGGGCCATGTTTGGCAGAGAGGACACGGCCTATGTGCGGTTTCCAGTACAAAGTACACGGCTAAGGCAGATTCGATTGGACCAGACTTGATTTGAACGCATTTTTTAGTTGTTTTTGACTTCGAATTAAATTTCTTTTTTCAAATATATTTGGGATATGACTTGTAACCTTTAAATATATGTCAAAATACATAAATTAAGGTAGAATTAGAGAGGACTAACATAGAATTAGCATAGTTAGATTAAATTAGAATAGAGAATCAAAGTTTCTATTCGATCTAAATGAGGATTCCCCCAATGATTGAAGATTGAAGATTGAAGAAAGAATTAAATATTGCACTTCAAGAATAAGATCTTTTCTCTCTAACTTTTTTTTAATTTTAATTATTGTGATTCTTGGGATGATGATTTCTTCTACTATGAATGTGTTTTCTTTTATAGTTATGAACTAAACAATTAATTACGATTGCAATGGAACCCAATGTGTAGTTTATAGTAATTTTCTTTCTTTTTGATTATATATGAATTGTTTATCATATTTTATGCTTTTAGGTATTAATTAGTCATTGTAATTAATCTGATAATCTATATAAAGTTAATGAATGGATTATAGATTTAGATTCAAATATTTTTATGCTAAACATGTGTGATGACCTTAAATCCGGGTTCTTTAACCTCGGGTTTGGTTCGCACTGTACAATACTTAACAACAATTAAATACATAAATTGTATTCAAACTTCGTGGAATAATACAAAAGGTTCCTTATCAAAAGGCTACACTTCCCAAGGTCTATTAACCTTAATCGTAACATTACATATCATAAGGGAAATACAAAAGATTTACATAGGAATTACATAACAGTAATTTAAATCTAGCATGCATCTACTAATCAACGCATTTGCTTTCCCCTTGCCTTTGTCTGGTTTAAAACATCTGCGCTTAGCTGAAATATAGTCATGATATAGAAAGAATGAGCAACTAAATAGCTCAGCAAGTTTATAAACAACAATATAAGATATATCATGATGAAGGAAAATAACTTCAAGGTTTTCAACAATAACAATTGTGAAAGATATCAAGAATCAAAGTTCAATATAAGAATGGATTGACTCTTTACTGCTGAGTGACCTTTAATGACCATGAACTGCTACTAAGGTAGAACAAACATACAATATCTAACACCTTGTTAAAAATAACGGAACACTCGAGAGGATCAATCCTCTAATGTCCTATGTATATGCATAATATTTAGATTTCTTGAACAAATTCGGTTACCCAACAATATAAAAATATCATTTAACTAGGGTTGTTCTTTCTCTGTCTTACTATAAGAATCCACACCAGACAATGGTTTGGATAAGCTTTTATAATATTCAATTAGATGAATTTAAACATGCATTTGTCTAGCCGAAACAATTAGCTTAGACATTCTTAAACAGTTCGTAAATTACTGAACTATAACATTTGCAAAGGCACTATGTGCGAATACAATATAATAATGATGTGAAGTAATTTTTGATAACTAATTCACTCAAAGGTCTGTCAAATAACTACGAGTGTAGATACTTGCTCAACAATAATTGAATTGCTTAATGTAAATAAGGTTGAAAAATACTTGTGACAATAAATACAAGTTAGGGTTAAGAAGAAACTTGTCTCGTGCGTAGTCTACTGCTA
This sequence comes from Hedera helix, assembly GCA_947179155.2. Taxonomy (NCBI): domain Eukaryota; kingdom Viridiplantae; phylum Streptophyta; class Magnoliopsida; order Apiales; family Araliaceae; genus Hedera; species Hedera helix. Next base: position 21,801,765 of record OX359274.1, read on the forward strand.
ATCAATTCAATTTATTTCTCTTTGAGTAGACCTAACAATTAATCAAGTTGATCTTAAATTAGTATCATATATACATTCATATGATAACCTCTATACTTCTTACACCTCTAACACTTAACTAAATAATCATATAGTTAAATGTATATAAACACATAGGAAATATTATCATCACTTGATAATATTTCAATCACATAAAACCTATATTAATTATTTAATATAGTTCAAACTCTTATATAATATTATTAATAATTTAATAAGATTTTATTAACCTTATAATATTATTAATCATTTACTAATACTTTAATCATTACCTAATATTATTAATCATTTAATAATATTTTATTATCTTAGTAATATTATTAATCATTTAATAATATTTTAATCATTATCTAATATTATTAATCATTTAATAATATTTTATTATCTTAGCAATATTATTAATCATTTGATAATATTTTCATCATTATCTAATATTATTAATCATTTAATAATATTTTATTATCATAGTAATATTATTAATCATTTAACAATATTTTAATCATTATCTAATACTATTAATCATTTAATAATATTTTAATCATTATCTAATATTATTAATCATTTAACAATATTTTATTCATTATCTACTATTATTAATCATTTTATAATATTTTATTCATTATCTAATATTATTAACTATTTAATGATATTTTATCCATTTACTAATATTTTATTGACTTTATAATAGTATTATAGAATTAGTAATATTTTCATGATTTTCTAATATTATTATATTAATAATAATATTTAATTATAATATTAAACCTTTGATAATATTTATCCTCTTTTAATTATTAAATCAATTATTTATCATTAAAAATATATTTATTGATTTAAAAATAATAAAAAAATAAAAAATAATTTTTTTATCAAGCAGAGCGTCAAGACGCCGCCCCAAGGCATTTTTGGGGCGTCTAGACTCCGGGCCCTTTTTGGCTGCCGAAACCTCTCTTACTAATTAGTCATAACTTTGTCATACGGAAATATTTTGAGGTAATTCTTGAGTCTAAATTCATTAGAATTTCATGATATACAATTTCTCTTTAGATCACAAATCTAAATTCTAAACAGAAGTATCCGTTAAATCGCTCACAAGGACAAAATGAAAACTAGTTTCATAAATCCTTGGTTCTAATGGTTCAAACTTGAAATAAATAAACTCTACACATTCAAATGACACCAACTTAGTGTTGTTGTCTTCCTAACTTCTTGTTTTACAATATTCCATGGTTCAATCATATTTTTGAAAACGTTTTACACGAAATTTAAAGATCGAACCACTTAGGGTTTAAAAACGACCTACTTTGCAGTAAAAGCCATAACTCCTTTGTTTTTCATTATTTTTAAAAGCTACAAGTTGAGTTTTCTTTAAAACTCATGTATGTAACTTTATAGCCATAAAAATCCAATTTCCATCTTGTACATTTCAAACTAGAACATTAAACATTACATGTTTCGTTAGAGTTTTACCGGTAAAGTTTGTTATGAACATTTCTACCATTTTAATACAAAATACACATACCAAATCATGATATAAAGACATCAAGCTATGAATATACATATATTACATATTTAAATACTTCTAAACCATCAAAACAAGTTTTGATCGGTTAAAAATGAATTTTAACCGTTCAAAAGCTATCTAAACTACAAAAATGAAATATAGGAAATTTAGAGCACTTTTAAACCTTGTGGTCTTGGATGCTCTTCTTATTCTCCTACCAAAGTATGTGGTGAAGCTTTGTGTCATCCACCAAGCTTAGCCTCTAGCTATTTTCTTAAGTTCACAAGTGTTTCTTTCTTTCTTTCTAGGAAATGCTCTCTATTTTTCTCTCCAGAAATGCTTCAAATGAACTAACCAAGATCACCATGGTTGTGGAGCGTCCTATATATAGCCACATGCTAATCATCCATTAGCTCTCTTAATTCACCAATGTTGGTGAATTTAGAGCTTAATCTAGCTTACTATTGCATGGATGGACATTGTGATTGACTAGGTGATTGACTAGGGTTGCTGGCCAACCTTGTCATAGTGTAGATTAGAAGAAACATAGCAACACAAGCCACCCCAAGTGGGCCCTCTACAATTCTCAGCAAAAATGGGATTTAATCACCCATTTTTGATAAATTTTTAATGCTTTAATTATATATATATATATATATATATATATATATATATATCAATGTTGACCAATTCTGACTTCCTTTTGGGCTCCACCTTGGACTCCAGAGTATAATAAGTTGGGCTCATTCAATTTACTTGTTTGGGCTCAAATTAATTAACACATTGGGGTAACATTTAATAAACTATGCTATCTTTAATTAAAATAAGCATTGGGCAAGATTAATTAATTACATGGACTAAGGTTTAATTTAATTACATGAGCTACTAGATAAATTTAATTGACCTAGTTTAACAACTCATTTGAATTTAAATTATAATCCATTTAGATTTGTTTTAATTAATTATAACATCTTGCTTCATTGCTTTAAATAAATATACACATACACAAGTATATTTATTCAATTATCTAATGCACAATTAATTAGTAAAAAAATTTTAACTTGCTAATTATTTAATAATGATAATTACAATGTCTAATGAAATTCGTGGTCATTACATTCTCCCCCTCCCCCCCCCAATAAGAATTCTGGAATTTCAAATTTAAATTACTCAAAAAGATACGGATAGTTAGTCCTCATCTTTTCCTCAAGCTCCCACGTAGCTTCCTCCGCATTGTGGTTCCTCCAAATGATTTTGACAGAATGTATAACCTTGTTTTGCAATTTATGCTCTTTCCTATCTAATATATGGACAGGAACTTCTTCATATGATAAGTCTTTTTCCACTTGTATTGGCTCATAGGATATGACATGCTTGTAATCAGGCTTGTATAGCCGCAACACTGACACGTGAAACACATTGTGAATATATTCCAGTTCAGGAAGTAGAATTACCTTGTACGCCACTTCACCCACTTTCTTCAATATCTCGAACGGTCTTATGAACCTCAGACTCAATTTTCCCTTCTTTCCAAATCTGATCTCCCCTTTATAGGGAGATACTTTCATGAACACAAAACTCCTTAATCTCACTTCTAACGATGTGGGTCTGCATATTTCTTCTGATGGTCTTGGGCTGCTACTAGTTAAGCTCTTATTACTTTGATAATTTCTACAGTCTGTTGAACCAATTTCGACCCCAACAGTTGACGTTCTTCTACCTCATCCCAACATAGAGGTGTTCTACATTTTCTCCCGTACAATGCTTCATAAGGTGGCATGCCTATGCTCACATGATAACTGTTGTTGTATGCAAACTCAACTAACGGTAGATGGTCTTCCCAACTGCCCTTGAAATCCATCACACAGGCTCTGAGCATGTCTTCCAATGTCTGAATTGTTCTCTCGCTTTGCCCATCAGTCTGCGGATGATAGGTACTCATTCTTAATTGTGTCCCCAATCTTTCCTGAAGACTCCTCCAAAATTTTAACGTGAAACGCGGATCTCTGTCTGACACAATTGATACCAGCACTCCATGTCTTGAAACTATCTCCTTGATGTACAGTTTAGCCAACTGATCCAAACTGAACTTAATTTTGATCGATAAAAACTGCGCTGACTTTGTTAGTCGATCCACAATCACCCATATTGCGTCGTATCCCTTCTGTGTTGCTAGAAGTCCTACCACAAAATCCATTGTGATATGCTCTCATTTCCACTCAGGAATTTCTAACGGCTGTAATAATCCACTTGGTCTCTGATGTTCGGCCTTTACCCTTTGACAAGTTAGGCATCGGCTGACACATTATGCAACCTCCTTTTTTATATTCAACCACCAAAAATGCTGACGTAGATCTTGATACATCTTCGTGCTACCCGGATGTATCGAGTATCTCATACTGTGAGCCTCTTGCAAAATCTCCTCTCGTAATTCAGGCACTAGCGGTACCCAAACACGATTTTCAAACCTTAGCAATCCCATGCTATCAATTTTAAACTTGACCTCTTCCCCATCGGTCATCCTCTTTTTGATTCTGTCACATTCCTCATCTTTGTTTTGATAACAAGGTTGAGCTCGCTTCCACTTTTATTGACTCCTTTGGATTTCTCACTTCCAACTCCATTCGAGCCATCTCTTGAACCAATTGTTCTTGTTCTATTAATATGAATAACTTCTCCCTGCTCTTTCTACTTAGAGCATCTGTTACTACGTTGGCCTTGCCGGGATGGTATAGAATTTCACAATCATAGTCTTTGATTAACTCTAACCATCTCCGCTGCCTCATGTTCAACTCTTTTTGTGTGAAGATATACTTCAGACTTTTATGATCTGTGAATATCTCACACTTTTCTCCGTATAAATAATGCCTCCAAATCTTAAGGGTAAACACTACTGCTGCCAGCTCCAAGTCGTGAGTAGGGTATCCCTTCTCATAGTCCTTCAATTGTCTTGATGCATACGCAGTGACCTTGCCGTTCTGCATAAGCACACAACTTAGTCCCTTGTGCGATGCATCACTGTAGACTGTAAAACCTCCTGTATCGTCCGGTAAAGTCAATACAGGTGCTTCACTAAGTCTTTTCTTTAACTCCTGAAAACTTTCTTCGCACTTCTCCGTCCATACATATTTCACTGTCTTCCTCGTCAAATTGGTTAACGGCGTTGCTATCTTCTAAAAGTCTTTGATGAATCTCCGATAGTAACCCGCTAAACCTAAGAAACTCCTAACCTCCGTCGGCGTCCTTGGTTGTTCCCAATTCATCACCGCTTTTACCTTTGCTGGATCCACTGAAACTCCCTCCTTGTCGATAACATGACCTAAACATTGAACTCTCTCCAACCAGAATTCACACTTCAAAAATTTAGCATACAATTGCTCCTTCCTTAATATCTCCAACACTAATCTTAAATGTTCAGCATGCTCCTCCTCCGTTTTTGAATAAACCAAAATATCGTCAATGAGCACAACTACAAATTTATCCAAGTATTGCCTGAATATTCTATTCATCATGTCCATAAATGCAGCTGGTGCATTCGTTAGTCCAAACGACATCACCAGAAACTCATAATGGCCGTATCGAGTTCTGAATGCCATCTTGGATACATCCTCCTTCCTGACTTTCAACTAATGATAACCGGTCCTTAAGTCAATCTTTGAAAAGTACTTCGCCTCTTTCAACTGATCAAAAGATCGTCAATTCGTGGTAACGGGTACTTGTTCTTAATCGTCACTTTGTTCAGCTCCCTATAATCCATACACAGTCTCATTGATCCATCATTCTTCTTTATAAACAACACCAGTGCTCCCCATGGAGAAACACTCGGCTGAATGTACTTCATGTCCAACAACTCCTGCAACTGAACCATCAACTCCTTCATTTCTACCGAAGCCATCCTATATGGTGCCTTTGATATCGGTGTTGTCCCCGGTACTAAATCAATCACAAATTCTATCTCCCTATCCGGCGGTAAACCTGATAGTTCCTCTGAAAAAACATCCATGAACTCTTTAACTACTGGTATTTGCTCAATATCGGGATTCACCATTTGTGTATCCACCACATGAGCCAAATACCCTACACAACCTTTCTTTAACAATTTCTTGGCCTGCATCATCGTCATACAAGAAGATTGTCTTGACGACTTAATGCCATAAAATACGACCTTATACTTGTTTGGTGTCTTAAGGTGTATACACTTCTTCTGGTAATCAATTATCGCTCCGTGGTTAAACAACCAATCAATTTCAAGAATAACGTCAAACTCCCCTAAAAGTATCGGAATAAGATTCACATTCAGTTTATGGCCCCTAATTTTAGCACAACAATTTCTATGTATATAGCCTACAGGAATCACTTCTTTATTTGCAACTTCTATGTTCATTAGGTTATCTAGTTTTTCTCTAGGCAATTCTAACCGTCTAGCGAATTCATCAGACACAAATGAACAGGTAGCACCTGAATCAAATAATACATATGCATTTATATCATTGATCAGAATAATACCTGACACCACGTCTTTTGATTCACCGGCGTCTTGCACCTTCATGTTGAAAGTCCGTGCTGTTGGTTTGTTCTATTGCACCGGGCCTCCAATGGTGAGTTTGTTATTGTTCCCCTTATAACCCGTACTTCCGCTGCCATTTTTCCTCTTCGGACAATCCTTGAACTGATGGTCCGTAGCTCCGCATGAGAAACAACCCCTCCTCTTTGGTGTGGGACAATTAGGAGTGATGTGCCCTTCTTGTCCACAGTTGTAGCATACATTCTTTCCCCTCATACACTCCCCTTCGTGATTCTTCCCGCACTGGCTGCATTTGCTTACTTTCTTTGCTTCACTTCCTTGAGGTGTCCCCGAACTGTTGCAGTTGTTCCACTTACATTTTTTCGAGTTACTGCCCCCACTGCTGATACCTTATCTATTTTCTCCCTCACTTCTTTTCTTGTTTCGTTCCTGATTATGTTTGTTTAGGGCTTCATTTTCCCCTTCGGCGATTATAGCTTTCTCAAGTAAAGTTACAAAGTTGGTAATCTGAAGAACAGCGACCCTACTGTAAACCCACAGTTTCAGCCCCTTCTCAAACCTTCTTGCTCGCCTTGCTTCAGTGTCCACCTGATGTGGAGCAAATCTCGTCAATTCGTTGAACATGGCGGCATAGTCGGATACTGACATGTTACCCTGCTTGAGTTCCAGAAATTTGACCTCCATCCTGGCTTGTGTGCTTTCTGGAAAGTAATTCTCCAAGAATACTTCCTTAAATCGCGCCCACGCGATCGTTCCCTCTCCTGCTCTGCTTTTGTTGGCTTTCCACCAATAATTTGCCTCCCCCTTCATTATAAAGGTAGCAAATGAGGTCATTTGCTCCTCTGCTACTCGTGCGACCTCGAAGACCTTTTCCATCTCCTCTATCCAGGTCTGTGCTTCTATAGGATCCATGGTTCCTCAGAATTCGGGTGGTCCTATCAGTTTAAAGTATTTAACGCTTGCTAGTGGAGCGGCAGGGTTGGTGGCTCCAGTGGCATTAACATTTCGTCCGTGGAATGCTCCTATAAGTATTTCCACAATCTCTTGTACTGGATTTGGCGGTACCCCTCCTGCATTAACCGACTCTTCTGGTGCTTGTGGGGGTAGTCGTTGACTTCTTCTAGGGGGCAGCATTTTCTGTATAAAGAAAATTTAATTATTAAAGTTGTTTCATCTTTTCACTTTTATTTTGTAGCTTAAGCAATTTAAACTAAAGTACAGTTAATCAGCTCGACATATATAAACATAAATAGAACTGCATTTATATTCATATGCTAAAACCACAATGCATAGAACTTTTACATCATAAGCATACTGCTATAAATGCTACTATCCCTAAAATACTACAAAAGACGGGATCTAACTGAAAACATATCCCACAACTTCATAGAGTTGGGATTTACATCATACTAACCCTCTGCCAAAACAAAAGCTGGGTTTCTACTGCATTTATATACATGCAAAAAAAAAAAACTACTACTACAGACTGTGCATCCCTCGACACATAGTGTCATCGTACTCCTCATCTCCCATAGCCATCACCGCGCTCCTGCTGATCGTATGCATGGACTGGCCCTCCTTAGCTGGGTAATAGTACACCCTACTCTGTAATCTGCCATAAGAAGAACGATAGACATAACTAAGTCTATCGATCCTCACCTTCTTCTCTCTCACCTCATCCTCCAGCTCCAACATCTGCTCATGAGCTGCATCTTTCTGGATCTCCATATCCACCCTATCATCTACTGCCTACTGCAACTGGCCTCTAATGGTCTCCTTCTCTGCCCATGACTGCTGAATCTTTAGCTCAACTGCTACTAATTTGGCCTCCATCTCGGCCATCCTCGCCTTCAGCTCCATGTTCTCGCCAGAGAACATGTAAGTTGTGTCCCTATACTGGTCCTCTGTTTGCTGATGAATCTAGTTTTGCTCCTCCAGGTGCTAAACCCTATCCTCTAACTCGTCGTTCGCCGTAGTCAGCGTATCAATGATGTCACTGGCAGTAGTGCCCATAGCATCAGCGTACTCTCTCGTCCTCTGACTCCTCAGACTCCTCGGTCTCATCTTCACTGTATAGCCTCATCACTCCGCCCCAGACGAGCTCCTCGTGGTCTCCCTCCTCGGGATCTCACTCAGGCTCCTCGATAGGTGCAGCCACCAGTGGCTGTGCGGTATCCATATGGATATCCGTGTAGATCACCTCCTCCACAACATTACTGGACTGTCCAATCTCCGCCATCCTACAATCACACAAATAACACATGTCAGTACAACAATAAAATATATTCATTGATGAAATGAAATGATATTTTATCATGTACATTTCGGCTCGATGGATTTTCTCAATTCACCTCCAAAAATACACAAGATGATCAATCTCCCTGATTCATCTCCTAACGCACTCGATATAAGTTTAATACTAAGGTTATAACCTAGGTTTTGCAATCCTGACGTTTATAACCTACAACTCTGATACTAACCTGTGACGACCCCAAATCCGGGTTCTTTAACCTCGGGTTTGGTTCTCACTGTACAATACTTAACAACAATTAAATACATAATTGTACTCAAACTTCGCGGAATAATACAAAAGGTTCCTTATCAAAAGACTACACTTCCTAAGGTCTATTAACCTTAATTGTAACATTACATATCTTAAGGGAAATACAAAATATTTACATAGGAATTACAAAATAATAATTTAAATCTAGCATGCATCTACTAATCTACGTATTTGCTTTCCCATTGCCTTTGTCTGGTTTAGAACATCCGCGCTTAGCTGAAATATAGTCATGATATAGCAAGAATGAACAACTAAATGGCTCAACAAGTTTATAAACAACAACATAAGATATATCATGATGAAGGAAAATAACTTCAAGGTTTTCAACAATAACAATTGTGAAAGATATCAAGAATCAAAGTTCAATATAAGAATGGATTGACTCTTTACTGCTGAGTAGTCTTTAATAACTATGAACTGCTACTAAGGTATAACAGACATATAATATCTGACACCTTGTTAAAGATAACGGGACACTCGAGGGGATCAATCCTCTAATGTCCTATGTATATGCATAACATTTAGATTTCTTGCGCAAATTCGGTTACCCAACAATATAAAAATCTCATTTAACTAGGGTTGTTCTTTCTCACTCTTACTATAAGAATTCGCACTAGACAATGGTTTGGATAAGCTTTTATAATATTCAATTAGATGAATTTAAACATGCATTTGTCTAGTCGAAAAAATTAGCTTAGATATTCTTAAACAATTCGTAAATTACTGAACTATAACATTTGCAAAGGCACTATGTGCGAATACAATACAATAATGATGTGAAGTAATTTTTGATAACTAATTCACTCAAAGGTCTGTCAAATAACTACGAGTATAGATACTTGCTCAACAATAATTGAATTGCTTAATGTAAATAAGGTTGAAAAATACTTGTGACAATAAATACAAGTTAGGGTTAAGAAGAAACTTGTCTCGTGCGTAGTCTACTGCTAACTAATTCAATTTATTTCTCTTTGAGTAGACCTAACAATTAATCAAGTTGATCTTTAAATTAGTATCATATATATACATTCATATGATAACCTCTATACTTCTTACACCTCTAACACTTAACTAAATAATCATATAGTTAAATGTATATAAACACTTAGGAAATATTATCATCACTTGATAATATTTCAATCACATAAAATCTATACTAATTATTTAATATAGTTCAAACTCTTATCTAATATTAATAATAATTTAATAATATTTTATTAACCTTCTAATATTGTTAATCATTTAATAATACTTTAATCATTACCTAATATTATTAATCATTTAATAATATTTTATTATCTTAGTAATATTATTAATCATTTAATAATATTTTAATCATTATCTAATATTATTAATCATTTAATAATATTTTATTATCTTAGTAATATTATTAATCATTTGATAATATTTTCATCATTATCTAATATTATTAATCATTTAATAATATTTTAATCATTATCTAATATTATTAATCATTTAATAATATTTTATTATCATAATAATATTATTAATCATTTAATAATATTTTAATCATTATCTAATATTATTAATCATTTAATAATATTTTATTCATTATCTAATATTATTAACTATTTAATAATATTTTATCCATTTACTAATATTTTATTGACTTTATAATAGTATTATAGAATTAGTAATATTTTCATGATTTTCTAATATTATTATATTAATAATAATATTTAATTATAATATTAAACCTTTGATAATATTTATCCTCTTTTAATTATTAAATCAATTATTTATCATTAAAAAGACATATTGATTTAAAAATAAAAATAATAATAAAATAGTTTTTTTATCAAGTAGGGCGTCAAGACGCCGTCCCAAGGCATTTTTGGGGCGTCTAGATGCCGGGCCCTTTTTGGCTGCCGGAACCTCTATTACTAATTTAGTCATAACTTTGTCATACGGAAATATTTTGAGGTGATTCTTGAGTCTAAATTCATTAAAATTTCATGATATACAATTTCTCTTTAGATTAAAAATCCAAATTCCAAACGAAAGTATCCGTAAAATTGCTCACAAGGACAAAATGAAAACTAGTTTCATAAATCCTTGGTTCTAATGGTTCAAACTTGAAATAAATAAACTCTACACATTCAAATGACACCAACTTAGTGTTGTTGTCTTTCTAACTTCTTGTTTTATAATATTTCATGGTTCAATCGCATTTTTGAAAACGTTTTACACAAAATTTAAAGATCGAACCACTTAGGGTTTAAAAATAACCTACTTTGCAGTAAAAGCCATAACTCCTTTGTTTTTCATTATTTTTGAAAGCTACAAGTTGGGTTTTCTTTAAAACTCATGTATGTAACTTTATATCCATAAAAATCCAATTTCCAACTTGTACATTTCAAACTACAACGTTAAACATTACATGTTTTGTTAGGATTTTACCGGTAAAGTTTGTTATAAACATTTCTACTATTTTTAAGCAAAATACACATACCAAATGATGATATAAACACATCAAACTATGAATATACATATATTACATAGTTAAATACTTCTAAACCATCAAAACAAGTTTTAATCAGTTAAAAATGGATTTTAACTATTCAAAAGCTATCTAAACTACAAAAATGAAATATATGGAGTTTAGAGCACTTTTAAACCTTGTGGTATTGGATGCTCTTCTTCTTCTCCTACCAAAGTATGTGGTGAAACTTTGTGTCATCCACTAAGCTTAACCTATAGCTATTTTCTTAAGTTCACAAGTGTTTCTTTCTTTCTCTCTAGAAAATGCTCTCTATTTTTCTCTGTAGAAATGCTTCAAATGAACTAACCAACATCACCAAGGTTGTGGAGCATCCTATATATAGCCACATGCTAATCATTCATTAGCTCTCTTAATTCATCAATGTTGGTGAATTTAGAGCTTAATCTAGCTTACTATTGTATGGATGGACATTGTGATTGACTAGGTGAATGACTAGGGTTGTTGGCTAACCTTGTCATAGTGTAGATTAGAAGAAACATAGCAACACAAGCCACCCCAAGTGGGCCCCCTACAATTCTCAGCAAAAATGGGATTTAATTACCCATTTTTGATTTATTTTTAATGCTTTAATTATATATATATATATATATATATATATATATATATATATATATGTATATATATATATACTCCCATATATATACATGTATATATTTATCAATGTTGGTTGACCAATTTTGACTTCCTTTTGGGCTCCACCTTGGCATCTAGAGTATAATAAGTTGGGCTCATTCAATTTATTTGTTTGGGCTCAAATTAATTAACACATTGGGCTAACATTTAATAAACTATGTTATCTTTAATTAAAATAAGCATTGAGCTAGATTAATTAATTACATGGACTAAGGTTTAATTTAATTACACGGGCTACTAGGTAAATATAATTGACCTAGTTTAACAACTCATTTGGATTTAAATTATAATCGAATTAGATTTGTTTTAATTAATTATAACATCTTACTTCATTGCTTTAAATAAATATACGCATACACAAGTATATTTATGCAATTATCTAATGCACAATTAATCATAATTACAATGTCTAATGAAATTCGTGATCATTACAACATGTAACTTTGTTGAGAGTTTGATCTTAATAAGTTTATTTTAAGTTATTTTACATGGCGATAAATCAATATAATTGAAATATATATTTTTATTAATAATTGGAAAAGATTAATAAATAGTTAGACGTACATTCTCAGTTAACAATTCTATATAATTAATTAATTAATAAAAAAGGGAGTGAAGAGATTTATATGAAGCATTGTGAGAAATTGTGATCTTAAGTCTTTAAAATCTGATTTAATCTTTGTCATTAAATTAATTTAGTTGGAAATTTTAATTAGTTTTAATTCATAATTTTGAATCAATTGTTTAAATAAAATTGACTTAATATAAAATTAGTAATTGATAATAATTATTTTTAATTTTATGAGGGTTCTACACTATACTTAATCATTATATTACTTGTTGGCCACGTATACTTGTGTGTAAATTCCTAATTAAAATTAAAGAAACAAGTTTTTATTGTTGTTGTTGGGGAATTAAATTAATAATTATTGTCATTATTAATTTCAATCAAATTAGTTTTAGTTTAAACATTTTTATTTTTTTATTTCTTTTTAAGTACGCTTAATTGTGTATGGAAACGCGATCTAAAAGACAGGAACCACTTCCATACGAAGACGAAATTAAAAGAACGTTGTGACGGATAAGGAAGTACTATTAATATATTAATCAAGGTACCTTGGCGAATCAAGATCAAAAATCACTGCACGGTTATGCAATGGCGCAAGTCACATAAATTCAATCAAGCATCCAAAGTCCAACAATTCATGCTAACAATTTTGAGATCAAGCCGGACACAATTCAAATGATCCATAATTTGGTGTAATATGGGGTTTTGCCTAAGGACGACCCAAATGAACATTTAGTGAGCTTCTTAGAATTATATGACAAGTTCAAGTACAATGGAGTCACCGATGATGCAATTAGATTTTGCTTGTTTCCCTTCACATTTTAGGACAATGCGAAGAGTTGGCTACACTCGCTACCACTGGGTTCTATCACCATCTGGAATGAGTTGGCTCAAAAGTTCCTAGCGAAGTTCTTTTCGCTGGTAAAGATTGCAAAGATGAGGAAATACATTACTTCTTTCATGCAGCATGATGCACATCGTTGCATACCCAAATGGTTGCAAGTGCAAACATTCTATAATGGATTATTCAGCTCTACAAGGACTAATATAGATGCAGCTGCGGGTGGTGCTTTGATGGCGAAGAACTTTTGTAAAATCCCTAAAACCCCGTTATTTTCTAATGTCGATCTCTTGTGTTAAAACATAACATTTACCCTTAAAAATTATATTAAACAATTATAACACAGTCAATAACCCTGTTTATTTAACTTACATTCATTATCTGCCTCAGAATCATAACCTTCATATTCTATACATTAAAACTCAGGTCATATATACATAAATCATGACCTAGTCTATTACAGTTCAAAATCATATATCTTATGATTTTATCGTAATTCAACTTATGAACACAGTCACCATTAATAACTATCCATACATACACCTATTTACACATATCTGTTCCATTCAGTTTTTTACATATAAGACTCGACTTACAATAATACCTTAATCTTATCTCATTACACATTTCTATGAATAAAACTTACATCTATAGCTATCTCTATGTATTTACAAAATCATAACTCTTTGTATTAACGATAAAGTTTAATAAAACAAGATCATTAATTTACACATGACTTTACAAATTTACATTCACCTATTGACTTGCCATATTACAAAAAGTAAAAATAATAAATTCTTTCACGTTCTTTTATGCATTTACCATTCCTTACCCTTTAGCTTAACCGGAACCTTCGGTCTTCCCATACTTTGCCTGAAAATGTCAATTTTAAAGCAAGAGTGAGCACAAAGGCTTAACAAGTTCAACAGATAACACTTTTCATGCTTGCAGTTCATATACATGCGTCGCACATTCCTTACTTTACCATGTTGTGTATTTTCAAGAAATAAATGTCACATATTGCATTAACAGTTAAAATACATAATTGCACGAAGTGCACATTTCAAAACATTTCCATGTCACATAATATGTCAAATAGTTCATATAGAATAATTATTGCATTTCAACAAGTTCTGAAAAACTTGCTTGTTAATCATTATTAAACTTAACATTTACGCTCCTCGAACGTCTTTCATATTTGTCTTGTCGATTTGCTAATCCGAGCTCTATCTATCATCGTTCTACTTGTAAATCATTATAGGGTCATAATACGTTTCATAACTTTTTCAACCTAAATCATAATCACTAGACCACTAGTCTCTATTCATTTCACATTTGATGTATTATACATTACATAGGTTAATAATACATCCTTACTCATTACCGATCTTTTACACAAACATAAATATGTTTTTACCTTGCTTTAGGTATATTATATTATACCATTCATTGTTCTTTTATACCTTAATACTCAAACCATTGACCATTTTTATCCATTTAGGGTTTATATAACTCATCTCAATCATTCCACATCAAAATATAGCATTTTGGGACACTTAATTTTTTTTCCAAGTACAAGGCACTATGCCCCTACGTAGAACATCTTGCTGGGGGCGAGATGTTTTCAGTTGACTGTGCCCCAGCGAGATTTGAAGCCGCCCCCAACCAAATCTTCTCAATTGACTGCACCCCGGCTCAGTGTTGGCTCAGTGTTCAGTACAAAACACTGCGCTCCGACGCAGTCTGCAGAAACTAGAAGAGTTGATTTTTACAGTCTCTTTACTGATTTTTAACTCTTTAATCTTACATCCAATTAAACTCAAATTAGAACAATAGCTAGACCTTACTACATAATATTTAAAAAAAAATACAACTTAACTCATTTGGCTTCTTAAAATTATTGAAGCATTAGCCCGTAAAACAGTGTTTAATCACGTTTTTAACTTTTTTCGTTAAATAGTGACTTTTGGCCATTTGCTTCTAAACTTCATTCTAACTCTTGATATAGTCTCTATACATCGTATAAGACATGTCTAGACCTTTAAAATAACTTAGGTCTTTAAGAGGCGAGACTTGTCCATAAAATTCATTTTAAGTCGAAACGATCGATTTCAATCGCTCGAAACACATTTTCATTCTAACTTTCATCCGTTGCCTACCAAATTAATGTAGACATATGTAATAACATAAAACTAAGTCTTTCAACTTTCTTTCACTATTAATTACTCAAAATTTTCAAAAATCACCGTTAAGTTGGATTTTCATCAACTTTACATAACTTTTCATAAAATTCATTTTTAAACACTTAGACTTCCTTTCTCATATACTCATTAAAGAGTTCATTTATAACTTTTGTAGACTTATATCACACCTATATGAATTATTCAAAATTCATTTACCTCCAATATATGTTTATTTGAACATATTACAATATTATGTAGTTTTAACTTCCAAAATCATACTTTCTATACTTTTAAGCATTTATCATGCTATTTTTTTTTATGAAAATACACCTCATACCCCCATGTTCAACCTTATAGCTTAGGGTTTCACTATAATCTTCCAACCCTAGACACACAATCTTCCATAATTCATAACTTTAACTATACATACATGCTTAAACATACATAAACTAAAGTTTTAAGTTAGAAAAACTTTTAAATTTTTACGGATGATCAACTTCTTCACATGAAAAGCTTCACCATGTTGAGTTCATCAACTTTTTTTCTTGATCTATGACCATCCAAGCATCCTATCTTGCTTAATCAAGCTTTCTCTCTCTTCCCTCCATGGCTTTCTCCCTCTTAAGGCTTTTACTTTTAGCAAAACTAAATGAGGAAGAGCTCTTGCTTGCTAGCTTTTGTAGAGAATTAACCCAAATTGGTTTAATTCCACATAATCATAATTAATTCAACTCAAGGGCATTTTGGTCATTTCACATAATTAGTCAAGGACATTTTAAACATTTCACCTATTGGGACACAACGGTCATTACTTAATTTGTCAAGGGTATTTTGGTTTTTTTTTTCTTAGGACACAAAGGTCATTAATCAATTTGTCAAGGGCATTTTGGTCTTTTTTCCAAATCTCTTCACTTTCCATTTTAGGAAAATTTCCAATTAAAGAAAGTTTCCTTTTTAGGAATTTTCTAACTTTCCATGCAAGGAAATTTTATACTTTCTTCTCATTAATTCATTTCATACTTATTTAAATTAATTTTTCTTTTAATCGATCGACTAGGTTATTCATTTCCCACTGCACTACTATCACGTAGTTTTATTTTACAGCTTAATTAGTCATTTAATCGCAAACCAACTAAATAACTTTTCTTAACTAAAATTACATTTCCTACAAACCTTCTCGATTCCACAACTAACCAATTTTAATTCCCGTCATTTTAAATAGTAGAAATGCTCACTTTTTTTTCTTCATAAAATCGCTTTCTCGAAAAGCGAACCATGATCGGATTACCAAAATCCATTCTCTTTTACCATTTATGCCCATATTACCCTTTTTACAACTTTTACGCCATTTCGTTCATTTTCTTAATACATATATGATAATTTGCATCATACATGCATTCTTTCCCTATTCTATTCTTTTTTTTGGAGTATTACTTTCTATATTTATACGTCGTATAAATACTCAGTTCCTTTCAATAAATTAACGTTAAGTCATTACTAAATTTTAGATTTTAAATCTTATAACTCTTATTATCAAGTAATTTCCTAAAATATAAACTAGGCTAAACTATTATATCATTTTCTGAACCTTCTAACATACTTTACCTTGCCATTCTCATAACCTATCCTCTTAAGGCCAATTCAACAAGTTGGTTATTAATATTCATAACATAAGCTTAATTCACACTTTCTTCCATCATTTTATCACTTTTCTCTAAATCTTACATTTTCTTTCACTTATTAGATTAAATATATTTAGATATATACATACATTTAATCTATCACATTCTAACACAATACATTGTCTTATAATAATTCTTTTTTGATTACCTAATCGTAGTTACTCTTTTCTGTCATTTGGATCTTAAATCCATTCTATTTTTATTAAATCATAGTAAATTATATTATATATAATTTCAATATATAATGTACCTTAAATTAATGACTGATCCTTATACCTCTATAAAGCCCTTACTACCTTAGGAGTCTCTCTTTACAAACTAACCATATAGGTCATTCTTAGTACATTGATTAAATAATATATTAAATTTAATCACTTCTTAATACTTTCTATCCTTCCAAACTAGGTTTTAACTTTTAACTTTTACTTAATTAACCAAGATCCTTATTTAGAAATCTTATCAAAAACCTAGGATGTCACAACTTTGATGAGGCCTACGACTTGTTGGAGACAATGGTTGTAAATAATTCCCAATGGCCTTTTACAAGAATGAATGTGAGATAGATACAGTTAGCACCTGGGCCGCACAGATGGCATCAATTACGAAAATAATAAAAACACTTGCGAAAACTGTGCAAGTTATTTAATGCATGGCGATGATTTGTGACCTATGTACGGGAAATCATTCAGTAAATCAATGTTTAATCAATGTAGAAGTAGTCCAGTACGTAGCAGGTTACAAGCATCAACAACCCAATAATCTTATCTATTATCATCAAAATCAATCATGGAGCAATAGTCAAGTTCAATATTCTACTCCAAAACCAAGACAGTCATACTCCCAAGGATTTCAGAATCAACCTCCACCACAACAAGCAAGGGATTCAATATCAGAGGAACTTATTTTTAAGGTTATAGAGGAAAATGAATTATGGAAGAAAAGCCAAGAAGGTACAATTCGAAACCTTGAGAATCACATGGGGAAGCTCGTTAATGCAATCAACAGTCGACCCCAAGGTGCTTTGCCGAGCGATACAGAGGTAAATCCAAGAAAGGCCGACAGAGAATAGTGCAACGCTGTGATACTTCGCAGTGGTAAGGAGCTACCTTAGGTACTTAGGGGAGAGCTAAAAAGTTTACATCTGGGTATGAAAGATGATAACAAGGTTGAACAGATAAAGGGGAAACATGAGGTCAAGACTTCAAAAAATCTAGCAGTGAATTCTAATCAAAATCAAATTGTGCCACCAGTGCCATTTCCATAAAGACTCCATAAATTAAAACTTGATAAACAATTCTCAAATTTTTTGGAGATATTCAAAAAGCTTCATATCAACATCCCGTTTGTAGATGCCTTAGAACAAATGCTTAGCTATGTGAAGTTTATGAAGAAAATCTGTTAATGTCTATATGATTATGACTGATTAATGTATATTTATAAAAATAACTTTTGTAAAGTCCTTACTTGATTCATATTGTACTAAGACTTAAGTTAGAAAAAATCAAATTGTTAGGTTGATTGTAACGACCCCGAAATTCGACCCAATTTATTACCTTAACTTTCATATTTGTTTAACAATATATTCCTGACGTCCAAATTTCGGTTCGTTAATAAATCTTTAATCACCTTACTTGATCCATTAATTGGTTTTAAAATTATCAATTACCAAAATCTTCATATAAATTTTTCTTTTTCTCAATCATTGTATTAAAATATTTATATATTTAAAATTCTTACATCTTGGATCCTAGTCCCTGGATCGCAACCTTAACTTTTTCCTTCTTTACAAATATCATACTGTTCAACATTTAAAATTTAATAATGATTATATCTTCACATTTGTTCGTTCAATCGTAATTCACAATTAGACCATTTAACAAATCTTTATCGTAACAATCATCTTAAACAATCATAGTTCGCCCTGTAACTCTATTCGTCCTATTCGGACAAATTTGTAAATAGATACAACACATTCACATAAATTTTACCAATTCACTCACATTGAATCATGACATCGAAATTATAACAGTTACGTATCCAACCTTCTAGATAATTCATCTTTAGCACAATCTGATATTTCTGAAACTCATTTATTTACTTGCAAAAGTTTATTTTAAGCAAGTAATGAGCACAACGGCTCAGCAAGTTCAACAGTTATACTTCACGTAGCACATACCTTATCATGCTTGGTGTGTGTCATACATCATGTGCTTGTGCTTCTACTATAGCAATATTTCTCATATATATTTATATCGTTGCACAAAATACACATTGTGGTCATATTAATCACGTATCACGTAACACATAATTTGTATGCAGTTAAAACAAGAATTACATATCATAACATTCCAACATTTAACATAAAAGGGACTGAAGAACTTGCCTGACGTCCAGTTATTTAAATTGTTAGCTTAATACCCTCTCTCGATCAACCTATGATCATAAAATAATCAAATAATAATTATTTATCCTCTTATGATATTAATTTAATTTATTAATACCATTTCTGGGTCAATTATTTAATAATATGGTTAATTATATTAACCTCGTTCCTTGAAATATTAATTTAACTTAATCTCAAATACATTCACTACGGACAACCCGGTTTATCGGATAAATTTTAGCTTATTCGGTTGTCCAAATTTTCATTTATTCATTTTCTAACCTTTAAACTTAATGGGTTAATATTTAAATATTAATCCCTAATATTTAATATTTTTACAAAAATATTAAATTAAATGCCCAAACATCATTTCTATATTTTTAGTATTTTTCTATAATTTTCTATGACTTTTAAACAATTTTAAAACATTTATTTAATTAAAAATCATTTCTGAGGGCATTTTGGTAATTTCCGCACCCTTAGGGACATAACCGGAATTTTCCGAAAAGTCCAGGGGCATTTCTGTAATTTCCGCGCTTCTAGGACTCATTCGGTATTTTTCAGAAAGGCCAGGGGCATTTCCATTATTATCCGGCGTCTAGGACACGCTGGGTATATTCTTAAAAGACTAAGGGTATTTTCGTAATTTCATCCCAAAGCCTGCGCATCGCGCGGAACGTCCCTGGTCGCTTCAAAACGACGTCGTCCGAAGGCCTGTTCCGGAAACTTCGGCCTGTCCAAACGACGTCGTTCGGCATCCTGATTTTGGTCGTCGCGCATGGCGCGGACCACCCCCAGACGCGCTCAAAACGACGCCGTTTTAAGCCGCGTCCGGAAAAAAAATGGCTGCCGCGCCATGCGCGGCAGCCTTTTCTTTTCTTCTTCCTTTCCTTCCACGAACAATAGCCAACTTTGCAATAAAAATACCATTTTTCCTCCAAAATTTCATAACAAAACAATTCTAAAAATCACATAATTCATACCTAAATATCCAAAAATTATTTGGAACAATTATTCTAATTATTTGCTATTTTTCCACAATAATAATTTATCATTATAAATACCAAAATAATTCAAAATAAATTAATTTATACCTTCTATGGCTTGTTCTTCCTCCTCTTTGGTGTCACCTAATCTTCTCTTGGTGGTGACCATGGTGGGTTTGGTGTTTTCCGGTGGAGGAAGGTGGCGGTGGTGTTGTCGGAAGAAGGAGAAGAGAGTATATATATATATATATATATATATATATATATATATATATATATATATATATATATATATATATATATATATATATATATATATATATGTATGTATGTATATATAGTTTATACTCCTTTCCCTTCTTCTTGGTTTCTTTTTCTTTTTATACTAACACTACCCACCACGCTGGCTTAAAAAATTTCACCGCCTTAGAATTTCTTGAAACTTCCGGACTTAGCAAAAACTAAGCATAAAAATGTTTTAAACACATTACGTAATTATTTCGTGTAATAAATATTTTATATAATAAATATAAAATATTTATTTTAATTCACTAAAATTCATATTATGATTTATGAGAAATATTAATACCTTTTTCAGTATTTTACTTGACAATTTTTTGTACACGCATAATGACATGCATGTAATTATATGAGGTAATTTATACCTCCAAAAATCATAAAATAATTCATATAACATATAAAATTATTTTTTCTAATTTTTCACTTCATTACCTGAACATCATGTTACACTAACATGTTCACGTTTCTGAAATATTATCTTTCATAAGAGTCATAATAATTGCATTATACATAGATTAAATTTTTAATAACTTAAAAAATTCCTTTTTCTTATTTATTATTCAATTTCTTTAATATTCACACTAATTTCTTATATAAATTATATAAAACTTAATATTATATAATTTATATATTTACATTTTTCTTTCTTAAATAATTCTTAATTTCCTCTAACCTTATTCCATTTAACCATCTTATATAAATTACATAATTATTCTTATATAATTTATATAATTATTATTTTCTTCATACCTTATTTTAATTTCCTTATATAAATTATATAATTATTATTATATAATTTATATAATTACCTTTCCTTCTCAATTAATTTCCAAACTTCTTCCAAACTTCTTGATAAACTCTAAAGTCCACACATACAATTTTACCAACTCCCTCATTCACTTTGTTATTTAAATTTGGATTAATTTAATTATTAATCAATTTATTTCCATAATTAATGAAATTAAGATTATCAATTAAACATTCACATATATAAATATACATATTTAAATCTTACTTCTCACATTACCATATCATCTCGTTTAAATCATAATTTCTGTACTTTCACTACAATTAAATTGTATACTTTATTGTACCTTTGCTTGAAATTTCTTTTATTTTTCATAAATTGTTTTTAAATAATTTATTTACTTTTCAATTATTTTAAATCAACACAATTCATTACCATCTCTGTACAGATTTAATTTACCAACTAAATCTCATCACATACCTTAAATCACATAAAATAATAATTAATTTGACAACCTTGATAATTTTATCAATTAAATTCTTATTTAATATTATTAAGGAAATCCTGAAAATTCGGATCCTCACATTGATCTTCTGAGAAAAATATTATATAGAGTATAAGACTTAAGAAGATCGTACAGCAATAACAGATCGTATTGAAAAAAGACCAGATCATGGAGTTAAGTTAGAATCATATTGTAAGCCCAATAGTATTGCAATTCAGAATTGTATTAAAAATTCAAGATTTCTTAGCAGAAGCTGAATCGTATTGCAAGCCTCAGATCGTATTGCAACATCATAATCGTACTGCAAACCCGGTTCGCATAGCGATATCAAGATCGTATAGAAAGATTCAGTTCGTATTGTGAAGACATGATCGTATATAAAAAGGAAGATTGTATAAGAACATTAATTATATTGAAACTCTAAATGTACTACAAATCTCTATTACACGATCAGTTCATTTCGTAGAGTCAAAGCTGTCAGGTTATTAACAATGGACATGTCTGAGAAATTTATAATGACCAAGAAATTTGTGTACTATTTTATTTTAATTAAATTAAATTATGTGAATTAAAATTTTATTATGTCATGAGATAGGAATATACATTATTATAAATGTATATTTTATTTCAAAATAAAAAGGAAAGCTAACATGCAATTAATTGGAAATAAGGTGTAATTAAATTATTCAGTTAACTATATAAGTGACAAATTAAATTTGAATTATTAAAATAATAACTTAATTATGGGCCTTTAAAGGCTAGGTTAATATATTAATTTATTTAATTAATAAGTTTAAGTAATGTATTGTCATTGCGATCGATAACTATTCTTGGGACCAAAATCATAAATTAACAATTGGGTTAAGAATTATTTGGGACAAGGATATTTAATTAATGATCATGTAGGGGTGTACAACTAATACAAATAAACCCACTCTTTAACCCAAATGTTTGAATATTGGGTGGTGCCAAACTCTTGCTATGTTAAATGAAATTAAAAGAGAGCCTTATGGGTTAGTTACTTAGTAAATTCAGTAGCCCAAATTTGGTAGTTTATAAGGGGGAATAAATGCTGCCCTAGCCCAAATGTTTGAATTAATTTAGCTAACTGGGTAGCCATTTTGCTTTTACAGCCCCATATTCAGTAGCCTTGATATGGGTTTAATCTAACAAATCAACAACCCAAACTTCACACTTATCAGAGGTGACAATAGAAATAGGACAGTCACTTAGTATGAAGCACGAAGCCAGGAATTAGGGAGCTACACTGTGGCAGAAGAAGTGACTCTTTAAGGGCTGTGATGGTGGTCATCTCGGTAGCTTTAGGAGGCGGTGTAAGGGACAAACTGGAGGTCTTTACCCAATGGAACTAGGGGAGAATTTAACTACTATACCCTGGCTTATTCTTGAACCAAACCTTCACTTTATCTACCAAGCGTAAGATATTCCTGTATTCCTATGTGATACTAATTAAGCAAGACAACAATATAAATAGATTCTTAACCATGTTACACAAGATACCACGATATATTTCTATCCGAGATACAAGTTAGGCACTCAATCTGAAGATAAAGGATCTTACAAGTGTTATCATATTTTAGGTCAAGCTATTTAATCTATTTTTCAATATCATAAACAACACCACATTACTTGTAAGGTAAGTAATCTATACATAAAGTATAAAACATGATAATCATTCATTTCCAATCCACATACATTAAAAGGAGAGAGATTCAATTTAAACTAAGTATTGAGATTCATTATGATATTAAAAAGGATGTTAGTTAATAACTAAATGAATAAAAATCATTAATAAGATGTTCATCATTCTTAGAATACACAAAATGAAGATAAAATATATAAATGAAACTTCTTATAGAACAAGTTTCAAGCTAATAAACTCATTTCACTATGAAGCAATCCAAGCTAGAAGAATATCCTAGCTCTTGAGCTCAAAACTAATCAAAGAAGCTTTGTAGAACTAAAAAACTGAATAAAAGTTGCTTTAGAGAATAAGATGATGATATTTAGGTCATGAAGCAACTTAAGTGTTATAAGTAAATCCCGCCTATAGACAACAAGCTTTATTGTCAAGGCGGTGGAGGGCAATCCTGCTGCGATGATCAAGGCTGGAAATTAACTTAATATGATCATGCATCTGGCTCTTCGTCAGGAGAATTCAGAGGGTAATTTGGAATCATTGGTGGATCTAGAAATTACAGTGGGTTCAGACCCGTGTTCAACCCCGTACGCGAGAACATCTCAGCCAAAGTTGTTGTAAAACTTGTGTTGAACTACATCGTGGAGTTGACTTGCTAAGCTACGTAGCTAGTCCGACGAGTCTGGCATTGAGATTCCTTTCTCAATTACTGCATCTCCATAGCTAAGGACTCCAAAGATGGCTAGGATGCGACATCATCCTGTTGTGGATTCGCAAAGAGCTCCTCAGTGTTTGGAAACTGAGCCTTTAAAATAAACTTGGCTCCTCTCGGATCGGCTGATGTGTCATCCCATTCGTTGTAATGACTGATCAATCGAGTATCAATTGGAATCTTTGGTTGCTGGGTAGGCTCATTATTAGACCATACCACATCGGCTTGCTTGCATAGTCTGCACATAAGAGAAGGATGTGGCAGACCGCTTAGAGAACCCCCATGGATTGTGTGCTTTATAGATCCCAAAATGACTTTTCCCTCATTGATACTCTTCCTATTTACCAAGCAGTAAAGAAGTACTGCTTGTAAACGAATTACATCGCTAACATGCGTTGTGGGCAAGAGCTTTAAAAAAAAAGTATTACCATGCCTTGCCATATCTGCTCAAATGGTGATGTGAGAAAAACCTTGGCTGCCCATCTTTGATAGTCCACTCAGCATCGAACCGAAAAAGGCCACTAATTACGTTATTCATATTTAGATGTTCTTGCTTGTAAGTAATTTACTCGTCGTCGTCGTTCATGTCCACAAGATTATAATATTCATTAATTTCTGTCACACCAAAATATACATCTTTACCTCGAATTCGCACCACATTCTCCTCCTCTCTAGCATTAGCATAGAATTCTCGGGCAATGGCTTCAACGGTTAGCTCTGGTTGCTGGGTAAAAGTTTCCCACATTCACCCCGTTATCATGTTGAGGAATTGGCCATCCATTACCCCAAGGCTATGTCCCCTTTCCGGAATGATAATCTTCTAAGCCATAACTTCATCGTAGCGATCCGCTGCCTCTTTACTTACAAATCTCTTTTTTATCATATTTGGCTACCTTAGAACTCTCTCCACATTGACGTTTAGGACCCATGATAACTCAATGCAATCACCAGACCAATGTACAAGCCACAACCAAGAAATAGAACACAAATTACCAAGAATTCTCTTTTAGGCAATATCACAAACAATTGGCATGAACTCAAAAATCTAACTATGAATGTGCCTCCCCCAACCTTGAATTCAGCCACCCTTAAAAGGTTTATCCTCTACAATTCAAACTCTCCAATCCCAAAATTTAAACAAGTACCATATAACATAATTGAATTTTAAATTTTAAGCAACAACGGTACCACTTTAGAGCATACTCCCAATTAACTACTAATTACTCACTAGCAATGCAATATTCACTCCAAACTTAATCTCCAATCACCTACAACAACTCAACGACCTTAAACAATTGGCAAATTCAAACTTAACCAAGTATGTGAGAGAAAATTAATCTTAGAATTTCCATGAATAAAATTGAGCAGGAGAGAGAAAATACAGAGGAATGTCTTTAGTTTAATTTGAATTGAAGCTTAGTTACATGAAAGGAGCTTGATTTGCTGTAAAGATAAGAGGCTATTAATAATTTAGAGAGTTTAGGGAATATGTTCTAGGGCTGAAAGGAGATAGGGTTTACAAGTTATGCAATAAAACCCCAACTGGTTTTTTTTTTTTTTTTTGGATTCGAACAATCGTTGCGGCTGTGGTCTTGAATGTTGTGGCAGTCAAGGCTGCTGCTGGAAAAAAAAAATTATGGACTAAAGCTGCCGCTGCAGCAATACCAGGGGAGCATCACGGCGGTCCAAGCTGCTGCTGGGCTTCCCTTTTAACTGCAATAAAATTTCTCATTGGCCCATGTTTTACATTGTACCTGAAAGTAATGCAATAATTTCATAAAAAATCAATAACTAAACATATTTTTTTTTATAAAAAATCATAAAAATTTGCATTTAACCATATAGATATATATAATTAAAATATAATATTAAATAAGCATAAAAATAACAAAAATAAATTGATAATAATATATAATACCAAAATAGAAATAATGATAATATAATACTAAAATAGTAATAATAATAATAATAATAATAATATAACACTAGAATAATAATAATAATAGGTTACCTCGCGTTTAGCGCTTTATTTAAAGTCTTGAGCTTGACTACCCCTGTTCACTATCCCAGATCAAAAGTCGGCTTGATGAAACGCCTTGGAAGCCACCCTTTGGTTAATCATTTTTCCTTCCCTTTTGGTTTTCGATATCGATCAAGCACTCCAGCTTCGCCTTCCACTGAAAGCATCCTTTGATGCCCAATTTCTGGCTTATCTTTTTCTTCCCTTATCCTTAACAATTTTAACTTGTAAACATTCTTTGAAATCATTTGGAAGCTTTATTTCTTTAAAAACTTTGAACGTCAGTTCTTGGTCTTGGACACGCATTGTTAACTCTCCTTTTTAGACATCTATGATAGTTGTTCTAATAGCTAGAAATGGACGTCCTAAGATAACAGGCATGTCCAGATCCTCCTCGAAGTCGAGGACTATAAAGTTTGCAGGGAAGATGAACTTATCAACTTTTACCAACATATCTTTCACTATTCCTTTAGGGTATGTCAGCTACCTATCTGCTAGCTACAGAGTGTCACTGGTGGGCTTTGCTTCTTTTAACCCTAACTTCTTATAGATTGACAGGGGCATCAGATTGATGCTTGTACCTAGATCATATAAAGCTTTCCCATTGAATTGACTTCTGATGGAGCATGGTACAGTGAAGCTTCCAGGGTCCTTAAGCTTCAGAGGAAGCTTTTTCTAAAGGATAACGTTACACTCTTCAGTAAGAGCAACCGTCTCATAATTGTCAAGCTTTCTTTTCTTAGACAGAATGTCTTTTATAAACTTCATGTAGCTCGACATTTGCTCTAGAGCTTCGAAAATGGAATATTTATGTGAAGCTTTTTTAAGACCTCAAAGAACTTAGAAAATTGTTTATCCAATTTCTATTTTTTCTGGCTATGAGGAAATGGCATAGGCTGAACTTTAGGAATGGTCTTGTTGGCATTTAAATATGGCACTTTAACTTCCTCCACTTTAATTTATGACTCCCCACTCTTGTTATCATTTTCAACAACAATGTCTTCCTTGGCAGTTTATGGCACTGTAATGGTTTTTCAGAAATTTGAGGTAACGCTTTACCACTAGGAAGTGTAACTACTTTACACTGCTCCTTGCCTTCCCTCTTGGGATTGACTTTAGTATCACTCAGTAAAGTCCCTTGTGGACAATTATTGATAGCATTTACAAGTTGTCCCACTTGGTTTTGAAAATTTTGAATGGCAACATCTTGGCTATTTATTCTTGTCTCGTTTTGTGAAATATACCGAGAAATAAGTTCTTCCAAGTTAGACTTCTTCTTCTGTTGAGGTGAAGCTTGTTGAGATTGTTGTTGTTGTTGTTGATTATAATTTTGAAATCCTGGAGGATATGGTTGCCTTATAGCTGAATATTGGCCTTAATTGTTATTATTGTTCCATGAGAAATTTGTACGATTTCTCAAGCCCGGTTAATAATGTGTGGGAACATTGTTGTTTGGCTGTCGATTATAGTTGCTGACATACTGAACTGATTATGCTCTTATAGCACATTGATCACTCGGGTGATCCCTAACACAAATGTCACAAGCTGCTGGTACACTCTGTATAGATTTTACCCCAAAATTGTCAATTTTTCTTGCAAGTACAACTACTTGTGCAGATAAGACAGTAACTGCATCCAGCTCATGCATCCCAACCACCTTTCTTTGAGTCTGGCTTCAGAAGGCCCTTAGTAGTTATTAGCTGCCATAGTTTCTAGGAACTCATAAGCGTCATCATAATTCTTTCCCATTAGTGTTCTACCAGCTGCGACATCTATACTCGTTCTGGTTGAACTAAATAACCTATTATAAAATGTCTGAACCTGCAGCCATTTTGGTATGCCATGGCGTGGACATCTTCTTAGTAGATCTTTAAATCGCTTCCATGATTCATATAGAGACTCGGAGTCTTGCTATGACAAAGATGTAATGCCATTCCTTATCCTTGCTATTTTTCCTGGTGGAAATAAACTTCGCTAAGAATTTCTGAGCCAAGTCAGCCCAAGTAGTAATGGAAATCGCTGGAATAGAGTGCAACCGAGTGCAACCAACTTTTCACCTTATCATGAAGAGTGAAAGGGAACAATCGGAGTCTAATAGCGTCTTTGGTAACTCCTTGATATCGAAATGTGTCACAGATTTCCAGAAAGTTTATCAAATGACTGTTTAGGTCATCATTTGGCATCCCATAAAATTACACATGATTCTAAATCATTTAGATAGTGCCCGACATGATCTCAAAGTTGGTAGCTATAATAGTTGGCCTAATGATGCTCGAATGTACATCTGTGACTTGTGGCATAACATATTCCTGCAAAGATTTCTGATCTTCTTCTGCTATAGTATCTTGATTAGATATAGCTTGAGCTCTTTCCCTTCACAGTCTTCGCAGAGTTTTTTTAATTTCATGATCGAAAGTTACTAGATTTGGATCTTGAAAAGGTTGCATACAAAATCAAGAGTACCAGCAAAATTAAACATAAGTAACCGTTTAAATTAACATTGTCTCGATTGAGCTTAATATTGCAAATAAATTAGATAAATACCTCACCGGCAGCGGTGTCAAAAACTTGTTGGTCAATTTATCAATTAATAAACTCGCACAAGTATACGCGACCCACAAGTAGTATAAAGTATATTTAATGTCGATCCCACAGAGAGTTAACACTAACAATTTCTAAATATTAAACATATATTAATCTAATCCTATTTAAACAATGATTAAATGTGGTAAATATGATTATCACATAATTTAAAAAATAAATAATACATGGCAACTAATATCAGTTTTAGACACGCTAAGACCATAACTTCACCCAATACCTCGTTAAAACCTCATACCCCTCCTTTTAATTAATAGATCAAACTAATGATAGCCCAAGTATAAAATCAACCAAAAATATCGCTTGATAGTTAAATGATTCACACCTACTAACTAGATCACTATATTCATATATGATACTAATTAAGTAATACGAGAATATAAACAGATTCTCAACCAGGCTACACAAGATACCACGGTATATTCCTATCTGAGATATAAGTTAGGTGCTCAATCCAAAGATAAAAGATCCTACAAGTGATATCATGTTTTAGGTTAAGCTATTTAATCTATTTTTCAATATAATAAACAACACCACATTACTTACAAGGTAAGTAATCCATACATGAAGTATAAAACATGATAATCATTCAGTTCCAATCCACATACATTAAAAGGAGAGATATTCAATTTAAACTAAATATTGAGATTCATTATGATCTTAGAAAGGAAGTTAGTTAATAACTAAATGAATAAAAATGATTAACAAGATATTCATCATTCTTAGAATACACAAAAAGAAGATAAAATATATAAATGAAACTTCTTATGGAACAAGTTTTAAGCTAGTAAAATCCCTTCACTATAAAGCAATCCAAGCTAGAAGAATATCCTTGCTCTTAAGCTCAAAACTAATCAAAGATGCCTTGTAGAACTGAAAAACTGAATAAAAGTTGCTCTAAAGAATAAGATGATGATATTTAGGTCATGTAGCAACTTGAGTTTATAAGCAAATCCTGCCAGTGGAAAAATGCTTGATCGCTACGACGGTGGAGGGCACCGCTGCGGCGATGACCGCTGTGGTGGTGGTCAGGGCTAAAAAATTTAATTTTACCCTTAAATCCCAAAATCTTTCACATCAAAGATAGTACATCAGAAACCCTAAATACCATATATAGAAGCGTAAATAACTCTAAAAAATTCACAAATTATTAAGCCAAAAGTACTAATTCATAGGTATAAAGCCCACTCATCATCAACCGACAGCCTGTGGACAGCCATGTCTTTTGCTATCCCTGGCATATCGTGAGATGTCCAGGTAAAGATATCAACATATGTCCATAACAACTCCATCAATCCCTTCTTAATAGTATCTTGTAACCCAATACCTATTTTTACTATTTTAACCGCATTACCTGGAGTGAGTTCCACATCCTCCATTTCCTCTACTAACAATGCCAAGGGTTCAATGATGCCTTCGGTTAATGGTTTCGCGTCTACCATCATAGTCTGCTTCTGCTTACTGACCCCAATAGCTAATGACGTCAAAGTAGGTCAGTAACATCTCTTTGCAATGCCCAGATCACCCTTTACTTTTTTGACCCTATTTGGTGTAGAGAACTTCATCTTGAAGTAGGGGATCGATGTTACAGCATGAAGAGCTGAGAGAGTGGTCCTTCCTAATATTACATTGTACGCGAGTGTACCTGAACCATAAAGAACTTCACACTGATCTTCATTTGCAGAGGCGTCGTGCCAAACACCATTGACAGCTCAATTGTACCGATCACATGCACTGGTTCATTACCAAACCCATATAGAG
Source organism: Hedera helix (assembly GCA_947179155.2). NCBI lineage: Eukaryota > Viridiplantae > Streptophyta > Magnoliopsida > Apiales > Araliaceae > Hedera > Hedera helix. The sequence goes on from OX359274.1 coordinate 21,832,503, forward strand.
GAGACTCCTAGCCAATTCCCATCTTGACACCTTCTAAGTCCATTTGCTAGTACGCATAACTATAAAGAACATCAATAAACTACCCATTATCCACCATTATTCGCCTCATATCTACCGGATCGACCTAATTTGTTATCACTAGTGCCCCTTCATGTGGCTCTACTGCGTCAAGGGGTAGTCTTCATCCGAGAATGATATCACTGTGTTTGAAAAAGGCCGTTTGGGCATAACTGATTGTTCTGATAAGGCCATCACTATGTCCGAAGACGGTCGATGCTTTCTCTTGGTCTGCTTTTTTATTGTCCCTTCAGTAATAACATCGACAACTCTTCTCGGCCTACCATCTTGGCCCTCATCCCTATGCTCATCATGACGCTTTATTAGGGGTTGGGTCTAAACCGGGGTTTCCCGACCAGCGACATACTAAGTAAGCACTCCCTTTTGAATATTCTTCTCAATGAGGTCTCTCAAGTTCGAAAATCATCGGGTAGAGTGTCCCCTTGCTTGATGATAATCATAGTAATACTTCTGATTCCTTGGAGATGCATGCGCCTTCAACCTCGGTGGTGGTTCATAAAATGGTTTCTCCCGAACATCTTGTAAGATCTGAACCCTATTTGTATTTAGGGGAGTGTACACCTTAGTCTCCTGCTTCGACTGAATGGGTGGTTTGTCTGTTTGAGGGGGGTTTCCTTTGGCCCAATTCAATCCCATACCTCCATCTTCACTTCACCGCTCTTAGATCGATCAGGAAACTTCTTACTCTGATTTCGGTTGTTCATAGCCTCCTCAATAGCAATAAACTTTTATGCCCGTTCGTAAGCATCTGATAGATCCTTCAGGGGTTGAACATTATGTCCTTCATAAGTGTTTGCCTATTTTTAACTTAGGATTTTACACACATATTTACGCAATCGAATAACACTATAATGGCAAGTAAGGTATCGTTCCCACAAAGAATTATTTAATAATATTTATCAATTATTAATCCTTAACCAAATTAAATTTATTTAAGCAATTGAATTAACTATGAAATAAAATCTAATTAAACTAACAACTAAATTTATCTAACGACAAGAATTAATATCATATTTTAAAGACTTAATATTATAATTTCTCTCAATACTAAATTTAAATCATTTCACTCCCTTTTTAATTAATTAATTAATTATATAGAATCATTAAATAAAAATTCTTTATAGCATTTATACGTTTCTTCCGAGAATGATATAAACAAATCCTTATAAATCTGACCCTAAAGTAACATAATTAACAAGGAACATCATATGCTAAATAAATCACTATATTCTTATATGAATTAAATTAACAATGATTTAAGATCAGATTTTTCTTAAGGTTACATATAGCATATAGGTATATTCCTATCCTATATATGAATCATGTATCACATCCCATGTAGAATACACAAACATATGTTGTCATATTTAGATCTAACCCTATAATTCATGGCCCAATTTTATATAGATTAACCCAATAATTATCTATAATTAATTAATTAATATATGAACGCATATAAATATTTAGATCTAAATCTATAATCCATTCGTTAACTTCGTATAGCTATTTGATTAATTACAGTAGATAATTAGTACTTAAATGAACAAAATATGATAAACAAGTCATATATAATCAAATATAATTAACAAAAAAGCAAAGTAATTTGAACTACACATTGGGTTCTATTACAATCTTAAATTAAAATATAGTTCATAGCTTTAAGGAAAAACATCGTCAAATTTATAATTAAGTTCATCCCAAAGATTACAAAAAACTAAAGACAAAGAAGATAATAGAATAGAAAAAATTGCAATAGTTGATCTAAACTCTACTTCAATGTTCCAATCTTTACAAATCTTCTTCGCATTCTTCCTTGCTTTATCCCAAAATCTATACTTTTCCTTGGTTTTGTCTCTCTAGGGTTCTATGACATTCAAGTCTTCTATTTATAGTCCACATACAAACCCTTAGCCAAATATAATGTTTCCGTGCAAATATAACTGTGAAATCAACATAAAATAATGTAGACAACCAAATATTGCACTTGTCTACTGACCTAGGCAGGAGGGCAAAATCGTCATTTCGCATGACCTGCGAGAGGGAATGGTGAATTTTTAGCACAGTCATGACAAGCAAACATGACAACGAATCAACATCGAATTGCGCGATACAGGGATACGAATTGATCCAGACGAACCGAAACGGTCAATACATCCTACCAACAATCTCCAGATTGCGAGATACAAATAATACAGCAAAAAATGATGATTTAAGACTGCATGGCATGAGAGTCGAGGAAAGGAAGCCGGACAACCGCAGATGTATTTGCGGCCAAAGACTTTTAGGCGTTTTCGTGGCTCGAGGAAACATACGGCAGCCGAGGCGGTAGGTGAGACGACGACAGCAGGCAGCCGCAGATGGATCTGCGGTCAGCCGCAGATGCACTTGCCCCATCATGTCAATCCGGGCCAAAAGAGCAGCAGCACTACTGACGGTCTTAGAATGGGCCTTCATAATAACTCTGACCTGCTCTGTGATAGTATCTGTAATATCCCGGATATTTAAATGAATTAGAAATAAAATATCTAATATTTAATAAATGTTGGAGTTTGATAACCTAGTAGTGGTAGATAAATAGAGATCCAAATTAAATTTAATGGACTAAATTAGATATGGTGATATCAAGTTTTTGATAAGTTAGCAAGTAAAGTGATAATTCAATAAACTTGACTAATAACAAATCTAATTAAATTAAGAGAATTAATTCGTGGAGTAATGTAATTATGCGACATGGTTGCGTGTAAATTAAATATGTATTTATATGAATATATATATATATATATATGCATATTTAGTAACATAATTTAGTGGTTAATTAAATCGTGATAAATAAATAGATTAATATTAAATTAATTTGAATTGAATTAAAAGGGTTATTATGGAATTAATTATATTCACTAATCAACATTTATGCAAATTATTGATAAATTATTTGTGAGGAATAATTACGTAATTTATATAATTATAAATTATGTAAAGTAGTTAAATTAATTAAAGGAGAATTGCAATTATATATATTGTACAATAATTAATTATATATATGTATATATATATATATATATATAAAGGGATTAAAATAATTGAGTTATTTTAAATAGTAATATATTAAATGAATATATTGTATAATTAAATAAATCATTGTAAATGATTTGTGGGAGTGAGAAATTTAATTATACAATTATTTGTGTAATATTAATTAAATAATTTAATAAATTATTTAAATAAGAAATTGAGTAAATATATTATTACTTTAATGTATTTTCGGGTAAATGAATTTATTTTCATAATTGATGAGAAATGAATTATTTAATGTAAATGTATTAAAAAATTTAATTTATGGCCTAAATAATATATATTAAATTATATATTGTATTTATTTTAATTTCATAATTTATTGTGAAATTGTTTTCGAAATAAAGTAATGTGTATAAATAATATATATATATATATTAATTATATATATTATTATTAGTGAACAAACCCTAAAGTTTTAATATCAAAACAATTGATAAGTTTTCTATTAATTAAATATTCAATTAAATTGAATATAATGAGTTAATTAAATTTTATAAATTAATTAATATGATTATTAATTAATTTAAACAATGTGAAATATTAAGAATATTATTTATTAGTCCATTTAATAAGTTAACACTAATGGGTTAGAGTATTTAGTTAATTAATCAATTCAATTGTTATTTAATCATGGATTGAATAATTAATGTGTAAATTATTAAATTAGCCCAACATGGATCAATTAGTAGCCTAAGTGAATTATAATAAAACTTGGCAAACTAGTAACCCAAACAATTTAAATGAAGCCCAAAAGAAGTTAAAACAAAGTCCAATGCTTGGCCCACTTGAAAAATACATAATATAGCTATTTATTTATTAAAGATGTAATGCATGTGACTTTTTTTTGGGACAAAACATCTCCATCAGCCGTGCATGGTATGTATGAGAGCAAAATTTGCTTTTGTTTTGTTTTTATTTTAATTGTTTAATAACTTACTTGCTTGGTCAAATGTTGTACAACTAGCCATTCTTCTTTTTACCAACTTAGGTACTTTAGCCATTTCTTGTGCAAGTATCCAAGATAGGAGCATCATGAATTATAGATATAATTTTTATATCTAAGAATTTTACATGTATACTTGAAATGGTAGACATTACATTTCATTTATTTTTCCAAGTTCCAAAAGAGAGAGTTTGAGAGAAATAGTTTGGGAGAGTAAGTATTTTGAGAGAGAGCATGGAGAAGGTAGAGAAGGAGTTCTTGGTTCATGTATTCAAGTTGCACAACCCATTTTGGAAGAAAAAATGAAGATAGCCATTAAAATGAGGTAATGGTTATTTTAAATGTAGTTTATTTTTAAATTAAATAAACCAACATGTGAGTATAAACATGTTAATGTAGTTAATAATATGTAATAGTAATATTTATGCCATGCTTGAGTTTAATATGCTTGGTTTGTATTTTGGTATAATTTATATACTAAAAACATGTGTTTGGTGGTGTTAAATCAAGTCTCAAAATAATGATCAAAAATAACTTTTATAATATTTAGATTTAATGTTCTAATAATATAGAACATTAAATCATGAGAAAAACAAAGTGTGGATCACTCAAAATGGAGTTATACACAAAAAGTTATGATTTGTAGTAATTTATGTGATATAATAATTTTTATGAAAAAATGGTATTAAATCATGGAAATTAAATTTTCATGTTATAAATTGATATTAAGTGATTGGTAATTTTTTTGGATTTTTATTGAGAGATTAAAAGCTTACTTGAAGGTTTAATTTTATTTGGGTAATGTATTGCTGGTACTGTTCACAATCTGCTACTGTGAAAAAAAAGGGTGCTTGCTGCGCATTGCATGCCACCCTGTTCACTGTCAGACGTGGACCAAAAAACGGCGTCGTTTGGAGAATAAAAAAATTTTACTTCGCGCGAACGTGCGGAAGCCAGAAGTCGCTCCTCAAAACGGGACCGTTTTGGGCCGTAGTTTTTGTAACCACGCACATTGCGCGGAACCAGTATTCGACGGAAATTACCATATTGCCCCTCCGTTCAGTTTTTCGGCTTAATTACACAATTGCCATTCTGGATAATTTTAATTAATTTAAAATGTTTAAAAATTAATTTAAAATTATAACAAAAATAATAACAATACAAAAATGATATTTGAGATGATATTTTCATTAAGTTTAATATTTAAATATTTTAAATATTAATCTAGTTAACTAAATTTATGGTTAAGTTAAATAAATAAAGATTTCATTAATTATTTATTATTTAAAATGTTAATAATAAATAAAGGTGATAAATTAGAAATTATTATTTAATTCCTATTAAGTAATAATTAAAGAGAGATAAAATTTTATAAAGTAATTATTTATTATTTAAATATTATTAAATAATAAATAAGGATAATTAAGTAATTAATTATTATTTAATTAGCATTAAATAATGATTAATGGAAATTAAGTTATTAAATTAATAATTTATTATTTAATTTAAATAATAAATAAGGATAAATAAATTTATTATTATTTAACCTTAAATAATAATTATAATTAATGAAATAATTAATTAGTATTTAATTGACATTAAATAATAATTAAAGAGGATTAAAATTAGTAAACTATTATTTAATTTCCTTAAATTAAATAATAAGTGAGGTTAATTATTGGTTGATTAATATTTAATTTAAAGAAGGTTAAAATTAAATCAATAATTATTTATTATTTAATTATTATTAAATAATAAGTAAGTACAATTAGTTATTTTTTATTTTGAGTAATAACTAAAGATAATTAATTAATTCCTATTTAATCAAGATTAAATAGTAATTAAATAGAGATTGAGTTAATAAAATAATTTGAATTTAATTATGCTTTAATTAAACAATTGTAATAAGTTGTTTAAGGATTTAATAAGAGTCCAACACTTAAGAAAAATATTTTTTAACTTATTAAATTATTAACCTAATTTGATTGAGAGTCTATAAGGTTAATAATATTGTTTTGACTGATGTAAATTATGTGTTAGTACTTATGTGCGGTAGATAAGTTCCTTAGTGAGCGTATAGTTGTACAAATACATTGTACTAATTATTAGACCAACTTTGTTAATGTTAGATCTTTCAAAGTCAGTTAGTTAAAGCTAGACATTAATTGTAGCTGAGCCGACAGACAAGTTTCCTAAACCCTACTCAATTTATATTTGAGCAGGATATATTATTTTATCATTCAAGTTCCTAACTCAAACTCAAGTTGTTATGTTTCAAGCATGCTATGGTTTAATTCTGTATAATTATTCCACCTCTTTAAATTGTTGATTCGCACATAGTGCTTGTTGCATGTGTTCATCAGGTATGAAAGACTGATCACCTTCATTACCATAAGGTTCAGTTAAATTTGTTCATGGTCATTATTGACACTCAACATTAATTGATTCAGTCATTCAATTACTAAAATTATGATTCGTACTCTTTCACAATTATTATATTGTTGAAAATCCAAAAGTTTATTCTTTCTTTCAATCATGATATATCGTTATTGTATTTTAAACTTGCTGAGCAAAGTCGTTGCTCACTCTAGCTATATCATGATAACAAATTTCAGAATAATACGAATGTCCGAGGAGAGACGGAGGCAGAAGCAAATGACAAGATTATAGTGTTATGCATGATAACTAAATTGTTATATGATGTAAGTAATTTTGTAAACCTTTTTATGAATCTGAAGGTATATATGTAAGTTAAGGTTAGAAACCTTGGGAAATGTTATAGAATAAACAATTTACGTTTATATATTCCGCATTAGTTATAGAACATGTATGAAGATGATGTATCGTGACGTACCAAGTCTAAGGTTTAAGGTATTCGGATTTGGGGATGTTACAGTATCTCTGGCAGAAAGGGCGGCATCACGAGCTAGTACAGCAGCATCCCGCTCAGCGTGGGCGATATCCCTCTCAATCTCCGTAACACTCAATGCTGACCGGAGCCTGGTACCTTCAATCACCAGTCTCTGGATACGATCCGCCGAATCAGAGCAAGAGATATGTACCGAAGCAGGAATGTCCTCAATATCAGATCTGACCACTAATTCCGAGAACTCCGGAGGGATACCCACATCTGAACTGGTCTCATCTGGAAAAAACCCTCGAGAACCATCCAACACCTCAGTCTGGTCAAAATCACCAATCTCAGGTTCTCCACACAACCATCGTAGATAATCGGGTGTCTGACTAGGATGACTGTCCCCAAACTCGATCGAGACCCTGTGAGACCAAAGATCATATACCCTCAGCATCTCCCTCTCTGCCTGAAGTGATATAAGAAATTGGTAGTTAGCGGCACCCGCAAAAAGATGAAGCTCCTGCATCTGATCAAACTGTCTCATAACAGCTAAGGGATGATAAGTCGTCCCCCCTCTCAAACCGAGAAGAGGGAGGAAATTAAAAGGGGGCACATGAGTCAAGAAGCTCATAAAGGAACAATAACCCAAATAGATCAAGAGATGAAAAAGCTCCTCAATGGCTGATAAGAACTCCCTCCACGAAGCCGCATCAGTACATCGCTGGGGGCGGAATGAGAACTGCATGACCAAGCTATGGCTAAAGCAAAACTCATGTCGACGGAGCTGCCCGATGGGCCTGAGGTGACTCATAAACCATACGTGTAATAAAGTGGAGCTTCCTCTGAATATTCTGCCTGGGAAGGGCTGACAATACGAGCCCGACATATAAGTCTCTGCAAGTATCATAGGAAGGATGGTATAATCCTTCTGAAGGGCCTGGACCGCTACAACAACCTGCATGTCCAGGAGATCATCTCCGACAGGCATGTATAGAACTGATATGACACAAGCCATCAAGACATCCACTCTCAAAGTGCCCCAACTCTCCTCAGATACTGAAAAATCACTAGAGAATAAAGAGAAGCTATCCGCTGAGCTGAATCGGTCAACCAAGAAATGGAGAGGAACAAGGTGGCTCGAAGAGATCACAGATAGCAGAGTTGTCCTCCGCAAGCCCGTGAAAGTCAAAAACTGACGACGCATATGGCCTGAGGTAACACTAGCACAGGGACCGTCCACCGACAAACCAGTAAAGCGAGCATATTCCTCAAGGGTGGGGGTCAGATACTCCAGCCCAAACCTGAACACATGCCTATCAGGAATTCAATAACTGAGAATGCCGCTAACAAAGAAAGTAGCTCGGGTCTGAGGTCCGATGGTGCGGGGTCTCCACCAATCACTGAAACCATCACCCGTGTGAGGATCGTCGGACAACGTGAATCCATCCTCCCCGGCCATCAAGGCATCTGAGAGCTGAGCATCCATGGGCCAGATTCTCCGTGATGGAGGGGCAAAAGGGATACGGACCTCTCCAGATACACTTTTAATGCCACACTCCCCCAAGTATAGCTCCCATCCACCATAAGTCAATAATGGAATGTGGTGGGTGAACAGAGCGAACTCGTGATCCGCAGGAAAACCACCGACAAAGTTAGCCGCCAGATGTTCCGCGGTATAGGGAACCCAGGTCACATCCGCTGATGAGATTAGCTCTAACTGCAATCGGCAGTGGGCAAAGTTGTCCGACACCGGGATCTCCTCAAGAGTGTTGTGATGTCACTGACGACCCCTGGGATAAGTCTTTGGACCGAGAGTAGCCGCTCATAAGCCCAGAACTGATAAATGAAACAGAAAGGGCGTAAGTACCGGGCATGGGCAAAGAAATGAAACAAAATAGAAGACGGTATAATAAAGGAGACCTACCAGCAAAAAAGGATAGAATCCAAGCCAAGCATCCGTCTTCCCCTCTGGGCAAAGGCGGAAACCGTGGAGAAAGTAAGCGAATGTGAAAGAACCCCAGTCATAATCCCCAATCCGATCGACATCCCGAGTAACCTCGACGATGCTGAAGTAAATGGTTGAGGAGTTGTTCCCCAGGAAACAACCCCTCATGGTGGTCAAGAACAAACACCGGAACAGAAAATCACAGGCGGATCGGTCCTCAGGGAACGGCTCAGAAAGGACCCCTCTAATAGCATCCACAGCCAGAGCCCCTGATCGAATGTTGCAGGCCTTAAAGACCTTATCCTGAGGAGAGTACCCCAGCAACGATCGAATGGCTGTGGGAGTAATGTCTGGCTCTAGGGGAACACGAGGTCTGGAGAACTCCACCCTTGTGATATATCGCCAGTCAAGGGGTGTCACCATCAGCTCGCAATCCAAAAGATGAAGCGACTGAGTTTGGTAGAACCACTTCTCAGACAATGCCCACATATAACCCCATGGACATCGGCGGGGAGCGATGGTAAAAAAGTAGCCAAAACCCCAGAAGTCCACCATCCCGCGATAATCAGGATACAACACATGGTAGAGGGTATAGATGCTGAACCAATTACCCTGAGGCTGGGTAAATTCAGGAACCTGTGACAGCCACCAAACGGTCAGTCAGGATAACCATGTGGGTTTTGAATGAATTTAGACAGCGAATATACCTCGTTAGCTACAAGATATGCCGATGGGTGACTACTGAGATCAGGACCGAGCAGGTCTGGCATCCTAACACGGGCCCCTGGTAAGATCTGAAGAATGGGGGGAGGAACCGCTGTGCCAAAAGAACCCGCCTCTGCCTCTGCCTCGACTGGGGCATCTGCACTGACATCAGGATAGGCGAGACGAATGACAGACTCCGCCAGACGGCGGGAATGACGGCTCAGAATCGGAGCTGGAGCCGATGTGGCCGCTCTACGACAACGAACCCCTGCAACCCAGGGCACAATAGAACTGCTCGGAGCATCAGGATCCATGGCTGAAACAACACCACGAAAAGAAGGTATATCCTTAGCCCATTATTGTTCAAAGAACTTATTACGTATTACTAAGTAATAATAGGGCAACATAGCATGTTTATTTATGATGATATGAGATTGAAAATGCATAAATGAGTCCCTAGGGTGCGCTAGATTTTCCAAAATTTCGGCAGAGTTTCGGCTGTAAAATGGGCTTCCAATGCACGACTAGGCATGTTTAATAAAATCAGACAACCAACAATCCCAAATGCAAGTGAAAATGACAGTAAAGCAGTTTTCACGACCCACTATTTATGTACACTACGATGAGTACGAATATCTCATGTGGGCATGCATTGCTAAGTTAAAACATTTAAACAAGAAAATGTATAGAAGAACAAAAGAGAAAATAAAAGAAAAAGAAGTCAAAACGTTACCCAAAGTGTGTAGAGTGATTTAACCGGAGCGGATTTTGCGAAAAAGATCCAAAAAGGCACAAAAGGATGAGGCGGGATGAGGAAAACCAAAAATATATAGAGGAAATGGGATGGAAAGTGACAGATCAGGGGGGTCGCGATCGGAAATAGTGACCGATCCCTATCGCAGATGCATCTACGGCTGGTTGCAGATGCATCTGCGGTTGGTCTCGGTGGGACCCCAGCTCCTCTTTTGTTACCCCAGGCTAGCATAAAGCCTGTTACGACTGAAATACAAAATTACGAAACTTAACGAAACGACCCGTCAAGGACGAGACCTGACATTCACGAGACGACCAGTCAGAGACGAAACTTGACATTCACAAGACGACCAGTCAGAGACAAAACCTGACATTTACGAGACGACCAGTCAGAGACAAAACATGACATTCACGAGACGACCAGTCAAAGACGAAACCTGACATTCACAAGACAACCAGTCAGAGACGAAACCTATCCTTCACAAGACGACTAGTCAGGAACGAAACCTAACATTCACGAGCCGACTCATCGGAGACGAGACTCGACACCTACAAGACGATCAGTCAGAGACGAGACCCGACAGCCCCATGACGACCAAGCGGATATAAAACCCGACTCCCCCCAGACGACATGTCGGAGACGAAATCTGACAGCCCCAAGTCGATCAATCGGAGACGAAACCCGATGATTACAAAGATGATTTGTCGGAGACGAAACCTGACAGTGACGAAACGATCAATCAGAGACGAAACCCGAGCGGTATTCATTCATAACTTTGAACTGACCTCTTCATGAATGTGTTGAATATGGCATCGCATCATCTCGTATATCTTGTTGCATCATTAATGTATGTTGTCATTATCGTGCGTCAGGTGTCTACTTCTTCGCATGACCTGCAAGAGGAAATGGTGAATTTCAGCACAGTCATGACAAGTAAACATGACAATGAATTAACATCGAATTGTGCGATACAGGGATACAAATTGATCCAGATGAACCAAAACGGTCAATACATCCTACCAACAGTCCCCAAATTGTGAGATACAAATAATATAGCAAAAAATGATGATTTAAAACTACATGACATGAGAATCGAGGAAAGGAAGCCGGGCGGCAGCAGATGTATCTGCGACCAAAGACTTTTGGGCATTTTCGTGGCTCGAGGAAACACACGACAGCCAAGGCGGTAGGTGAGATGACGACAGCAGGCAGCCGCAGATGCACCTACGGTCAGCCGCAGATGCACCTGCGGCTGCCTCCAAACACCTATACAACGTCCATTTTTCAACCGGGAAGAAAAAAAGGAGAGAGAAAAAAAGGAGGATAGAGTATAGAGAGAAAAAAACCCACGGGTTTGAGAGAAAAGAGAGATTTTGTCTTTTTCTTAGCTTAAATATTGGTCCAAATCTTGTGTTCTATATTTGGTTGTGAAGTATAAAGCAATTTTTGAAGTATTGCAAGGTGAAAAGGGCATTTCTTGAAGTCTTTTATTTTTTTCCTTATGATTTCTTGTTGTTGGGTTGTTTGTTTATTGTATTAGTAAGGATCCCTGGATTAAGGAAAATTAGTGAGGGTTCCGTCAGAACAAAATTTTCTCCTAATGTCCAGATGATATCCGTGTGGTGATATATAGTTCATTGCGTTAATGTGTAGTTCATAGTGTTTTAACTTGTTATTTTAGGTTATTATGGTGTAGTAGTAAATCTAGTGTTCTTGAGTTTACCATTGTATCCATATCATTGTTGTGTAGTGATTTTGGGATTGTGAGCCTAGGAATGAGATCATTGTGATCAAATTTCAAAGATGGACAATTTTTGGTATATGTAGTTATGGTGATGTGCCCTTTATATATGTAATATCGGGCCTTAAAACGATATCGAGTCGAAGTCGGGTTTAAGGCCCCGTAATAGTGGAATATGTGATCGTGGGTGTTTGGGGTTATTTAGATGGCTCACATGCCCATGAATAGCCCCGACACATTTTTGAATATTTGATTTGATTTGCGACATGAAAAGCAAGTTTAAAAGAAAACAACAAGACGATAAAGACCTTCTAAAAGCAATCAAATTAGGGTATTAGAATCACGGGGCTTAAAATCGAGACTTTTAATGAACGTCAATTCATATTTAACGAAAAGGCTACAATCGTTTTTTAAACATCATACAAAAAATTATTTTGTTAAAAATAGATAAGCGTTTTTCATTAAACTTTGGTACATAGGGTTAAAGAGCTCCTAGAAGTTACCTTTCTTTTATTTTACTTTACTGTCAATGTATAGTCTTGATTCCTATTTGAAGAAAGTTTAAAAACCCTTGATTTTCTAAAACGACACTAATAAAAATCTCATCGCTTTTGAAGTTAAAATCAATGTCTATTATAAAGTAAAGCCTTTTCGTATGGGTCAAAAGACGTTTTAAAACGCCTTCCAGATAAAACACGTTTTCTACAAAAAATCAAAGCGGCTTTTCATGCAAAATTAACCACAACATTCATTCAAGCACACACACACACATACATACACGTTTTAGGATTTTAAAAGGATAGGAAAGCATCAAGATTGCGGTAACCGTGTTTTCACGGAAGTCGGGGGGTGCCTAACACCTTCTCCTCGCTTAAGCAAGCCCCCAAACTCTGTGAATCTCGATTCGCAGGCCAATTAATTCGGAGTTATACATGAGCCAGCAAGATTACGAAAACTAAAACTCGGATGAGTTGGTACATCCATTTCAAACATACCAACTGGTGACTCTGGTCAATTGGCTCATCATAAAATCAACCTTTCAAACCCCGTCGACACTTGTGCCTATCTTTTCCAAGAAATCACCTCTCATAATTAAAAGGCTAAAATTGAAAAGAGTAATTATTAATAGGAGACGATTTTCCCGGTGTCGACAATAACGTTTGGGACCCACAAATAAACTCTGACATAAAACTAAAATCGAACCACACCGTAGCTACGCCACCTGCCAGTGCACCTGCACTCCTTCACAAACTACCTAGGGCATCTGCGCTAATTGTCCAACACAGCTACGCTCTAAGGTTCTGACTTCAACTGTTGTTCTTATTCTGCTCCATTACAGTTGTGCCCATTCCCAACGCATCGATGCTTCCCTTGCCAAAAATTACCATTATGCCACTTAGGAATCCCATAGTGGGGGCATCTTCTCAACAAATCTTTAAACCTCTCCCAAGCTTCCTATAATGATTGTGTGCGTGTTAAATGAAAGAAGTGATATCGTTCCGCATCTTTGTTGTTTTGACAATCGAAAAAAACTTTGCAAGAAATTTTTGTGCTGGATCTTCCACATTGTGACTGAACCTGGTAGTAGTGAATGGAGCCAACTATTTGCTTTATCTTTGAGTGCGAAGGAAAATAGTCTGAGTCTAATTGCGTCTTTTGTCACTCCATTATACTTGAACGTATTACAAATTTTTAAGAAACTGACCAAGTGATCGTTCGGATCATCATTCGACAATCCCATAAATTGGACCGAATTCGGAATCATCTGTATTATGCCTGACTTGATCTCAAAATTAGTGGCTATAATGACAGGCCTTGTGATACTTGATTCAATTTTAGTCACCTGCGGTATAACGTAGTCCTGCAATGACTTTTGCTCCTCGTCAACCTGTTAGTTTGTAAAATCCATGAACATACAATCAAATTGCATAATAACAGTAGAACCATGGTGAAATCATATTTTAAAATTTTACAAACCATAACTAAGATCGACCTTTATGCGCAATTATTAATTAAATAAGAAGAAGTTAGAGAATTATACCATTGTAGAACCAAAGCTTTCACAAGTACGAGTTCAACTCTAATTCCTTCGTATTCTTCTCCAAAATCACCGATTAGATTCCTTTTTATCAACATTAGTTACTTAAGTGTGTAGCCTTTAGAGGTGATCTACGAAGAAAAATATGAATTTAAAAAGTGGGTGGTGGCTAACCCTAATTTTCTCTCTTCTAACTACGTAGATGTAGAGAGTATATAAGTACTCTCCCAAATCTTATAAAAGTGTATGTAATCCTAATTCATAATATGACTCCTCTTATTTATAGATATAGACAACTGTAGGTTTGCAAAAATATGCCATACATATAATCATATTGTATAAGCGCAACGAAAGCAAACAGAATCAAATTTTAAAAAATTTCTACAAACCAATAATCAGGATCTTTCTTATGTAGCTATTACTAATTGAGGAAGAATAAAAGATTTATACCTTTATAGAATCAAGCTTCCACGGATACAAGCCCATCTCCCTTTAATCCTTCATGCTCTTCTTCAAATTCACTAATTATATTTCACGGATCAATGTTAGCTCCCCAAGTGTGAAGCCTCTAGAGGTGATCCACCAAGAAATCTATGAATTAAAGAAGCGGATTTTGGTTTCTCCAAACCATAGGTGGCTAGCCCTAATTCTCTCTCTCTCTAACTCCTTAGATGTAAAGAATTATGAAATACTCTCTCTTTCTATTCTTGTGAAAGAGTGTGTAACCTTAATCTATAATAAGACTCTTATTATTTATATATATAGTCAACCCTCCTAAACTATTTAGGATTAGGGTTTTAATTTAATTTCTAATTCAATTAAAAACTAAATTAATTAATTACAAATCCTAAACTATTTAGGAACTTAATTATTTAATAATGAGAGTTATCCTTAATAATTAATTATTAAACCATTTAGTAACTTAATTAATTATTATAATTACAATTCATAAACCATTTAGGAACTTAAGTATTTATAATACTTCTACTACTTATTAATTAATTCATAAACCATTTAGGAACTAAATAATAATACTAGTAATAATAATAATAATAATAATAATAATAATAGTAATAACAATAATAAGACTCCTCCTATTAATTTATAATTAGTATTTCTAAAATACTAAGTTATAAATATTAAGTTATTTAATTTATTCTATTACCATTGTATAAATTAAATATACTTAATTTATTATTACAATTATGCCATTCTATTACCCGGGTGTAACCCTTTAGGTTCTCCATATTAAACCGATTGTATAATAAATAAATTAAAATAATTTTAATTCATTTATTATGGATTAACTCTTTAATTCAGAATAAATAATTATTCCACAATAAGGGTAAGCCCCCTTAGTGATTAATCGACATTCCAGATAATATAGATTTCAACATTTGATCGTAAAAGAACCTTTCAGCAAATAGTTACCGTACAATTCAATCCTTCTACCATGCAATGTCTCAATCAAATATAAAACATAGAATTTCTGTCAAGTCTTATTTATTTGATCATATGCATTTCAATTCACCAATGCACAACTCTAGTTAATGTAAATTAGAAACTCCTTTCTAATTCCATTCAACCCTGGCCAGAGATTTCTGAGTTTTCACTTATTGAATCGCATAAGACATTCTCTTCATTTATTGGAAGTGGTAGATCCTTTGTTGATCATTTTACTATCTCCATCTGTACCTTATTATACCCAAGCATATCATTTGATATACCAACAAGTCTTAAGGAATATGTAAAAGTGTAACTTAGTACACACAAGATACTATGATGATCTCAAGTCCAATGATCACTTGTACGACTGTCACATAAGAAACTCCTATTGACAGACAAGTAAAACTCCATTAGGTGTTCCTTGAGCGAGTCACGTTCAGTGAACTTATTCTCTAATAAGAACCTACTATACATACTTGCTTTATTGTCTCTACATAAATGATTATGAGATCAGTCATCCTCTTCAAAAAAGCAAACATAGTATGTACCAATCTATCCAAATCTACTAATCTCCTTTTAAGTGATCCAATGATTGGAAACAATTTTAGTTTTGAGCTATCTTAAATTTAGATCTCATTAGCATGATCCTCATCATGGTTCTAAAAGCATTGCTCGAAAACTATGAGTTTATCCATTTAATTAATTTAGCTAATTAATCAGGAATAAAGAAATGTCTTGATACTTTTATTAATAAATGAATAAGATTACAAAGTATATGCTTATCACATCAAATGTGATTGGCTTGAGGGCATACCACTTTCAATCTCCCACTTGCACTAAAGTCAATCGCCCTTTGGTATCCCCATACCATTCTTTTATAAGTGACATACAAATTGCTTAGTAAATGTTTTAGTTAATGGATCTGTAATGCTATACTAAGAGTCTGCCATCTTTATGGTGTCGTCTCCTTTTCAATGATTCATCTAATCATATGAAAGTGCTGCAACACAAGTTTGGATTTCATATGAGACCTAGGTTCTTTGGTGAATTAAACTCCTTTAATACTAGGAACCATTATAAGTTCTGTAATGAACTTGTTAAACTAAACAATCATCTTTGCAGCTTCACATATAGTTATTTACTATGTTCTTGTCACTAAATCAATAACTCTTTACTGTTTGGAACTTTTCCAACCTACTGCAGCACCGTTTAAGGTAATCGTATTACTTGAAATGGATATGCTGTTATTTTGGTTAGTCTGAACAAACTTGAGTCTGTTAAGCCCTCTAGTTTTATATCAGACTCATCATTAGAAACTCTTTTCTAATATTTTTCTCCAGAATTGAACTAATAGTTACTTATCATACATAGTCAATATAAGGTCTAATACATATCAACAAATCAATGTACGTTCCTTAGGTCAAGCCAAGCATCCTTTATGATCTATCTCTATAGATCTTTATCCTGAATAGAATATTAGGATACTTCTCCCAAGTCCTTGAAGGAGAAGTTTTTAGACAACCACATCTTTACTGATTATAGCATCGGTATGTCATTCCTTATCAGTAGTACATCAACATATAATACTAGGAATGTCACAGTCAAATCTTTTGACATAAGCTGGACAATCCAAATCTTAACATATTTAAGACTTGGTTTCCTCCCTATCTGTAACTCATATGAAGTATGAGGGGCAAAATTTGAATGTACCTTGTTTAGTAAATATGCGATCATTTCTAGGGTATAACCCTAGAAGGATATTGGAAGATCGGTGATACTCATTATAGATCATCACCGTGTCCATTATGTGAGAATACCATTTTGCTTGAGATGATCTAGAAATTTACTGCTTAAGTATTCCCTTCTCGATCTAATCGAATAACTTTAATACTTTTGGCCTTTAGTTTCTATACTTCACTTTTGAATTCTTTGAACGTTTCAAACGATTTGGATTTGTATTTTATCAAATACATATATCAAAATCTAGAATCATTAGTGAAAGTAATGAATGAACACCCTCCTCTCGCATTTGTTGTCATAGGTCCCACACTCGACTATGTGTACCATTTCTAACAACTTTGCAACTCGCTCTCCATGTCCACTAAATGGAGATTTAGTCATATTGTCCATTATACAAGATTCACAAGTTGTATTTGATTCATAATCAAAAGTCTCTAAAAGTCTATATTTATACAATCTTGTTAGGTCTTATTTCATTAACGTGACTGAGTTAACAGTGTTGCATGAAGGTATGATTCATATAATCTCTTTGCCTTTAGTTTGTTCAAATTAGAATATTTTTCATGTAAGTCAAGTATACAAAGTCTATCAAGTAATCAACCAGTTCCAAATAAAATATTATCATTATAAACAGAACAACGATTGTTCATTATCATAATGTCAAAAACCCTTCCTTGTCATCACATAGAACTGAAATAATGTTTCTAAGAACTGAAACATAGTAACAACTTACTAACTTAATAGACTAGCCTGTAGGCAGTGCTAAACTATAAGTTCTGATAGCTAATGCAACAACATTTGCTTCATTCCCCATGCATAGGATTACTGCCTAGTCTTTGCAACGATTTGCATATGTGAGACCACCATCCAGTATCTAATACCTAAGTAGAAACTTGACTTATAGTGTGACGACCCCAAATCTAGGTCCATAAACTCGGGTCTAGTTCTCACTATCTCGAATCATAATAATAGCTAAATACATAGTCTTCATTAATCTAGCGAAAATTTCATACAATTCCTTACAAAAAGGTAATACAATTCAAAGGTCTTTAACTTTAATCTTCATCAAATCTATCCTAAGGGATTACACCAAATTTACAAAACTAATTACATAGAAAGCAATTAATTAATGTGCATTAAACTAATCTAATCTTTGGTTTTTCCCTTACCTTTCTCCTTTTTGTAGCATTCTGGTGAACAATTAGCTTGGTCAGCAAGTTTAAGAACAGATAATACAAGATATATCATGATTGAATGGGAAATAACATCAAAGGTTTCAACAATAAATAACAATTGTGAAAGAACGAGAATCGATTTTCAATGTAAAAGAAAGAATTGAATCTTTACTGTTGAGTGGTCTTTAAGGACCATGAACTACTGCTAAAGGTAAGACATATATAGATCTGTCACCTTAGTAGTTTGATACTCAAGGGGGTCAGCCTCTTGTACCCTATATATATGCATAACATTCAGACATCTTATGTAAAGGTCGATTTTCTGATAAAATAATCCCCTTATATAGGGTTAATTGTTCTCAATCTTACTATAAGAATCTGCACCAACCAATGGTTTGGATAAGCTCTTAAAATATTCAAGTTGATGAATTTATACATGCAGTGTCTAGCCGAAACAATTAGCTTAGACATTCTTAATAGTTCTTGATTTAATGAACTATACGTCTTTCAAATGCACTATGTGTGAATATAATAACAATACGGATGTGGAATAACTTTAAATAATTAAACCACTTAAATCACTGAAGAAATAAATGCAAGTCTAGGAACTTGCTCAATAACAATTTGAATAGGTTTAAAGAACTTGCAAAAATAAATACAAGTTAAGGGTCAGAGAACTTGCAAGAATAAATACAAGTTAAGGGTCAGAGAACTTACAAGAATAAATACAAGTTAAGGGACAGAGAACTTACAAGAATAAATGCAAGTTAAGGGTCAGAGAACTTGCAAGAATAAATACAAGTTAAGAGTCAAAGAAATTGCAAGAATAAATACAAGTTAAGGGTCAAAGAACTTGCAAGAATAAATACAAGTAAAGTGTCAGAGAACTTGCCTCGTTTGTTGATTACTGCTAACCAATTCAATTTACTATTCTTCGAACAGACCTAACAATTTATTAAGTTGATCTTTCAATTAGTATCATATATAGGTTAATATAATAACCTTTGTATATCTTACCTACACTTAATCATATATTTAAATAATTAAGGTATATAAAACACTTAGAAAATATTATCATTATTTGATAATATTTTAATCACATAAACTTACATTAATCATCTGATATATTTTAAACTTCTATCTAATATTATTAATTATTTAATAATTATTTATTAATTATTTAATAATACTTTATTAACTTTATAATATTATTAATCTTTTAAGGTTGAGTGGTCTTTAAGGACCATAAACTGCTGCTAAAGGTAAGACAGATATAGATCTGTCACCTTAGTAGTTTGATACTCAAGGGGATCAGCCTTTTGTACCCTATGTATATGCATAACATTCAGACATCTTACGCAAAGGTCAATTTTCTGATAAAATAATCCCCTTATATAGGGTTGATCGTTCTCAATCTTACTATAAGAATCTGCACCAACCAATGGTTTGGATAAGCTCTTCAAATATTCAAGTTGATGAGTTTATACATGCAGTGTCTAGCCAAAATAATTAGCTTAGACATTCTTAAACAGTTCTTGATTTAATGAACTATAAGTCTTTCAAATGCACTATGTGTGAATACAATAATAATACGGATGTGGAATAACTTTAAATAATTAAACCACTTAAATCACTGACGAAATAAATGCAAGTCTAGGAACTTGCTCAATAACAATTTGAATAGGTTTAAAGAACTTGCAAAAATAAATACAAGTTAAGGGTCAGAGAACTTGCAAGAATATATACAAGTTAAGGGTTAGAGAACTTACAAGAATAAATACAAGTTAAGGGACAGAGAACTTACAAGAATAAATACAAGTTAAGGGTCAAAGAACTTGCAAGAATAAATACAAGTTAAGTGTCAGAGAACTTGCCTCGTTTGTTGATTACTGCTAACCAATTCAATTTACTATCATTCGAATAGACCTAACAATTTATCAAGTTGATCTTTCAATTAGTATCATATATAAGTTAATATAATAACATTTGTATATCTTACCTACACTTACTCACATATTTAAATAATTAAGATATATAAAACGCTTAGAAAATATTATCATTATTTGATAATATTTTAATCACATAAACTTACATTAATCATCTGATATATTTTAAACTTCTATCTAATATTATTAATTATTTAATAATTATTTATTAATTATTTAATAATACTTTATTAACTTTATAATATTATTAATTCTTTAATATTAGAAATTGCAATAATAAATACAAGTTAAGGGTCAGAGAACTTGCCTCGTTTGTTGATTACTGCTAACCAATTCAATTTATTATCCTTCGAACAGATCTAACAATTTATCAAGTTGATCTTTCAATTCGTATCATATATAGGTTAATATAATAACCTTTGTATATCTTACCTACACTTAATCACATATTTAAATAATTAAGGTATATAAAACACTTAGAAAATATTATCATTATTTGATAATATTTTAATCACATAAACTTACATTAATCATTTGATATATTTTTAACTTCTATATAATATTATTAATTATTTAATAATATTTTATTAATAATTTAATAGTACTTTATTAACTTTATAATATTATTAATCATTTAATAATATTTTATTTATTTTCTAATATTATTAATCATTTAATAACACTTTATTGACTTTATAATATTATTAATCCTTTAATAATATCTTATTCATATTATTAATCATTTATAAATATTTTATTAACTTTATAATATCATTAGTCCTTTAATAATATTTATCCTCTTTTACCTATTAATTTAACATTCCATGATGTTTAAATTCCTTTTAATGGATCCAAAAATAATAAAATAATTTAGAATTTTTTTTTATTTTCTGACCCGACCCGACCTAGCCAAAATCGCCCTGACCCGACCCAGTCCGAAAATAATTTTTTAAACTGTCTGGTTCACCACTGCGGCAGTGAGGACCACCGCTGCGGCGGTGAATTGCAGAAAGTTTCACCGCTGCGGCAGTGAGATATACCACTGCGGTGGTAGATTAAATTTTTAATTACAGAACGTTTCACCGCTACGGCGGTGAGACCTACCGCTACGGCGATAACTCTGTTTGTCAAAACTGTAATTTTTTAACTTTGATTTCTTTGGTTCAAACTTGTATAAAATGAAATCTACACATCCAAATGATACGAAATTAGTGTTGTTATCTTCCTAAATTCTTGTTTTACAACATTTCATGGGTCAATCACATTTTTGAAACGTTTTGACATGAAATTTAAGATCGAACCACCTAGGGTTTCAAAATCGACATGTTTTGCGGTAAGAGTCATAACTTCTTTGTTTTTTCCATATTTTTGAGAGATTCAAGTTGTGTTGTCTTCATAACTCATACATACAGCTTTCTATCCTTAGAAATCACATATCTAACTTGTACATTTCAAACTACAACAATAAATAACACTTAGTTACCTAGGGTTTACCGGTAAAATATTATATGAACTTTTCTTCCATTTATTTGCATATCACATATATAAATACATGAAATAAACATATCAAAACATGAATATACCTATATATCATAGTTTTAGACTTTTAGAGCATCTAAATAACTTTTGATTGGTAAAAAATACATTTTGCCCATAGAAAACATATATAGACCCTTAAATGAAATAAGGAAGAGGTATAATACTTTTCAACCTCTTGGACTTGAATGTTCTTATTCTCTTTGCTATGAACCTTGTTATTGACTCCACCTTGACTATTCTCTAGTAATTTCCTTAGTGGATTCTCAAAGTTACAAGAATTCTCTTACTTTTCTCTCTTGGAAGCTCTCTTTTTTCTCTCTTTTTGTTCTAGCAAATAACTAACCAACACTACCAAGGTATGGAGCATTCTATTTATAAAACTTTCTTAATCACCATCAACATTCACTAATCAACTAACATTGGTTAAATTAGGAGCTAATTTAGATTACTATTTGGTGGATTAACATAAGGATTGACATGTTGATTAACTAGGGTGGTTGAACAACTAAAGTGAAATGTGAAATTAAAGCAACATAGCTCAACAAGCCACCCCATGTGGGGGGCCCTCCTTGACCGGCCAAATGGGGAATATTCCACTATTTTTGCTTTATTTTTATAGCTTATATATATACATATATATATATATATATATATATATTAACCAATTTTGACTTCCATTTGGGCTCTACTTTTGACTTAAGAATTAAATGTGTTGGGCTCATTCATTTAATTTGTTTGAACTCAATTTATTTATTCCATTGGGCTCCCATTTAAGTAATTCATGCTACATTTAATTAAACAAACATTAAGCTAGTTTAAGTATAACATAAACCAATATTTAATTTAATATATGGGCTACTAGGTTAATTAATTGGATCTAGTGTAATACCTCACTTGGACTTAAAAATATAATCCAATTGGATTTGCTTTAATTAATTCTATCACCTTACTTCCTTATTAAATAAATACACACATACATAAGTATATTCATTTAATTACATCAATACATAATTAATTAGTACAAAAAATTTAAATCATTCCTAATTATTTAATAATTACAATTGCAATGACATATAGAATTCATTGTCATTACATTCTCCCCCCTTATAAGAATTTTGTCCCCTGAATTTCGAATTTAAACTACTAAAAAAAATTCAGATAGTTAGTCCTCATCTTTTGTTCAAGATCCCACGTAGCTTCTTCAGCGTTGTTGTTCCTATCTAATATCTGGACATAAATTTTCTTCATATGATAAGTCTTTTTCAACTTGTATCGTCTCATAGGATATGACGTGCTTGTAATCAGGCTTGTATGGCCGCAACACTGACAAGTGAAACACATTATAAATATGCTCCAGTTCAGGAGATAAAGCTACCTCGTACAACACTTCACCCACTCTCTTTAATATTTCAAATGGTCTTATAAACCTCAGACTCAATTTTCCGTTCTTTTCAAATCTGATCTTCCTTTTCCAGGGAGATACCTTTATGAACACAAAACCCCGTACTTCAAAATCTCTCTTCTGTCGATGTAGGTCTGTATATTTCTTCTGGCGATCTTGAGCTGCTACTAGTCGAGCTTTTATTACGCTGATAATTTCTACGGTTTGTTGAACCAATTTTGGCCCCAACAGTCGATGTTTCTTACCTCATCCCAACATAGAGGTGTTCTACATTTCCTTCCATACAAAGCTTCATAAGGCGGCATGCATATGCTCGCATGATAACTATTATTATATGTAAACTCCACTAATGGTAGATGGTCCTCCAAACTGCCCTTAAAATCCATCACACAGGCTCTGAGCATATCTTTCAATGTCTGAATTGTTCTCTCACTTTGCCCATCAGTCTGCGGATGATACGATGCACTCATTCTTAACTGCGTCCCCATTCTTTCCTGAAGATTTCTCCAGAATTTTGACATGAAGCGTGGATCCCTGTCTGACATAATTGATACCGGCACTCCATATCTTGAAACTATCTATTTTATATACAGTTTGGCCCACTGATCCAAACTGAACTTAATCTTGATCGGTAAAAAGTGCGCTGACTTTGTTAGTCGATCCACAATCACCTATATTACGTCGTATCCCTTCGGTGTTGCTGGAAGTCCTACCAGAAAATCCATCATGATATGCTCCCATTTCCATTCAGGAATCTCTAACAGCTATAATAATCCACTCGGTCTCTGATATTCAGCCTTTATCATCTGACAAGGTAGGTATCGGCTGACACATTCTGCAACCTCCCTTTTCATATTTGGCCACCAAAAATGCTGACATAGATCTTGATACATCTTCGTGCTACCCGGGTGTATCGAGTATCTCATACTGTGAGCATCTTAAAATCCCCTTTCGTAATTTAGGAACTAACGGTACCTAAACATGATTTTAAAACCTTAGCAGTCCTTTGCTATCTACCTTCAACTTGATTTCCTCCCCGTCAGTCACCCTCTTCCTTATTACGTCGCATTCTTCATCTTTGTCTTGAGCCTCCTTCACTTTATCTAACAAAGTTGGGCTTGCTTCCATTGCTATTGACTCATTTGGATTTTTCACCTCCAACTCTATTCGAGCCATTTCTTTTATTAGTTCTTCCTGATCTGTCAAAACAAATTTATCTCTGCTCTTTCTGCTTAGAGCATCAGCTACCACATTGGCCTTGCTGGGATGATATAGAAATTCATAATCATAATCTTTGATCAATTCTAACCATCTTCGTTACCTCATATTCAACTCCTTTTGTGTGAAGATATACTTCAAACTCTTATGATTTGTGAATATCTCACATTTTTCTCCATATAAATAATGCCTCCAAATTTTAAGGGCAAACACTGCCACTGCCAACTCCAAGTCATGGGTAGGGTATCCCTTCTCATAATCTTCTAATTGTCTTAATGCATACGCAATGACTTTACCGTTTTGTATAAGCACACAACCTAGTCCCTTGTGCGATGCATCACTATAGATCGTAAAACCTCTCGTGTTTTCTAGTAAAGTTAACATAGGTGCTTCACTAAGTCTCTTCTTTAACACCTGAAAACTCTCCTCACACTTCTCCGTCCATACATACTTCACTATTTTCCTTGTTAAATTTGTCAATGGCGTCGCTATCTTTGAAAAATCTTTGATAAATCTTCGATAATAACCTGCTAGTCCTAAGAAACTCCTAATCTCTGTCGACATCCTTGGTTATTCCCAATTCATCACCGCTTCCACTTTTGCAGGATCTATTAAAACTCCCTCCTTGTCAATAACTTGACCTAGAAATTGAAATCTCTCCAACTAGAATTCACACTTCAAAAATTTGGCATATAACTGCTCCTTCCTTAATATCTCCAACACCAATCTTAAATGTTTCACATGCTCCTTCTTTGTTTTGGAATAAATTAAAATATCGTCAATGAACACAAATTTATCTAATTACTGCTTGAATATTCTATTTCTTATGTCTATAAATGCTACTAGTGCATTCGTCAGTCCAAACGACATCACCAGAAACTCATAATGGCCGTAACGAGTTCTGAATGTCATCTTGGGTACGTCCTCCTTCCTCACTTTTAACTGATGATAATCAGTCCTTAAGTCAATCTTTGAAAAGTAATTCGCCCCTTTTAGTTGATCAAATAGATCGTCAATTCTTGGCAATGGGTACATGTTCTTAATCGTTACTTTGTTTAACTCTCTATAGTCCATACGAATTCTCATCGATCCATCATTCTTCTTTACAAACAGCATAGGTGCTCCCCGTGAAGAAAGACTTAGCTGAATGTACTTTCTATCTAACAATTCTTGTAACTGAACCATTAACTCTCTCATCTCTACCGAAGTCATCCTATACGGTGCCTTTGATATCGGTGCTTTTCCCGGTACTAAATCAATCACGAATTCTATCTCCTTATCTGGCGGAAGACCTGGCAGTTCATCTGGGAAAACATCTATGAACTCCTTAACTACTAGTATTTGATCCATTTCAGGATTCACCATTTGTGTATCCACTACATGTGCCAGATATCCTACACATTCTTTCCTCAGCAATTTCTTGGCTTACATCATCGTTAGATAACAAGATTGACTTGATGACTTGCTGCCATAAAATACGACCTTAGACTTATTTGATTTCTTAAGCTATATACACTTCTTTTGACAATCAATTACCGTTCCATGGTTAAACAACCAATCCATTCCGAGTATAACGTCAAACCCCCCCAACTGTATTGGAATTAAATCCACACTCAACTTCTTATCCCTGATTTTTACACAACAGTTTCTATGTATATACTCTATAGGAATCACTTCTTTATTTGTAACTTTAATATTCATAGGGTTTTCTAACTTTTCTTTAGGCAATTTTAACCGTTTAGCGAAATCATCAGACACAAATGAATAGGTAACACCCGAATCAAACAATACATAAACATTTATATCATTGATCGGAATAATACTTGACACTACGTCTTTTGATTCCACGCCGTCTTGTACAGTCATGTTGAAAGTCCGTGCTGTCGGCTTGCTTTGTTGCACTGGCCCTCCAATGATAAGCTTACTGTTGTTTTCTCTGTATCCACTTCCTCCGTCATTCTTCTTCTTTGGACAATCCTTGATCTGATGGTCCGCAGCTCCAAATAAGAAACAACTTCCTCCCTTCTTAGGTCTAGGACAATTAGTAATGATGTGCCCTTCTTGCCCATAAATATTGCACACGTTCTTCCCCTTCATGTATTCACCCGAATGATTCTTCCCACATTTACTGCATTTGATCCCTCTCTTCTGATCGCTTCCCTGGGGAGTTTCTAAACTGTTGTTGTTCCACTTGTGTTTGTTGTTACTGTTGCCTCTGCTATTATTATTCTTACTTCCACCCTCACTCCTCTTCTTATTCCATTCTTGATTATACTTATATGACGCCTCGTTACCTCCTTAAGCCATTATTGATTTCTCCAGTAAAATTGAGAACGAATCAATCTGTAGTACTGCCACCTTGTTGAATATCCAAGGTTTCAATCCATTCTCAAATCTCTGAGCCTTGCGTTCCTCCGTGTCTACTTGATGCGGAGCGAACCTGGCCAACTCATTAAATTTTGCCGCGTACTCAGGTACCGACATATTTTCTTGCTTCAATTCTAGAAATTTCACCTCCATTCTACTTTTTAAAAAGTAGTTCTCATCAAAAATCTCCTTAAATCTCGCCTAAGACACCACACCTTCCCCAGCCCTATTGTGATTGGCTTCCCACCATATATTGGCTTATCCTCTCATCATGTAAGTAGCAAAAATAGTCTTTTGCTCCTCCATCACTCTCGAAATAACAAACACCTTTTCTATTTCCTTTATCCATTACTGGGCTTCTATTGGGTCTGTCATTCCCCTAAACTCCTCCGACGGTCCGACTGCTTTGAAGTCTTTTAAGTTTGCCAACTGATTCTGCGGTGGAGGCGGATTGGCTACTACTGGGTGTCAATTTTGCATTGCCTCAGCTAGCATGTTAACGAAGTTCTGCATTGGGTCTATATTGCGTCCCCCCTCGTCGTTGTTAACTGATTCTTTTACCCCTTGGTTTCTTGCTGGTTGTCTACGTGGTGCCATTATCTGATTAAAAAAACAGGAAAATATCTAATTATTATTGTTTCTAAATCTTATTCATTTATCTTTTCACCTTTATGTTGTATCTTAAGCAATTTTAGCTAAAGTACAAGCAATCATCTCAACACATGTAAACATAAACATGACTACATTTATATTCATATGCTAAAACAGTAGTGCATAGCACCTTACATCGTAAGCATACTGCTATAAATGCCTCTATCCCTGATAGGCTACAAAAAATAAGATTTCTAATGAACATATCCCATAACTTCCTAGAGTTGAGATTTACAACATATTAACCCTTTGATAAAACAAAAGTTAGGTTTTACTCCATCTATGTACATACAACCTCATAAAATACTACTACTAATAACTGCACATCCCCCGACGAATCGCGTCATCGTACTCCTCATCTCCTATGGCCATCACCACGTTCCTGCTGATAGTGTGCATGGATTGGCCCTCCTCAGCTGGGTAGTAGTGAAACCTACTCTGAAATCTACCAAATGAAGAGCGATAGACGTAACTGAGCCTATCGGTCTTCACCCTCTTCTCACAAACCTCATCTTCTAGCTCCAGCATCTATCCGTGTACTGCCTCCCTCTGAGTCTCCATCTCTATCCTGTCCTTTATTGCCTCTTGCCAATGGGCACGGATGGCGGCCTTCTCTGCCTGCACTTGCTGAACCTTCAGCTCAGCCTCTGCTAACCTAGCCTCAGGCGCTGCTAACTTAACCTGTAGCTCAGCGTCCTGATCAGCTAACTGATGGGTTAGCAACCCGATCTGCTCTACAGAGTCCTTGTACCCCTGTACCTGCTCCTCAAGATCTGCTATCTTCTTCTTTAACTCCGTGTTCTCGACAGAGTACTGATAAGCCACTACCTTGTACTGATCTTCCAAATGTTGGTGGGTTAGATTTTCCTCCTCCAAGTGCTAGACTCTTTCCTCCAGCTCCTCATTCCTCGTAGTCATACCCTTAATGATGTCACTGGCATTAGTGTCCATGCCATTAGCTGACTCCTCCTCCTCCTCAAACTCTGACTCGGCCTCATCCTCACTATATGGTCTCATCACGCCTTCTCTGACTGGCTTATCTCTATCTCCCCTTTCCTGGTCAGACTTCGGATCCTCTATCGGTACAGCCACCAATGGTTGTGTAGTATCCATGTGGATATCAATGTAATCCTCCTCAGTTGTGTGACTCAAATGTCCAATCTCAGGCATCCTACAATCACACAAATAACACGACATCAGTATCACAATAAAATATATTCATTGATGAAATGAAAGTATATTTAATTATGTTACTCCTCATCTCGATGAATTTCCTCAATTCATCTCCTATAATTCTAAGTGAGTTGACTCTTCTAAGGTTATATCCTAAAGTTTCGCAACCTAAAATTTTCTAATCTACGGCTCTGATAATAACCTGTGACGACCCCAAATTTGGGTTCCATAACCTCGGGTCTGATTCTCACTATCTCAAATCATAATAACAACTAAATGCATACTCTTCATTAATCTAGCGAAAAATTCATATAGTTCCTTACAAAAAGGTAATACAATCTCAAGGTCTTTAACCTTAATCTTCATCAAATCTATCTTAGGGGATTAAACAAGATTTACAAAAATAATTACATAGAAAACAATTAATTAATGTGCATTAAACTAATTTAATCTTTGGCTTTTCCCTTGCCTTTGTCTTTTTTGGAACATTTTGGCTTAGCTAAAAATAAGTCATGATATAGCAAGGGTGAACAACTAACTTGCTCAACAAGTTTAAGAACAGATAATACAAGATATATCATGATTGAATGGGAAATAACATCAAAGGTTTCAACAATAGATAACAATTGTGAAAGAACAAGAATCGATTTTCAATGTATAAAGAATTGAATCTTTACTGCTGAGTGGTCTTTAAGGACCATGAACAGCTGCTAAAGGTAAGAAAGTTATAGATCTGCCATCTTAGTAGTTTGATACTCAAGGGGATCAGCCTCTTGTACCCTATGTATATATATAACATTCAGACGTCTTGTGCAAAGGTCGGTTTCCCGACAAAATAATCCCCTTATATAGGGTTGTTCGTTCTCAGTCTTATTATAAGAATCCGCACAAACTAATGGTTTGGATAAGCTCTTAAAATATTCAAGTTGATGAATTTATACATGCAGTGTCTAGCCGAAACAATTAGTTTAGACATTCTTAAACAGTTCTTGATTTAATGACTTATAAGTCTCTCAAATGCATTATGTGAGAATACAATAACAATACGGATGTGGAATAACTTTAAATAATTAAACCACTTAAATCTCTGAAGAAATAAATGCAAGTCTAGGAACTTGCTCAATAACAAGTTAAGGGTCAGAGAACTTGCAAGAATAAATACAAGTTAAGGAACACAGAACTTGCAAGAATAAATCCAAGTTAAAGGTCAGAGAACTTGTAAGAATAAATACAAGTTAAAGGTCAGAGAACTTGCGAGAATAAATACAAGTTAAGGGTCATAGAACTTGCCTCGTTTGTTGATTACTGCTAACCAATTCAATTTACTATCCTTTGAATAGACCTAACAATTTATCAAGTTGATCTTTCAATTAG
Organism: Hedera helix; assembly: GCA_947179155.2. Taxonomy (NCBI): domain Eukaryota; kingdom Viridiplantae; phylum Streptophyta; class Magnoliopsida; order Apiales; family Araliaceae; genus Hedera; species Hedera helix. The sequence goes on from OX359274.1 coordinate 21,862,667, forward strand.
TATCATACATAGGTTAATATAATAACCTTTGTATATCTTACCTACACTTAATCACATATTTAAATAATTAAGGTATATAAAACACTTAGAAAATATTATCATTATTTGAAAATATTTTAATCACATAAACCCACATTAATCATCTGATATATTTTAAACTTTTGTCTAATATTATTAATCATTTAATAATATTTTATTAATCATTTAATAATACTTTATTAACTTTATAATATTATTAATTATTTAATAATATTTTATTCATTTTTTAATATTATTAATTATTTAATAATATTTTATTCATTTTTTAATATTATTAATCATTTACAAACATTTTATTAACATTATAATATTATTAACCCTTTAATAATATTTATCCTTTTTTACCTATTAATTTAATTTTTCATGATATTTAAATTCTTTTTAGTGGATCAAAAAATAATAAATTAATTTATAAAAAAAAATCATTTTCCGACCCGAACTGACCTGACCCGACCCAGCCAAAATAGACCCTACCCTACCCAGTCCGAAAATAATTTTTTAAATTGTCTGGTTCACCGCTGCGACGGTGAGGACCACCGCTGCAGTGGTGAAATGCAGAAAGTTTCACCACTGCAGCAGTAAATTAAGTTTTTAATTACAGAACGTTTCACCGCTGCGGCGGTGAGTGTAACAGCCCGAAATCCCGACCTTATTTAATTATCCGATTATCTCTGGATATCAGAATTATTAACTTTAAAACCATATTAACAGGGATTCCGTGCGTTAAATTTAAACCAATTCTGTTGACCATAACTTCGGTCCAATTTTTTTTTTTTTTTTTTTTTAAAAAACTTTATTTAACTTATAATCCTTACCTGTCTCAGGATCGCAACGTTTACCTACTCTTCATTAAACTTAGGTCACACGTCAATTATTTGGGACCTATTATAATCATATATAATGTTATGATTTAGCATAACCAGCAATTAAAATTTCGCCATGAACTATCTATACATGGCCCTAATTATATGTACCTGTTCTGTACCTGCTCCTGTGCACATATACCTGCTTGCATACATCTATATCATGCATACCATGTTTCATACATCTATTTACGTATTTCTATACTATACATACAAGTTTATCACATGTATCACATTTCCACTTTCCCTGGACAATATATACATACACTTTTTATCCTCCGATAATACAAATTAGCAAATCATACATTCCTTTCTACCATCTAGGTTTAACAATTAAAAACCGATTATTACAAATTTACATATATTTGCTTTACATAAATATCTCACAGATACAATTTGTTCACGCATCTCCATGCATTCGCACTCTTTACCTTAGCATCACCGGATTATTCGGCCTTCTCGTACTTTACCTGAAACGTTAGTTCATAGCAAGAATGAGCATAAAGCTCAGCAAGTAATTCAGTTAACACATTTCATGCTCGCAGTTTATAATATGCATCATGCTTTCTTTAATTTAACATGTCATGCTCATATATCACGTATTGCATTTAACAATTAGATCACGTTATGGCACGGAGTGCCCATTTCAACTATCACATAGTTCACGTAGTTCAATTAGTACTTTTTAAGTCTGAAAAACTTGCCTGGAACGCTTTTATTTTACTTAACCTTTACTTTCTCCATCGTCCTTTCATAACCGTCTTGTCGGCTTGCTACTTCGAGCCCTATCTGTAAGCATTGCACTATATGCATCATAATAGGATCATAAACTTTACAAAACTTATCAAACTTAATCCACAATTACATAATCATCAATCTCTATTCATTTCACTTTTGATGTATTACACCTTACATAGGTTAATAATACATCTTAACTCGTTCCCGACCTTTAATATAGCCCCTAACATAGTTGGCTTAGCTTTAGGCATGTTATTTTATGCCATTTGTCATTTCATTATAACTTAACACCCTTTAATTTAACCATTATTATTACTTTTAGGGTTTATATAACTCATTTCTATCATTCCATATCAAAATATAGCTTTTTGGAAGCTTAAAAAAATTTCAAATGAACAGTACCTCCGCCCCGGCGCCTCCAGAGCTCGCTGTCCGCGAAAAGCTCTCGGCCATGAATAGTAAATGGCGCCGGGGCGCCATTTTTAATACAAAATATGGCGCGGGGGCGCCATGTTCAATTCAGCACTTTCTGATTTTTGCCCTACCTTTGCCGATTTTTAATTTCTTCATCTTAACTCCAATTGAGCTGAAATTTGGACCACATCTACACCTTACTACCTAGTATTTTACAAAAATACTACTTGCCTCAATTGGCTTCTTAAAAGTAGAGATACACTAGCCCCTAGGAGGGCTGTTCAACACGTTTCCAGACTTGGAATTTTTTTCAACTTCAAAACCAACTTTGTACTAACTTTGTGATTTTTGGCCATAAGCTTTAAAACTCAATTCCAACACTTGACATAGTTCATATAACCTATATATGACATGTCTAGACTTTCAAAACGATAAAACTTCGCACGAGGCGACTTTTGTCCGTAAAAATCCGTTTCGATTCGAAACGATCGATTTCGATCGTTCGAATCGCCATTTCGCTCAAATTCAAATCCGTTGAATTCCAAAATAACCTAGACACGTGTATTATCATAAACATGAGTCATTTGAATCCATTTCATCTTTAATTCCTCAAAATTGCCAAAAATCACCTTTGATGGCCATTTTCATTAACTTTTTCAAAACCTATCATTGTCAAAGCTTAAACTCCAAGTAAATCCTTAACTCCTTTTTGACACAATTTACTTCCAACAGTTCATTTAGTACACATAGCACATATATAACTTGAGTGGGCTTTCAAAACCTTTAAAATTATTCAAATGAACTTATTTTTCAAAATGATTCAATTTAGGCGTCGGCGAACGTTTTAAAACCTTTAAAATCCTCAATTGTCGCCATATGAATCAAATGACTTTCAAATCATTCCTAACACGTGTTTTAACATCAAACTTAACTTTTTGGCATCTTTTGATCACCAAGTACACATAATAGCCAAAATTGCATATTGATGGCATTTTGTCAACTTTTCAAAACTTAACTTTTGAACCTACTTTGAATTCTCAAGTCTAGACATCAAATACATCAACACTTGTTCAAATAACAACTTTACATAATCACAAAACTCCTATGGCCATCTTCCAAGTCACTTTACAGATTATTACGTTATCTACACAAAAAGTATAGCCTAATATTCAATATTTCCCTTAAAATTCATAGTTTTCCATCCTCAAAACATTTTGTAGGCTATTTAACATAAACACACACATGATTTCCTCATGATAAACCTTCCAAACTATAATTCCATTAAATCTAACAACATGTTACATAAAATCATGCCTTGAACCATAACTTATAATTTGTAAATATACATAAATATTACACCATCTTTGTTCTATTTCTTTCAAGCCTAGGGTTTCATAACTTTCCAAACAATTAACATGTAATTCCCTTTAACTTCATAATCAATCCTTACTTTATAATGATTCATGCATGGCTATCTCTAAACTATCCTTTAAACACTTCAACTTCAAACTTTAGAATAAGGACATGATTATACCTCTTTGTATGCTCAACTTAATCATATGAAAAGCTTCCTCATGTCAAGCTCTTCCTCTTTTCTTCTTGCATCTTGATCATTTGGGCAACATAGCTTATTGGATTTCAAGCTCTTCTTTTCTCCTTCATAGCCTTCTCACGTTTCTCTCTCTTTCTCTCTTATTTTCCAGCAAGATGAAGTGTGCACCAATGCTAGCTTTGTTAGATTTTTATGTGTGTTAACTCTTATTGAGTTACTTAAGCTTAACCATGGCTAATTCCAACTCAAGGGCAATTTAGTCATTTCACAAGATAAGGGAGGGGCATTTTTATCATTTCACCACTTGGGACATATTCGTCATTATCCAAATTGTCAAGGGTATTTTGGTCTTTTTACCCCTTTAGGACACAATGGTAATTATCTAATTTGTTGAGGGGCATTTTGGTAAATTGCCAAATTAGCTAAACTTTCATTTCTTACAACTTTTCCCCCACATAACTAGACTTTCTTATATTTTCCCCCATTAACTCATTCTTCGCTCATTTCTTATCCAAATCAAATCATTTTTTATCCAAATTCGTTTCATTGTGCTCGAATTCTATTCCTCATCAAATTAATCCATAATTTACTTGTCCCATATTGCTTGTCACACTTTAAACATTGAATTTCCTTAATTAATAATAACTCACCATAATTTGCAAAATTTGCATAATACGTTATCCTCAATTTCCTATGAACCAATCTGATTTCACATTTAATCAATTTTAATCCTCGACAACCCCACTAGTTGACTTGTTCATCTTTCCATCAACCGCTTCCTCGAAAAGCGAACTACGCTCGGATTACCAAAATCCATCATTATTTAACCTTGTAAACTCATAAATCCTTTATTACGACTTTTACATCATTTTACCTATTTTCTTCACTCACATATGCTAATTCTCAACGTACAGACAATTTACGTCTCTTCTACGCACTTTCGGGTATCACATTCTGTATCTATACATCATAACAAATGATTTTCTTCTTTAAGTCCATAAATATCAATTTTCCTTATAACCTCAAAACATTCCAAAATCCTTAACTATATTATTTCCTTTGATCATTAGTATATCAATTTGGTACAACAGTCCCTTCTTTTCGACACATACATAACTTACCTTGGCATTTTCATAACCTCGCCTCATCAGGCCTATTTCTTAATCTCGTGATTAGCTTCTCCTACTTAAATTCAATTTACACATACATATATATATATATATATATATATATATATATATATATATATATATATATATATATATATATACACATATTCATACATTCATTCTTTAACTTGCTGACACATAGTATCGTATTTTACAATAATTTCTGTTCAAATTACCCCATTGTGGGCATTACAACTAATCATTCATCTTTAATACATTATATCACTATTCAACCATCATAGGTCATTTATAACTAGGTTTTATCACTTAACCTTTACTTACTTAATCATAATCCTTATTTAAAATTCTGTAAAATCCTGGGTTGTTACAGTGAGACCTACCGCTGCGGCGGTTGCTCTGTTTTTCAAAACTCTAATTTTCCAATTTTGATTTCTTTGGTTTAAACTTAAATAAAATGAAATCTAAACATACAAATGACACAAAATCAGTGTTATTATCTTCCGAACTTCTTGTTTTACAACATTTCATGATTTGATCACATTTTTGAAACGTTTTGACATAAAATTTAAGATCGAAACACCCAGGGTTTCAAAATCGACATGTTTCGCGGTAAGAGCCATAACTTCTTTGTTTTTTTTCATATTTTTGAGAGATTCAAGTTGTGTTGTCTTCATAACTCATACATACAACTTTCTAGCCATAAAAATCACATATCTAACTTGTACATGAACTACAACAATAAATAACATTTAGCTACCTAGGGTTTACCAGTAAAACAATAAATGAACTTTTCTTCCATTTATTTGTATATCACACATATAAAGACATGTAATAAACATATCAAAACATGAATATACTTATGTATCATAGTTATAGACTTTTAGAGCATCTAAATAGCTTTTGGTCTATTAAAAATATATTTTGACCATAGAAAACATATATAGACCCTTAAAATGAAATAAGGAAGAGTTATAACACTTTTCAACCTCTTGGACTTGAATGTTCTTCTTCTCTTGACTATGAACCTTGTTATTGACTCCACCTTGACTATTCTTTAGCAATTTTCTTGGTGAATTCTCAAAGTTACAAGAACTCTCCTACTTTTCTCTCTTGGAAGCTCTCTCTTTTCTCTCTTTTTGATCTAGCAAATAACTAACCAACATTACCAAGGTGTGGAGCATTCTACTTATAGAACTTCCTTAATCACCATCAACATTCACTAATCAACTAATATTGGTTAAATTAGGAGCTAATCTAGATTTCTATTTGATGGATTGACATAAGGATTGACATGTTGATTGACTAGGGTGGTTGAGCAACTAAAGTGAAATGTGAAATTGAAGCAACATAGCTTAACAAGCCACCCCATGTGGGGGGCCCTTCTAGACCAGCCAAATGGGGAATTATCCCCCATTTTTGATTAATTTTTATAGCTTATATATATATATATATATATATATATATATATATATATATATATATATATATATATATATATATATATCGAACAATTGTAACTTCCAATTGGACTCCACTTTGGACTTAAGAATTAAAGGTGTTGGACTCGTTCATTTAATTTGTTTGGCCTCCATTTATTTATTTCATTGAGCTCCCATTTAACTAACTCATGTTACATTTAATTAAACAAACATTGGGCTAGTTTAATTATAACATAAACTAATATTTAATTTATATATGGGCTACTAGGTTAATTAATTGGACCTAGTTTAATACATCATTTGGACTAAAAAAAATATAATCCAATTGAATTTTCTTTAATTAATTATATCACCTTACTTCTTTATTAAATAAATACACACATACATAAGTATATTTATTTAATTACATCAATGCATAATTAATTAGTACAAAAATTTTAAGTCATTGCTAATTATTTAATAATAACAAATACAATGACATATAGAATTCATAGTCATTACATATAGAAAGTTCTATTTCATTATGAACAAATATATATCTGTAGCTGGAGCTTCACTAAACTTCTTCTACTTAACTACTGTAACTCTATTGCAGTTGTTCTTCCAGTGTCCCAACTTATCGCAATGAAAGCAAACTCCTTTGCCCTCAGGATCACTTTTATTTATGTTCTTCAATTAGTGTCTTTCTTTTGTCTTCTACTCTTTCTGACTGCTCAGAAATACCTTTGGCCATCTTCCTCCGCTTATAAGATTCATCTACGAGTAAGACTTGGTTTTTCTATAAAGCAAAGTGGCTCTCAACAGTCTTCAACATATTTAAGCAAATCAGTTAAACTAACATATAACTTATTAATTTTTGAAGTTCACAACTAATTGTGAATATGAGTCAGTGAGTGACTGCAAGATCGAATCTTGACCCAACTCTCCATCCTTGACAAAACTTATTTTCCTAATTGATCAATCGAATTGATCATCTTTAAGACATGTGTCTGTGCTGTGGTGCCATTATTCATTATAAATCGGAAGATCTCCTTAGATATCTTATATCTAGTTGACCTACTTTACTCACTATACAACTATTGAATGTGCAGCAATATAGTAGGTGTATCCATTTTCTTGTGTTGACGCTGTAACTCGATACTTATGGATGCGAGCATAATGCATTGAGCCACCTTTGCATCATCTTACCATATCTTAAAATAGCAATCTCTTCCTCAGACGCTTAGTTTGCAACGTTTGCAGGAATAGGCAAATTAAGGACATCTGCTAGCTTTTCAGCATTGAGAATTATTCTCAAATTTGTTTAATCAATCTGAACAATTTGATTCGATTAATTGTTAGCATCCAATATGCTATTCAGTGTTAGTGAATTAAACATAACAATATTCTTTAAATGAATTAATAACAACATTATCATACATTCATTTTATTAATTACCAAAATAAATTAGGTCTTTATTTAAAATGGTGTCTCCCACTATTTTTTTTCAAACTATATTACCCTCTTTATATAGTTCGGCAAATTTAATTAAAGAACTGCTAATGAGAAATTATTCTAATCGACATAAGTATATCTTTGTGTGTGCACAAAAAACTATATTTATTCAATAGGTAGACAACTCCTTTTCAATTATATCAACATGTAAATCCTTTGTATTTTTCCTCTTAGAATATTATGATCATGTGTGTGCACATCCAAATCAAAACTATCTAAGTTAAGTCTGACCTAGCACTTCCATATAAGTAAAGAGAAAAAGACTGTCCTTGTATGTGCACAACAAAACAGTAACGTTCAATTCCTTTATAAGCATCAAATGTAATAAAACAACATCTCAAATAATCGATATAAGCCTTGTGTGTGCATAACAAACGTATATTGACTATTTGATACTGTGATAGCCCGAGATCCCACCTTCCTTAATTAAGTCCAATTATATCTGGATTACATAATGATTAACTTAACACCTTATTAACCAGGATCCCGTGCGTCAAACCTTGACCTTTGACCTTTAAAACCATTGAGTTGACCATAAATTCGGTCAATATTTTTTTTATCTTGAAACTTATTTAACTTACATTTCGTTAAACCTGTCTCAGGATCGCAACGTACACTTACCTTTCATTAAACTTAGGTCAAACATTATAATTTGTGACCGAGTCTATTACAATTACTATAATCATATTTATTCATGATTTAACATACTCTTTAAATAAATTTCGCCATGAAGTATTCATACATGGCCTTGACTATACACATGTTCCTGTTCACAAATACCTTTTTACCTTCATCTATATCATACATGTCCTTGTCTACTTATAACTGATCCATACATCAACCTGCTTACCTCATACCTGTATCATGCATAACCTGCTCCATACATATTTTCCATACATGCGAGTTCTAGTATATGTAGACCCGACTAACATCAGAATACATCAAGCTATAACCTTTACATCTTCTAACTGATAATACATCCATGCACATTCATTACTATGAATTTACAAATTATACACTTCTTTTTTTCAAATATAGGTTTAACATTTAAGACCACACTGTTACATCACTTGCATTTATACCATTTACATATAACAACTTTGCCCGTGCTTATCCATGCATTTACTTTCCTTACCTTAGCTTAACCGGAACATCCGGCCTTCTTGTACTTTACCTGAAAAGTTAGTTTATAGCAAGAATGAGCATAAAGCTCAGCAAGTAATTCAGATAACACCTTTCATGCTCAAAATTCCAAATATGCGTCATGCATCCTTTACCTTAACATACTATGCTTAATGTCACGTAGTTCACTTAGCAATTTAATCCACATAGTTGCACATAAGGCACATTCAACTCACAGGGTATCACGTAGCTCACATAGAATATCTAATACACTTAAGTCTAAAAAACTTGCCTGTACGCCTTTATTTTACTTAACCTTTACTTCCCGTCGTCCTTTCATATCCGTCTTGTCGGCTTGCTCATTTCGAGTGCTATCTGTAAACATGCAACCTATATTCATTATTATAGGATCATAACTTATATAACTTATCAAACTTATCTCATAAATACACGACCGTTCATCTCAAATCATTTCACATTTGATGTATTATACCTTACATAGGTTAATAATACATCATAGTTCGTTCCCGACCTTTTTTCATAACTTTTAGCATGCTTTAACTTAGCTGTAGGCATGTTACATTATGCCATTCATTATCTCATTATACCTTAACACCCTTTACATAGTCCATTTTTATCAATCTAGGGTTTACATAACTTATCTCCATCATTTAGAATCAAAACATTTCATTTTTGGTCAAAAATATCATTTTTTTAAACTCTGTCATCCATGGCCCCGGCTGGCTTTTGGCCTAAGAAACCACGGCCCTGGCCGTGACCTCTCAGCCAAACTTTGCCCCGGCCGTGGTTTTGCCTACAGAAATCTGGCCTAGGTCGTGGCCCAGAAATCTGAAATTTTGATTTTTGCTGCTGCTTTGGTGAATTTTAACTCCTTCACCATACATCCAATTGATACCAAATTTGGTACACATGTAGACCTCATACCATAGTATTTTATAAAATTTTCATTTTCCTCATTTGGATCTTTAAAATCAAAGATACACTAGTCCATAGGAGGCATGTTCAACTCAATTTCAGACTTAGAAAATTTTCAACTTTAAAAACCAAGTTTTACCAACTTTGTGATTTTTGGCCATAAGCTTTAAAACTCCATTCCAACACTTGTCATAGTTCATATAACTTATATATGACATGTCCCAACTTTCAAAACCATAAAACTTCGCACGAGACGATTTTTGTCCGTTAAAATTCATTTCGAATCGAAACGATCGATTTCGATCGTTCGAATCGCCATTTCGCTCAAATTGAACTCCGTTGATTACCACATTGACTCTAACATGTGTATTATCATAAAACTTAAGTGTATGGACTCATTTCACCTTTAATTCCTCAAAATTGCCAAAAATACACCTTGGTTGGATTTTCATAAATTTTTCAAAACTTTCAAATTTCAAAACTTAAACTCACTTGACACTTTAATCTCCAAGTATCACATGGACTAACACCTATACATTTAACAACTTCATAGGTCCACATAACTTCTATATGCATGTATAAATGCACTTTACAGATTATTACGTTGTCTACACAAAAAGTATAGCCTAATATTTGTAATCTCTCCAAACAAGTCATGATTTCCAACCTTTGTTGCAACTTTAACACTATCTAATAAAATTCTTACATGAATCAAACATATTCAACCTCTCTAACCAGGGTTTCATCAAATCGATCAACATATTACACATGATCAACCCAAAAATTCATGGTTTTTAGCCTTAAATATGAACTTGAGTTGTATATCATCTTGGCTCTATCAACTTGAACTTAGGGTTCATAACTTACCACACATATAGTACATAGGTTCTCATAAATCACATAATCTTTACATCTAGCCATAAATTCAAGCATGACTTCTCTTGTTCTTACAAGAAAACACATACAAACTAACTTTTGATAATTTAAACATGCATATACCTTCTTGTAGGTTTTCTTTTCCTTGACATCAAGCTTGCTAGCCTTAGAATCTTCACTTTGATGGCTTCCCTTACATCTCTTGCTCACTTTTATAGCTACTTCTTGATCTCTTGGCCAAACCCTAGCTTGCTCTTCCCTTTTGCTCTCTTGCTATCTCTCTCTCTCTCTTCTAGCACCTTCGAATGAAGCTTGAACCAAAATGCTGAAAATTTACTAGCATATACACATATATGTGTTATTTATCTCCTCCAACACTTAACCATATATTGGTTAAGTTAACTCATGCTTAGTTGGGTATTTATGTCATTTCACATGGCTAGTTAAGGACATAATGGTCATTGCACCATTTAAGGATACCAATGTCATTTTCCAAATTTGTTAAGGGTATAATGGTCCTTAGTCACAAAATCTAGGAAATTTAATTCCTAATTAAATCATAACTTATCCATTTTAATCCCATGTTGATCCAAACTTGTTTCATCATACTCCCATTTTATTCTATCATTAAATGATCCATAATTGACTTGTCCCATATCACTTGTCACACTTTAAACATCGAATTTCTTTAATTAATAATAATTCACAATATTAGCCAATTTGAATAATATTAAATTCTTAATCATTTACAAATTCTTTTTGGTTCCATATGCAATCAATTTCACCTTTCGACATCTCCAACAGTCGACTTGTTCATCTTATCCTTAAACCGCTTTCTCGAGAAGCGAACCTCGATCGGATTACCAAAATCCATCATCGTTTACCTTTATTCACTCATAATACATTTTCTGCGACTTTTCGTCCCTTTACTTATTTACTTCACATAAATATGCCAAATTTGCACCATTCTTGCATCTAACATACTTTTTACTCATTCTCGAGGTATTACATTCTGTATTTACACATCGTTTATATGTTCAACTTCGTTTCAATCAATAACGACCAATTTCTTCGTAAATTCTATATATTCACATATTATACACATAATATTCCATAAATCCTTAATAAATTGATTTGACTATACGGTTCCTTCTTCACTGCACATACATACTTACTTTATCTCTTCATTGTCATATCTTCGCCTTTTCAGGTCCATTCATTAACCTCGCTATTAACATTCATAATTAAAACCTCGATTCCATTATTCTCTAACCTTAACTCTTCTTTCTTTATCAAATCAAATTTACATACGCATATATTCATACCTTCAAACTAATTCCTGTTGACACAATAGTGTCCAACACTGATTCATTCCAAGCTACATTAATATAGGTCTTACCATAAATCGTTCATCTTTAATCCTTTAGATTACCAATTAATCCTCAAAATTCATTTATATTATAATTTCATGATCTACTACGTTATTAATACACTTTACATAAATAATTGATCTATATACGATATATAGACCCTCTCTTATATTAAGAGTTTCTCTCTTAATCATCAACTTAATCCCATTGGTCATTTCTATCACATTGCTCACACAATACATCATATTTAATCATTCCTTAATACATTCTATCATTTAAACCACGTTTTATCTCACAACCTTTATTTAATTTCTCAATATTCTCATTTAGAATTTCTATAAAATCCTGGGGTGTCACAGATACTCTATCATTTTATCATGCTAGAAGGCAACGTTCGATATTTTTAATAAATTTCTTTGAACGTTACAACTTAATATTATGAGTAGTAGAATAAATAAATTAGAATCATTTTAATTTAAATTAAACTCCTTTAATTCATGAATTAAATCTTTTAATTCATTTTATAAATAATATTTATTCTATATCATGAGGGATTTGTTAATATTAATTGTCTCATCTTGTTTAGCGCGCATGCACATATATAGCGACTGTGGTACCCCATGATGAGGACATCTGCGCATTAAGTCTTTGAATCTCTCCCATGCTTCATATAGCGACTCCGAGTCATGTTGAACAAAACTCGTAATGTCATTCCGCATCTTGGCTATTTTAGCTGGTGGAAAGAATTTGGCAAGGAACTTTTGTGCCAAATCATTCCACGTCGTTATTGAACCAGGGGGTAATGAGTGAAGCCAAGCTCTTGCCTTATCACGGAGTGTAAACGAAAATAACCTCAGTCTTATTGCATCTTCACTGACTCCATGAAACTTAAACGTATCACAAATCTCAAGAAAGCTCACTAAGTGTTCACTCGGATCATCATTCGGTATACCCCCAAATGGAACTGAATTTTGCAGCATCTGAATTGTTCCTGGCTTAATTTCAAAATTTTGCAGCGGTAATCACTAGCCTTTGAATACTTGATTGTAGCTCAATGATCTGAGGCATAGCAAAGTCTCTAAGCGATTTCTGTTCCTCTTCCGCCATCCTTGCTTGATGTTGTACTGTATCTTGAACAAAGCGTCGGATCCGACGAAACCTTCGTTCAATCTCGTCTTCGACTGGTACAGGTTCCAATCTTTTCGAACGTGTTTCCATACACGAACTCGGATACCTGTCACGTGGGTAACCCGGGTTCGATCCCCGGCAACGGCGCCAAAAACTTGTTTGCCTAAATCTGACCTAGTAAAACACGCAAGTATACGTGGTCTAACTGTAGTAAAATAGCAAGCAAGATATCGTATCCCACAAGGACTTTCTATTATTAATTCGCCAAAAGACTAATCATAAAACACTCCAATCCTAATTAAACGATCACTCAAAGTTGATGATTATAGATTAAGTGAATGATTTAAATTAATTGAATTACAAAACCTAAATTACCAAGATTTGTTATCTAGATGTAAAACATTAAGGTTATAATTTCCCCTAACACTTCAATTGAACCTTTCCATTCCCTATGTATGTTATCGAACATGTGGAGTTAATAACCAGAAAATCATGTGTACTCACTAGCCTCTGTCGATGGTCAAATGAATATCACCTATTTAAATAAATCACTATGTGTCCATGAGATTTAACATTAAATAGGAGTCATTAAAATCAGATTTCATTGTAGGTTACATATGGTTTATAGGTATATGTCTACCCTATAAACACATCATGCAGTCTACCACATGTAGAATGGCAAGAACATATGTCAACATACCCAGACCTAGGTTTATATTCCATTTGTCAACTTCATATAAACTGTCAAGCTAATTACTGGCCAAGTAATTATAATTCAAGCATAAGATATGTCAATTCACTCCAACACAATCAATTAACATAACAAGGAAATGAATTGCCTTCAATTTACACGTTAGGTTCCATTACAACCTTAATTTGGAAGTTTAGTTCATCACTAATTCAATAACTATGATACAAGTCTAACAACATTCAGAATAACCAAAGTAAAAGAGATAAAAGAAGGTAGAACTCAGTTGTCACTCTGAACTGCCCTTCAAACTCCAACGTTGATTCCTCCTCTGCTGAATCCTTGAATCCTCTGTTTTGGTCTCTCTCCTCTGTTGTTCAGCTTCCTCTATCTCCCTCCTTCTGCCTTTGTTACCCCCTTTTCTTTTGCGTTAACCTCCCACTGAAATTAACTGTCCCCCCACGTATTGGAGGATGTCCATCATCTTAATTCGTGTCTGGGTCCCGCAAAAGAATACTTCGCTTGAGACATTTCCCGACGAGCGCCCACCAAGCGCCAACCAAGCGCCTAGGCGCTCACTTGATCTGGTCGAATGCTATTGTCAAGCGCCTACCAAGCGCCTACTGAGCGCCTAGGCGCTCCTCTGGTCTGGCCAGACGTTTCGGCCAAGCGCTTACTGAGGGCCTACAAAGCGCCTAGGCTCTTGTCTGATAGAGATAATTACCATTTTGCCATTTTGAGCTCTTTTTCCTACACATCAGAGGGGAAATTACCAAAAGTAAGTAAAATGAAACATAGAGCATATAAATGAATGAAAACAACACAAATCACTAAGCCTTAAGCATTCAATTTGCAAGTATAAAACCTACTCATCAATTACCCCCAAACTTAGCTTTTTGCTTGTCCTCAAGCAAATCAAAAACAAAATAAAACAAAACGAAATGAAACTTAAACTAATTAATAACCTACAAACCAAACAATGAACCAACGGTTATCCAAACATATGCCTCAGAGATTCCTTACCATTTAGACAAAATTTCAAAATCATGTTTCGTCCATTCCCAACACATTACTAGTATCGCATTACTTTCAACCCATATCATGTGTGTGTGAACTCAATGCGTCAAATTCACCGAAACTCAGATAAGTTAATTAACTTCAATGCCCATAGACGATAATTAATAGAAGGATATGCAAAAGTCCTCCATATGCTTACTTGCACATAAATTTTTATTTATTTATTTATCACGAGTGCGTTTTACGCTCCATCTCGCATCTAATCTTGGCATAGGCAATGTTTACTTTTATTAGGCTTTTCAAAACTACCCATGTAACGAACTTTCCACCAATGACTCCCAAACCAGTTGGTATTAGGGCATTAAGTGTAGAGACACTCCTACGGGCTTACTTGTTCGAGTAATTAAGGCCACAAAAGTAAACTAGCCAAGTTATCCATATTTTATTCTTTTTTTTTTGTTTTTTTTAAGCAAGTAAACATATAGAAGTTGTTTTTATCGAAACAGGCACTTCATTCAATCAACCTCTCATAAATTTCAACTATTTGATCACATCGAGTACGAGCATATAAATGTCAAGGTTCTGAAACAATGCAGTCACTAGTAACAGTTAGAAATTAGATTAACACTCATTATCTAATTCACCCAAATCCCTGACTAATTCATCAAATTATCATCATCGGCAAACATAAGATTATATGACTTCATTGCTCGATTCACTACTCTTACGCACCTAAATATATATAATACCTAGACTAACCCACTTTCATAGGGACCACGATTACACTTAGCACGTGTAACAAACCTTTGAACCACTAGGTTACCCCAAATGGACGAGTTGTGTCTCGTGAGGGTTTGCAGTGAATGTACCCACAAAATTCTAAAATTAAATGCAACTGAAATTTAAATTTTTAAGTTTTAAGTTTTAATTTTTTTTATTTTTTTTTAATAAAAAAGAAACGACTACATGCAAATAACTACATGCAAACATAAAAAGGAAATGACTACATGCAAACTACATGCAAATAACTATATGCATTTATGCAAGACACGACACTATGCACGATATGACACTTATCCCAGCAAGTTAATCCCTCCCCCAAACTTAAACAGCGAAATGTCCTTAATTTGCAATAAAAAGGAAATGAAATACAGAGGACTTCCCTGTAGCTGCTCAGTTATCATCATTACGCTCCTCATCATCGGCGTCTGGCCGTGGGAATGATGGGAGCTGAGGAATATCGGGAAGCTGCATGTTAGAGAGTGCTTGAGCCAATGCTTGAGCGACATTCACATTGAAGCCGTGCATGACATTTTGGCGCTGGGCTAATGCCATATTTTGTCGGGCTACGACTCGGAACTGCAAATCCACATGCGATTGTAATCTCCGTAGCTTAATGTTGAACTCATTTTCAGTTAATGCAGCATGAGCGGATGGTACAGCTGAGGATGGCCCTGCTTCGTGGGAAGGAGATGCGGCGAATAGCTCATCGGTATCTGGCGACTACGGCTCATCCCTAGCCGGATGATTTATAATGAAACCAACTCCTCGTGGATGTGCAGGGGCACCATCCCAGTGCTTTAATTGTCTAATGATGCACGCATCAATAAGAACCTTAGGTTGTTGAACCGGTTCATGCGTATCCCAAGTGACATCAGCCCTTTTACATAATCCGCAGATGAGTGAAGGATGTGGCAGCCCACCAGATGACCCTCCTTCAATAGCATGAGAGATAGAATCGTGGATGACTTGGCCCACATTGATAACCTTTCCTTTCACCAAACAGTATAGTAAAATGGCTCGATCCTTGATGATTTCACTCACATGAGTTGTGGGCATAAGCTTCACACACAGAAAAAAATGCCATGCTTTCCCGAATCGACTTAAATGACTCGATGAAAATAGCACCGGTTCATCCCCGTTAAGCTTCCAGGTTGCACCTGGACGACACAACCGTCAGATCACCTTATCCAGGTTTAGCTTGTTCTGTTTATAAAGTGTGTACTCGTCCATTTGTTGCATAGTGGGTAGCCTATAATACTCGTTTATTTCCGTGGCACTGAAGGATACCTCTTTACCGCGTACGAGCACCACATTATTCGTAGCCTCAATCGCGTTAGCGTAAAATTCCCGTACTATAGATTCCACTGCCGGTTTGGGTTGCGCCGTGAAAGCGGTCCAATCTCGCTCATTGAT
Source organism: Hedera helix (assembly GCA_947179155.2). NCBI lineage: Eukaryota > Viridiplantae > Streptophyta > Magnoliopsida > Apiales > Araliaceae > Hedera > Hedera helix. The sequence goes on from OX359274.1 coordinate 21,879,669, forward strand.
CATGTCAAAAATCTCCCCCTGCGTTACACCTGGACTTATCCCTCATTCCGGAATTATAGTTTTTGAGGCCAGTCCCCCATTGAACCGATCAGACGCAGCCTCACTGACAAATTTTGTTGTGTCGTATAAGGCACGGGAACTCTCACCGCGTTGTCGTTTTAGAGCCATGAGTCACAACCAGAGTACAAAGTGAATGCCCCCCACCAATTCCAGAAAAATGCAGCCAAATAAGCACCCTTGAATCTCTCAGGACTTTTAACAAACACTTGGTGTGCGCTCTTAAAAGTATGAACCAATGATGCTCCCCCAAACTTGGATTTGCCACCCTTTTGTGGGTTTATCTATACAATCGACCCAATAGCAGATTCACACCCCATTGAAGAAGAAATTTAAACACAAGAAGAATATTTCCTTTACCCACTTGAGTTACAAAGGTTTTCCACATAAAACTTACAAATCCTTGAAAAAAATGGCTGATTTGAGGATAATGATTTGTAATTACTTGAATACTTGGGAGTGAGGGTGGTGCTCTGACCTTTAATGGAGTACCCAAGTTGTGATTTGAAGTTGTTGGGTCACGGGTGGGCGATCAACCAAGCGGGCAAATTTTTTTCTGGTGAGCCTTCTTTGGTTTCGGTGGGTTCTAGTTGATTTCGGCAAGATGGATGCTTAAGTGTGGAATGAGATGGTTGGAATCTTCCTTGTAGCACTTAGGTTGGGAGATGAACGGGTGGGGGCGTGTTCTAGTGATCGAATAAATGGAAGAGTGCACAATGAATCAAACACCAGCCGAGCCCCTTTATTTTCCACCCTTTGCACGTGCAGCTTATGTTCTGTGCCAGCCCTGTCAAGCACCTAGGCGCTTGGTCGGCGCTCACTAGGCGCTCGTCCAGCACCTACCAAACGCTTAGGCGCTCTAACCCCCTGACTGTGCCTTTTCTTTCTGGTTCTGGACAGCCCCTGCAAGCGCCTAGGTGCTTGGTTAGCGCTCACTAGGTGCTCCAGACTCCTGTTCTCAGCTTCCTTGCTGCACTAAGCCCCTCCTTGTGTAAGCTACTTGTACCTACAGGAGACAATTATTTAGTATTAACAACATATGATCTTCAGAAATAATCTAACTACAAATTAAAAACTCATCACAAAATTTAACTCCACAAAATTTAAACACTATAACATTAACACTTTGGGTTGCCTCCCAAATAGCGCTTGGTTTCAAGTCATCGGCCCGACTTTGCCCTTTTCAATCAGTTTTTTTTAGGATGATTGAGGTTTTCTGACGATCGACATCACCCCCCCCCCCCCCCCAATAATGTTTCAATATTTGGCCGTTTACTTTAAAAGTCTGCTTTGTAGCTAAATCCTCTAGTTCTACCGCTCCATGCGGAAATACTTGAATGATGGAGAATGGACCTGACCACCTTGACTTTAACTTTCCTGGAAAGAGTTTCAAGCGGGAATTAAAGAGAAGAACTTGTTGCCCTGGCTCAAATTCCCTCGGGATGATCTTCTTGTCATGCCATTTCTTTACCCTCTCCTTGTATAATTTAGAACTTTCGTAGGCCTGAAGTCGAAATTCATCAAGCTCATTTAACTATAATAGTCACTTATCACTTACAGCTGCTGCATCAAAATTAAGCTTTCGGATCGCCCAATATGCATTATGCTCAAGCTCATCCGGGAGATGACACGCTTTTCCGTATACAAGTTGAAACGGAGACATCCCGATTGGTGTTTTGTAAACGGTCCAATATGCCCAAAGTGCATCGTCTAATTTCGTTGACCAGTCCTTTCTGTTTGGGTTCACCATTTTCTCCAATATCCGCTTGATTTCCCGATTGGATACCTCAACCTGTCCGCTAGTTTGGGGATGATATGCAGTAGCAATCTTATGAGTTACCCCATACTTAGCCAAGAATGTCTCAAATTGCTTATTACAGAAATGTGTGCCCCCGTCACTGATAATTTCCCTTGGTGTGCTAAATCGAGTAAATATGTTCTTCCGAAGAAATCTCAAAACCACTCTCGCATCATTAGTCGGTAGTGCGGCCGCTTCCACCCATTTGGATACATAATCAACCGCAACTAGGATGTATAAGTTGCTGAAAGACGATGGAAATGGCCCCATGAAATCTATCCCCCATACATCAAAAATCTCAACTATCAAAATATTATTGAGGGGCATTTCATGCCGTTTAGAGATATTGCCAACCCTTTGGCATCTGTCGCACTGTAGCACAAACGAACGAGCATCTTTAAAGAGAGAAGGCCAATAAAATCCTGAATGAAGCACTTTGAATGCAGTCCTTTCTCCCACATAATGTCCTCCGTAATCCGAAGCATGGCAATGATGAAGGATGCTCTGAATTTCTTCTTCGGGTACACATCTTCTTAACAGTTGATCGGCACATTGTTTAAACAATAGTGGTTCATCCCATATATAAAATCTCACATCATGAAGGAACTTCTTTCTCTGCTGGCTAGATAAGTCCGGAGGCATCACACCACTTGCTAGGTAACTCACAAAATCCGCATACCAAGGTGCCTCCGTCGTAATAGAAAAAAGTTGCTCATCCGGGAACGACTCATTAATCACCAGACCGTCATCCTCTTTATGTTCTGAGTTCTCTAATCGGGACAAGTGATCTGCCACCTGGTTCTCGGTCCCCTTCCTGTCCCGAATCTCTAAATCAAATTCTTGAAGTAAGAGTACCCATCTTATCAAACGCGGCTTCGCATCTTTCTTAGTGATCAAATATTTTATGGCCGAATGATCTGTGTATACCACCACTTTTAACCCGATGAGGTATGCCCGGAATTTATCAAATGCGTACACCACTGCTAGAAGTTCTTTTTCTGTTGATGTATAATTGAGTTGGGCATCCGACAATGTCTTGTTGGCGTAATAAATAGCATGAAACATTTTATCTTTTCGCTGACCCAAGATTTCCCCAATCGCGTAATCACTCGCCTCACACATCAGTTCAAAAGGTAGGTTCCAATCAGGGGCAATAATTACTGGAGCTGTAATCAACTTCATTTTCAGCAGCTCAAAAGCTTCATGACAAGCCTTATCAAACTTGAACGGTACATCCTTTTTCCAACAGGTTGCATAACGGTTTTGTTATCTTCGAAAAATCCTTTATGAACCGTCGATAGAAACCAGCATGCCCTAAAAAACTACGAATGCCCTTAACTGAAGAAGGCGATAGAAGCTTCTCAATTGTCTCAATTTTTGCTTTATCCACTTCTAACCCTTTTGCTGACACTCTATGCCCCAGAATGATACCTTCGTGAACCATGAAATGACATTTTTCCCAATTCAAAATCAAATTTGTTTCAATGCACCGTTTAAGTACCAGAATTAGGTTCTCTAAACAAAGATCAAAAGAATCTTCAAAAACTGAGAAATCGTCCATAAATACCTCGAGATTATTTTCGACCATATCTGAGAAAATAGCCATCATGCACCTCTGAAAAGTGGCTGGTGCGTTACACAAGCTGAAGGACATCCGTCTAAATGCAAAGGTGCCGTAGGGGCAGGTAAAAGTTATCTTTTCTTGATCTTCGGGCGCAATAGCTATCTGATTATACCCGGAATACCCGTCCAATAAACAATAGAACCCATGGCCAGCCAATCGATCCAGCATTTGGTCAATGAACGGCAGCGGGAAATGGTCCTTACGAGTGGCCTTGTTCAGTTTTCTATCATCCATGCATACTCTCCACCCAGTAACTGTTCTTGTCATGATCAATTCGTTGTTCTCATTAGCCACTACCGTCATACCACTCTTTTTCGGGACGCACTGTACTGGACTCACCCAAACACTATCTGAAATCGGGTAAATGATCCCAGCATCGAGCCACTTAATGACCTCCTTTTTCACCACTTCCTTCATAACAGGTTCAACCTTCGTTGATGCTCGATAGTTGGTTTAGCCCCTTCTTCGAGTAAAATCTTGTGCATGCAAATCGTCGGACTAATTCCCTTTATATCAGCCAGAATCCATCCCAATGCCGATTTATATTCTCTAAGCACCCTCAAAAGCTTACTCTCATGCTCATCTGTAAAAGTGGCAGAAATAATCACTGGCAAGGTAGAAGACTCACCCAAATATGCATACCTAAGATGTTTAGGTAGCTGCTTAAGATCCAACGTTGGTGGTTCCTCTAGTGAAGTCTTAGGTCGCGCATTGGATTTCCCCGAATAGTTAAGTGCTTCAAACTGCTGTCTAAAATTTGTGTACCTTGGTGAATAGTCCATCAGCTGCACATACTCCATAACTTCTGAACATTCTAGAATTTCTTCACTCACAATAGAAGTCTCAAGAGGATCAAGAGCACTATTACTTGCTCGCATATCGTTAACTGCTCCATCAATCAGATCAACTCTGAGGCATTCATCAGCATCGTTGGGGAATTTCATTGCCTTAAACAAGTTGAAGGTTACCTCTTGGTCCTGCACCCGCATAGTTAGCTGTCCTTTCTGAACATCAATCAATGTCCTCCCCGTTGCAAGAAATGGTCGACCCATAATTATTGGAATGTCTCGATCCTCTTCAAAGTCTAACACGATGAAATCCGCCGGAAAGATGAATTTGTCGACTTTTACCAAGACATCCTCCACAATCCCCCTCGGATAAGTAAGTGATCTATCTGCTAGCTGAAGAGCCACATTTGTGGGGGTGGCTTCTTTCAAACCAAGTTGCTGATAAACCGAGAAAGGCATGAGGTTGATACTTGCACCCAAATCACACATGCATCGGTTGAAAAACTGGCTCCCGATTGTGCATGGGATAGTGAAGCTACCCGGATCTTTAAGCTTCGGTGGAAGCTTCTTTTGTAATATGGCATTGCACTCCTCCGTTAAAGCTACAGTTCAAATTCTCCCAACCTTCTTTTCTTTGACATAATGTCCTTCATGAATTTGACGTAGCTGGGCATCTGTTCCAACGCATCCGCAAATGGAATGTTGATTTGTAACTTCTTAAACACCTCCAAGAATTTCGAAAATTGCATGTCCAATTTCCTTTTTTGTAGTCTTTGTGCAAATGGAACAGATGGTACCAATGAAGCGTTTCTATCCATTTGAGCTTTCTCCTTTGCCTGTGCACCTGACTTAGTCCCCTTTTCTTCAACTTCCTTTTTGATTTATTCTTTCTTGTTTTTCTCTTCTCTTGGTAACTCCTGTTTTGCCTCTTGCAACTCTTTCCCACTTCTAAGCATAACAACCTTACAATGCTCTTTCCCTTCTCTTTTTGGATTCACCTCTGTGTCGCTCGGTAAATTCCCGTGAGGATGATTATTCATTGCATTAGCCAACTGTCCCATCTGATTCTCGAGGTTGCGAATTGACACTGCTTGGCTTTTTATGTTCATCTCCATCTGATTCACAATTTTGTCCTGCGCACTCATCCTTGACTCAGTTCCAACCATGAATTTTGCCAATATTTCTTCCAAGTGTGTCTGTTTCTGTGGTTGCTGAGGGGGTTGATTGGGAAATCCAGGAGGGTTGGATTGCCTTGGAGCATTCTGTGGATGGGTTTGATTATCTCTCCATGAAAAGTTCGGGTGGTTCCTCCACCCCAGATTATAACTGTTGGAGTTACTAGTGTTCTGTTGTCGGTTATAATTCCCCAAATACGGCACTGACTCTGAACTAATTGCGCATTGATCACTGGAATGACTTCCAGCACATAGCTCGCACACCATTGCTACATTCTGCACATCCTTTGCACCTATAGCATCAATTTTTCTTCTCAAAGCCGCAATCTGAGATGTTACTTGAGCTGAAAACGCTGTAACTGCATCCACCTCAATGATCCCGGCTACCCGTAGTTGGTTCATCCTTGCAGTTGGCCACTGATAATTGTTGGCTGCCATAGTTTCCAGCAATTTATAAGCTTCATCAAAATTTTTAGCCATTAAAGCTCCTCCTGCTGCTGCGTCAATACTAGTACGTGTAGCATTAGCCAACCCATTGTAGAACGTCTGAACTAGCAACCACTGTGGTACCACATGATGAGGACATTTGCGCATTAAGTCTTTGAATCTCTCCCATGCTTCATATAGCGACTCCGAGTCATGTTGAACAAAACTCGTAATGTCATTCCGCATCTTTGCTGTTTTAGCTGGTGGAAAGAATTTGGCAAGGAACTTTTGTGCCAAATCATTCCACGTCGTTATTGAACCAGGGGGTAATGAGTGAAGCCAAGCTCTTGCCTTATCACGGAGTGTAAACGGAAATAACCTTAGTCTTATTTCATCTTCACTGACTCCATAAAACTTAAACGTATCACAAATCTCAAGAAAGCTCACTAAGTGTTCACTCGGATCATCATTCGGTAAACCCCCAAATGGAACTGAATTTTGCAGCATCTGAATTGTTCCTGTCTTAATTTCAAAATTTGTAGCGGTAATCACTGGCCTTTGAATACTTGATTGTAGCTCAATGATCTGAGGCATAGCAAAGTCTCTAAGCGATTTCTGTTCCTCTTCCGCCATCCTTGCTTGATGTTGTACTGTATCTTGAACAAAGCGTCGGATCCGACGAAACCTTCGTTCAATCTCGTCTTCGACTGGTACAGGTTCCAATCCTTTCAAACGTGTTTGCATACACAAACTCGGATACCTGTCACGCGGGTGACCCGGGTTCGATCCCTGGCAACGGCGCCAAAAACTTGTTTGCCTAAATCTGACCTAGTAAAACACGCAAGTATACGTGGTCTAACTGTAGTAAAATAGCAAGCAAGGTATCGTATCCCACAAGGACTTTCTATTATTAATTCGCCAAAAGACTAATCATAAAACACTCCAATCCTAATTAAACGATCACTCAAAGTTGATGATTATAGATTAAGTGAATGATTTAAATTAATTGAATTACAAAACCTAAATTACCAAGATTTGTTATCTAGATGTAAAACATTAAGGTTATAATTTCCCCTAACACTTCAATTGAACCTTTCCATTCCCTATGTATGTTATCGAACATGTGGAGTTAATAACCAGAAAATCATGTGTACTCACTAGCCTCTGTCAATGGTCAAATGAATATCACCTATTTAAATAAATCACTATGTGTCCATGAGATTTAACATTAAATAGGAGTCATTAAAATCAGATTTCATTGTAGGTTACATATGGTTTATAGGTATATGTCTACCCTATAAACATATCATGCAATCTACCACATGTAGAATGGCAAGAACATATGTCAACATACCCAGACCTAGGTTTATATTCCATTTGTCAACTTCATATAAGCTGGCTAAGACGTACGTTCTTGAGCTTTAAACTATGAAAAGAAATTCGACATTATAACTACTGTAAAATGAAGAAAGACTTAAGAACACATGAAGAACACAGAGAACAACAATCGTACATGGCTACGACTCGCATTCTTGAGCTTTTGAAAATTAAAGATGAAAGAAAAATCGAACATAATAACTACTAGAGATTGTACCTTTTGAATTTGCAAGCCTTAACTATTTCTTTGCAATTTTCAATATAGTAACTCACTAGAACTCTCTCTCAATATATGTATAGCTTTGATACTTGATCTTTTAGCTTAAAAATGAATGATAGAACAAGTGAGCATTGCTTGTTTTTTATAGGCAAACCAAAGCTAAGGCATTAAGGTCATTATTACCAAACTTCCAAGCTAAGCTAAGTTGAAGTGCATCACCCTTTCCTTCATGAAGTGGCCGGCCAAAGTGACTCACCAAGCCATTCAATGCTTGAAATGATCACATTTTTTGTGACACAATAAATTACACATGTTAGCTTCTAATTGGTCCAACACTTAGCCTACCAAATGAATAATTCTAGGGCTTGTTTGGTTGGTCAATTAACCATTTATTCGAGGGATAGTCATGGTCTTTTACTAAGCTTGATTAAGGTTAGTTTAGTCCTTTTGATAATCTAACTTAATCATACTTAGGTTAATAAGCAATAAACCTAGGTTGATTAGGTTATTAATTCACCAATGAGCTCATATAAAGTCGGATTACAACTCTCTCAGAAGTTTGGAGTATTACATTGACCCCTCCTTAAAAGAATTTCATCCCTGAAATTAACTTTGTACAATTAAGAAAACAGATGTGGATATTCTATCTTCATTTTATCTTCTAATTCTCACGTTGCTTCTTTCATAGATTGATTTCTCCATATAACCTTGACTGAAAGTATGACCTTGTTTCGCGAGACTTGTTCCTTCCTATCAACAATTTTAACAAGACTATCCTCATAGCTTAGATCCTTCTCGATTTGAATGGGTTCGTAGCTGATGACGTCTTTGTAATCGAGTTTATAGGAACGCAATACTGAAACAAGAAATAAATTATGTATATGTTCCAGTTATGGAGGTAAGACTACTTCATAAGCTACCTCACCTATTCTTCGTAATATCTCGAATGGTCCTATAAACCTTGGACTCAGTTTTCCTTTCTTTTCAAAACGAATATTTCATTTCCAGGGAAATACTTTTTGGAAAACATGACTACCGACTTCAAAGTCTCTCTTTTGTCGATGTAGATCGACATATCTCTTCTATCTTTCTTGATCAGCTCGTAACCTCAGTTGAATTGTTCGAACTACCTCCGTTGTTTGTTGAACCAATTCTGGCCCAAGCATCTTCTGTTCACCAACTTCATCCCAACACATCAGTGTTCTACACTTATTTCCATATAGAGCTTCATATGGTGGCATTCCTATACTAGCGTGATAACTATTGTTGTAAGAAAATTCTACCAGAAGTAAGTGATCTTCCCAACTTTCCTCAAAACTCATCATGCAAGCTCTGAGCATATCCTCCAAAGTTTGGATAGTCCTTTCACTTTGACCATCAGTTTGTGGGTGATAAGCAGTACTCATTCTCAATTGTGTACTTAGATGTTCTTGATGACTTTTCCAGAAGTTCGATGTGAACCCTGGGTCTTGATCAGACACGATCGAAATTGGTACGCCGTGTCTAGAGATAACCTCCTTAATGTATAGCTTTGTTAATTGATCCAAAGTGAACTTAACCTTTATTGGTAAAAAGTGAGCTGACTTAGTTAGTCTATCCACTATTACTCATATGGCATCGTGACCTTTCTGTGTAGTTGGTAGGCCTACTACACAATCCATTCTAATATGCTCCCATTTTCACTCTATAATCTCCAATGGTTGCAATAATTCATTGGGTCTTTGATGCTCAGCTTTAACTTGCTGACATGTCAAACACCTACTAACGAATTCAACCACCTCCCTTTTCATATTTGGCCACTAAAAATGTTGACTTATGTCTTTGTACATTTTGATACTACCTAGATGTACTGAAAACTTAGTACTATGTGACTTATGTCTTCCTTGAGTTCTTAAACTGAAATAATCCAAATTCCAGATTCAAATCTAATGATTCCCTCCTTGTCCATCTTGTATTTGCCGTCTACAATCTCTGTTGACTTCTTCAACTTTTTATAGTTTCCATCCTCCTCATGGATTCCCTTAATGTTACCTAACAAGGTTGAGTGATCCTCCATTACGAACAATTTCCTTATTGAGATTGAAGGAACTCTCACCTCTATGTCGAGTCTAACGAACTCTTTAATCAACTCATCCTGAGTTGTTAACACATTTAACTTCTCTTGGATCTTTCTACTCAAAGCATCTGCACTACGTTAGCTTTTCCTGGATGATATAGGATTTCACAATCATAATCCTTAATCAATTCCAACCATCGTCTTTGCCTCATATTCAACTCTCATTGTGTAAAAATATACTTTAAACTCTTGTGATCTATATAAATTTCACACTTCTCCCCATACAAGTAATGCCTCCATATCTTTAAAGCAAATGCTACCACCGTTAATTCTAGATCGTGAGTAGGATACTTTAACTTATAATCCTTTAGCTGTCGCGAAGCATAAGCTATTACTTTGCCATGTTGCATCAAAACACAGCATAATCCTTTATATGAGGTATCACTGTAAACTACAAGACCTTCAATATTATCCAGTAAAGATAATATTGGCGCCTCGATTAGCCTCTTCTTTAGCTTTTGAAAGCTCTCTTCATATTTGTCATTCCAAACATACTTTACTGTCTTACTGGTTAAGTTGGTTAACGGGGTTGTTATCTTTAAAAAATCTTTAATGAAACGTTTATAGTACCCTACTAAACCTAAGAAACTCCTTACTTCGATTGGGGTTTTTAGTTGTTCTCAGTTCATAACTGCTTCTATCTTTGATGGATCCACTGAAACTCCGCTCTTGTCAATCCCATGACCTAAGAACTGAACTTTCTTTAGCCATAACTCGTATTTTGAAAATTTGGCATATAGTTATTCCTTTCGTAAGGTTTCTAGTACACTTCTCAAGTGTATAACATGTTCTTCTAGTGTTTTCAAGTATATGAGAATATCATCGATGAACACTACAACATACTTTCCTAAGCAAGACCTAAAAATCCTATTCATCAAGTCCATGAATGTTGTCGGTGCATTCGTTAATTTAAAGGACATTACTAGAAACTCGTAATGTCCGTAACATGTTCTAAACGTTATCTTTGACACATCTTCCTTTCTCACCTTCAGTTGATGGTAACCTGACCGTAGATCAATCTTAGAGAAATACTTCACTCCTTTAAGTTAATCAAACAAGTCGTCAATCCTAGGTAAGGGATACTTATTATTTATGGTCAATTTATTGAGTTCACGATAATCAACACATAATCTTAAAGTTCCATCCTTTTTCTTGACAAACAACACTAGTGCTCCCCATAGAGAAACACTTGGTTAAATGTGTTTCTTATCCAATAGTTCTTGTAACTATAACATCAATTCCTTTAATTCCACAGGCGCCATTCTATATAGACCCTTCAAAACAGGTGTTGTTTCAGGAGCTAAATCAATAACGAACTCAATCTCCCTATCAGGTGGAAGACCGGGTAGATCATCGGGAAACACATCCAAAAACTCTCTAACCACTGATATTTGGTTTATATCTAACCATTTTCTGTTAGGTGTCTATAATATGTGCCAAATAGCCCAGACATCCCTTCTAAAGTAATCCCTTTGCTTGCTTTGCAATTAGACATCGGGATTTTCTTGGTGACTGGCTTCCTTTGAGGATTACCATTGATTTGGACATTGTAAGAAGTTTAACGCACTTTTGTTGACAATCGATCATCGCTTGGTGATTGGTCAACCCATCCATGCCTAGAATTACATCAAATTCCCCCAATTGGATTGGAAACAGATCGACTCTCAACTCATGACCCTTGATCACTATGCAACAACCTTTTATTAAGTTATTAACAGGAATTAGTTCTTTATTAGAAATGTCTATCATTAAAGAATTTTCTAATAATTCACTAGGCACGTTTAATTTCTTAGCAAATTCCTGGGAAATAAAAGAGCAAGTAGCACCTGAATTAAATAGCACGTAAGCACTTATGGTGTTGATCGAAATGATACCTGACACTACATCGTGTGATGCTACAGCATCTCCCATGGTCATGTTGAATGTCCTTGCTGTTAGATGACCCGGGTTAGTTGTTGGGGTAGATTTGTTAGTATTGTCCCCTCCGGCGTTTCCTCCCTTCTTGGGGCACATCTTAGCTTGATGCCCCGAGGCTCCACAATTAAAGCAAGAGTTTTTTTTAGGGTTAGGGCATGCGTTTACTAAATGTCCCTCTTGTTTGCAATTGTGGCAAACATTTTTCTCCTTCAGACATATTCCTAAGTGATGTTTCTCACATGTTTTACATTGTTCCATTGTTTTCTTTTTACTCTCTCCTCTTTACTGAGAGTTTTCGCTATTGAACCTTCTCTTATTATTATTTTCTCCCCCATTCCCTCCTTTATTATTGTTTCCTCCCCCATTTTCTCCTTTATTATTATTCCTATCTTTGTTAAATTTGACTATGGCTTCATTTTTGCCTTCGACAATGATAGCTTTTTTTAGTAATTGGGCATAACTCTCTATTTGCAAGACAGCTACTTTACCATATATCCAGGGTTGTAAACCCTCCTCAAACCTTCTTGTTTTCCGTTCCTCCGTATATACTTGATTTGGAGCAAAACGAGCAAGTTCATTGAATTTGGAGACATACTGGGGAATAGTCATATCCCTTTTTTTTTAATTTAAAAATTGTACCTCCATTTTATTCTTCATGCTTCGTGGAAAGTAGTTTTCAAAGAATAACTCTTTGAAAGCTTCCCACGCTACCACACCTTCACCGGCACGGTCTTGGTTGGCTTCCCACCAGAAGTTAGCCTCGCCCTTCATTAGGTAAGTGGAGAACTTGGTCTTCTTATCCTCAGCAACCTTTGCTAAGTCAAAGACTTTTTTTATTTCTTTTATCCAGCACTGAGCCTCTATAGGCTCAGTGGTTCCATTGAAATCGGGAGGACCTACATTTTTAAAGTCTTTAAATAAGACTTTTTGTGGTTGGGGTTCTGGCGGAGGTGGTGGCGGTAGTATTTGTGGTTGTGATTATAGGGGTGGGGATGGCACATTATTTGTTGCACAATTATCTAAGACTCCTATTATCATATCTAAAAATTATTGCATAGGATCGGGAGCCTGAACATTACTCTCACTACTAACACTTATTGTTACTGTTGCCCTTGTTCGTGGTTTTGGTGGTGCCATTTTCTAAATAAAATGAAATGTACGTGTAAATATGAAAGCATTAAAAATTATAAGGCATATTTCTTAAACAAACTTCTTATATTATCAAAATTTGTACATTACATTATCCAAGTGATTTAAATCATTTAACAACTATTAACATCCCTTATAAAAATGGGAATGCTAATTTAAAACATTTACAACATACTAATACATTACACATTTTTCGACTAGATCTTTCTAGCCTTCTTATTGATCTTATGGATCATACTAATCACCACAGACCTATGAATTTCAAACCCCAAATCTTTGGCTGGTGAAGGAAATTTAATTATTTTTCCTTATAGTCTGGAGTAAGTAGCACCATAAGCTCTTTTGATTCGACTACGATCTGCTTATAGGCGAGATACTTTCTCTTGGGAAGCCTCCAACTGAATCTGTAGTTGCTAGCTTCTTTCAGCTTCATCCAACCACCGCCTTTCAAGCACTTTTATTATATCGTTGGCCCAGTTCATATTGGTCTGGTTCTCTATTTGGAGTTGTTTGATACACTCTTCTTGAGCTTCTCTATATGCCAACATTTTTGCTGCATCTTCTTCCAACTCGGCGATGATTTCATCGTAAGCCAGCAAGTCGATGACATCTTCATCATCCTCCTCCTCTACTGGGAGAACTTGATTTACCTCTCCAGTATCGTGTAGTTCCACGTTGTGGTTAGGCTCTTCGATTTCTGATTCATAATTGAAATGCTTGCTAGGATCACTTTCGTTGCCCAAAGCTTGAGTGTTGTCTTCCATGATGTCTAATCCGTTTAAATCAGTCATTTCTACATAACAAGGTTAACTTTAATTAGTATAGTTATTTTCACATAATGTCATTTATGTAATTAAGATTAAAAATTTATTAACATCTTTTAATTATCTATTAGACTCTTTACAAGTCCATTTAACTTAATCTATCAGATTATATCCTCAAGTACTTGTTACTTTAGAGCTATAATCTACAGTTTTGATACCAACCTGTGACACCCCCAAATCACTATACTTACTATAGTTGACTTGGTACTCACTATAAATGCTAAATCATTAGGTTTATAGATAATTTTCCTTTATTCATAAATAAAGTTCTCGTCTTAATTCCAAACGATCTTTCATTATTTTATATCAAGTCCTTGTAATAGAAGCAAGAGACTTAATACTCAATCATAACATTTTATCCTTAAGATTTAGATATTCTATAACTTTACATATTCCAAGATTCACGACATTAAATCATTAGGACGGCTCTTGGGAACAGAGAATCTTGTGGTGAATATTTATATCTTCACCAGTGATAAATGTTTGCATCTTTATCCGTGACAAATGGTTGTATCTTTGTCCAGTGTAAAAATCTTTTTCCATACAAAATATTACCCAACTAGTTAAAACCCTCACTCGAAACATATTTGGTTATAGTGACATCTCTTCATATCAATAATCCTACTTATCTGATATTCAGAATAGTAATAACGAGTTATACCTGAGTCTGAGGAACCTAACGATGAATTTGACTAGTCGACATTGATTAGTCCTGTCTCGGATGTATAGCACTCACAAGTTATTTACCGATCCTCATTCAGATAAATAGATCATTATCAATATTACGTTAAGTTTTTAACAATTCTAGGTTTAATTAAAGTAAAGATGTAATAAGAGAATGTGATAAAACTTGATAATATTTATATAATATTCGGTTACATATGTGAAACTTGTTCTTATTACAAAATGTCATTATGACTACAATTAAGAAAAGCAGTAAACTAGTTTACACATTTCTTATTTCCTTTCTTCTTTGAGCTAGAGCTCTCGGGTTTGTCTGTCTATTAGGTTTATTTGCAAGGGTGACCTAAAATGTTCAGCAAGTCTTAAACACTTAGCATATAAGTGAACTCACACCGATATGGATTGTAAGGATTCATGACACAACAATTGATATTACAAAATATTTTAACATAGCAAGATTGAATGGTAGTTAGTCCCTGAACTGTTCTTTATTTTTTGACTTAAAACCATTTACAGTGGATATAGAAAGGGGATCAACCTAACAACTTCCTATGCTATGCATAACATACAAGACACTGGACTAATCGTGAATAGTCCAACATTTTCGTTCATCTCAACTTCACATGTCAGGATCGCCTTAAGACAACTTGGTTTGATAAATTAAAGTTGATTCAGAATATATCATGAATGAGAATTTTATTTTTCAAGCTATGTCGAAACAAGTAGCAATAACTCTCATATCAAATATTTATAACATGTTGCTTGTACAAAATGTATAAATCACATAAAAAGCAAGTAAACAAAGGTTAAGGATAGGAAACTTGCTTGATCTGATAATATAGTTTACGTTAATTTTTATGTTCAATCGTACGGCCTATAAAGTATGTGATTCTAACATTTATATTAGTTATAAATAATAACCTTTAACTTAATTATCTTTATTTCAATAGTTTAATTTCGTTTGGATAGGTTTTATACTTCCCGACAAGTCCCGACTGAGCAAGACCCTAAGTTTCAGACAAAACCTTCAAAGAACAACTTTTTGGGAAGTTTTAAAAGTCTGATGGGTTGGAGCAGCCACCCCATAATTAAACCTATCTGGGGCGTGGCTGCCCTAACTATGCAGCACATTTGGCTGCTCGAACCTTTTTTAATGTAATTGTCATAACTTTGTCATACGAAAATATTTTGAAGTGATTCTTAAGTCTAAATTGCTTAGAATTTTATGATCTACAACTTTCATTTATATTGCTAAGGCAGATTCAATTTTAAGTTTTTGAAAAATGGTAAAAATAGACTGTAAGCATGCTTTGACCAATATTTTTAGGGTTAACCATGTGAAACATGGTACCGCTTGCTTTAACTCTTTAAGAAATTATGTTATAAGACTCAATAATACTTTATAACATAAAAATAATAAATCATAAACCTTTTCAAAGAAAGATTCATGACTTTTGCTCAAGAACACAAAGAACGAAAAATCGTACATGACTATGACTTATGTTCTTGAGCTTTTGGATTTCATACTTGAAATAATTTAAGCATTATAACTGCTTACATAAGTGATTATGACACTTTATAATTGATAAAAATTGGTCATTATAATGGCTTGTATAATTGATTATAACAATTTATAATAATTGCTGAAGAACATACGAAGAACACGGAAAACGACAATTGTACATGGCTACGACGTACGTTCTTGAGCTTTAAACTATGAAATGAAATTCAACATTATAACTACTATAAAAATGAATAAAGGCTCAAGAACACGTGAAGAACACGGAGAACGATAATCGTACATGGCTACGACTCGTGTTCTAGAGATTGTACTTTTTGAATTTGCAAGCTTTAACTATTTCTTTGCAATTTCCAATGTAGTAACTCACTAGAACTCTCTCTCTCTCTTAATATATGTATAGCTTTGATACTTGATTTTTGAGCTTGAAATTGAATGATAGAACAAGTGAGCATTGCTTGCTATTTATAGGCAAACCAAAGCTAGGGCATTAAGGTCATTATTACCAAACTTCCAAGCTAAGCTAAGTTGAAGTGCACCATCCTTTCCTTCATGAAGTGGCTGGCCAAAGTGACTCACCAAGCCATACAATGCTTGAAATGATCACATTTTTGGTGACACAACAAATTACACATGTTAGCTTCTAATTGGTCCAACACTTGGACTACCAAATGAATAGTTTTAAGGCTTGTTTGGTTGGTCAATTAACCATTTATTTGAGGGGTAGTCATGGTTTTTTACCAAACTTGATTAAGGTTAGTTTAGTCCTTTTAATAATCTAGCTTAGTCATACTTAGGTTAATTAGAAATAAACCTAAGTTGATTAGGTTATTAATTCACCAATTAGCTTAACATATAGATTAAGTTAATCTTTAGTTTAATTAACCTTAATCCTAGTTAGGTTTAGTTAAATAACATGATAGTTAGGTTAAATGGTAATCCAGTTACCTTAACCTAGTTCGATTCCGACCGAATTAGTATTTATCATCTAATTAAGTTTATTAATTAGCTAATTTAATTAGTTTGTAACTAGGGTTAGGTCTAAATTAGGTTTTCTAACCCAGTTATTTCTAACCTAGTTTATTTCTAAGTATCTAGTTGAATTGATCTTTACTGATTTAAAAGTCAAATATTACAGAATTTTGTTCCTAATAAACACTATTCTGTGAAGTGAAAAGTCAAAAAGACGTTACACGTTTTTTGATGAATAGTTTTTTTGTCTACCATTTCTCAAAAACAACGATCAAAAAGGCGAAAAATAATATTTTTCATCTTTTCCCTATTTCGTCTTATTCCCAACACATTTTTTGAGAAAAACTTTTATCGGCTAAAACATGTTTTCAAAGTGCGGGAAAGATGAATCCTGAAACAAAATGTCATTTTGATGTACACGTTTTACTCGGGGGCTTAGGTTCATTTTCCTAGGGTTTAGACCCTATGGTTTAAGGTTTAGGTTTTATCTTTTTTTCAATTTTTTTGAAAAAAAAAAACTTTTATTATCCTTTTTCGTGCTAAGGTTGGATACTTGAACCAAAACACATAAATTAACAATAACGAATATTCCATAACACATATAAGATGTAATTTAATCTTTATTTATTCATATAAAGTCAGATTACAACTCTCTTGGAAGTTCAGAATATTGCACTTTTTAGATTATATAGATTTCAACAATTGATCATTAAAGAACCCTTTTATGAATAATTACCGTATAATTTAATCCTTCTACCATACAATGTCCCAATAAAATATAAGATATGGAATTACTATCAAGTCTTATTTTATTTGATCATATGTATTTCGATTCTCAAATGCACAACTCTAAATAATGCAAATTGAAAACTCCTTTCTAATTTCATTATGCCTTGGCCAAAGACTACTAAGTTGTCATTTATCGAATCACATAGGACATTATCTCCTTTTAATAGAAGTGGTAGATTCTTTGTTGATCATTCACCTATCCCCATGTACAACTTATTATACCCAAGCATACCCTTTGATATACCCTAAAGGTCTTAAGAAATATGTCAAAGTATAACTTATCATACACAAGATACTATGATGATCTCAAGTTCAATAATCACTTCTACTACTATCACATAAGGAACTCGTATTGACATACAAGTAAAACTCCATTAGGTGTTCCTTGAGCGAATCATGTTCAGTGAACTTATTCTCTAATAAGCATATACTTATTTTAGTGTCTCCACATAAATGATTATGAGATCAATCATCCTCTTTATAAGAGTAAGCATATTATGTACTAATCTTTCCGAATTCACTAATCCCTAGTTTAGTGTTCCCACGATTAGAAACAATTTTAGTTTTGAGTTATCTTCAATTTAGATCTCATTAACATAATCATCATCATGATTCTAAAAGCATTGTTAAAAAACTAACGGATTATCAAAATTAATTAAACAATTAAATATGGATAAAGAAAATGCATTTGTATAAATAAATTTGTTTATTGATAAAGGAATAAGATTATAAAATATATGTTATATCACATTAAATGTGATTGGCTCACTCGCACTAAAGTCAATCACTATGGTATCTCATACCCATCTTCTCTACGTGACGAACAAACTATTGTTGAGATAACGATTTAGTAAATGGATCTACAATGTTGTCTTGAGAGTCCATTTGCTCTGCAGTGATGTCTCCTCTTTCAATAATTTCTCTAATCAAATAAAATCGCCGCAACACGTGTTTGAATTTATGATGAGACATGGGTTCCTTAACTTGTGCAACAGCTCCTATGTTGTCACAAAATAAAGGTACTGGTCCTTGAATGCTAGGAATCACCCCGAGTTCGGTTATAAACTTTTTCAGCCAAACAGCTTCCTTTGTAGTTTCACTTGCAGCTATGTACTCTACCTCTGTGACACCCCAGGATTTTACAGAATTTCTAAATTAAGGATTATGGTTAATTAAGTAAAGGTTAATAGTTAAAACCTATTGTTGAATGACAGAAATTTATAAGGGAGATTAGATATGAGTTATTATGTGATCAATGTGCTATTATGACCTATGTGGTAGGTTGAATGTATGTATACTTGATTTGATAAAGAATGAAGGATTTAATGTATAGAATAATGGAAATTAGAAAAATATAATTGGATTGAGCTTAAGTTATAAAATTGAGAACGAGGTTAATGAATAGGCCTGGAGAGGCGATGGTATGAAAATGGCAAGGTAAGGTAAGTATGTTTGTGCAGTAATGAAGAAACCGTATAATTAAATTGGTTTATTAAGGATTTATGGAATATTAAGTGTTGATATATGAATAAATGGATTTGTTAAGGAAATTGATATTAAATGATCGAAATAAGATAATCGTGATATGATGTGTAAAGACAAAAAGGTAATAC
Organism: Hedera helix; assembly: GCA_947179155.2. Lineage (NCBI taxonomy): Eukaryota > Viridiplantae > Streptophyta > Magnoliopsida > Apiales > Araliaceae > Hedera > Hedera helix. The sequence continues at coordinate 21,898,717 of OX359274.1, forward strand.
TCTTAAATATGAGTATAAGGAACGTAGATTCCAAGTATGTTGAAAATTGGTATATGTGAGTGAAGTAAATAAGTGAAAGGACGTTAAAATCGTAATTATGATATTATGAGTTTAAATGATAAAGGACGATGAATTTTGGTAATCCAGTCGAGGTTTGCTTCACGAGGAAGCGGTTTATGAAAAAGTGAGTAATCCGACTATTTGAGATGTCAGAAATTGGAATTGAATTATTGAGGAATCAAAAGGTTTATAGAAATTGGAATTAAATGAATAATATGAAATTTTGGCAAATATTATAGTAATTAATATGTGATTAATGAAATTAATATTTCAAAGTGTGACAAGTGATATAGGACAAGCCAATTATGGATTATTTGATGATGCAATAGAAGTCAAGCATAATGGGACAAGTTTGGATCAAAAATGAATTGATTTAAATGAAAAATAAGCAATTTGTGAATTATGGGGAAATTAAATTCCTAGAGTTTAAGGCTAAAGTAAATGATTCCCTAGACAAGTTTGGAAATGCCCATGGTATCCTAGTTGTATGAAATGTCCATTGTGCCATTTCTTAGTTAAGTGAAATGACATAAAAGACCCTAACTAGACATGAGTTAACTTAACCAATTAATGGTTAAGTGTTGGAGAATTTATATACCACACATATATGTATATTTTCAAGTAAACAAGCTAGCTTATTTCATTTTTACCTTTCATTTTCGTAAGTCCTAGGAAAGGTAGCTCAAGAGAGAAAAGAGAGGAAGATGAGCTAGGGTTTCAAGGAATCATGAAGAATCTACGAGCAAAAGGGATCAAGAGAACCTTATGAAACTAGCAAAGTGAAGATTCAAGCTCTAACAAACTTTAAAGCTAGAAGAATGAGTGCATATTGAAGGTATGTTTATGTTCAAGCCATGAGATTTAAGATTTATGAGTTTAAATTCAAGTCTAAGAGTAGCCATGCATGGATTAGTGGCTAGATGTAAAGATTATGTGAGTTATGTGTTCTATATGTGAGTTGTGTTATGAAACCCTAAGCTCAAGTTTGCTAAACCAAAGGTGGTGTACTATTCTTGTATTTTTCAAGCTAAAAAGCATGATTCATGGAGAATCATGTGTTATTTGGGGTTAGAAGTGACGAAAACCTAGTTTGAAAGGTTGATTATGTTTGATGCAAGTAAAATTTTGTGTTAAATGGCAAGCTAGATACCTAAATGGTTTAAAGGAAGGACTTGTGATAGATAATTACAATATTAGGCTATACTTTTTGTATAGATTAGGTTTTAATCTGTAAAGTGCATTAGTACGTGCATATAGAAGTTATGTGGACTTATAATCGTTAATTGAGTACGTGATAACCTATGTGAAGTATAGAGTCCAAAGATTGAAGATTGGCTTAAGGAAGGAAATGAGTAAAGTTGACAAAATGTCACTCAAGTGTAATTTTGGTTATTGTGTGTAATTGGTGATCAAATGAGGCCAAAAAGCTAAGTTTGATATTAATATATGTGTTTGAAACGATTTGGAAGTTGTTTGGCGTGTATGGCGACAATTGAGGATTTTAAACGTTTTAAAACGTTCGCCGACGCTTAAATCGAATCATTTTGAAAAATGAAGTCATTTGAAAATTTATAAACATTTTGAAGGCCCATACAAGTCAAATATGTGCTATATGTGGTAAATGATGAGTTAGAATCAAGTTTTGCATAGAGGGGCCAAGAGTAACACAAGTATTGTAAATGAAAAGTTTGTGAAATTTGATGAAAATGCAATCTAAAGTTGATTTTTGGCAATTTTGAGAATTTAAAGGTGAAATAAAGTCGGATGAGTCATTTTTATGGTGTTACATGTGTTTACATTGATTTGGTAATCAACGGAAGGAAATTTGAATGAAAATGGGTTTCGAATGATCGAAATCAATCGTGAGAAGTTTTAACGGACAAAACTCGCCTCGTGCGAAGTTTTATGGTTTTGAAACCTTGGACATGTCATATATAAGTTATGTGAACTATGTCAAGTGTTGGAATTAAGTTTTAAAGCTTATGGCCAAAAATCACAAAGTTGGATTTCAAAGTTCGAAAAAATTTCTAAGCCTGAAATTATTGTGAACAGCCCTCCTACGGGCTAGTGTATCTATGATTTTGAGTAGCGAAATGAGGCAAGTAAAATTTTTATAAAATACTATGTAGTAAGGACTAGATGTGGTCAAAATTTGGTCTTAATTGGATGTATGGTGAAGGAGTTAAAAATCGCCAAAGTAGCAGCAAAAATCAAAATTCCAGATTTTGGGCCACGACCGGGGCCGTGTTTGGCTGATAGGTCACGGTCGGGGCCGTGATTTCTAGGCCAAAAGCTGGTCGGGGCCGCGGTTGACAGAGTTTAAAAAAAAATGATATTTTTGACCTGAAATGAAATGTTTTGATACTAAATGATAGAGATAAGTTATGTAAACCCTAGATTGATAAAAATAAACTATGTAAATGGTGTTGTAGTATAATGAGGTCATGAATGTCATAATATAACATGTCTAAAGCCAAGCCAAAGCATGTTAAGGTTGTGAAAAAGGTCGGGAACGAGCTAGGATGTATTAGTAACCTATGTAAGGTATAATACATCAAATGTAATATGGTTAGAGACGAATGGTCGTGTAATTATGAATTAAGTTTTACAAGTTAAATGAGTTTATGATCCTATAATGATGAATATAGATTGTGTGTTTACAGATAGCGCTCGAAGTAGCAACCCAATGCAATGAAGGATGGAAAGGCCAAGCGATGCAATAAAGGTTAAGTATATAAAGACATACAGGCAAGTTCTTCAGACTTAAGTATAATAGATGTTCGATATGAACTACGTGATAGTAAATGAATTGAAATGTGCCATATGTGCAACTATGTGTTTTAATTGCTAAATGAATTACGTGACATTAAGCATAGTATGTTAAGGTAAAGGATGCATGACGCATAATATGAATTGTGAGCATGCAAGGTGTTAGCTGAATTACTTGCTGAGCTTTAGGCTCACTCTTGCTATAAACTAACTTTTCAGGTAAAGTACAAGAAGGCCGGATGTTTCGGTTAAGCTAAGGTAAAGAAACGTGAATGCATGGAAAAGCGCGAGGAAATTTGTGACATGTAGATTTGTATAAATGCAAGTTATGTAATAGTTAATTTTAAATGATAAATCTAGATGGTATAAGAAGATGTATGGTTTGTAAATTCATATAGATAAATGAGCATGTATGTACTATTTAAAGTAGAGGATGTAATGAGGTCGTATGACTATAATATTATGATAAGTCGAGTCTGATATAAACTAGGACTCTCATGTATGGTTTAGATGTATGTATATAGGTATATGTGAACAGGAGCAAGTACAGAACAGGTACATGTAACTATGGCCATGTATGAATAGTTCATTGCAAAAATTCTATCTACAGGTTATGTAAATCATGATATGTATATGATTCGATAAATGAAATAGACTCAGTCACAATTGGTAATTGTTTGACCTAAGTTTAATGAAAGGTAAATAAACGTCGCGATCTTGAGACAGGTTTAAGGAATGTAAGTTAAATAAGTTTTAAGATAAAAAAAAAAAAAATATGGACCATATTATGGTCAACAGATTGGTTTCAAAAGTTAAAGGTTAAGTTTAATGCATGAGATTCCAAGTTAATATGGTTTAAAGTTAATAATTATGATATCCAGAGATAAATGGATAGAATTAAGGAAGGTGGGATCTCGGGGTGTCATAACCTCTACCACTGAATCAGCAACTGTTTGCTGCTTAAAATTCTTCTAACTCACTGCATCGTCGTTTAAGGTAAACATATAACCCAAAATGGATTTGTTGTCAGTTTGAAAACTTTAGTATGCATAGCCCTCTAGTTTTAAATCAAACCCACCATAGACGAAAAAATCCATCATTAGTTCTTCTTAAGTACTTTAGGATATTTTTCACTGCCTTCTAGTGTTCTTCTCCAGGATTCGACTGATATCTACTTGTTACACTAAGTGCATGAGCAATATTAAATCTAGTACATATCATCTTGTACATGATAGATCCCATTGTCGAGGCATAAGGAATCTTACTCATACGATCTCTCTCCTTAGATGTCTTTGGGGCCTGTTTTTTAGAGAGATTTACTCGTTGGCTCATCAACATGAGACCTTTTAGAGTTTTACCATGCTAAACATCTTTAGCATCGAATCAATGTAAGTTCTTTTGGTCAAGCCGATCATTCTTTACGATCTATCTCTATAGACCTTTTATCCCCAATAATAAGATATTTCTCCCAAGTCCTTCATGAAGAAGTGTTTAGAAAACCAGATCTTTACTGATTGTAGCATCGGTATGTCATTTCTTATCAGTAGTATATTAACATATAATACTAGGAATGTCTTAATGCTCCCACTAACCTTCTTGTACACACTTGGTTCATCCTCATTTTTGATCAAATCAAACTCTTTTAATTGTCTCATCAAAATGGATGTTCCATCTTCGTGAAACTTGCTTTAATTCTTAAATGGATCATTGCAGCTTAAATACTTGATTTACTCCATCTTTGGAGATAAACCCCTCTGGCTGTATCATACATGCATCCTCTATTGAGGAAGGGCGTCTACACGTTCATTTACCAAAGCTCGTATAGAAAGCTATAACTGTAAGTAAAATCTGAATGGACTTGAGCATTTCTACTAGTGAAAAGTTTCATTATAGTTAACTCCTTAACCTTATTTGAAAATTTTTATCCACTAGTCAGGTCTTAAAGGTCTCCACCTTGCCTTTTGCTTTAGTCTTTCTAAAAGACCCATTTACACCTTTTAGGCACAATGCCTTATGGTGGAAAAACCCAAGTCCACACTTGGTTTTTCATTCGTGTGTCCATTTCAGATTTCATGATCATCGATCATTTCTCTTGAGTCTTTATTACTCATACCTCATCGTATGTAACTGGATCATCATCAACTATGATGTGTACCTCATCATCATCATCTATAATAAATCCATAACTCTCAGGTATTTTCGGTACTAAACCAAATTTATGACTTGGTTGTGATACAATATGTTTATCTACTTGAACAGATTCTTTCATTTTATCTATAGTGTATTGTGGTTCTTGAATTTCTTTAAGATCTATCTTACTCCCACTAAACCCTTCAAAGATAAACTCTTTTTTTCTAGAAGGCAACATGTTTTGGATAAATACCTTTTAATCAGCAGGATTATAGAAGTGATACCCTAAAATTTTTTTAGGATATCCCACAAATTTACACTTGTCAGATCTTGTCCCAAACTTATCCTTTCAAACCTTTTGAAATAAGTTTGACAACCAAAAATCTTAACATATTTAAGACTTGGTTTCCTCCCCGTCCATAACTCATATGGAGTCTTAGAAAAAGATTTTAAAGGTACCTTATTTAGCAGATATGCTGCCGTTTCTAGGGCATAACCCCATATGGATACTGGAAGATCGGTAAAACTCATCATGGATCATCACTATGTCTGTCACAAGAGAATACCATTTCTCTTAAGATGATCTAGAAACTTATTGCTTAAGTAGTCACTTCTCGATCTAATCGAAGAACTTTAATATTTTTGTCAGTTTGTTTTCCTTACTTCACTTCTAAATTCTTTGAACCTTTTAAACAATTTGGATATGTATTTCTTCAAATACATATATCTAAATCTAGAATCATTGGTGAAAGTAAAGAATGAATATGAATACCCTCCCCATACATGTGTTGTCATAGGTCCACATATATCTGTGTATACCAACTCTAATAACTCTATAACTCTTTCTCTTTTTTCACTAAAAGGGGATTTAGTCATGTTACATATGATACAAGATTCACAAGTTGTATTTGATTCATAATCAAATGGTTCTAAAATACATCTTTATATAACTTTTTTAGTCTTATTTTATTAATATGATCGAGTCTGTAGTTATGCAAGAAGGTATGATTCATATCATCTCTTTTAGTTTGTTCAATTTGAAAAAGTTTTTCTTGTAAGACAAGTATACAAAGTCCATCAAGTAATCAACCAGTTTTAAATAAAACATTATCATTATAAATAGAAAAACAATTGTTCTTTATTATAATGTCAAAACTTCCTTGTCAACACATAGAACAGAAATAATAATTCTAAGAACTGGAGCATAGTAACAACTTACTAACTTAATAGACTTGTCGTAGGTAATGTTAAACTGTAAGTTCATATAGCTAATGTAGTAACCTTTTCTCCATCCCCACGTACAGGATTACTTGTCATTTGCTTAGCCTTTTACTTTTACTTAGTCTCTACAATGACTTGCATATGTGAGACCATCAGCCGGTATCTAATACCTAAGTAGAACTTGACTTATGGAAAGTTCTATTTTATTATGAACAAATCTATATCTGCAGAAGATGAAGATACTTCATTAAGCTTCTTCTTCTTAAACACTGTAAGATACTCCTTGCAGTTCCTTCTTCCAATGTCCCAACTTATCGCAATGAAAGCAAACTCATTTTTTCTTGGGATCACCTTTATTTATGTCTTTTTTTATTGTCTTTCTTTTGCCTTTTATCTTTTTTTGACTACTCATAAACACATTTGGCCCTCTTCTTCTGCTTGGAAGATTCTTCTACTAGTAAGTCTTGGTCTTTCTTGGAAGAAAAATAATTATTAATAGTCTTTAACATATTAAGTAAATTAGTTAAACTGACGTCTAGCTTATTAATGTTGAAGTTCACAACAAATTATGAAATGGAGTAAATGAGTGACTGCAAGATCAAATCTTGACTCAACTCTCCATCCTTGATAAAATATAGTTGTCCCAATTGATCATTTTTTAGAACATAAGTCTTTACTATAGTGCCATTGGTCTTTATAGATCGGAATAGCTTCTTAGATATCCTATATCTAACTGACCTATTTTGTTCGCCATTACAACTCATGAGGTGTAGCAGTACAGTAGGTGCATCCATTTTCTCGTGTTGACGTTGTAACTTGATATTCATGGATGCGAGCATAATGTATTGAGCCACAGTTGCATCATCTTGCCACTTCGTAAGTAGCAATGTCTTCCTCAGAGGCTTTGTACGCAACATTTGCATGATAGACAAATTAAGGACATTTGTTAGCTTTTCAGTATTGAGAACTATTCTTAAATTTATTTAACCAATCCAAACAATTTGGTTTGATTGATTTATTAGCGTCCAATGTGCTATGCAGTGTTAGTGAATTAGGCATAACATAATTGTTTAAGTGAATATTAATAACAACAGTAACATGCATTCATTTTATTAATTATCAAAATAAATTAGGTCTTTATTTAAATTGGTATCTCCCATTATTTTTATCAATATATATTACCCTCTTTATATAGTTTTAACAAATGTAGTTAAAGATCATCTAATGAAATAAGGATCCTCTCGACATAAGTATAGTCTTGTGTGTGCACAACAAACTATAGTTTATTCATTAGGTAGACAACTGTTGTCAATTACATCATTATGTAACTCCTTGTATTTTGCCTCTTAGAATATAATGATCAAGTGTGCACATATAAATCAAAATTATTTAAGTTAAGTCCGACCTAGCACTTCCATATAAGTGAAGAGAAAAATATTGTCCTTGTGCCTGCACAACAAAACAGTATTCTTCAATTTCTTATAAGTATTTAATGTGATAAAACAACATCTCAAATAATCAATATAAGTCTTGTGTATGCACAACAAACATATATTGAGTACTTAATGCTTTATTATCATGCTAGAGGTCGACTTTCAATATTCCAAATATCTTTGAACGTTACAACTTAATATATTTTACCTTGAGGGTTTTATTATTAATTTTCTCATCTTGTTTAGCACAAATGCACATATATATATAAAATACATGTCATGTTATTTAACATGCGAAACATGTTTGATAATATACAATATATACATAATTAGCATGCACATATAAATATTATATTCTACTTGGATTGATTATGGACTTTTATTCTAGTTTGGTTCATTAGAGCAACTAAGTGAACCAAAATGTCAAACCTAGGATGCAAGAACAAATACATATAAATGTAACTATTACATTTATAACCCGGGCTCCATTACAAATGGGTCTTCAAGTGCTCATTGACTCCAATTTTTCAAATAAATCTAACTAGTGTAACGCCACGGGAATCCCCGCACTGGCTACGGGCGACCCCGGTCATTAAGCACAACATTCTTATTAATATTCATAACATTTAATAATAAAATACTGCTAAAACTCAATAAATTTTAAAGTTTTTATAACATTCTTTCTTCCTGAATCGAAATCTTTGCATCAACTTTCTTGATCTCAATATCATACATATTATGATCTAATTTAGTCAAAAGGTATACAAACTATTACAAAGTTTTATAATTTTTATTACCACATGCAGTATGACTGCCTCGATATGCTTACAACAATATATAAGACATTTTTGCCGACAGAGTTTAGTACCAACAACAAAAGGGCCGAACAATTATATACCTTATCAGGTTTATATTAATCTAACATATTTGTCATATTGCCCAGTTTGGTATAATAATGCATTATTCTTCATTTGCATCTAAGCAATAACTCATCCTTATTCTTTAACTTCATCAAAAACATTTGACCTTCCCGTACTTCGCTGAAAATATTAGTTTTAGGCAAGGGTGAGTATGATGACTCAGCAAGTCCAACAGATGTCACATAACACATAATAACATTTTATCATGTTTTATGTATCTTATGCTTTGCAATTTATACATATCTTATGCATATCATGTTTTGCATTTAAATATATGCTTCATACTATTCATACACAGCATTTATCATATCATACAGTTAAATATAGAATGTGTATCTATTATCATTAAATGCACATCAATCATTTATAACACATTATTGCACAAAGGCACATTAACCCATGTTTACACATAAAAGCATATAACACGTTGAAACAAGTTCTGAAAGACTTGTCTGGCTCGCTTATCCTGCTTATGTTAACGCCTTGGGTTTTTGCACGGCCTACATTTTTCATAATGTCGATATACACATTAGTTATCAACATAAAATGTTATACCATTTCTTTTTAATCATTTCACAACCATAAGTTATTATTAGTTTATTTTACTAGTCTTTAAATCCTTTATAAGTTCGATTTATTACTCCAAACGTTAGTTTAGTTAATCTCAACCAGGTTCTGCTTAATTTAACTGCCCAACGAGCAAAAACTGCTCTATGGCCCAAAATAGGACCTAACTTTTCTGTTTCTTAACAACAGATCAATCCAAACACCCAAAGCAAATAGCCTTACATGTCTATTTCTTCACAAAACTAAGGTAGACACCCCAAAGCAGACAGTCTTACATGTCTATTTACTTATAAACTAAAGCAGACACCCAAAGCAGACAGTGTTACCTGTCTATTTATTCACAAAACTAAAATAGACACCTAAAGCAGACAGTCTTACCTGCCTGTTTATTAACAAATTCTTATATACATGAACTTAGACTAAAGCAGACACCCAACGCAAACAGTCTTACCTGTCAGTTTATTAACAAAAAAAAAATTACAAAACACTGTTTTTAGTTTTATCATAACTTCTTTGTTACATGTCCGTTTTTGTTTATCCTTACATCAAATTAAAGTTTTACTAAGTCTACTTTAATATTATCTAGGCCTTGACTTCATCCCATTCTCCAAACAAAATAGATCTTAAATGTTTTCACAACCTGTCAAGAAAATTCCATGGACAGTCTTACCAAATCATTACTTTCAAAACTACTTCGCTCCATTAAATGGCTCAATATCTAGGGTACTTCTAGAAAACTTTCATATCTACAACTTCACAGTTTACACTAACTTCAAATTCTAAACACATTATTTTATATAATTTTTACAAGATTAGAATTCGTTGTAGATTTTTATTTTTCTGGGCAGAATATTTTTTGTCCGACCCTGACTGCTTCAAACGGTCACTACAAACAAACCACAAGGAATTTTTGTGTGCTTAAAATTTTTGTGTGTATCTTACTTCCATACCTTTAATTTGATATATAGCCTACTTTCTAACTCCAAAAACTCGATTTTATATGATTTTTCCCAACCATAGCAACCTAACACAATTTTCTACAAATTATGTTCTTCGGCTTTTCTTTCAATTTAATTCAATTCTTGAATCATTTACTAGATTCATGACAATCCATGGTTAGACCATTACATATAAATTTAATCATGATCTACAACCATTAATTTCAATAAAACATAACATCTACCCAAGAACATCAAAGATTATACAAGAGTTTAAATTTTTACCTTCATGGCTTCCTTTATCTTTTATTTCTTAGCTTAAACTTCTCTTTGCCTCTCCTTTTTCTTCTCCTCCCGTGAGCCTCTCTCTCTCTCTCTCTTCTCTAATGCTAATTTATTTTGTTAGCATAAAGTGAGTTTTGTATAAATAAAATAATCAAGATAAAATATCTATAATATAAAACAGAGCGGCTCAAATTCCAAAATTTCAACATCCAACGGTCTCAAATCAATTTAGGTTTCAATATCTAACAGTTTAAAATCATTTGGGACTTCAACATCCAACGGTCACTAATCTATCTCTCATTCCCCCCCCCCCCCCCTAATTCAACATCTTTTTTTTCAAAAATCTATCCACTCACATTTTCCGCCCAAATCAAATTCACCACTACACTATAATAATAATAATAATAATAATAATAATAATAATAATAATAATAATAATAATAATAATAATAATAATAATAATAATAGTAATAACAATAATTATAATAATAATAATAATAATAATAATAATAATAATAATAATAATAATAATAATAGTAATAGTAATAATAATAATAAATATAATAATAATAATAAATATAATAATAATAATAAATATAATAATAATAATAATAATAATAATAATAATAATAATAATAATAATAATAATAATAATAATAATAATAATAATAATAATACTAACACTACTACTACTACTAATTATTATTATTATTATTATTATTATTAAAATAAAAATAATAATTATTATTATAATTATAATTATAATTATAAAAAAATAAAAATAAATTTGCACGTAAACAACATGGGTCACCCTTTTAGCATTGACGCCCTTTTTCTGTTTTTCGGGTATTACGGTCGTTATGTTTTCACATGTAAATTGATTTGGGCAGGAAATCACAGGGACGATTCAGATTCATTCTAATTGATTTGTAAGTTATTGTAGGTCTAGCTTGCTAAAGATAGACGGGATTTTTGTACTTAAGCCCAATCGTTGTTTGACCTAAAAAAAAAAAGTTCTTACGCCTGAGAGTTGTTCTTCATCAGTTGTTCAAGCCTTCAAAGCAACTTGGATTGATTTTAAGCTAAAGAACAAGAAGACTTATCAAGCTTGGATTGCTACATTGTGAAGGGAGTTTATGTGTTTGAAGCTTGTGTTTTAGGAAGTTTCAACCATTTAATTATCTTCATTTTGTGTAGTTAAGGCTAATGAGTGAATTGTTAATGGCTTTTATTCGTTTAGATATGAACTAACTTCATTCTTAAGATCACAATGAAGCTCATTACTTGGTTTTAATTGAATATCTCTCTTTTTGATGTGTATGGATTGAAAATGAATGTTTATCACGCTTTATTCTTCATGTATGGTTTATGCACTTTGTATGTAATGTGGTGTTGTTTATGATATTGAAAAATGGATTAAATAACTTAACCTTAAGCATGATAGCACTTGTAGGAATCTTTATCTTCGGATGGAGTGCCTAACTCGTATCTCGGATAGAAATATACCGGGGTACCTTGTGTAGCCTTGTTGAGAATCATTTTTATTGTCATCTTGCTAATTTAGGTCACATAGGAATATAGTGAGCTGCTTAGTGTGGTGTGAATCATTTAGCTATCGAAATAGGTTTATGGTTGCTTATATTCTCAGGTTATCATTCGTTCGATCTTAGCAAAGAAAATAGGGGTGTGAGGTTTAAATGAGGTAGTGAGTAAAATTGTGATCTTAGCTTGTTTAATTCTAATCCTTGTTGCCAAGTTTTATTTAGTTTAAGAATATGTGTTAACAAAAATCACCATTTTTAATCATAGTTTAAATCGGATTAGATTGTATTAGATTTAATATTCGGATAATATTAGTATAACTCTCTGTGGAATCAACTTAGACATACTCTTTACTACTTGAAGGCCATGTATACTTGCACGTTAATATCAATCGTGAAAACAACCAACATTGATCAATGGTTAGAGATACTTGAGGCAAATAAATGTTGTCAAACTTCTCATTCTGTTTTGTAAATAAAGGAAAGGTATGTGGAATAATACCCGAAAACACTATATTACATAAATTTAAGTCCACTATCGTCAATCAATTAATTGCTCAAACCTACCAAGAACTAATTTTAAGTTAGGAATGAGTAGTACATTAATGTTTGTTTCAAAAAAAAACTATGATTGGATTAAGTATCAATCTTTTTGTATTAATGGTTGGATTCTCAGTTCTATTATGGGACTGAGAGTCCACAACAGTTTTAAATTTTTTAATCTAGAAATATTGAATACTATACTCAACTGTTATATTAATTATATTGTGCCTTCAAGCACGGGTTATCCCTAGTATATATATATATATATATATATATATATATATATATATATATATATATATTAGTGCAATCTAGGATAAGATAAGGAAACATGCTCCTCCACTCATTTCTTATCCACTCCCACTATTAAAAATGCTGAGAATCAACTGGCTCCACTTAAAATTTGGAGATTCATTTCTCTTTTAGGTCTCACTTTTAATTATCTAACCCGCTCTTTGACTTTTTGACCCAAAAATTAAATTTTTAATATTACAATTGTTTCCTAATAACTTCGACGTTCCCGTCATCGTGGCAACATCCGTTTCTTCAAATTCACTTTCTAACTTTAAGTTTGACCTTTTACCACAAAAAGTCAAACGGTCAACTTTGACCAAAAAGTCAACCGAAACACTTATCGTATTTACAGTCCATACTTACTAAATTCGACGTTTTCGTTGCAACGGTGAAGGTCGTTTATTAAAATTTTCCGCCAAATTCAAACTTTGACTTTTAACCTTTACAAGTCAAATGGCTGACTTTGACCAAATGTCAACCCCGATACCAAATTGTGTTTCCTATCTCTTTTTGTTAAATTCGACGTTCAGAACTCAACGGTGTAGTCCGCGTCTCCAAATTTCCTTCCGAACTCCAAATTGAGTTTCTTGACTCTCTTTCATTTCATTTAGTCAAGCTTTGACTAGTTGACCACTTTGGGTCATTTCTTGACATTTCGATTTGTTAACTTACCTTCACACATGCAAGTATACTCGTGCTATCAGGTATATATTACCTCATTCTCTTCACAACATTATTCCACATAATCACAATCACACAGGGGTCATTCTTAATTTGAGACTACCACATTAATAACTAGGCCATACATACAAGTCTTACAATTATTACATGTTTAGACTTGTTCACTACATTCATATGGCTTGTCATATATATTAATTTGACTTGCCATAATATTAATCCATTTTGGACTATTATTTAATTTATAACACTTGTCTACTAGGCTGGGTTTAATTTTAATTGTCACCACAATACCTATCTTATCTCTTCCCAATTTACTAATTTGGGTTATCTTAATTTACCATTCAAGGTTTAACTTTCATAAGCTTGTTTAATTAATATATCAAGCTTTACAGTATTCTTGATGATTAATTCAGTTAATCATTTACGACATTCGGCTAAAATATAATTAACGCACCTCCAAGTATTTACGTATCTATACATATACACATTCACGTTAACTAAAAAAAAATATCTCTCTAATTGAAATTTATTTTCTTAATAAATTTTCACATACCTCGTATTAAAATTTTCTTATAATATCTCTTTTAGTCAAATACATTTATCGAACCTTAAAGATATTATATTACCTTATTATTAACATACCTCAAAGTATACATAATAATTAAATTCTAGGTTTTAAAATTTAAAAACCTACATTTACTCACATTTAAATCTTAACACAGAGATTATGGTAAAATATTTACTCATTTTTTACACCTTTTACTTCCCCAAATCTAGGTTTTAACTTCAACCTTTATTTCATCATTTAAGATCTTATTTAAAAGTCTTATGAAATATCTGGGATATTACAACTAGTCATATTACAAAACTATTTTCATAAAATAAAAACCTTGATCAGCAATCAAGGGGAAGTACATAGGAGATCGAAAAAATTTATATCAGAAAAATTAGAAAAGATGAGGTACGCATACCCCATTTATAAAAATTCATTTTGTCATGCATCCACATAAAATAAATTCAATCTCATTGGTTAATAGTTCATAATCAATCCCTTTGTATTATCATATATATCAATACAATAATATATATCTCATAAATTTAAACCATTCCATATATATATATATATATATATAAATTTAAACATTTTATTTTATTTCTAAAAACTGCATGAAAATCGAAAAGTTAAACATTTCTGTTGATCGACGTTGTGGCACTATGTCTCAGTGTAAAACAAGCGTCGCAGCGCAAGAGGGGCAAAGCCATAATAATTGTCAACTAAACATTGTGGCACTCGAATAGTACAACGAGAGGACAAAATATGGCGCTCGGTTACTGTACCAGATCGTGCATTTAAAAAAAATCCATTTTTGATTTTTCTTCTTCTAAAACACGATTTTTGCAAGTTGTTTTCAAAACTCATGATTTTATACAACAAAATATTTCCAATAAATTATTCTAAACACATACCCATATATATATATATATATATATATATATATATATATATATATATATATATATAATCAAATAATTAATAATTTGCATAGAGTTTGGCTCTTGATACCACTATTAGTTTGTAAAATTCACGAACATACAATCAAATTGCATAATAACAACGGAAGAATTTTAAAATTAGATTTTAAAATTTTACAAACCATAACCAAGATCGAACTTTATGTGCAATTATTAATTAAACAAGAAGGAGTTAGAGAATTATACCCTTGTATAACCAAAGCTTCCACAAGTACGAGTTCAACTCCAATTCCTTCACGTGCTTC